>CM040998.1:11096559-11240079 GCA_022985145.1 Pangasius djambal
TGTTGAGTCTGGTTCCTCTCAAGGTTTCTTCCTATCTCCATCTCAGGGAGTTTTTCCTTGCCACCGTCGCCTCGGCTTGCTCTTCAGACACACTCTCACACTTCATCTTACTTTTTTGTTTGTGTAAAGCTGCTTTGAGACAATGACATTGTAAAAAGCGCTATACAAATAAACTGAATTGAATTGAATTGAATTAACTGGCAGGGTATTCGATAGCAGAGATGAAATATTTGTGATTTGTAGTTTTTCAGCTCAGGCTTTTTTTTAGCATCATACTAAAATATACAATAGTTCAGACATCAGGAATGATCATTTCTTTAACCCCTTTCTCTGTCTTTCACCTTTGCTCCATTTTGCGCAACCAGTTTAGCTGTTCATATTTATGTGCTAAATAAATTAATCATGTAGTAAAACTTGACCATCCAAGCATATTCCTGAGGACATAGGGGTCTGAAAAAACCCTTTCAGGTTATTACTACAGAACCATAACAACTGAAATGCATGTGTTTTTTCCTCTTTCTGACAGTTAAGTCATGTCTTAACATAATCAGTGTTATCTGAGCAGTTGCTGGATCACACCTTTAACTGGATTACACCTTTAATTATACCCATAACTGTAAGCAGTGCCTCATCATTGACAGATTTTCCAGCTATAGGTCTAACTCCATGCATTGTGCAATCAGTTCTTTAAACAACACGTGATGTCCGTATATATGTGTATATAACTGAACAGTTTAAAGGAGCAGTCTGTATTATTAGTGCCCTCTATTGCCTGAGATTTATATCGCAACTGAAATGAAATCATTGGCGAACCTTCCACTTTTCCCATCTGACCCCACTCCTTTATTTAAAAAAAAATTGTGGATGCTTCATGTATCACCATTTAAGGGAAAGAGGTAGAGCTAGTTTCTGGGCCAGAAAAACATGAACAGAAGCTTGAAATAAACAAGCAACCAGATGCTGTATGTTGCATACCATTGTCACGCTTTAAACTTGCATGCTTGTTAAAGGTGTAAAAACACTTGTGAACATTACAAATTGATTCTTTAATGTTTATTATGATTTTCACTAATACAAGTTTGAATGATTTCTAGTTACAGAACATTATAGAGAACGAAAAAGTGAAAAAGGAAGATAAACAAATGAGACAAGATGTATGATGATGAGTTAGAAGATATGAGATATTCAGCAGCTAATCTGATCTAGTGGTATATTCTTCACATGATCAGTAATTGGTTGCCAGATTTTGTCGAAAGTTTGGTTTTTGTTTTGTATCCTGCACATAAGACTAAACAGATATTAACAACTGGTAATTTCAGATGTGCACATTCCAGCTGGTATATCACTATTTTTAGCAATCATTAATGACAGTGTGAGTCTGGGAGTTTTATAGCATGCGGACTAACAGACTGCACCTTTAATATCAGAAGATTTTTAGTCTTCAGGTTTAAATACCAGTCTGAGTTTATCGGCACCTGTAATAATCTTCAAGATTATAGAGTCCGGTCACCTTGATTTGCTACTACTAGAGAAGTTGTTTTAATATGCTGTGTGTGTGTGTGTGTTTGTGTGTGGACAGCGGTCCAGTGTCATCCAGACTGTTTGACATGCTCCACTACGCCGGATCAGTGTAATAGCTGTAAAGACCCTGGAGCTTTTCTCTGGAAAGGACGCTGTGTGCACATTTGTCCTCACGGTTTTTTCCCTAATGGCCGAGTCTGTGCAGGTACGCTTTCGGAGTTTTTCTTTTCTAGAACTTTTCCTATCTTTCTAGCCTTCTGAATAATTTTATACATTTGTCTCTTATTTTCGTTTCATTCACATCTTCTTTTCTACCTTTTCTCTGATGCTGGTTAGTGAAAGAATTTTGGGCAGTGAAGAATTGTTGCCTCATCTTTGTTGTTTGTTGTCTTCTATTTTTGTCTTGCTCTTTGCCTTTCATGTTTCAGCTCTCTCTCTCTCTCTCTCTCTCACACACACACACACACACACACATGCACACACACACACACACACGCACACACGTCCCTATCTCTGGCATCTTAGTGCTTACTGCAGTATTTAAAATCCCATAAATGCTTTGCCACCAAATAGCTGTTTCTCTGCCATAAAGCTATCCATGCAAGATAAAGGTGTTAATGCACCTCTTTCTGATGTCTTCTCTTGATAGGCCTGGGTCGTGTGTTTTAAATGGGCGTGTTTTAAATATGTCAGACAAATGCACACATGTTTCACCCACACTTGAACACACCCTGAGCCTACATAGTCAGGCTGATAATCAGTATAATTTTCCCTTCTGAAGTAAAAGGAGCGTGTATGTGAGCGTGACTCAAAACTAACAGGTCAGAACGTGTTCCTTCTCTTCTGAAAATATCCCCTTTCATTCTGAGGTCAGAGGTGGGATCGAACATCACTTGACGGGCCTCGAATGCGCCCCAAGAGTGACCTTGTGTTTTTGGCATCATCACTTCAGTTTAGTTCCTGTCCTGTCCTGTTTCACTGCTGTGCCTCCTGTGGCTTGAGTTTCAGTGTAGAATAAAAACAGAAAAATGAAATGCTAATTAGGTTGTCACAGCAGGTTTAATACCGTCTCAATCTGTCATGGATATTTCGGTGACTCACACTCTTTCTTTCTCTTTTTTTTCTGCCACACAGACACACACACACACTTTAAATCTCCTGTGTAGTCTCCAATTGTGTTATGCCCTAATTTATTGTCTGCTGCACTCTCTCTCTGTCAGCCTGCCACCCATCCTGTGTCACCTGTGAGAACAGCTTTGAGTGCACAGCATGTGGTGGGTCGTTGCTGCTCAACGGTAGGCAGTGTGTAGCCGCATGCGAGTCGGGACTATACCAGGACCACACACAGTGCCTGAGTGAGTGCTCCTCCATCTTCTGTGCTTTAAAAAAAAAAAACCCACACATATGACAGAACACAGAGTACAGAATAATCTTTTCACAGATGGCTATGAAAAAGCTGTACCTGTGAAAGTAAAAGCCACTGAATTCTTAATAATGAAATTTAAACACCATTGAATTTATAGCTATTAACAGCTATTAATCTCAGATATGCAGATGGGATTTATTTGTGTGAATTAGTTTTATTTCAGTGTTCAGAGATTTACATTTTCAAAGTCATATTTTCAAATACATTCTTGACATGTTCACAAATTCACAAATTCAGATTCAGTAATTCAGTTTTCAGGTATTCAGCTAACTGTACTCAGCCAAGAGATGGCACGATACCACTTTTTTGTTCTCCGATAACGACACTGATACTGAAACTTTTTTTGCCGATTACTGATACATATACAGATATATGAATACCCATCCGATATTTTCTTTACAGTGATATTTTAAATATTTTTTGGAAGCACTTCACGTCACTTAAACATTTACAGGAAAATGTGCATTGTTTAAAACATGACTTGCTCTAATGCTTTTATGTATGGAATGATGTTTGTGCCACTAAGACTTTTGTACATCAGAATTTGAGGCTTTGATCTTGAAATTGCACATTAAAATTCAGAAGTTGATTTCAGTTGAACGGCATTTTCATTCCACAGTTTGAATTTGGACGTAAGGTTTTCAACAACACTTTTCAAATTCATTTCAACATCAGAAGTGAACAAGCATCAAGTTGGTCTAGAATTGTTGTCTAGAATTGACTGGACATTAACTCACTCAGTGAATGTGATGCTCTTAATTTGGAATGTACTAGGCTGATATAATTAACATTTTTATTTCAAATTTGATTAAATGAAATTTAGTTTGATAAAATTAAACATCAAAACATGATGCATGATTTCAAAATAAAACACAAGGATTGGATTGCAAAGACGTTATTTCATGCTCTTTAATTTTAAACCCTAAAGTGTGTTAATCAGTAGCCACATTAGAAACCAATGCGAACATTAAGCTAATATTTTGTTATAATATTAGGAAGAAGTGGAAGAGTGGAACCATCCACAGCTCCTTGGATTTCCACAGCTCCTCAGTATTTTTTAAGTTCTCTCTTACAGCATCTTTCTCTGACTCACATGAATATCAAGGGACCCAAATAGAAGCCATCCCAGCCCTGTCAAGCTAGCTGTCCATAGCCATTTCAATTCAGAAGGGACTGTGCGATAGCGATCGTGCTAACTGGTGTGTGACGGGGCGCTGGACCATCCGAAGCAATTACAGCAGCTCCTGTCGCTGTTCCATTCCACTCTGTAATGAACTCGGACCAGAAATTGGATTTGTCCTAAATATATAGAGTGAATGCAGGTGGAATCTCTGGCCCAGGGGAGCATTTTAGTGGGGTTTAATATGGCTGAATATTAACTGATGGATAACAAATATATACTAGAATTTAATTCAATTCAATTTTATTTCTAACACTTTTAACAATAAATATTTTCACTAAGCAGCTTTACAGAAATCCACTGAAGCAAGGATGAGTCTTGGGCATAAATTATTTTTGGGAAGTGCAAATCTTCAGGGCAGAAAGTGAGTCACAAGTACAGAAGCTCCAAGCAGAAGTAGAGCATCAGGATGAATCAGAGCTGCAGATGTAGAAGTGTGTATGGGATTTGGGGATGGAGAAAAATATTAATAAAAAGTGTGATATTTTAGCAAATATAGATTTAGATATATATAAAGCAAATTTAAAAACATAAACTGCACCTGGAAATGAATTTTATTGCAAAAATGTAATTAAAAAATGTATTTAAATTTTTTGTATAATAGAGAGTAATGATTAAATACTCTTTTGTGTCATGTCTTACTTTTGCAATCTTTTACAATCTTAATGCAGACAGAAATAGAATTTGCTTAAATGCTTACCATTGAGAAATAGCTCTTCTTAATGTATATGTTGTGTGTTATTACACTAGTACTATGCTTGTATCATTAATCATTAATTAAAATTATTTGCATAACAGCTGGTTATTAGTCAAAATTACATGATTATATTTCATAACTAACTCTAGCTGTGACAGCATGAATAAAAAGAGAAAAATCTTTAGATAGCCTCTGCTAACAGGCTGTGTCCAGTGTAAACATATGTTTAGGAGCAAGCTGCAGAACCCCAAAATTTTGCATCTTTGTTTTATAAGTAATCACTCCGGTGGGTCAGATAAATATATACTTGCACACACATATTTATTAGGAGAACTCCAGTAACAAATAAGTCTCTCCGACTTGCATCTGTGACACCATATTTATTCAATCTGTCACCGCTTTTATATTTTATGGCGTGCTAGTTTTGGGTTCTCTTTTTCTGGGGCTCGCAGTATAGCTGGTGACACAAGGCTTTAAACATAAAACAAATTGCTCGCTCTTTCTCATGCCAGGAACTGTACAAACAATCCACAATGAAACCTGATTCCCAGGCGCAACATTCTCATATTTGTTGTAGAAATGAGAAATCTTATATTGGCTTGCAATTTTAATTGGAGGAAGGAAGTGTAGAGAAAAAAGAGGCTGAAAAACTATTTCGAGGTGTTAAAATCCATTCATATACGTATTAATTTCATGTAATAGCTTGTAATAGTGATTTAAAAACAAAATATCCTGTCATAGACCCACACGCACTATTTATAGTATGGAGTTGGCTGGAGTTGAAGTGACAGTTGGTAAATTAAGAAACAAAGGAAACTCTGAGCCCATCACAGATATAGAGTATGTCTTTATTCTTAGTTATTTTACTCCTTAATTCTTTTCAGCGGAGGCCAAAAAATTAAATTTTCACCTGGTTTTTGTGGCGTCACACTCCACAGTAGTTAATGGCTCATATGAATTTAAACTCTCAGAGCTTTAAGAATTTGCAGTTTTTCATAAGTATGAAAAAGCTAAACACAGGGTCACGATACTCTACACACAGAAACCCAACAGTGTCCTGACTGATCTTATAACTTATAACATTAGTCAGGACTTAAAACTAGACTTGCAGTGATAAAATAATGCATTTGTTCATACCGAATGGAACACCAGTGTACTGCTAGAAAGGATCAAACCTCAAGAACCATTAACAAGACCGTCTTTCTTAACCCTCTAATACATTTACTGACTTTTGGTTTTGTCAACAATTTACATTAATGAATTTTTGTCACTATAATTTTTATAATGTGTTACAAGAAATGTTCAGCTATATGTTTGAGAATTCTGTTTATCTTTTTCATCCATTCAAGCGTCAGCTTTTTATAGAAACTAATTCAATATGCAGAAACTGAGTCAGAAAAAAAAGTAATTAAGCTTTTGATTATAGTTGCTGCTAGGAGCGAGGTAATTTAAGGTTAGATCTCAGTAGGTCATCTCCCTTATCGAGGCAAAATCAGGGCTAATTTAGCTTCTAGTCAGCGCTTTCTCTATTAGATCAGCTAGACGTCTCACTGTGTGGTTCAATGGGGACCGTGTGAAAAGAAGGTACTGTAATTGGGCCATGTGTGTGTGTGTTTTATAGAGCCTGAGTTTCACAGAAAGGTCGTCTTTTGTTCTAATTCGCACTGGCATGTAGTCTAGGTCATGCTGCTGAAAGTTCTCACCAAGGCTTATCAAGCAGAGTTTATCCCTGAATAGACGCCCCTCAGATTCTGAATGGCATATTTGACCCCTTCCTCTGCAGGTTGCCATAGCTCCTGTTCCTCATGCCAGGGGGCGGGTCCTCAGGACTGTCTGTCATGCACTGACCCAGCCCATCTGCTGAAGGACGGCTTTTGTGTGGCAGAGTGTGGGCCAGGCTTCTATGCCAGTCAAGGCCACTGTTATGGTAAGTACAAATGATTTGTTCTCATTATTATGCAGATTTCACACAATATCGTGCGGAGATTTTAGTGTCTCTTTTACCATTGGCTAAAGAAATGTATTATTCTCCTACAGCAGACACTGTCATAATGTTGCAAATTTATAAATTTACATTTTTTTTCCCTTAGAGAACACGGAACACATAATTTTAAATTATTAAGTAGGGAATAAATAAACAATAGGGTGTGCTGCTATAGCAAAACAGTCCGTAGTGTGATGGGGCCAAATGCAAATAATATTTTCCAAAGTTTTTTATTCCACAGTAATTTGCCAATGCTAACAATTTTTTTTATTTCAATAAGGAATGACGCATTGTACTTTTCCTTTGTTTATAGCTCTAATGTCTCATGTTGTGGAATGTCAGTGAACCAGTTTACTTCACATTATCAGTTATGCTATAGCAGCTATAAACAGTCATTCCCTCACTAGCCTCTCTTTTTGCCTAAAAATTCTAAAATTGTAAAATGCAGCAAGAAACCCTAAACCCTCCATCCTGAAGACTTTCCTTTGTCTAAAAACATAAAATCACATATTTACCTCTGACTGTACCTCTGACACTGGAGACTCCTTCCAAAAATGCTAAATAAACATCTCCTCACAGAAAACTTCACCATATCAACAGTTACACTTGTTTTTTTAAAATCTGATTATGTGGACCATCCTCCAAACTGTTCCCTATGAGTAAGCTGTTACTATATAAAAGATAACATATGAGAATGAACGCATTAATATTAACTTGCTCTTTGCCTTACAGCTGACACTACTTTCTGAGCTGCTGGTATTGAAAATTAATCACCACCTTCTGACCAATCTGACAAGAATTCAACAGATCTATGAATATAATATGAAATTTGGGGGTGTTCTTCCAACGATAACTTGCATTTGTCACTGGTAAACATGAGTTGAATTTTAGTAGCAGAATATTGCCCTACATGGTCATATTTCGTTACTCTGTATTCATACTGTGTAATGACAATAAAGTTGAATCTAATCTAATCTAATCTAATATTAGCAGTGGTATATTTAAAATTTGCCAAATATACCATAACCACTGAGCTTTTATTACCTACCATAGCTAGCTTTGCACCAAAGTTCTGTAGCTAAAAGTCTGTTTTAAATTAAAAAAAAGTGACTTTGTGTTATTAATCTTGATCCGAACATTATCTATATTTAGAATTAACCATCCAAGCACAGTTCATTTTTATATCGCGTTAAATTTGATAAAGTTTTTGACACTGAATAGTTCAGTATGAATGTAAAAAGCTTGTTTTCAAAGTGGCAGATTGTTGAAAAAAGAGCTAAATATGCAGCCAGTCTCTAAGCATCCAGGCAGATGTTTAGTGTTGCTAGTGGCTCAGAATTCCACAGGGGGCTTAGTTTCAATCATCTGTGGCAATAGTAGGTGCACAGACATGCAGGAGGGTCTGTGAAGAAGCTTCAGGCTGCAGCATGACAACAAAATCATGAATGTCAGCTTAAAGACTAAACGTCAGCTTGGATGTTGTCGAATTCAAGGAGGTTTAGCACATTTGTATACAGCTTGCTCTGTAGCTGTTGTTGCTGTTTTGTGTTGAAGGATGTCACGCTTGTCTGCTCACGTCTCGGAGCAGTTTGCTCACCTTGTTGAGACACACTATCTTTGAAAGCTGTGAAATGTGAAGTGTTAGCTCTGTTATTTCTGCATTGCCATCCCATTTCGATATTAATAAACAAATTAAATGTAATCAGCTCACTGGAGTTCATTAATGTGTCCATGTCTTATGATGTAGCATGTGACCCATCCTGCGCCACCTGTAAGCCTGATAACCCCAGCTGCCTTAGCTGCCCCAGTGGCTATGCACTGCATCATGGGAAATGTATTTCTGACTGTCCAGATCAGCATTACAAAGACAGACATGGCCGCTGCCAATGTAAGTAACATAAACCATAAACAGGTTGGAAACATTTTAGAAGGCATTCACACTAAACTGTTTTCTCACATCTGAATTTATCAGTGTGTTTGTGTATGTTGTAAAGCCAATCAGTGTGTTTGTTCTTGTAAAGCCAATCAGCCTGTATAGATTTTTTCCTCAAAGCACTATCCATAGACATATTTTTGTTTCATTCTTCTTATTCCATTTTTCACATTATTACATTTTTCAGCTCACCTTGAGCTGGAACTCTATAAAAGTTTCTCCAGACTCATAGTTCTCAATTAAAGAATGGTACATTTCCGTCAAAATTTAGCTTATACACTGACTTTGATTATTGTACACTGTATTTATACCCAGATGCATTTCTTGCCCACTTAATCATCATGTGACCTTTTGGCCTATTCCTATGTTTTGTCATCTCACTCAGTGTGTCACAGCTCGTGTGCGTCCTGCTCCGGCCCCTCAGCGTCCCGGTGCGCCTCATGCCCCGGCTCCCTCCTTCTGCACCACGGCGAGTGTGTGGAGTCGTGCGGAGAGGGTCTGTTCGACAGAGATGGACGCTGTTACAGTAAGAGCTCAGTTTTTACCCTCGGCTACATGATATTCAATAAGTAATAATAATTACACACTTAAATTATTGACTTGAGCTTAGATAAACAGCATTGAAGTAATATTTTTCTTGTGGACCTACAAGGGAGAAATACAATACACACATTATGAATATCCATTTTTGTAAGTTATTATGAAACTTGCTTTTTTTTTTTTTAGTTTAAATGCTTTAGCATCAAGGCCAGACAGACTTCTTTTTAAAGTGTCATGACTCTGAGGATAGTTTATGAGCAGTTTCAGCAGAGATTAAAGCTGAGTGCAGGTGGCAAACATAAACACAAGTTATTGCACCACAGGGTTGTGTATGAACTGAATTCAAAGTAACAGATATTAGTGACCCAGCTGAGAGATAAGCTGGAGATCAAGAGCCAAGGATGCAGAGATGTGTGTGTCACAGAAGCTGTATTTACACAGCCAGCCAATCCATTTTTTCCCCTTTTCTTCTACCTTCTTTCTCACTATTACTCTCTCTTCCTCCTCCCACCATATTTCTTCATCGTTTTCCCCTTCCTTTTTTTCCCTTCTATTCTCCTCATCCATCTTTCCCTCTATTACGTGCTCTCTCTCTCTCTCTCTCTGCAGGTTGCCATGCATCTTGCCGGGCTTGTGTAGGTCCCGAGTTCTCAGACTGTGTACGGTGTGTAAAGCCAGAGGAAGTGCTGCAGCCTCAGAATGCACATGTATCTTATGGCATGTGTTTATCTTCCTGTCTGTCCCAGCATTACCTCGACTCAGATCTCATCTGCAGAGGCAAGTACACCAAGTCAAGGCTTTCATTTCCTATATGATTCTCACAAGGGTGCTGGAATTGCTCATTTTGAATAAACAGGTACCACAATGCAAAAGAGGCTGTGGTAGTTGGCATTTAACAGTATTCATTGCTATATTATCTATGTTAAGATTTTGTTAAATTAATGACTTTTTAAATATTATATTGATCAATAGGAGCTCTACTATGAAAAAAAGATAAAAATTACTAGTATTGCTGTTTAAAACGCAGTGGTGAAGTGTTACATCTCACTTAGCAAAGCAAAATCCAAGCTGACTTAGTTAGCCAAAGCCCATTTCTGAGGCTTTTGAATCTACTATGGTAAAGGTATGGTCTCTCTGGACTGACATAGTTTTGAGATTTGCTGGGAAGAATATATTGCTATATTGGAGCTACATTTTATTATTCCAGTTTGTAGATGTAAAAGTTGAAATGTAATTAATTGTAATTGGCCTCCTGAGAGAAAAAAGTTTGCAGTTGATGTATGAAACCCACAACTCAATCCATAAGGGGAAACAATGATCTGTGTTCCACCTTGTAACTAATCGCCTAAGGTGACAGGATGCATATACTGGAGAACCATGGTTCAAAAACAGGTCCCAGTAGGCTAGAAACCTGCATACAGGAAAACAGCCTAGAGATGGTTCACAGAAATATCTGTACAGAGAAATTAATGGCTCAGAAACTCGAATGAGAATGGAAAATTACAAGGAAGTACTGTGACTATACATATTAGACTTAATCGGTCCAAGATTTGAGACCAGGTGAAGGTCAGGATTGAGGAGGGGAGTGATGGGGCCATGTGTAAGTCCAGCTATTGCTAGTGAGGAACAGGACATTCAGGATTCTTCCTAATCTATAATAAGGTCATAATGAGGCTGGGATCCAGAAACTCAGAAATAAAGAAATATAAGAAGAAAAGTTTTGAAGCTCATTCCATAGTTAGGCACAGTACCTCAAGGGTTCTTTGGATGGTTAACATTTCTAGCTTTATAATGGGGCTCTGCTTGGAACATTTTAGTTGTATCGTTCCACATAGAATTTAAGGGTAAATTGAAGATCTTAGGTTGTATATATGAGTGTATTTTCTTGAAGAGTGTAGTTCTTAGATGAAATTCAGCATCATTGCTACTCTCTCTAAGAATGGGTAGCCTACAAAGATCATAGCAAAGGACATTAAAAGACAAGTGACAAAGAACTATAGGGCTACGGGACTACAAGCTTACCTTAAGGATGATGTTTGGAGAAAAAGTACTAAAATCTCCTCCCATCTGTGAAGCATGACATTGGGAGTATAATGAAATAGAGCTGCTTTGCTGACTAAGGACCTGTGTGAATTGCAATCACTGGAAGACCAAAGGAGTCAAAGGGGTTTCCACCAGGCTGATTCCATCCCAGTTTATAATTTGTAGATTCCTCTGCTGCCTATGAGGCAAATTACCATTGACAAGCCTTCCTCCCAAATCCAACCAACCCCAAGATCTTTGTTGAAACTACTTATGCTTTATAAATTGTCTTTTAAACAGCCCTGTTCCAGCTGGGAGCAGAGCTAATTTCAGGGCCAGAAAAATGTAAACAAAAGCCTGAAATGAAGAAACTAGTCTGATCTGTTGTATAGCAAAAGTGTGAACAACAGTTTTTCTAATCTTTAAAATGATATGAACCTGGAAACAGTTTATAACATTACAAACTGCACTATAAAACCTGTCCAGCTCACCTTAAACCAGTCCAAAGAGCAACATCATATTATATCTACCTGCTCAAGCCCATTATTGCTAGCAAGAAAATAGCCAAATTGGATGGGAAACCATTCAAAAAGGCAAACCTTACTCCTGCTATTTAATATATAGAAGTCCACACCCACCTTTTCTATCACTGATCCTTTAAAACATTAGTTTTTTTTTATTGTTTAAAAGATTTGCTTAAGGTTGTTTATAGGATTCTTCACTGAGGAATGGTTTGCCCGGGGGTGTTTTTGCATCACACAGACTTCCAGGATATGCCTTGATGTTCTAGAAACCTGAGTGGTGCAAGTTACCACCAAGTCACACACCTCCATCAGACACAAAGGGTCTGGAATTCACTGCTCACTGAAACGTCATTGTAATTCACGAGAAAGCTAGTGCTAAGACTGCACTGATTGATTGAAATATGATGTTTGAAACACCTGACGATTGCATAAATTTATACATGTAGCATACGAGCATGCAGCATTCTTTTTTCTTAATGCTTCCAATTTACAGTGACTTGGATATCCTGAAATGAAGTCCCTTCTTAACCAATATGCTTGATGTACGAGGCTTTAGCACACTCCGCCGCACATCATCAACTGTGATATTGTAGGCTGTGGAAATTCAGCTTTGGGCTACTATCAATGAGTCCACTGTCAGGGTCCTCCCTAACTCAATGATGATATGTCCCCTTGACATCAATAGCATCCATTGTATTAAGCTTGCATGCTCAGACAAATCTTCAGCTTACTCCAGGCTACCGGCTGGGCTCTGGAGGTACACATATGCACGTGTTAGTGTGTGTGTATGTGTGCTGGCTGATCGGATGTCAGTGTGAGGAAGTTCCAGTGTATAAATCCCTTTCATTTTCCAGTTCAGCAGCCTGTCTGATGATGTATGTGTCTATATATTCAAAGCCAAAATCACACTAAAACACACAGAATGTTAGAAATTCTCAAGATTCACATAAGTAATGTGATATCACTGCATAATATTACCACGTGAAATTATTTGAAATTCTTCACTAACTGTTGTAGGTTTGTGCCATTTTTTATTCCAGCATGTTTCTTCTGTTACAATTTATTACAAATCAGTTATGAGTTAAAGAACTCCACTTCCTGACACTTTGAATTAGGACCCCATTGACCGATATATCAATTTAATTTCTTCTCCGGCTTTGTTTTAATCATATTTCAATGGTTCAAATGTCCTGAAAATATAGAATGATCAATAGGTGAACCACAGCAGAGACATTAATCAGAATGCTGCGCTAGGAAATTGTTTTACCATCCTCAGTGTTCCTCACAGTGAAGAACACGGTTTGACAACGGTTGGTATTTAATATGCTCGCTGTTGTTCTTGGGGGCATAAACTCAATTATAATTATAGATGGGTTCTTTCTGCTGGCTGATAGTGTGAGCTGCAAAGGTTTCCTTTGAGTATTTAGCTACATTAACAGACTGTTCAATAGGATACTCCCATATTACAAGAAGATATGTTTTTATCAGTGATAAGATGCAGCATGCGTGTTTGCGTTTTTGAGTCAAAGCCTTTGTTTTTACCGATCTGACTCGTGTTCCCCCTCAAGCACTTTTCCCAAAGGAGCCAGAGCTTGTTCTCGGGTGCCCTTTATATAATGGCATGATATATTGTCAGTAATGGGCATGGGCCAGGCTTAGCTCTGCCTGTTTAGCATGTTTGTGTATGAGTGCAAAAGTCTGCATTCCCTATGGTTTCTGGGTGGGAAAAGATTATTTTATAGATTATTTACAAATATATAAAATTTCAAGTTCTTAAAATTAAAATGTGAGTGCATCGTGCAGTGAGACAACAATCACAAGGATGAATGAACAGAAAATACATTTTTCATGACACTTTCTGTTCTCAGACCTGATTTGAAGAAGGTAATGTGTATTATCTGGATACACAAAGACACTAGAGACAGTTATAAAGGCAAAGGGTGAGCATACAAGTTATTAGAGAATATTTATGGCACAGCACAGATTGGTACAGCAAGATGTTGAAATTGACATTCATTAATAAGACACTTTGCGATGTGCTTCTATTGGAAAAGAATCGACAGTAACTGGTCTTTGCATCGGGGTGCATTTATTGTTTTCCTGTAACAGCATGTCCCATCATGTTTTATTCCTTACTTATATCACATTCAGAAAAGGAGATGTACACTTTTGATTTTTTTTTTTTTTGACCAGCTTGTGATAATGAAAGAACATGTGTGAAACTGAACACGACGGTTTGTGTTGCTTTAAATTAAATGTTTTCTTCATCTTGTCCTAAGGGTATGCAATCTATTGCACTCAACCCTAAATGGATTGTGTCTAGTATGATAGTTTAGTTCTAAACTTTGTTTGATACTTAAATGTTTAATCTGTTTGAGAGGAAACTCCATGCTGTAAAAACAACAGCTTTTTCTCCATGTTTAAGCATTTGCTCACAAGAAACTTGTTATCTCTGTAGAATGCCACACGTCGTGTTCACATTGCACAGCAGGAAATGCCCACAGCTGTACTTCATGCCTTCAATCCAGTGTCCTCTACAATGGACAGTGCCTCGTTCGATGTCCTCATGGCTTCCATGTCCAGGACCGAACTTGCCATGGTAAGTACAGCCCTTGTCTTCTCTCTCTGACTGTTTTTTTCTTTTTTGCTGGGAAAATAAAAACATTCCTCATCAGACTCTAAAAGTCCCAAATAAGCTTTAGAAGCTAAATTATCCTGTACCTTTTTAAGAGTTACCTAGAAAACTTTCTGTTATGAGAAAAGAAATGAACATGAATCAATATGAGTACGAAGACACTGACAGCTTTAAAAGCAATATACGTGGTGGAGTATTGCCATTTGTCAGTAAGATTGATTATAATATACGGAGGGGGAGTGTATTAAGCTTTTCAGCAACACATGCCAGTAATGGGCTGTAATTCCCGATGCGAATCCGGCTCCCTGTACCGCTTTTTGGCTCCGCACTTAAAACATCGTTTAAGACTCTGTTGGATTCCACGCTGCAGGCATTTTAAGATGAACTACAAGCCAAGAAGAATCCCATGTACTTAGAGTTAATGGCAACATAATTCCTTGTTGGCTGCCTTTTGAAGATGAACCATTAAATATGTGGAGCCAGTGCTAGACGGTGAATGACTTCAGTGTCAGGCTCATTTAGGAAGGCTAATTGAGCATGCTACCCTCTTTTCAGTTGAGTGACCCAAGTTGATTTGGTATCAGCCTGTCATGTTCTGAATTATTCGCTTGGCATTAGTGATTTAAAGGTAAAATCTGTAGCAGTGTTATGTTGAGGAAGGCAATTTGCTGGCATTGTTCAAGTCCATTTTTGCTACTGCAAATCAATACAAAGTTCATCTGACTGATCACCTTTATCCTACAACAGAACACGTCTATCCTGATGGGAGCGGTCTCTTTCAGGATGACCCCACCCCATCCACAGGGCATGAGTCTGATAACTATAAAAATGATTGTCACTCGCTTGTGTTCGAATGGTAATGAGGAAACGGGATCCAGGCTTAGGACACACACATTTCAGTTCAGCTCACCTCTCACTTCCCACATCCATCTCAGTCCCTCCTTTTATCCCCTCCACTGCTGCTCACTGCAACACAAAACACTTATTACTTTAACTACCCCCAAGTGCACACTCATCCGAATCACTCCATTCCCCCCGACTCCACCCTCCATTCACTAACCACCACGCCCCCCACTGCCACAATGATGTAATATGTAATGCACATTATAAAAATAGATACTTTTATTGAATTTTATTGAATATTTTGCAATATTTGCATTGCACAAATGAATTTTCAACATGGCTTTACAAACCAATGATTGAAATCTTAAAATCTTAACCTGGGAATAATAATCATGACATGGACTACAGAATACTAATACAGGGCAAACTTTATTAACAGATACACTAAGCAACCAAAAACAACGGGACCAGGCAATAATAAATAAAGCACACGTGAAAAATCAAAACGGTTGAGTTGAGCAAACGGGCTAAAACTAGGTAAATACAAATGGGTAAAGAATTTAATGAGGAAAAACATCTCAGTAATATTATAGATATTTTGCTGGAGTGAGACTTTGTAAAGTTATGAGATCAGAGTTTTATAGATATGAATATGCAATGAAAAGTCCAGTGATTGAGAGTGCGGATAGGCTGAGCCGTGATCACATGGCAGAGCGTGGGATTTGCAAGGTAACATGGCAGGATGAGGTTCGACTGCTTGAAAGTACATGGAGTGAGTAACGATGGGACAGTAATGTCGATGGTCCACCATAATGGATTTGCCATAATTATAGATAATCCAATTATTAAAGTCAATAATTATTCAAATTTTTCAGTACAAACTATAACATTTCTTGAATAACTTGTTTTCATTCTACAATCCATCTAATATACTATGTTGATCTTTTGGAAATTGAAATTGCCTCAGCTGCAAGATTAAAAAAGAATCCCTAATTGAAATATAAATCTGCGTTTATAGCAATGAAGCAACATGATTCATTTATGTATTATGTTTTCGGGTCGTCCATCCATCCATCTGTTCAAGATTCTCATTAATGCAATATCTCAAGAACAAGTGGTAGAATATTTGTAGGCTTTATATGGAAATATCATTGTAACCAGCGGATGAACTGATTAGATTTTGGAATTGCTCCAAACAGGGGTCAGTTCACAACAAGGTGAATTTTTATTTTTTATTCAATAGCTTCCTTCATGTTTGAAGTATATTTTAAGGGTAGTTCTGGCATACAAATTAGTACCAAGAAGAACTAGACTTGGTGGCGGAGGCATCCCCGTCGACGCTGTTGGTGTCGAGTCCGACTTGTTTAACAATGTTACCCTTTGCTGCACATGCAACAGTTACTACATAAACTTTGATTTATTCCAGGTCACAGCCGAGTCTGCAGCTGTTGGTGAAATATAATCTGGGTGATAATAGTTAAAATAGTTATATGAAGTGTTGTGCTTGTTTTTTCAGCTTGCCACCCAACATGTAAGGAGTGTTCTGGTCCCTCTCAAGCTGACTGCACAGTCTGCCCACCTCACACCAGCCTCCACAGCGGCTACTGCCGCACCAGCTGCCCTGAGGGCCAGTATCTAAACGCTGTGGGCTACTGTAGTGGTGAGTAGGTCACATTATTCTCACAATGGTGTCAGATAATTTTTAGTCCTCAATAGTAAACTGATTTTTGAACCTGAAGCTTTAAATGCCTAATATCTAAGTTAAAAGTGACACTGGTTAGGTCATTTTGTGAACAAGGTAATATAAACATTATAAATGTCGCTCCTGTTTCATGACCTTCACTTTTCTCCATAAATAATGTGATAATAATTGAGATGATGATGTATTTGGGATTTTACATTGGGCAGCAAAGCTTTTTCTTTTGAACAGACCATGCTTTTGCCTTTTTGCTTTTTTGGTCAATACAGTATGGTTGACACTTACTGGTATCACCGTAAAAGTTTGCCGTGTCTCAACAAGCACGGACATATGAATAAGAGAATCATAATAGACCGGTAGATAGAAAATAGAAAAGGAATGATAACAAGTCTGAACACAGATTTTAAAAAAACAAACAAAAAAGAGACGATCGGCTGCACCGCAAAGGTTTGTCTTGTTTGCCTCATTCCTGTTAAAGCTCGGAAGACTCCAGCGAGACCTCTAACAAGCATGAGATCCAATTGCATTGTGCTTTTTCTAGGAAAATTGTGCTAGTCGTCTTTGATTAAACAAGTAATCAGCATGTTCCTCAGAAGAGCTACATTTCCTCATTAAATGCAAAGCTAGCAAGACTTTTGCAGGGGGAGGTTGTGATGTAAACAAATGGATTAATATATACAGGTTTTAATTATACCACCTTAAAAAGAGATAAAAATGGCTTTTGCTGGCTTCATATCCTCTCCTCAGCTCAACTCTTTTATTAAGGGATGCCTGGTGGGACTTCTCAGAGAGGCACTTTTCATCTCTCTCTCATAATCAGATGTTCTCATCTCTAATTCTAAGATAATGTCTCACACATGCTGCATAAACATTTTTAATAATAGATCAGACATTTTTGGTTTAGGGCAGAATTTTCTGCATGTCCTCTCCATCTCAGACAATGTTAAAAAAAATATGCAATGTTTATCTGTTTTCTTTGTGCAGTTACCACAGAACACATTTTCCACAGTACACATTGTGAACACATTTTCCTATACTGCAAAACAAGCCCACTGACTGGAAAAAAAACTTACATATATAATGGAAAAACTACACTTACAATGGAAGTCTAAGGGCACTTGTTGGATGCTTTTTTAACGTGAATTCTTTTACATTTAAAATATGTGACTATGTAACACAAATTTAAAAATACAGACATAACACTAACATTAAAGTTCTTTGGATGAGACAGACATAATTGAATTTTCCAATTTCTTGGAGCACTTTGTAGCAATATTGTAAACAAACAAAAAAAAGTATCATTCCTGTTCATGAAGGCTTTTTGATATCCATGCATGATTAATAAGTAACCGAGGCACTTACATGTTGACCTTAGACTACACTGACTGTGCTGATAACCACAAATTTTGTCTCTCTGTAAAAGTAGTCCCATCGCTGGAAGCAAAAATTCCAAGGATTCAGAGCTTTACTTACAAATACCTTTAACTGTGGTATTGTGTAAAAAAAATGAAATCATCAAGGAAATCATACAAAAAAATGTTTTGGATAATTTTTTTTTATCTACCCCAGCAACTGCCCTTTAGTATTCCACTATAGGTGAGCAACCAGGCTTTTGATTCTTTTCTCAGTACAGAGAATTTTACTGTGATAAGCACACATACACTATAGAAGCAGAAGATAGACATCAGTGTAAAAAGCGCTGGAGTATTCCTTTAAGAGGATTAAAGCTGTTTTAGGACTCTGGACAAGGACAAAGGAGATTTTCAAGGTTTCATCACGCTGTCTGTTCTGAGCCCAGCTGTTAATCCATTTTAATCCATAATCCATTTTATTCATTTTAATGGAAGGAAGAAAAAATACACCCAAAATTTGAACCCACAATCATTTGGCCCATAATCTTCTGGCCTCCTTTCTTGCAGATTGAGCCATTCTGTCTTTCCCAGTATCTAAACAGTCTAAATCTAAACAGTAGCAGCAGTCTTTAGAAGAACAGAGGATATTGACTCTGGCACTGTTCTGGCAGTGACTTTAGAGCTAATTAGACGATCTAGTTGCAAGGTGACCTTGCTAGACTGGCATTATAGTAAACAACAGGAAGAGGGTGGCTGTTTAATATTTAAAAGGATGCAGTCTGAAGGGTTTATGTGCAATAAATACTTTCCCGCAGTTTTTGAATGACCTCCACTGATCTCTTTTCCTTTCATTAGGTCAAAATGACCTACTTTAACTTTTACATGTATAACTATATCTTGGGTCTACTTTGTGTGTATACTACATATATACATATATATACATACATACATATATATATATATATATATATATATATATATATATATATATATATATATATACAGTGTGTATGAAAATGTAGTGAGTAGTGTCTGGGAATTTGGAGATGTAATGCTGTGTAAGACTATATAATGACATGTGGCAAATTAAACTTCCATTTATGCCGGAATGCCACTATTAGAGTATGTTTTGGTATATTGGGGTTCTTTCCCTCTTTCTTTTGCTAACACATACCTATCATCTGTCTCTCACACACAAACACACACACGCACACACATGCACACGCACACACGTTATCCGAATCGCTGTAATGCAGCCACACTCCTGCTATCAGTGGCTGAGGGCCTGCCTTCTCTCCTCTCATCAGATAAGAAACCATGGTTAAGGTAAAGAACATGATGAAAAGATTGTTTTTGTTTACTGAGCACCTTCTGTGGGCACAGTAATGGCTTATCGTGAGACTGTGATTGTGCTGTGATTTTTCACCTTTTTTTGTTTACACATAACTTGTTCATTCAGGTTAGATTTATCCCAGTTCAAACCTACAGCTCAATACTTACATGGGTAAGTGAAAAAATAATAAGCAGTATTTATTAATCATGCACCCATTCTTCTCCCTTGCAGAGTGTCAGGAGGGCTGTCAGCGGTGTACGGCGGACCTGCAGCTCAGCTCTGGGACTGTGTGTTTGTGGTGTAAAGTCTCCCGGATGCTGCTGCTGGGAGATCACTGTGTGCAACACTGTCCACCGGGACACTATAAGTACCATGGAGCCTGCAAGAGTGAGTTTGCTTTTATCCAAAGTATGCTTTTATCCAAAGTAAGGCAGAATCCAACCAAACACAGATCTGATAAGAATTAAAAGCCCTGTTCAAAGGCCCAAGAGTGCTTTTCTGCATCTCTGGTGAGATTTAAACTCACATTAGAACTTCTGTTCATTGTGCAAGCACAGAACTGAAAATTATTAAGATTACACTGTCATAGACCAAAATGCCCTGGACATAGAAGAGCCCAAACTCAGAAATGCAGGCCATACAGAGGCCCAAACTCAGAAATGCAGGCCATACAGAGGCCCAAACTCAGAAATGCAGGCCATACGGAGGCCCAAACTCAGAAATGCAGGCCATACAGAGGCCCAAACTCAGAAATGCTAGCCATACAGGGGCCCAAACTCAAAAATGCTAGCCATACAGAGGCCCAAACTCAGAAGTGCTGGCTATACAGAGGCCCAAACTCAGAAATGCAGGCCATACAGAGGCCCAAACTCAGAAATGCTAGCCATAAAGGGGCCCAAACCCAGAAATGCTAGCCATACAGGGGCCCAAACTCAGAAATGCTAGCCATACAGAGGCCCAAACTCAGAAGTGCTGGCTATACAGAGGCCCAAACTTAGAAATGCTGACTGTAGAGAGGCCCAAACAGAAAAACCTTGGCTATACAGAGTCCCAAACACAGAAACCTTAGCCACAGAGAGGCCCAAACATACAATGGCCCAAACCCAGAAATAATGGCCATATAGAGGCCCAAACACAGAAACCCTGGCCATACAAAGGCCATGCAGATAGCCAAACACATAAGCCTTGGCTATGCAGATGGCCAACACATAGCCCCTGCCCACAGAGTGGCCCAAACACAGAAACCCTGGCAACAGAGAGGCCTAAACACTGTAACGTAATGTAGACACATCGAAACAATGAACAGAAGTTGAGTAGTGAGGATTAGAGCATGTACCAACCTGAAAGAGTCATATGTAACATCAATATAGAGCTTGAACATTTCTAGGCATTAAGCTTAACACAGTGTGAGATAAAACTGAAATATGTTGAGAGAAGTAATTGAAAAAATCTATTTCTCAATCAAGATGCAGCCTTCAATAAACAGCTGCTGCTTTGTGAAACAACATAATCACATAGACTAATAACCAGCACTTCTTCTTCAGCATGCAGCTGCTCTTCTCTCTAACGTATGTGTGCAGATATGAAAAATTCCTGAATGAAATAGCCTAGTCTCATGTATAGCCTTGCCAAGTGTGAGAGTTTGTCCTTGGTACATGTTTTAAAGCATCTTATAAATTTGTCCTACATTCTCTTGTGCACTGAATGAAGTTTTATAAAGAAAATCTCCACAGTATTTTAGTTGCCAGGCTGCACCAGGCTCTCAGCCTTGAAAATGCCACTGATTATTTATGCAGACTTACGTAACTATTACACTGCATGAGGAACAGATGAGCAGCGTTGAGACTCCTCACAAGTATGTGCTCATTAGTGAAGCCAAGTGGCCCACATCTGGCTTTACATGTACAGTTATTTATCCAAAGCTGCTAGGCAGAATCCAGCACAAGCACCAAGCTGTTAAAGGAGCTGACAGCATATTAATGCAGCAACACTCAATTTCGGTCAACTAGGAAGAGCCGTGGCTAAACCCGAGGGTTGGAGAAATTGCTGGTACTCATGCATGCTATAAACACTAGTCACAAATCTGTCAGATAATTATCAGAATCTTTTCCAGATTTTTTTAAAACCTAATTTTCTCCCGGTTTAGTTATGGCCAGTCACTACACTCTTGCTGAAATCATCCCTACCACACGACAGCTATCAATCTGTGTCGGCACAGGCTAACATTGGGACTTGAACCTCCTGATGATAGGGATGATAGGGAAAACACTGTACCCGGCAGCCTTTTTTGCAAAATTCTGAACTTAATCATCACTGAACAGAAACATTAAAGAGTCAGAGAAATACCACATCTTGTCTATAATATGCAGTGCTTATCATATGATATAACTTTTCGTGTCTACATTTCCCAGAATGCCATGCATCCTGTGCGGACTGCAGTGGAGAAGGACCTCTGTCTTGTAGCTCCTGTACAGCCCCTGACGTTCTCGCCCCGTCTGGTATGTGCACCTCTCGATGCCCCATTGGATACTATGCTGATGAAAACCAAGTGTGTCAAAGTAAGTACTCCTGTACCTTTATTTATTATTACATGTTCACAGGATTGTACTGTATTTAAGCTTACTGTACATTACTGCTGTGTGTGTGTGTGTGTTTCACAGAGTGTGACCATCAGTGCCGGAGCTGTGAGATGGCAGGAGTGTGTACGTCCTGCAGAGATCCGGCGAAAGTTCTGCTGTTCGGCGAGTGTCAGTATGAGAGCTGTGCCCAGCAGTACTACCTCAACACCACCACGCACACGTGCAGGGGTGAGATTATAGACGCAGTACTGCTGATCATGTCCAATTTGATGATGTTGTAGTGCATATTAAAATGTTAAGTCAAATCCATTTGGAGTTTCAACTATGTGGTTTAATTGTAATGCAAAATACATAAAAGAGGTAAAGCTATCTTGGACGTGAGTGCTAACTGCTATCTTTGTATACATTAGCTCAGAGGCACCTACAATTGGCTAATGTCGTTCTGATCAACAGAGGAGAAAGGAGTGCCATGCCTTCCATCCAGAGAAAAGTAACAATCATCCTCGTAACAAATATGGACGTAAAACCTTTGAATCCCGGTTGTCTGTCTTCTATCATATAATGTTATCCGTCATAGTAAGAGGAGTTTTCTGGATGTTGGCTTGTGAATGCTGATCGACAGATGTAGTGAAATACCACTTAGAATTTTAGAATTGACTTTCTTTGACATAAAACATATGTAAATATATAAACAGTGTAGCATTGTTTATACTGTCCAATAGAAAAGTGAGACATTATCAGGATGATTCTATGGTGATGGCATTTGACCGATCAGTGCTTTGCACTGTTTTTAGCTCCGTTTTGGCCCTGTTTAACAGGTAACCAAATTCAGGACAGCTACTTAGCATACTGCTTATTTTTGCAGAGGAAACAAAGAGAAAAATATGGGATTATGAATTTACTACCATACAAAACTTTGAAGTGTTTAATACCAACATCGCATGTAACAGGGAATGGATTTTTCAGCCTGTTTCCATTGATATTAGATTACTAAATAGCTAATGTCTGAACTAGATACCATGCAGATTAGCTAGCTTGATAAGTAGCTATCAAAACAAGTAATGAATTGGTGGTTTTTATCTCTGTTTTGGACCTGTTTTTTTAACAGGTAACTAATTTCAGGACAGCTACGTAGTGTACTGCTTACTTGGCAGTGGAAACAAATGAAAAAATATGGGATTGTGAATTTGTTACCATACAAAAGTACACAACACTGTTTGATGGAAAGGCTCTATTAGACTCCCAGCAACAAATAAGTGCAATGGCAAATTTAGTGCCATTGCGACCACAAACAGTTCTGACAGTGTCATAAATTTTGATTAATCTCAGACTTTGACTGCTGCTGCAATACTCCTCTAAAAGCCATCAGTAGGAGGACTGTAAAACTCAAATACAGTAGTGGCAATTGTGAAACGTTAACAAAACTAATGCTAATGAACAGGGGAAAATGTCCGTATTAGTTCAAGCTCACATTGAAGAATATTTCTGTCTATGCAACCCCAATTTGTGCATGAGCTCTGACTCAGTCATGATGTAGTCATTTTCTTAGAGGATCTTCATAATATAATCTGACATAAAGAACACAAATTATCACATAGTCTGTTGTCGAATTTTACTGAGATCATGTCAGTGTAACAAGTAATAAGACTGTGTGCAGGAGCATACTACATGCATGTCGTACTAATTTTAATAAAATATATGGTTTCAGTGCAAATATGAAGCAAGAGATATACAAACAAGAAATTCAAGTATATTTCAAGCTAAAATGTTCCCCTAGTTATAAATAATATATTCTTAAATAATAAGCATCAGTAGAAGTGTGCATATTTTGAAAAGTGATGACAAAACAGATCCTGTACTGTATTTCCGTGTGTGTGTCTGTGTCTGTGTGTGTGTAAGAAAGCATGTCATCCTGTGGAGCATAATGATTGTTTTGCCTTCTAGATATTTTCTTCCAACTCCATATTCCACATAATCATCCAACAACAATTATTTAATGAAATCTTCTCTACAATGGCCCATTATGCCACAATAGTCTGTGATACTTTAACTACGATGTTAAAAGCTGAACCACACATTACAGAGCTGTTTGATTGAGGAATCTTTGTTGTGTGCGTAATGAGCAAAAGAATGTCTGCTCTGTCATTTTTGGATATCACAAACTGTTTTGTAGGAAGTCTTTTCTGATCTGAGCCTTTCATGTGAGAAAGATGAGTTAATGAGATGTTCTTCTGTTTGGATTGTCCAGTTCAAAGTACCTTGGATGTGGTTTGGAGAAAAGGAAGGAGAGAAAAAGTGAGGGAGGTTGGGAGAGAGACAGTAAGAGAAACAAACAGAGAAAAAGATTAGCACTGATTTCTTGACAAGCTCCTCTGTGTTTCAAATAAGCAAATAAGTGTAACACTGTGTAACACTGACATCGCATTATTTATTTTTAGTCAGAATCTGCTTGGAAGTTGGAAATTGTACAGCTGATTTCCACTGATATTGGAAATAGCTAATGTTTTAACTAGCTAGCATGCAGCTTAGCTAGCTTGATACATAGCTGCCTCAGGTATCATCAGACTGAACCTAATTTGAACAGATGAAATCTCTGAATACAGTCCACGCTGGTTGGAAATGTCTAGACTAGAAAAGGAGACATGTATATATGAAGAGAGGAGGATGAGGCAGGAGATAAAATAGACATAAAATTCCCCTCCTAAAAACTACATACAAATAGAGGAGGTACAGGTGAAACAGAGGGAAAAGTTGAGGAACATTTGTTTTGGATGACGTGTGTGGAGTCTTTTAGATTTATTTAACCTTGCATGAGGGTAAGGAAATGTTTAGCTTGAAGGAGGAATGGCTCGGTTCCAATTTCACTGGCAATGCAATTGGTTTGATTTCTGTTTTTAGCCCTGGTGTTAAAAGGTTGCTGTCTGGAGGAGAGATTAGATGTGTGCCTGTCTGAATTGTTGATTTCTTTCTTAAGCGAATACTGGCAAAGTAAAGCACATCTCAGGGGGGAAATAGGAAATTCTGAGAAAAGTGAAAGCTGTTCAGACATAATGGATAACAAATTGGGAAAATAAAATAGAACATTTTGGTTTTGACCAAAATCGGGGTATATAATATATTTTCACACTTCGACTTTAGGAAACCATATATATATATATATACTTCACCGAAACAATGTGGAAATGTTTTTATTCACTTTTTAATCTTGCCTGGGCTTTCTGCAGAGATCATGTTGGATAAGTAACCAGTTTAAGAAACATGGCAGTCAGGCTGCCTACAGATGTCTAACACCTTGCAAACTAAGTGATATTTTGTTACATATATGTAATGAATGAAAATATCACATTATTGCCAAATTTCTGCTATATGTATAGTAGAACATGGGAGTGAACTGGGAGAATCCTTCATGTGGTGAATTTTTTTAATGTTTTCTCCTATACATAGTTATGAAAACTAACTAAAAACTTTTTCTCTTTTGAATGGAACTTAACCAGAAGTAAAATTCTAGCATTTAAAATTCTGTTTACCCCCAAAAATGGAAAGGGAGAAAATTATATATTTAAAGATTCAATTCCAAGGAATCTCCAGGCTTATGTCTATTTGGCTTCAGCATGTAGCTATCCAACAACTTGATCAAAGCATGAAATTCACTATGTAAGAAAATTAATCTTAGCTAGCAAGGTTTTGATAAATTTTTTGCAGACTGACTGTTTATACCACTGCATTTGTTAAAATGACTTATTAGCAAACATGATCATTGTAGGAAGAAAGCCCAGGCAAGATTTAGAAGTCTATTAAAAAGTGTTCACATTGTTTTGGCGGAATATCGTTATGGTTTCCTAACTTTGAGATGAGGCAGAAACTCGATTTTTTTTTTTTGTCTTTCTTTGTTGTGTGCCAGAATTCAGCCACAGAGACATCCAGCGGAATTTACCCGACCGCCACACAAATATTATAACCATGGGTCAATCCATGTACCCTTCTTTCTCTTTATCTAACTCCCTCTTCTTTTCTGTCATTCTATCTTTTTATTCCCCCATCTCATCCTGTCTTTTTTGCCTCTGTCCCTCTCAGAGTGTGACTGGAGCTGTAACGCATGTCGGGGTCCTCTCCGCACAGATTGTCTGCAGTGTATGGAAGGTCACGTCCTACAGGATGGAGTCTGCGTTCCATCCTGCTCTCCAGGGTCCTACCAGGACAGCGAGAGATGCCTGAGTAAGTGTCCAACTAGATAATAAACTTTTTTTATATGGATATAAATTTCACACATTTTCTGTCTGAATACATTTTAATTTCATTCTCTGTGGTTATGTAGTTACTCATTCTGGGTCTGCGCTTGTATAAGCGAGCTCCAGTGACCTGACTCTGCCAAGTTTTAATGGTAGTGCTTGATGCCAAATAGAGACCAAGCTATTTTTTTTGTCAGTGTGCAAGCTTTCATTGTTTTAATGCTTTAAAGGGCACTAAGAATGTCAGAGTAATAAGACAATTGAAAACAGATTGAGTCATACAGGCAGTGGTACAGGTCTTATGTATATGTTTATATTGTGCTTATATATGTGCATAGACGACATTAAAGGCTACATCAGGAATAAACATAGTGCATACCAAACACGCCAGGAAAAAAAACTGTGCTGTCACATTGTTAAATAATTTGTTACATGCAGTGAGAGGCAAGACACAAGTGCAAAAACTAGGTGTGAGCTGTATTTGAGTGAATCCATATAATTAGAGTCCATAGCAGGGGTCCAAATACAAGCAACGGTGACATGTTGCTTTGGAAATCTTTGAAGGAAATTAAATATTATAATGTTATGATAGAACAGCAGTTGAATTCCCCAAATATACATTTAACATATGTGAAAATGTAACTACATCTATTACACTCTAACATGATAGCTGATTTATTTTATCCAACTGTCAATCACTGAAGCAATACAGTAACATTTTTCTGTGGTATCCTTTAGGTCCACGATAACCACAAATACATTTGACTGGAGAATGCATGGACACATTTTTACAAATGTCTGACATCCTCAACAGCTGCCCATGTTGTCCACTGTCCATCCCACACGCACTGTCGATGCAGCGGATTAAATTAGGTTGAAAAAATGCCACTGTATTCCTTTCAGATGTAAATGCTTCTCTTTCTCTCCCTTCCACAGGCTGTGATGATCACTGTAAACAGTGCCAAGGTCCTGGACGATGTCTTCACTGCCAACTTCCTTATGCCTCTTTGAACGGCCAGTGTGTGCTGAACTGTGGCAGCCACTACATCCTCGATCCAGCCACCCAGCAATGTGTTGGTGTGTAATTCACAATTTAATGAGATTTTTGAATCATATTCGTTTTTAATCAACTCAAATATTTACATTATGATGATGCAGCTGTTGTATTTAATGGGCTCAAGCAAAGCAGAATTATTATACTGATTAGATGCTGCAAATAATGTGCAGTGATTGTACAGTCTTTTCTTATAGGCATAAAAATGTCTCATATTACAATAAAATTACAATAAAAACTGAATCATGTATGAACTCACCTGACTTCTCTGCTCTGCCATATTTCCCAGCATGCCCTTCTAGTTGTGTGGAGTGTGTGAGTGTGGGACAGTGCCGTATTTGTGCTGAGAACATGTTTGTCAAGAATGGACAGTGCACTCCAGATTGTGGTCATGGATACTATGCTGATAGGAAGACCAGAGAATGCCAAGGTAATACTACTCTTTACTTTAATTATCATGTTGAAGAATGAAAGTTCATTTGTTTGGTTAGACTGGGTGGTTAGACCTGTATATCAGCCATATATTACCCCTAAAAAGTACCCCTGATCTCAAAAACTGGATTTTTGCATGGTTTACTCATTGTGCATCATTGTGCATTAGTTCTAATATATTGCTTGACTTAGCTAACGTCAGCGTTGAACAAAAACTGTGGTTGTTATGGTGATAACGTATATTCTGACAGGTTTGGCTAAATAAAAATGTAACTACAGGAATCAGTAATCCATCACTGAAATATCTTTAAAAAATTATTTAGAAAAATTCCTGCCAAAGTCCATAAGTCAATGTACGGTGGCTTGTCTTCTTTATGCACCTTGTTTTCTTTGTGCAGGAAAGGTATAGCAATGTTTACTAGTGTTCTGGGCATTAAAACATAATAAATAGTTTATTATTCAATATAGATTTATTTTCAGTGGTTTAAAATGACACACTCAGTTGTTTTTAACTATTTCAAAGATACCCTTATGAAATATTTGTAGACCATACATATTAATGTCATATTGGCGATAGTGTTAATTGTCCAATCTTTTAACATGGTTGACAATATTATTGTGAATATGTATATTAAAAAATCTTGAAAACATTTCCTGTAAAATAAATTTAAGCAAACAAAAAAAATAAACCAAAAAAAAGGGTCGGTCCCAGCAGTTGTTTAACTCTAGTGGGGAAAAAAAAAGCTTTCTGGTATATCATATAATTCATTATCAGCCCTTACACATTATAAACTTTGGGTCCTGTTTTTTTCTTTCTTTGTTTTTTTTCTCTTTCTTATCTTTTTTCTTTTTTTAAGCAAACACCCATGCTCCATCTCTCCACATCAACGGCTCATTTCTGGTCTCTATCAGTGGAGTGACCCCTCTGGACCCTGCGCTCCTGTCAATCAAAGACTCAGACAGCCAATCAGAGAGCTTGCTACTGCAGCTGTTACAGCCTCCAAGTAACGGCCGTCTTATGGTGCTGGAGAGCGGGCGAGAGAGAGCGCTGCACAGGGACGACACATTCACCCTCTCACAAGTGAAAAACAGAGCTGTGCGCTTTGTCCACACCGTAGCCCAAACCAAGTGAGTGAAAGTCTGTCATGGCAGTTTGACGACTTGCCGGCATAATCCCATTAAATCGTGTGTGGTATTTTAATTTTGTATTTCATTTGAATGATTATGACATGCATGTGACACACTTGGTATCTCATCTAACAAGATCTCACTTCCGGCAGCTTGGCAGTAATGTGTGTGTGTGTGTGTGTGTGTGTGTGTGTGTGTGTGTGTGCAGAGTGTGAATTATGTGCTTATGTTTATGATGACATGTATTAAGATAGAAATATATGACTTTGTTTGTCTGTTTGTTTGTTTTCAAATTCTTTTTTGTTATTAAGATTAGTGTTATAGTTGTGCATGGGGTGGAAAATGTACATAAAATATAATTATACTAAAATATACTACCTAACCTACTTAAAATACCGTACTTATTTGAAAGTAAGAGTATGAGTGTCAATTAATTTAAAAAAAAAAGAAGGAGGTAGATAAAAATATATTTGATGGAAAGTTTAAAGCAGTCCACACAGATGTACTCAGGTAATTCAAAGTAAAAACTAAATTATTTAAACTAAAATTACACATCAGTACATTTTTTTGTTCTCAACATTATCTAACATCACTATTGTTCCTTTGAATTCATACCCATGTTTAATAAGTAAATTTATAAAGTAATTTTAATGTAGAGCATGCGAGACTGATAGGCAGTGAACTGACTGAACTGAAGTTTTTAGTAGTTGGGCAAAAGAAAAAACAAATCAGTCAATATCTTTGAGATTGATGAGAAGTACTTGGAAGGTCAGAATCAAAGCAACTGATTTTTTCTCTGATGGAAGGTTAATTAATTAAGTATTGATTCTCACTTAAACAATTAAAATGTATTGTCAATTACCATTAATACATTAGTAACACAGAAGCAAAACTAACACAGAGTAATATTATTGTGTGTGTGTGTTTGTGTGTGTGAATGTGAGAAGTCATTAGCTTTAATTACTGCAATAAAACACACACACACGTACCACAGGCAACAGTCAATAAGTAAGGCTACAGTTAAACGTTCTTTCTTTCTTTCTTTGTTTCTTTCTTTCTTAGCTCTTTATATTCACACACTTAAACACATTTAGCCTTAAATATAATATTGAATCATTTCTGATTTTTCTTTCAGGGCTAGCCAGTTCACTTTGAAAGCGGCAGATCCACAGCTGTTTTCTCAGCCGCAGACTGTTAATTTACAGGCTGTGTCTCAGCAGGTACTTGCCCACACACAGACACACACACACACACACACACACACACACACACACACACACACACACATAAAGTTACATAAAGTTACATAAAGTACTTGGGTAGGTAGTGGTGGTTTGATTGCATGAGTTTGATTGCAGACAGAAATAAAATAAGCATTGCAAGAGTTTGCCTGTGTTTGTGTGTGTGTGTGTGTGTGTGTGTGTGTGTGTGTGTGGAAACCTATTCCCACTCCGATCAGGGTCCTATACTGATCGAATGCCTCTTAAACTTCACCCAGGATTGGCTACAGTAACTCAATGACATTTTGAAAAATAACAGACTCCCCCTTTCTCTTTCTGATGCCCTTCTTCCTGCCATCTGATTACATTTCCTATATATATCACTTGCATCTGCAGTCTCCTGAGGACTGGCTATGCATCTGTCTGACCTCATGTAACTTCACACTCACGTACACACATGGAGAAACTCAAGCTGTCTGGACTGGAGGCCACTGCAGGATAAGAATATCGCAACCCCACAAAATATATTACTGCCCCTTCTGAATTGATAATATTTGAACCATGTCCAGGAGCATTGTGAATCTTTTTTATCATTTCATCTTTTGCTGAGGAAGGAGTTATTGCTTATATTTGTTGAACAAGTCTGCCCCTGAGAGGAGAGGGAGAGAGAGAGAGAGAGAGAGAGAGAAAGTTGAGAAAGAAGAAAAAAAATCCTAGCCTAGGGAACACTTACTTGTCCAAATTGTAAAATGTTAATTTGGCTGCTCGAGCTTTAGTTAAATCGAAAGGCTCATTGGCATGACAGTGACATTAATTGTCCTATCTTTTCTATAAATTAGAGTGTGAAATGAAAACTGGGTAAACAAATTAATGAATGAATTCATGAAAATGAATTTATGTATTTAGGTTTTCCATGCATGTATTAAGCCTTGGATAAAATTACACAGCTGACATTTTCAACTGAACATAGTGTATAGTATAGTGTTACACAGCATCTGTTTGTTTATATTCATCTATATGCACATATAAATTGATGGAGCAGGGATGTATACACACACACACACACACACACACACACACATACACAGCCAGTCTACTGAAGTTTTGTCAGTTGTGTGTATGCAAATGACATTGCATACAGTCTGCTCTGGACAACAACGACTATCAAATAAGGAATACAGACAACGATTCAATTTCCACTTGATCTTTCCTCTAACAAAAACATTCTCATGAGGACGTTCTTTTTCCTGTCAAAACCACATGTGGCAGAATCATCCTAAAAATATTTTTTTAAATTGCACACAAATCATTGTTTTTGAAAAGAAATCTGTTTTTCCTCAGTGGGGGAGGCATTATGTTTTCAAGTTGTCCATCTGAGATTTTCACAAGTGCTATTTCTCATGAACAAGTGGTAGAATGTTTATACGATTTATATGGAATCATGACTGTACCATGTAATCATGAATTGATATTAGAATTGATCCAAACAGGGTCAAGGCCACAGCAAGGTCAAATGTCTGAAATAGTTTTTCTTCAGTAGCTTCCTTCCTGTTTGAAGTATTCAGTATTTTAAGAAGGACTAGACTTGTGCTGTCGACGCTGTTTATGTCAAGTTCTACTTGTTAGAATTTTTTTCTCAGTTTCTGTGAATGTGTTTTCTTGTCTTGAATACATACAAACCCCTTTTCTATGAGTTTAAGTAATGATAGATAGATAGATAGATAGATAGATAGATAGATAGATAGATAGATAGATAGATAGATAGATCATTTCTATTATTAGAAATAGAATAATTTAGATAATTTAATTAGATAATTAGTCAGGAACATCTCGGTCTTGGGATTTGAACTTTGCCGTAACCTGTGGTCTGACTCGAAGCGCCACATGCACAGACCCAAGAAGCTGGATATCTAGAAAAGAGGATCAAGTGTCTAGATCCTTTACAAATGTCTCCAAGCTTCTTAGACATTAGAGGACTAGGCTCAGTGCTGTTATTCAGTCCACCAAATATTACTTTTAGGGTGCCAATAATTTTGACAGGGTTTTGCTGAAAGTTCTACTTAAGAAAATTTTTTATGTTTGAGAAAACTCCCCCAGACAAACGTTTTAGAATCAATCGTTTTAAAAACTGTTGGCCCCAGATTTGGTTGGTATATTGCATACTGGCTTCTAGCCTAATTATGAACCAATTTCATTTATATAATGAATATGAATTGCAAGTGGATGTTATAATTTACACATAATTCAAACCAATTTCCACGCATAGTTACACTTTGCATATGTGAACAATTTATACACATAATGTAACTTACTATCAAGCTAATTACCTGCTATATTGCTGTTTATATTCATTTATGAAGTCAGTTACACAAAATCAGTTCTATTTTTCACTCACAGCTTGAGCTAATAAGATTATTCCAATTCAATGAACATTCAAAGCAGATCTTGGCTAGTAATTAAGAACATCATTATAGTTTTAACCCCTTTTTGTTTGTTTGTTTGCAGTAACCCTTCCGTCTTCCTCTTCCAAAGCTGCATTGATTTCTTTACTTTCGCACTTTGTTTATGTTTGATAAAATCTCTTAAGGCCATTTTAATTAGCCTCTTATCTACTTTCAGTCTCTAGCTGTGAATTGTGGAATGTTTCTGGGTGGTCCTCTGTAGCGCACAGCACAAGCCAGTCAGGAAAAGAGATTAACATGCTTCTCCTTAGAGCTAACCCCATGATCTCTCCTCGTCTTGTTCTCCTTCCATCCCATAACGCATAGTGCTAAAGGGCTGTAATAGCAGAGATGGGAAGTAACAAAGTGCAATTGTCTCTACTTGACTTTTGCTTGCACTTAATAATTGAAATTTGTGTCCACTACATTTCAAAAGAAAAACCTCTACTTTGTGCTCATTACAAGATCTAAATTCCTAACAAATCTAAAGTTTAACAGGCATGACAGCAACAAAGAGCTCTAATACCCATCACTATAATCTATCTACTGTCATGTCCACTTGTTTTAGCAGTCAGCTAGGTCAGATCATCAGTGTTATCATGCTACTGTAGCTAACATTTGAGCAATAAAGCTGTTGTTAGTTAGCCTTAGCACTTTCCCTGCTTCCTTGGTGAAAAAGGCACCAATTTACTATCCTCAACTAAAGTGCACTTAATTTGATTTATACTTTTAGTAAATTTTGAAGCTGTTGCAGCTGTACTTCAGCTTTAGTGCAGTAACTATCTCAGTGAATAACTGTGCTTCTAATTGAGTAGAGAATTTGCACTGCAAAAAATAATTTCTTATCCAGTGAAGATATTATGCATAAAGGAAATCTAAGTTATCTTATATCCTTTATCCTAATATCCTTTTAGAAGTAAATGCGCTATAGAATGCACTATAAAATAGAATAAGATATTTTCAAGCTTGAATAAAAATGTTTAAAAATAAGCTTAATGGTCTTAAATTCAAGAAATTCTTACTTGATAAGATATTTATGCAGTGTGGGTACTTTTAATTCCTCTGGATAATATCATGCTAGTTAACGGCAACTCAAATGAGGCCATTGCACGTTTGAGTCTGGGCCTTTGAATAGGTACTGGAAGATCTAGTCACATACTTAATATACTAAGGCTTTCATTGTATTATAATAACTATTCTCAGTGCTTCATCTTGAAAGAGTTTGTTCAAATGTTCTCCTAAAATGATTTTAATTTTATGGTTCTTTTCTCTCCCACAGCCACCTGTAGTGGTAACCAACCAACCCATTTACATTGAGCCTGGTGAAACGTTCATCCTTACTAGGTCTGTCCTTCACATCGAGGACTACGACAACCCTCAAGACGTTCTCTTAATGGTTCTGGAGCCTCCCCAACATGGCCGTCTGACTCGAGTCCATGGAGATGGGCAGGTGTCCCGTTTTAAGCTGGAAGAGCTGGTGCGTGAGCAACTACAGTACATTCATGATGGCACCAGTGGAGAGCAGGACAGGCTTCTTCTGCAGATCAACGATGGACACAGCTACCAGAATGTCCTCATCCATGTCAATGTTGCTCAGAGGGTAGGCAATCGTTATCACTCTGTAGGATTATGATATCACCTGTGACTACCTGTGTGCAGCATTTTTTTTCCAATAGTATGGAGTTGCTTTATTTTGTAGGCAAAAATTTGTATAAAAATCCAGTGGGCTGTTTGTTGTTATTTTGACTATTGAATTTGCTAAAATTCTAAAATTCTTTCACTATTGCTTAGGTATAACTCATGCAGCTTTTTGATATGCTCAGTTTTGTTCCCACCACTAAAAAATCATATGTATAATACTCTATTAAAAGTCTTTTACAGAAGTGCAAACATTTACACTTTAGCTGTAGCATCTACAATTTTGACTCCTCAGTACGACGATATGGGAGATACCTGAAAAGTAGACTTTTCTGCTTTTTCAACTAAAGCAATGGTCAGACAAATTGCAAATACACTTGGTGGGAAAGCCAGTTCATTTAGGGGAAAAGTTTTTCTCTGACTTTATCTACACAGTACAGTGTTTGACCTGTGAATTCAATTTAGGTGGGGCTGTTATCTCTGGTCAGTAAAGGAGTAGGGTAGAACGTGGCGCTTATCATTTATGCTGTTAGCATACAGCCATTTCATCTACCGACATACAATGGGGTTTTTGTTGTAAAGGTCTGTGTTTTCTCTCTGCCTGCTAGGATTTTCTTTATTAGTAGGAACTAACCCACCACTTTCTAAAACTTACACTTATGGCATTTTCAAGATGTTAATTTCTCAGGGTGGAGTCTGTAATAAAATGTCTGCTCTATGATAAAAATCTTACCTCCAGACACCCTTAAATTAACACAACACAGGCAAATTTCTGGAAGGTTTTTGCATCACACATGAAGAGGTAACAACATTAATATGGACTTATGTACAGGAAACTACAGTGAAATTGTGGCACATGAGAATATAAGGTAATAAATGTTGCATTTATAACACTGCTATAAGGCAGTAATGTAAATATTCTACAGATTTAGCTATTTAAGTAGTCAGCTGAATGAATGGGAAAGGCAAGGATTCTTAGAGTAATAGAACGTATCTTAAAGTAAATGTAACTAACAACTTGTAAGGATAAACTGTTACATTTACACAATCTCAGACACTTACACAGGAACTACATAAAACATACATCCCTTAGGTTTTGACATAAATCTTTCTCACATGCTTTTTGAATGTGTTACGAAGGCCCTATGAAGGTGCCCTTTAAGTACCTTGATCATGTTAAATTTAAATATTCCTAATACAATTTTAAAAAAAAACACACACAGCAGTATTTATTTGGTCACTGAGTTCCTAGTAGAAAGTCCAACTGTAAAGTTGTCAAGGATACACAGTAGATGATGTCATGTCTTAAGTGGTCCTCAAATGACATATGTTTGGCAGAGCCCTTAAACGCACACACACGCACACAGGCACAATGCTATCATCACATCTCACTCATTCAGATGCTGTCAGCTTCCGGAACAAGCCCAGACACGTGTCGCCCTGAGCCCCGCTGATGTCTAGACTGATAGGAGTGTTTCCCACTTTGGTCATGGTCCAACCACCACTGTCTCCTCTTGTCTTTCTTTTCATCCCTTCAGGCTCTAGTTCCTTTCTCCTCACACTCACTCATGGATCTCCCTTTATATTTATCAAGTTACCTCTAACAATTTCCTCTACATAAAACTACATTATCTCTTTAAAAAAAGACTTTCTCAGGTGTTTATTCCTGATGCATTGAATTACACAATGAAGCTTTGGACTCTGTAAATGAAATTATGAGAGGCTGTGAGAGACTCCAGCCATTAAACAACAATGGGCCAGCAGTTAGTTGACTGATTGCAGCTTCAGCTTAGGACACGAAGGATTTTTCTGCTGGAACAAGAGCAGGTAATCATTCAGTTTGTTCACAATGAAGGGGGAAAAAAGAAAGAAAAGGTTGAAAGCATTTAATTAAAAGCAGTTAAAAAGTGGAAAGCTTTTGGACTTTCTGCAGCAAAGTGGGGTGTTTTATTGGCTGGTAGTGGTGATTAATCCCTGTTTAAGATCATGAAGGTCCTGGGAAGCCTCTTGAAAGGGTTCAACTCTGAATTATTTGTTGACGTGGCCTGTTTCTACTGTGTCCTAGGAAGTGAAGCAGAGCACTTATCTGCTAACTCAAACATGTTACAAATAGTTGTGTCTATTCCCCCCTGTTTTCTCCTTAATTCAGAGGAAAATGCTGTCTGCCCTCTTCTACATACATGAACTCACAGATGCCCACAAGTGTGATTGACAGGGCTGTCCTGCCCAGCCACAGATAGCTGTGGCATCATCGGGATTCAAACTCATGATCTTCTGATGATAGGGCAACTTTGTTTTCACGCTCTCACCCAAGAGATACTACACTACTTTTGGTGAAGTACGAATGCTGTTTTCAAGCCTGGGAGCTGTACTGAGAACCGATCCCTGTTCCTCTTAAAAACAGTGGTCTGGGGCATGCTTCAACCAAGCCATGGCATGGTCTAGATATAGTGTGGGAGCTATCGTCTCTCAGCACTGCATTCTGATTAATGTGATTGGTTCAGCAAATATGTTGAAAGCAAATATGAGATTATGAGCCAGCCCAGAATCGGTCCTGGGTGCGAACTTAAATATTCAGGCCAAGTGCGAACACGCCCTTAGACTACAGACTTTTCTGATACTCTATTCATCATTGGTTTCACCTCACATTTTTGTGGCACACTAATTTTGGACTTTAATTATAATGCCAAGGTTTATGTTCCACTTGAAATTGTATGATTTGAACTATGCAACAAATTCTGCCTTCTCACTTCCTTACCACTGCTTTACGAAAAGATCATCACAGTGCTAGAATGATTTTTTTTCCAGAATGCACACCATCTCATCACGCCTGAGCCACTGTGAATGCTGCAGATCTGCCCATGTGCAGTTATGTTAGAAGTGCTGCCAAGTCATTCTCTCTGAGCTTTCATCTCACCATCCTTCTGAGCTTTTGATTATCTTTTAAGCAACTGATGATATCTGAAAGGAGATCCTTGATTTTCCTAGGGTGCTCAGAATACAGACTGGACTGGAATCTAAGGGATGTCTCACTTATCTTATCAGGATGTGGTGGAAGCGAGAGATGATAGAAGGATGTATTCTTCTATAATGAGTTTAGGTTATTTAGCTTAATCTCTCTCACACATAGTGTTTACAACAAAATTTGTGTGGTATAAGCTTCCTACTTTAAAGTCCCACTGCTGTCCTCTTTTACATCTCAACTCTAATCTTTCTTCATTTTCACCTCTTTTTCTTTTGTTTGTTTTAACTGCTTTTTTATGCAAAGTGCAAAGTGACCATGTGTGAAAAGAAAGTACTACAAAAAAATAAAAGAAAATGGCAATTCATTAACATTCTGTTTGGTAAAATTGACTTTACTTCATGGTTCAGAAGTTTTAAATGTTTTCTTTCTTTTGAGCAGCAGACTGGAAAAAAAAAAACATTTAAGCTTCAGCACTTCCATATTTCAAAGTGCAATTTTTAGAAAGGTGATAATATCCTTAATGACCATAAAACACTATCAACACACAAAATAATAAAATAAATAAAGGTTCATATGTTATAAGAAATCACAGAAAATGAAAATTAGGTTAATCTAGGATAGTAGCACTAAAATAACCTTAAAGCTCTTGTCATACTGCCAAACTGTGGAAAATGAGAACTTATGAGAGATTGTAAACAATTCACGCAGTGGTATTCTGGATCAGTAGAGGCTGGCTGAACCGTGTCATGTATATTAGCAGTTGATATCAAGTAATTAAGTATCAGGCTAAAAAAAATATTGTTTTTTTTTCTGAGCTGATTGAAAGGGTTTGGGGTATCCAGTTTTTATTTCCACTGATTTTACACTATATCCAATGACAGTATTTTATTGTTGCTAGTCTTTTGCTAGTGACTGATATAAAACACAGTATGTCATGGCATTAAATGACAACAGCGTTTGTGATTTGTTTCTGTAGAATGGACTCGCTCCTCACATGCGCTCAATTCCTAAGACCTGGGTGAGAGAAGGAGGGATGGTGCAGCTGTCCAAGAAACATCTCCAGGCTGAGTATAAAGGAGCCAGTGACTCTGAGATCCTCTACACCATCCAGTCTGACACCGGAAAGCCCCAATACGGTACCACACATCACCTCAAACCTTAACTACAGCTTCTCCCTTTCAGAGCTTCCGTAAACTATTCACGCTTCCTTTGTGTATGCTTCACACAAAGAAAGTCGCATTTGCAAGGCATGGCTTAGATTATTCAGTCAGTTTTCTTTTAATCAAGACAATACGGTAAAGTACAAGAGAGTACGAAAAACATTCCTCCATATCTCCATTCCTCTATATAAGTTAGCTTCTTGTCTAGGTTTGAGTGATAATGTGAAAAATGTACTTTACCAGTTTGCTGTGAGCAGTCAGGTTAAGAGTCAGTGGGAATCTGGAAATCAATCACGAGTCCTAAAACAGTATCAACTTTTTACACCTGGAGAAGAAATATGCAAAGACATGATCAAAGAGTAGAAGAAAAATAACTGAAAAGACAGAGAGAGAAAGTGGAAAAAAAATACAGATTTTTATTAGAAATATTTTTAACATACACTTTTTGGCTTTTTTTGTTAATTTTAATTAATTAAAAAGAATCACATTAAAATACTTGTTTTAGCATTTTGAAGTAAAGGTATGCAAACTTTTGAACTCATCTGTATTTAGTCCAGGATGTACTAATAGAGAACAGATACAGTCTGAATATGAACATGAATTAAAAATATCAAAAAATTAGGATCTTGTTTCTTTTGGTAATTTAGCATTTGTGTGTGTGTGTGTGTGTGTGTGTGTGTGTTTGTAGGTGAGATTGTGTTGGTGTCCATGGCAGCTGATGGTCCAGTGGAGGCCTGGCAGGCTTTTCCAGAGGGCAGAGATACAACACCAACCTCTTCGTTTACCCAGCGGGACATCAATGAGGGCACTGTGTGGTACCGTCACTACGGGAGAGGCACTCAGAAAGACACCTTCCAATTTCAGGTTACAAGCACACACACACACACACACACACACACACTCACACACAAAACTGTCTTTATGTCCTGTATGGACAAAGTGTTTCATTTTAAGTTTAAATAGCAGATTTTGTGCCCTTAGCTTGATTTTAAACAAAACGTTACCCTTGTATCTAAAAATCACTATTAAAATGTAAGGACATTTTTGTCATCAAATAAAATCAAGATTAAAATATCGGAATCAGTCAAATTCTCATCCTCATCTTTGTCAACTCACTTTGCTAAGGCAGTTATACAAGGAAATTATCAGAGATGCATTGCTTGCTTCTTGCTATATGCTCTGTAACACTCCTCTGCTCTATCTATGTATGCTAATGTTTAGCTTCATGGATTCTGTTAACTCATTTAGCAACATTAGCAACCTTCTCAATTACATTGAATTTATTTTAGTGACATGTTTTAGATAAAAAATATTGTAGTATCTTCTTCAACTAATGCTAGCTAGGAAAAACTAGCATGCCTGATATCACTGAAATGTATTTACTTGTAATAAGTGTATGCAATATAATAAATATTCTAGAGTAACGGTATTAAATGGGCCACTTCCCTTTGAACGATCTGCTTCATTTTATAAATAGTCTTGACTGTGTTATAGTTATGATATTGACTAAAACTGTTCCGTTTCACTGACTACAACTAAATATACACTAAAACCAGCAACAACCAAATGACTAAAACTATTGTGTGTGTTGTTGTTGTTGTTGTTGTTGTTGTTTTTAAATTTAAGACTAATATTAAATCTTAGCTGTTAAAATTAGCACCGCATTTCACATTCCTTACATTTGTTAGTTACACGCCGGAGTGTAAATCCATTTTATATGTCTATTTCTGTAAATATCTGAGTCAACTGTGTGAAGAGAAGATGACAGTCGATTGTATTCTAAAGTCAAGATGACCGATCTTCTTGTATTCTAGTGTTCTGGATATTCAGAACAGCATTTCATTCTTAAGGAAGAACATTATGTCTTGTCACTTATTAATCTTACTTTCTTCTTTTCTAAATTCCCCTGATATGGAGTCCACTGTTTTTTGTAGCTCCCTTTCTAAACATTAGTTTGTCCCAGATGACCTAATTTAATACTAAATCCAATCCACTCAAATGGTAAAATGTTTTTCTTTTCCCCCCCAATAAATACCCTTGAGAAGTACTTGAGATGGACCCTCATCGTTCTTGGAACAATAAATTCTTTCCTTAGAATTAGCTTCTCACCTTTTTTTTAAGGGATGTGCTCTTGCAAGAAAATGTTGAACACTGCAGTTTAAAATTGTTCGTGTATAAAATGCTGCAGTAAATATGTGATGTGTTGGAACAAGACAGCGGCGGTTTATAACTGAAATTATCGTGCCTCTGAGTCTGAATGAAGATAAATGTAGAGATGTAGGAATGACTAACATTATGTGGAATGATGTACTTGAGGGATTTATTGATTAAGTCAAGTTGCTTTTCTGTGCAGTTATTTTCTGCACATTGCAGAATTGCGTTCAAGAGCGCTTCATAAAGCAGCTTTGAATCGGTTAAGCTTAGAAGAACGGTGTAGTGACAGGGGTATGTGAATGACCTGTATCGTAAGTGCTGTGTTTTTATGTGAAATATGATGTCGCAGGTGTCTGCTGAGGCTTTTCCCGACACACGCAGTGATGCTCAGACCTTCACGATTGGAGTGATGCCTCAGACTCCAGGTCTTCCTCAGCTCACTCCTGGAGCAGATCTCCAGATCAATGTAATGGACACATCACAGAGCACACATTCTCATGTATAGTTACATAATGCAAAAGTTTGCATCCCCAGTGGCTTTTGAAATAAAAGGATAAAAGGAAAGCTGTAATCTATTTTACAATTTATTTACACGGAGGAACCAAAAGCTTTTTATAGGATACGAAAGAAAGAAGGCAAAGGAAGGGAGTGACAGTTACTAGAAAACATTGATATTGCTGTCCAAACTTTTGAATTGATCTAATTTAGATCTTTTTTAATATTCGTAGCAATTCTTTGCTACTTAATGATAATAAGGCACATCTATAAAAATTATTATCTTTATTTCTTTTTCTTCACTTTGTCCTAAGGGGATTTAGATTTCTGCACTTTACTGTATTTTTAATATGAATAGTTTTAAGTTAAATCGTAGGTTAGTCTGAATATATACAAGTCTTACCCTTAAAAAAATTCAAGAGCTGTCTTTATTTCTCATTTATGAAAAACTAATACAATTTTATCAGATTTTCAAACATCATTCTTCACTGATGTAAGTCAAAATTGTTTGATGTTATTTTACTGAAAATTTTACCGAAAGGATTAGAGACAATAACACCTAGAAGACTGTATTAAGTGAGTCAATCTCAGGTGTTAGACTATTCACACTGTGTGTTAGAAGGATACATGTATTGCCATTTGAATGAAATACATGGCGACATGACCATCGGGAAAAGAAATTAAATGTTGGATATTCAGATATATACTTCAAAGTATTGTGAAACAGCTAGAAAGTTATTTGTCTCAGTTTAATCCTTTTGTATAAGCTGGTTAAAATATTGTAGTCATTTTAATAAATAATTAAATAAAACATTTTTAAATGGTTCTTGGTAGTGTAGTCAGACTTCTGGACCAGGCTGGACCAAGCTGAATTAAATCTAAGATTCATTTTGGTGCAGATGTTTTATTTGTGCAGCGCTTTGTGTGTGTCGTCCTGCCTGCTTTTCAGATGTGTAATAAAGCTGACTTAATCTCAGCAATCTCCAGACATCATGTGTTTCATAGGGGTGATTTTTTTGTTGTTGATGGATGGTGTGTGTGTGTGTGTGTGTGTGTGTGTGTGTGTGTGTGTGTGTGTGTGTGTGTGTGCTTGCATGCATAGGCACTGGAAGATCGTGTTACCCTGATACCACCCTCCGCTCTTTCCTTCACTGACTCGGAGACGCCAAGCAACAAGTTGATTTACAACATCACCAAACCGCTACCTCCAGGCCACGGTAACCTGAACCTCTCTTATAGCTTAATATGATTCACACCAATAGCTCTGACAAACACTGTGCCAGCTAGCTGTGAAAGGAAGTTTCAGAAATTACAGTCAGTGGACAATTCAGCGGTATTCTGAAACATTATTTCTTCAAAATTGTTTTACAATCATACTGGTGATTTAGTGTGCATTTAAAGTAAGATACATTCCTTCCTGTAGTCCTTTTCTACCAGCAAGATAGCAGTGCTGGCTCCAAAGCTGATGCATAAGCTTGAAACTGAAATACTTAACTTTAACTATGTTCTCAAAGCCAGACATACAACTTTTAAAATCTTTCACAGTTGTTTTTACATTGTGTCTTAGGTTATCTGTTAAGATAGATAACCTGAGACATTAAGAGATTAAAAAGGGTTGCTGGTTTCCTGAATTGTCACTGTTATGCATTTTTGTTTTAAAATAGGAAAGCATGGACAGCGAATAGTGAAATAAGAAAGACCTTTGATACCAGTATATCTACAATGAGAGACTGAAGAGTATTAGACAGCTCTATGTCTTTTTTTATGGTGATTCAGCATCTTGTTGCTCTGAAGATCCATTGAAAAGCTTCTGTGTTTCTTTCAGGCACTCTGGAGCATGGAGACAGGCCGTACACTCATGTCCGCTTTTTCACACAGGCCGATGTGGATGCTGGAAAAATCATCTACAGGCCACCACAGGCTCCATCCCATCTGCAGGAGCTTTACCAGTACTCCTTCACTGGTAGGTCACTGAAAATAATACAACAAATATATCAGAGCCTTATGCCTTAACTTTCAATTCTGTTTTAGATTTGTATAAGTGTTAAGCATGGCATATTAAAAAAAAAAAAAAACAGAGTTTAACCCTTATGTCTATGTCCTGCTGACCCAGGTCATTCATGTTGATTTTCTGATAAAAATTTTAGTTGAACATAGCAGTCGTGGCCTAATGGTTAGAGAGTCGGACTTGTAACCCAAAGGTGAACCTGAAGGTCGTGGGTTTGAGTCTCAGGTCCAGCAGGGATTGTAGGTGGGGGGAGTGAATGACCAGCACTCTCCTCCACCCTCAATACCATGACTGAGGTGAGACCCTTGAGCAAGGCACAGAACCCCCAACTGCTCCCCGGGCGCTGCAGCAAAAAAAGGCTGTCCACTGCTCCGGGTGTGTTCACAGTGAGTGTGTGTGCACTTGGATGGGTTAAATGCAGAGCACAAATTCCGAGTATGGGTCACCGTACTTGGCCACACGTCACTTCACTCGCTTGCTAACGTGTCTTCATGTATCTCAGTTATTATCAGTATGAACAACAGTTATTTACAAACCTTTTACATGCAATGAAATCAAGTAAAAACTACAGAAAAAATGTCCAGAATTCTACACTAGTAATAATAGTAGTACTAAGTTCTATTGCACATTACAATCATAGTAGTAGTAGTTGTTGTCGTTGATATTGTACCTGTAGTACTAGTAGTGGGAAGAGTAGTAGTAGTAGTAGTGATAGTAATAGTATACTGGTAGTGTTATTATTATTAGTAGTAGTAGTAGTAGTAGTAGCAGTAGTAATAGACATCAAGGAAATCACTGAACAAGTCACAACCCTCATGCTTTTAAACTTTTATTTATATTTTTCATAGCATAAATGCTAATGTGTATTTTCTCAATATATGCTCAATATTATATTGTATTTCTGTTTAGGCACACATAGGTATTTTAAAATAGATGAAATGCATGAATTGAAGAGTTACTATTATATTGTAAGACTGGGACTCTGCCCTAACACAAGATGGTAAGCTACTGTCTGAAAAGTTAATAAATGTTTAAAATAGCCCAGACTGAACCAATACTGCCTTACTATTTTTGAACTAAGCTGTGTCTCCACTGCATTATTGGCAATTTAAACAGTTATTGACTTTTGAGTGCACCTCACTGAACTGAAAGTTCTGTGTTCCTCCACATCTACTCTACTCACAGTGTTTCATTTCTGCAGGCCTGCCAGAGTCAGTGAACTTCCATTTCACAGGTATATTGCCTCAGCAGCTTTTTCAACGCCTCTTTTCATCTCTTTGTCACTCTCTCTCTCTCTCTCTCTCTCTCATTGCATTCATCTCTGCCAGCCTTCAAGCCTTCCTTCACACACAATAACCTAATCTTTCTTGGGCTTTCGCTTCCACGGTCATTATATGTGGGGCTCGGTCTGCGGGATATGACTTATTTTCCCTTTCCTTCATCTTTCTCCCTCTCCGTCTTCTATCATACTATATGCCTCTCTCTATATTCTATCTGACAGGAGGCTACAGCCATGCCTTATTCTCACAGGATGGCTGTGAATTAATTTCTAAATACACACTCTGACTCCCAGTGTCTACCAGTTTGAATTTGAACTTGTTTAATGGGGGGACTTGTTTAATGTGATATTGTGTTTTTTTGAATTGCCCAAGCTTGAGTTATAAAATATGTGAGTAGTAAAGGATAACTACATAGAAAATTAGTTGTTAGGCTTGTTCACATCCCATTGTTGCAATAGAATAATAATGAACATAAGTCATTGTCAGCAGCAAAAACATATTTTCTTTTAACATTGAAAAAGAGTATAATGTGGGCTAAAGCTCCTTTAGAAAGTGTGTCACTTCTCTTAACCCTATTAACCCAAGACGTGACAGGGGACCAGACTTAGATTCCTCAATCATGTAATTAAATATGTTTCCTTTTATTTTCACTGTAGGTAATGAATAATTTGTTGTAGTTACGGAATAATGTAAGGGGAAACACTGACTAATAAGATTGTAAATGACTAAAAAGAATGACTAAAAGGGTTAACACTTACAGTTTTTCAGGTAAAAATTGTTGGTTTATGACAGACCTCTCCCTTATGGGTTGATTATTTTTTCTTTATGTGTCAAATTTACCATGGTTTTGTTTGGAGATATTGTTTAATTTGATGCTGTAATAATTTCCTTATCACCGATTTCACCAGCAGTTCACCTAAACAAAGTAAAGCTCTGTGCCACTACTGCAATATCAACATCAGCTTTCAGTGTTAAAACTTCATCACAGCAAAATTCTGCACAATCAAAATCTACCCACTGAGCTTTTTTTGGAAGAATGGATTTTATTGCGTGTCTCTAATCACTGTACCTGTGCTTATATTTAATACATATAATGCAACGCTCCTCAGTGTTTTATTCCAAGTGCACATGACAATTTTGTTATCTATAAGAAAGATGTGAAAAAGGGCTCAATTACATAGTCCGTTTGTCATATCGTCCTAGCTCCTGGTTTCTTCCTTTTTCATTGTCTCTCCTGACAACTGCTGCTGTTCACTCTCACATATGATGTATAGTGATATAAATGGCTTTTAAATTGAACGGGGACGAAGTTACAGTCAACTCTAGCTGATTGATCTCCCCATCTCATTTATCCATTCAACCTTGTTGTTTCTGTTGTCTTGGTCTCTTTGATATTATCTATATCAAATGCTTTTCCACACTTCATGGAAAACACTTTTTAGATGCCCTTGGCAGCTTTATAGTAATTATGAAAACCCATAACCTATATTAAGGATGTGATTACAGGGTACGGCTGCTATGTATTCTTCACCGAGAGGGCAATTTTGCTATAAAGTTTCGTTTATTGTGTATGTCTAGGCTGTTACGGTTGTGTTATCATTGCAGAGATGAACATGTGAATGCTCATTCTGTATGTTTGTTAGTGTAAGGCAATCTCTTAACTACTTGGCTTGCATGTTCCAGTATCTGATGGACATCATACGACCCCCGAGATGGACTTTTCTATCCTGCTATTGGCCAGTCATCAGCAACCTCCAGTTTTTCAGATCTTGGACCCGGTGCTGGAGGTTAGCCTGGGAGGCAGAGCACCGATTGGTAAAATACATCTTTAACAACATGATCCATGCCATTAACTTGAGAACCATTTGGGTAGAATCCAATAGTCAAAAGCTTCCTCCAGTTCTCTAGATTCAGGGTAAAACTGGGTTCAAAAGGAATATGTTTTTCCAAAAGTAGCCTGTGAGAAAAAAGTATGATTAAACTTGTGCTTCTTCTTGCCCTTTAGGTGGTCAGCAGTTGGCAGTAACGGATGCTGACACGGCACCAGATGAGCTAGAGTTTGAGCTGGTGGAGGGTCCAGTGCACGGAACCCTGCTCAGGGTGGATTTTGGCTCTCAGACCCCAATGGTTAATGGTAGGTCCTTTCAAACACTATTCATGCTTCTTCTATTGCACTCATAGGAAAAAAGCTTCCTTCTTAAGGAACCATTAGAGGTTTTATGTAGGACCATACAACAAAGTGCTCCCCTGTCAGACAGGGTTTTCTTAACTATCTAAAGAACCCTTGAGGAACCAGTTTGCAAGACTGTATGTTCTGTGGTTCTGAAAGTTTTAAACGTTTCAAACTTTTGGAAAAAGTTGTAGTTCCTGTGAAAAGATGATGCTCAGTAGGATTTCAGAACCATTTTTCCTCTCTATACATGCTCATGATAGCACAAAACACAAATTTCCCATAAAACAACTGAAAAATGTTAGATTTTTGTCTGTCTCTATGCTAAATCTTTGGACCAGGTGATAGCTTCACCTTCAGCGACATCACCAGAAATGTCCTTCAGTATGAGCATTCTGGTCTCACCACTGAGGAGGACACCATGATCTTCTCTGTAACGGATGGAATGTCCATGACATCCACCACGGTGCAGGTGAACGTGTTAGAGGTCAGAGGCGATGGTCCGAGACGTGACCCTAAGGCCTTGCTCTCGATGGAAGTGGCGGAGAAGAGCAGCACTGTCATCAGACGCTCGCATCTGGCTTATGTGGTGAGATAATGTGGATTATGTGGAATGCTAATTTTTTGATAATTGTGCATTGTATTTTGTCTTGCTTTTTTAGGGTTTTATACCTTCAATTTTTTTTCAAGGCAGTTTTTCAGCAGTTCATAAACATTACCAGGGGATAAAGTTCATTTGGTCTATGTTTCAATACACATCTTCAGGACAATGACTCCTCAGATGATAAGATTCGTATCCAGCTTGTTTCGGTGCCCATGTACGGGATCCTTACCAAGACAAATTCTGCCTCAGACCATGAAGAGCTCAATGAGTATTCTTCCTTCACCATGGAGGACATCAACCACCACAAGATTCGGTATGGTTATATAATTTAAAGCGATTATGTAAATGAGTTATGTTTATTTATAACATTCATATCAGCTTTGCATTGTTTTAAAAAAAAAGCTTTTCACACACATATGTTGTACCAGTTCACATAGTTAGAACATTATGCTCACTGGTACCTTTTAGTTTTTATTTCTTATAACCATTAGTATTTGCATTGATGTAATATTTTAATGATTTTTTTTTTAACATAGACACAAATGTACCCTACCACTAATGTCTGTTGTTACAGACTGGATCATTTAGTGAGTGTTGTTTGTGCATAGAAATAGAAAAATAGAACATTATTATTCAGGCATCTCATGATACTTAGCACTATAATGTGAATGTGGAGAGATGCACAGTAAATTAGCACAATGGCTCCAAAATTACATTAAGCATTTCTCCAGTGATATGCTAAAAGCTACTGAGAAGTTTTTTTTTTTTTTATATGAAACCCAAAACGTATATACACATTTATTGATACCCAAGCTGAGTTGATTATTGGCTTTAATGCAACTGAAATAGAATTGCATTAAGTTTCTTCTGCAAGTGAAACAAAAAATTTGCTAGGTCTTTGGTGAGAAAGTTAGGCTTTTAGACTGAACAAAAATCAGACTAGTATAGTTACACATACATGCATGTGTATGTCCTATATATGTTCTAATATTCTTGATTTTTCTTGTTTTTATTCATAACATTTTCATGCAGTCTAACAAAAGTAGTTTGATTAACCATTTGACTATATCCATTAAGTATCTGTGTATTTCATGTCACCATCATTAAATAAGTAGTATCTGGATGAGTACATATACTGTAACTGTAGGCACAAATTAGTTAATTTGGTATGTACACTGTGCAAACAGGTATGTCACATCATTTGATACTGGTAACCAGCCTGTCACCGATATCTTCCACTTCATTGTCTATGATGCTGAGAACAACCGCCTGGACAACCAGATGTGCACCATTACCATCACCTCTGTGCAGAGACAGCCTCCTGTAGTCACTGTACGCAGTGGTATCAAGGTTAGCATTCTCTCCACCTGACTCACTGTTTTATAGTCTAAAATGCTTTGAAATCAAGGGGACAGTTTTCACTTTCCTGGGTTTTCAGGTCCAGGAGGGAGGCCGAGTCCAACTGTCAGCCAATCATATCATCGCATCTGACCCTGACACATCACAAAAGGATCTGCTTGTGTGGCTGATCAGCCCTCCAAAGTATGGCTTTATAGAGAATACAAAACGAGGTGGGTTTTAAATACGAGCAGTTTGCCTCCGAAAGCTTGCTTTAACACATGGTGCACCAACTGGCATGAAATATAGAACATACATAATACACCAGGCCCCAAGGACACACACACACACACACACACTCACACATTCTGGGCCCCCCAACCTAGCCTGGTCCATGGCCAGCTTCCCTTATTGTCCCTCCATGACAGCAGGGTTGTACCACATATCAATTAAACATTGTCCATGTCTCCTTGGCCAGTAACTTCACTACCCGGAGTTTGAGTTCCCATTTTGAGTTTTGTTTTCTCTCAGCATAACTTCCTTGAGCTTTCTTGCTGGGTTTTTCACCACTCTTTTCCCCGAGTTGCCCATTAGGGGGCTGAGTTTCTGTAAAGCTGCTTTTGTTAAATGGTTCACTGTGAAAAATCCTTCACAAACTGAATTGAAAACATCCATTTCACATTCACTAAAGTTTGTTTGAGTGTTGTCTGAAAACTGAGCTTCACCAATTTGTTCATGAATAGAGGGTTCATTCACAATGTTCAAAAAAAGAAACAATGGTGGAAAAACTGGGATAGAACCTGGTAATTTTTTATTCAGAGTTCCTGTTTGGAGAGCTGAAATAGAAAGGGAACTGAAGAGGGTTTGAATCGTGAATCATGAAAGGGTACTGAATCATGAGGGCTTTTTTCCCTACAGCCTGAAAGGAAGCTCATTTTTCATCTTGCATTCAGAAGGAGTGCTGTCTGGTTATTCTATGTTTTACAGTGTTAAACATTTGTTTTGTCTTATTCCCTTGATTTGTTTGTATTTTTTGTTTAATGACGATAATATATTGCCATAAATCAAAGTTTCTTTTTGGTCTGAAGAATAGCATTTTGTATTTATTTGTCTCCTAATTTTGTCTTGCATAGCTGTATTCAGATTTAAATCCTTGTGAAGTGTGTTTATGAGCTAACCTTAGGGTTCGTGTTTTGACTGTATGCACTCCTCATTTGTCCACAGGTGGGTCGATTGGTGAAGCTCGTATAATCAGTCCTGATGTCCCGTTCACAATTGAGGACCTCACCTCAGACCACATCTTCTATGTTCAAAACGTCAACCAAGCAAATGTCCACCAAGATGTCTTTAGCTTTTACATTAGTGATGGCTCCAGCCAGACAGAAGCTTTTGATGTCACCATTGATATCCAGGTATCACGTTTTATTTTTCTCCTCAAGACCTTTCAAATGGTGTTCAGTGCACATCATATCCAAGTGTGCTGGACACATTAGTTAAATCACACTTTCAAATTCTGTAGCAGAAGGCATTTAGTGCGCTTTGTAATTAAATTTTCATTTGTGAAAAATTTCAGCACACTAAAGAAGACAGAGTTCCAGTTATCTCTGTAAACAGCATCCATGTGGAGGAGAACACAGGCGTCGTTATCACCAATTCCTCTCTCAGTGTGTTGGATCTGGATACACCAGAGAATGAGATTGTGCTTACTATCATCAAAAAGCCTTCCTATGGTCTGTTTCTTTCTTCTTCCTCTTTTTTTGCTGTCTTCTGCCACATCTTTATAAGTAATGTAGACTCTTTTTTGTGCTGTGGGGTTTGTTTGTCCATCTTGTGCTCTCTGCCTATTAAATGTATATTGTAAACATATTTGCAGCAACATATTAGAGTCTTTACAAAAGCTTAGTGAATATTTTTAGATATATTTTAGTGAGGTCCTAAAAATATCTTTCTGTTTCTGTCACTGTGTGCCTTAGAACAGACCTTGAAAGTCGACTGATGAGGCAATGAAAGGTCACCATTATTACTTTTATGGCTACCATGCCAGAGGGGGGTGTCAGATTTTTTTTTTTACTGTTTTCATGAGTCAAGTATTAGGAATCTTTCCTGAGAAATGGCAGGACCTAATGTAGCAGAAGTATGGCTTTATTGTATTATGTGTTAGGGTGTTGTATCTTTGTGCTTGGCTGTGCTAAGTAATAAAATGTGACAGAATTTTCTGTAAATGTGTATGGTGTATGTGGCGGTGCCTACATCTATGGTTTAGCCGTAGCATTTATGAATTTTGACCTCTTGCTATGGCGATTATGTGTTGCACCATGGTCTTGAATGAAACACCATTTCATTTCAGTGTGTATACGTTGTAAAGAGGAATGACAGAAAAACCCATTTGATTTGATACTAAAAATGCCTGAAAACTCTGCTTTTCTACTTTTTCAGCTAAAGCAGAGGTCAGACTAAACATGAGTAAAATTCACCCGGCGTTACAGCCAATTCACTGAAGGGGAAAGGATGAGAAAGACGCAAATTTGCTTCTGGTAGCGGTTGCTTTCATTCCCTGCCCTCTTAGTGAATTTGCAGCCCATGGATTTGTGAACTTATAGAAGACAAGAAGGCGGTTGGAAAAAATGCAGAGCAGGATGTTCTATTTATTATTTATTCTCTTAGCATGGGGATGTCTCATCCACCGACATACACTAGGGTTTTTGTGTATTCAGTTATTTCTCTTGGCCTGCTAGGATTTTTTTCTTAGCAGCATTGGAACTTCTGTGTATAAATTATTGTTATTTGCAGGCACTTTCACGCTCTCTCAACACTCTTTTAACTTCTTTCCAGGCAAGCTGCGCAGGAGACAGTTCTACTCACAGCCTCTAGAGACTGGTAAGGTGCTCCATCAGGGTTCCACATTCACCTACCAGGACATCCTAGACGAGTTGCTAGTGTACACTCCAGACACACATGGATCAGTGACTGACGAGATTCACTTCTCTGTAACGGATGGAGTGCACACACAGACGGGCCGCCTGGAGTTCAGCATGGATGTCAAAAAGAGTGAAGGACCCAGAGTCACAATTAACAGAGGCCTTCAGTTAGCAGCAGGTCAGTATAAAGTTACTCTGCACTACCATATGGGATAGAGTGGCTGGCCATTGGAACCACATTTGGAAAAGATCTTGCACATATGGTCACTTTGCAGCATTTTCTTTGCAATCTGAATATTATTTTTAATTAGAACCAATGTTGTCAATAACTGCCAGAATGGGAATGTACTGTTGTTGGAATTGTGGCCCACTGTCAGTAGCCAATATTTGTCCTGTACATACCTGCAGTTGTTGATGCACATACAAATAAAATGCACATATAAAAAAGATTCACATATTAAAAAGTATGACTTGAGGCTAGACCCATCTGGATTAGCATTGCAGATATTGATTTATATCATTTTAATTTTGCAGCTATTAAAACATGAATATTAAAGACTTGACTGGATAAAACAGTCAAGATTATCGTCAGATTATAGGCTTGAATTAACATTAACATTGCTTCAACTTAATTTTTTTTTACTTTCCTGTAAAATAAGAGTATTAAATACAATAACAGTTGAAAACCAAATTGCAGTCTTAACAAATAGTACAATTCTCTGAAATAAAATAAATGCGTCATCAAATATAAGTTTGTATTATCAGTCAAATCTATGCATTTGTCAGATGCCAATCATTTTTTTCAACAATTACCTCCCAATACTAATATGATTCTGATATTATTGTGCTTCCCTAAACTACAGTCTAGCTCTGATGAAATCCTATGTTTGTTATATTGTTAATGCTTTTCTGGACACGATTCAAATGATCATTTCTGAATTATGATACTATTTTGTAGATCTGCCTGTATTGCTTTTCTAACAGGTTATTCATCTAAGATCACAGAGCAGCACCTGAAAGGTACAGATATCGACTCAGACAACCTAAAACTCAAGTTCACTGTGACTAAAGACCTGAGTGTGGGCACACTGCAGCTTCACAAAGACAGAAACAAAGTCCAGATCTCTGCCAAAGGGCCAGTCAGGAGCTTCACCCAGGACGATATCAACAAAGGTTTCTCCCTTTTCTTTATGCAGTACATGAGCTATAACCACAGGAACAATGTAAAAAAAATGTGAGGGGGCACCACACATTGCAAGATTTCAAATGACCCATTAGATACCTGGACTATTATTCAGGTAATCATTCCAAAGCATATTATTTAGTTACAACACTCAGAAAAGTGGTTCCTCCAGCATTCTGTGGATAGTTAAGGGTTGTTTGTTTCCTAAACTGGTTGTAAAGTTTCTTTGATAGGAAAACCCACTGCTGGAGAGGGATGATCGAAAAAACACTTCTAGATTCAACCTTTTTTTTTTTTTCTAAGAGTGCACTATTATGGTGACTTCTTATTATTGACTATGACAATATTAAATAATATTGAATCTAATAGAAAAAGAGTCAGGAATATAAGCCACTGATGGATCATGGGATTTGTTGAGGGCTTAAAACATGAATCAATTGGCAAAAAATATGTAATATTTATTGAAAGGCAGCACTGAACAGGCTAAATTAGAAATGGCAAAACTGGGTTCTATTGCAGTTTTTTTTTTCATTTATAACAATGTTATTTAAAAAATGATAAACTAGGTTAAAATACAGTAGCTGCTTTCTGAAACATATCTTATTTAATCAATTCATAATATATAACTGGGTTCTCATAAGAAAATCACAGTTTACATACTAGTGCCTGTGAACTCAGCTTTGAATTATTTACCAGACATTCATACTGAAGAGCAAAGAGAAAACTACGAGGGAACTCAGCAGACACAGAAGTTTTTGGTATTGGAATATATTCTATGAGCTGGTCAAATCAACCTGGGGGGTCTTAAACTTTTTTCAACCAGGAACCCCTTTAACTGTAAAACAAATTCCACAGCCCCCCTCAGTACAGATTTATTTTATTTTGATTTATTTATTTTATGAACTCCAACTTATTAAAAATATTAAGCTTGTTATTTAAATGTGTCCAGTAATATTCTGGTTGTTTTTTAAAGCCATGTAATATTTGATTCCTGAACTTTCCACTCACAGAAAACATTAGCTACATGCGAACATTATTTATAGGCTGCTTGTATATATAGGACATTATCAGAATTATTATATAGTTCCTGTAGATGAGGTTCAAAAGTAAAGGACCAAAACGGCACCAGTTGTAGGAGGGAATGAAATAAATTTCATTGTCAAATCTGGACAGTCTTTTATAAACATTACAACTGTTCTGATTATCTAAAACCTGTAAGCAGGAAAACATTTCACTAGGAATGGATTTTAAAATATATAATTTAATGATTTGGTATATGGTACTGACCAAGTCAAGAGTCCTCCAAGGCCATGTAACAGTATTTTGTCTCTCTTACATTAGGCTTTGTTGAGTATATCCATGAAAAAGGAGAAAGTGGAGGGAGTTTCTCCTTTAAATTTAACCTTGAAGATCCAGAAGGCAACAAAGTGATCGATGAGTCTTTTTTCATCACTGTTCTCGGTAGGTAGTTGTTTTTGGTTTTTTGTTTTTTTTTCAGATAACCAAAACATTGGATCATATAATGAATAATATAAATGTTCTGGCGTTATTTTCTTCCACTCAGAGGATAGACTTCCCCCTGCGGTAGTAGTGAATAAGGGTTTGGTGATGGATGAAAACTCAGTGAAGAAGATCACAACTCTGCAGCTGTCCTCCACAGACCAGGATAGCGAACCTGGCGAACTTGTTTACCATATCACCAAACAGACCCAACTGGGCCATCTGGAACTTTCTACCAATCCAGGTACACACACCACCAAATGCATCAGTTATACTGTAGGTGGGCAGCCTGAACAGATTTTCAATTGGTATAGCAAAGATAAATTAAAAACTTATAGGAGTCGCTGTACTTAATTGGATGTTAACCCAATAACTATTTGCCCTTATTTGTTTATTTGTTTGTTTGTTTGTTTGTTTGTTTGTGATTTATTTATTGAAATACTTATTTACTGGTTTTGGTATGCCATAAACTAGAAGGTTTCCTTTTTATATGCCACATTCCCTCTTTATGAATATGCACTATGGAAATATCGTGTCTTCTTATAATCCCTGAATGATGTTAAAGGTGGGTGGTCCAGCAAAATTATAATATAATGATACTTGAAGACATTTTCAGTCTTCACAATATGTATGCAATTTTAGATAATTGAGTTTTCTGAGGTTTGAATGCTGGTACAAAAGTCTATAAAAGTCTACAAAAACAACATTTGGTTCTCCCTGTTTTATATAATTTATTTATCCAGGGCAAATTGGGCAGATTCATTCAATATTAAGTTTTACATAGATATTATTTTACACCAACACACCTTCAGAGAGCCGGTGTGAAAAACGCTCATAGCTGCTGGAAGTGAATGGGAGTACATAAAAAGTCTTTAGAAGATGTGAAGAGTTTTGCTAAAATCTCTTGGAAATCTCTCGGCTAATTTATGAATTCCAATTCTAAAATTACTAAGATTATCATGTGGGAGGCAAAAAATACATCTATACTCTCACTTGCATAAAAGTACATCCGTACCCTCCCTCGCTTGGCCTTTCTTTTTACCTAGAGGTGAAAAAATATAGAAATGTATACTTCAGTAAAAGTTTAGGTATTGTGTCAACATCTTTTTTAATTAAAAGTTGGAAGTAGCTTGTTAAAACTATACTTAATTCAAAAAAGCTGAAGTGTCCACAAGTAAACATATGTAAAATAAGTAAATGCTTTTAACAGAAATTACAAGTCAGTGTATGGCATTCAATTCTTTTAAATTTGTATCAGTTTTTTCATGATATGAGGTTCATTAAGGTAACTTTGTTGCGTGAAGAGCAAGTGAGAATAATAGGCAATCCTTGCACAAATATATTTGGTTGTAGTATCCATACAAATAGTTTGGATTTGATTACATGTTTTAAAAATAGTTTTTAAAAAAATCTAAATGTATAAATAGGTGAGCAAAAGATATTTGAGTATATGAGTAAGGCATTTGAGTCAAGATCTCTGAGATTCACAGTAAATATTTATAATTTTTTTCATGGTAACATATATTGTTAATTAAGGTAAAATATAAAACCTCTATAATGATGTAATCTAGTCACTTTACACCTCATAGAACTGTAACTCACAGAACATAGATTAGTGATATGCAAATGCAAACTTCCAAGCTAGATAATCTAATAATTTCCAGTAGGTTTTTTGCCGAGGTGTGTGTGTATACATACATACATACACACGCACACACACACACACACACACACACACACACATATATATTTGAAGACATTTTCAGTCTTCACAATATGTATGCAATTTTAGATAATTGAGTTTTCTGAGGTTTGAATGCTGGTTCATATATAAAGTCTACAAAAACAACATTTGGTTCTCCCTGTTTTATATAATTTATTTATCCATATATATATATGTGTGTGTGTGTGTGTGTGTGTGTGTGTGTGTGTGTACAGGGCTCTATACAGAATGAGGTGAATGAGGGGAGTGATTACTGACACAACAGATTTAATTCAAATGAAGTACCTCACTAAAAAGAGTGTTTAATTGAACACTGATTCCAATGTTGCAGGCAAGCGCATCAGCACGTTCACTCAGGCTGACCTGGCTTCACGCAGCGTGCAGTACGTCCACACCAGTGAAGAAGAGAAACACTCGGACGACTTCACTTTCACCGTGTCGGATGGTGCTAATGAGGTACACACAAACACACACACATGCTAATGAGTGCCAGACGCACTCAAACACACACAAACTACTGAAAGAGATTAATACAAAGCCAGAGAAGCAATCAGCTGAGACTGCTCAAGTGGAAAGCTCTCCTCTGCAAAGGGAAGTGCCACTTCACAGAGACGGAGAGAGAGAGAGAGCGCATTAAAGCGTGGAGCTGTCTATAGAGCGCAGGATTGGCACAGCCAATTACAGCTTTAGATCACAAATGAGCCGAATCTGAATGAGTTAGAAATGGGTTCATTTAGGATCTCGTTTTTTTTTTTTCCCTTTTCTGGCGGAGCTGTGCCACAGTTCATTTTTTCTCTCTGACTTATTTATTTTTCATTTGCATTCATGCCCAAAGAACTGCTTCAGAAGTGCTACTGTTTAAGAACTTTTTATGGACTGCTCTTAAATATTAATTATAATATTTATCTTTTTTTTTTTTCTGTAATTTTCTACAATTTCTATAAAACAGTGGCATGTTTTACACAATTTATCTTATATTTGCGGGTGCAAAGTATTTTTTTTATCAGCTTTGTATATTTCCTGTCCCTGCTAATGAAATGCATCCTCATCATGATGCTACCACCATCATGCTTCACTGTAAGGATGGTGTTTTCAGTTATGAGTCATGTCGGGTGTCTGTTTTTTGCACTTTGTACAAAGATTTCAGTTTGGTTGCATCAGATGAGAGAATCTTTTCCCACAGGTTTGCTGAGTCTCCAACATGCCATTTGGCAAACTCCAGAACAGGATTTCATACGACTTTTTTCAATAAAGGATTTTTTTCTCCACCACACTTCCATAAAGCCCAGCTATGGCTATGATTGTCCTGTGAACAGCTTCTCCAGTCTGAGTTGTGGAACTTCCCAGCTTCTTCAGAGTTACCATTAGAGAGTTTTTTTGTGTGACTCTTTTGTTTATATAAATGTAATCCCTATGGTATATATATAAAAATGTTAGTTTTATGTACAGTATATAGACCCCAAGTACATATCCTTATCACTCCTTTTCTTTCTCTAGCCTTAACATACTATAGGTCATGTTTTCCATTTCAAACAATCCAATAAAAGATTTTTGGTAAATCTGTGGTCAACACCTTTCGTGCTTGCAGGCAGAAAAAATGTGGACATCACTTTTTTGGCAGTCCAAAAAGGTATAAATCATAAAACATAACTTGAATACAAAGCCCTGTGTTTTTGAAATTATGGACCTCTCTTCACAAATAGGCTGGATTAAAAGTCACAACCAAAATATAAAGCATGCTCTTATTTAATATTCATTATTTAACATTTTTATAGCTATAAGGTGTTTATAAGGATTAGTAAATGTATTATAAAATCACCACACTTTATTTGGCCATCTGGACTCATTACAGGGTGACCTCTCTGTGAGTTTATTGCGGATTAAGAATTCATTTGGGGGTTATTAATGAGGATGGTACAGTTGTACATATTTGAGCAAAAGTGCTTAAATGAGCCTTTGGTTTTAAAAAGATATTGGTGTACTTTCAAAATTATCACACAGAATAATTTAGAGCATAAAACCCTCTCCCTTTGGAGGTGGATTGGAAGCCTAGTGGGAGCTGATTCTGGGAAACTCTTGAGATGAAAGCACTTACAAGATGTCTAACTGTTTACTAGGAGCATAAGCAAAAGTTTGAAGAGATTTTGGTGGTATTTTGGTTGTGCTGTGCCTTTCATTGTATTTACAGGGAAATGACAGCAGTGTATTTTTAAAGGAATTGTTATACTCCCCAAACAATGTTACTACAATGTTACAGAAATTCTAACTGAATTGGTTTACCTACTAGTATTCATGTACACTGTTTTTGGAATAAATTTTTTTGAATATTCGGAAAGCAAGCTGAACATCAGTTAAATGTTCTCCAGCTTATAACGGCAGATCATTTGATGTCTCTCCTATTAAGTAGCATTATACAGTCAAAGTCTCCAGTTTATATTACCAATATTATAGTGTATTTTTATATATATTAACAATGACTCACAGTGTAGGGTAAATAATTAAAACCAACAATAAATAACATCACGTTGATGCATCTCTTATGTGTGTGCTGCAGATCTCACAGACATTCTACGTCACCATCCGGCCAGTGGACGACTCCCTGCCCGTGCTGGCCATGTCGGGGATGAGGGTGCAGGAGGGAGTGAGGAAAACCATCACTGAGTTTGAGCTCAAGGCCACTGATGCAGACACAGAGGTAAAGCAGACAGAAAGGGAAAGACGCCAGCAGTCTTACGCTTCAGTGTGCACAGTCTCTTCATATTCTATATTCTACTTTTACTAGTTTAACTTTTTTTTTTTTTTTTCCAAACTTTTTTCTACAAATTTAAGGGACAATATCTTCAAACTGGTCAAAATGATCTAGTATATTTTTGATCATTAGGTGATGGTACTGCTTTTTCACCTCTTCCTCTCTTTCTGTTTCACTTTCACCTGTAGGAGGACCTGATCACATTCACCATCGTTCAGGCTCCTCGGCATGGCACCATCGAGCGCACCAGCAACGGTCAGCACTACCGGCAAACCAACACCTTCACCATGGACGACATTTACCAGAACCGCATCAGCTACCATCACGACGGCAGCAACTCCCTAAAAGACCGCTTTACTTTTACTGTCAGCGACGGCACTAACATGTTCTTCATCATAGAAGAAGGTGGAAAAGAGGTTAGTCTGTTGGACGGTCCTTTTAAAGCACAAAATATTTCCCTTGAATGGCTTTTTCTGGAATCTTGCCTGTGTCTGATTGATTTTGATTAAAAAATTATGCTTTTTGTGTACTTTCCGTATTTAGAACATTAATATGAATTGGCAGGATCCCTCTTTCCACCTTTGTTCTCACACTCTCTTATAATTGGTTCTTGTCTACCTCTCAGCAGTAACTTTTCTCACTTTGGTCTTTGTTGGCATGTTGTCAGTAAAGCTGATGGTTAAATAAAACACCTTTCCTCATAGACTGACAAAATGGCAGCCCTGCTGTGACTGCATTTAAACTGAGAGCCTCAAATCTGGGAAAAAGAACTTGTGAGATTGTGCTGTTTTATGATGTGAAGGACATTTGTGTATAATTTGTTTATCATTAGCGCTGTCGTTGTTTAGAGCAAATTGTGTGAACAATGTACTATAATGCAAATGCAAATGGTACAGTGGATTTATAATCATGGTGATTTGGTATTTTGCTGTTTCAGGTTGTTACTGCTGCACCTCAGAAGTTTAAGGTTGACATCCTACCTGTTGATGATGGAACGCCTCGCATCGTCACTAACCTGGGCCTGCAGTGGCTGGAGTATATGGACAACAGGGTGAGATATGACTAGAAGGAACAGAATGAAAGACAGACAGCCCATTTTTAAAAAAAAAAGAAAATGTCACTTCTTGACCACAGAACAAACGTTTTCTCTAACTTGATGTCAATGCAAAAGTTTGCATACACTTAAGACAAAATGAATAAAGACAAAAAAAAATAATTTATAGTAATTTATGGTAATTCATGGTTATGATTTGCTAAGATTTCAAATAATGAGCACTAATTTGTGAGCAAACTGATCAACTGTGTATGTATACTGAATAATTGTGAACGCAACAGATGTGCTAATTACATGTGCTAATTATTCTTAATAGCAGTGGCAAAAAGAATCCCAAAAGAGTCAAACTGAACTTGTAATTGTGAATCAAGTAATACATGTAATCCATATGTTATGTTAGTACATATATGAAAAAAAAAATTATTCACATGCTATTGGCATCACAGAAATTTCAGAAAATTTCAGATTATTTTGAGATACTAAAGCATAAATTCAATAGACATTTCCATCATAGAAATCTTAGTAAGTCTTAGGCTTCTGCAAATGTCATCCCTCACCTTTAGTGAAGTTATTTTACATACACAATCACCATTCTCAGAATGACTTTCGGGATGTAGTAAATCACGATTAAATCTGCGAAAATCGCACTGACACTGTAGAAATGCCCCAGACTCCAGATCTAGTAAGGCAGTTGTGCAAAATTGACAAGGCATGCTATAATGCTGTTAGTAAATCAGTTTTGTATCAATTGTATCTGATACAACCACATTGCATTTTAAACGTCTTGGAATCATGTTTCTGAACATAAATTAGCACCCGAAAGCCATGAGGGTGCAAACTTTTGCACTCAGCGGTAGAAATAATAAATGGACTTCGTAAATAATGGCACTCTGCTGCCCCCAGTTGGCTGTATGGAACATGACCACAGTTACGTTTTGGTAATTTATTACCAACGTACATCAATTTCTCGTTCTGCTCTTCGTACTGATCTCTGGGATATATGAAATATTTTGACATTATTTAAAATGTGTTCTAGGCTACAAACCTGATCTCAAAGAAGGAACTCCTCACCATCGATCCAGACACAGATGATGGTCAACTGACTTATGAGATCACAACTGGACCCAAACATGGTTATGTGGAGAGCAAGCTGAAACCAGGAATCCCCATTACCGCTTTTACACAAGGTAACACTCACACTTTAACACATTCAGACTTAAATACCATTGTATTTACCTAAGTCATCTGTGTCTATGAATTTTTTTTTTTTTCTGAGATTGTTCTTACACTTTCATGCAATTTGAAAGAGATATGTGGTTGTTTTTACTGTTGATCAGCTTAACAAAAGGTCTTAACCGTTACTTTAACCACTATCTCTGGAGTCGACTGAACTGTATTTTTTATTTTTCACAGCGGATGTCAACCTTGGACTCATCCGCTATGTTCTAAATGATGACGGTGTCCAGGAGACCATGGACAACTTCAAGTTCCTGGTGAAAGACAGCAAGCCCAATATCGTCAGCGACAACATGTTCCACATTCAGTGGTCCCTCATCAGCTTCGAGCATAGCAGGTGGACATTAGTCCAGACCTCAAAACATGGATTCTTCCATTATCTGATTGCTTTCCTATTGAAGTCCATATTCATAAATCAGTAAAAGTGTGCTTAAAATTCTTTGTACGTTTGTAATGATTACTTTTCATTTTTAGAAACTCTAATAATGCCTTATAAAGCTCAGATCATGTGCTTTAAATAATTCCTCGATAACTATAATCATGTTGTAACACAAGTTTCACTATTCATTATAATGGCATGTGCTGTACTGTGCAATCTTTAAAACTAATAATGACCTGTGAATAATTACAAAACAACTGTAATACCTTTTAACAATCTAAACACACTTTAACATCACAAACACTTAATTTCAGGTTAATTACAAAAACACGTACGGACACAAAACATCCACAAATGTTCCAAAATATCCAAGAAAGGACAAGGACACACATATAACACTTAGCTTTGTATTTCTCAAAAATAAAAATTATAAAACACTTTTATAAATAAATAGTTTCTTAAAACTTACTTATAACAAGGAAGAATTTAATATCCTTGACTTTACTTGATGCACTCAATTATGACATTTTAAAAGTTTATAATGTTGTATAATTGATAATAGGTCATTATTAGTTATAAAGTTGTGCAGTAGAGCACATGGAATTATGATGAATAGTGACACATGCATAATTAATTATGCAAATAATAATTAATTTATCAAGGAAATTCTTGTAGAACATTATTAGAGTATATAAAAAACACTTAGAAGGAATCATTACCAACAGATTTATAACTTAAAGAAAGTGTTGACCTGAATGTTTTAAGCATTCAGTGCCATTACTTTTAGAGATTTATCCTCCTGTGAGTTTATTTTTTGGGGTTTAGTGAAAAGCATTTGGATCCTGTGTGCTGGACAGGATTTACGTTGGTGTTGTTATTGATTGGACTGGTTATGAGTAATGTGTGGTTTACTGTATGTGCAGCTATAATGTGAGTGAGAAGGCGGGCACTGTGGCAGTGACGGTAAAGAGGACGGGAAATCTAAACCAGTATGCCATTGTGCTGTGCCGCACTGAGCAGGGAACTGCCACCTCCACCTCCACTGCTGGCTCTCAGCCTGGCAAACATGACTACGTGGAGCATGCAGGACAGGTACAAACTTAAACTCGTGCACAGACAATCTGAATCACCATCTAATTTTATGTTCCTGAGAGGTTCTTGCCTCATTGAAGATATAAATACCTTCTCACTAAGGAAAGATATTTTATCCACCCCGATTCCGCAGGTTCAGTTTGACGAGCGCGAGGACACCAAGGTGTGTACCATCGTAATCAACGATGACCAGGTGTTTGAAAACATCGAGAGCTTTACGGTGGAGCTGAGCATGCCCGTGTACGCTCTGCTGGGTCAGGTGACCCGTGCCAAAGTGAACATCAATGACACAGAGGATGAGCCCACCCTGCAGTTTGACAAAAAGACCTACCACGTCAACGAGAGCAGCGGCTTCATCTTCGTTCCCATTGAGAGAAAAGGTGCAGATCATACTTTCTTCCATGATTCATTCTGTTCATCATTTAACATGTCCTAATAGACAAACATGGGTCCTTTACTGATGTGAGTATATAGTTTTCATTGATTTTGTGCACCTTATATATTATATATACACTACACAACAGCATTTTGTGGATTTGTGATTGCATGGAGTAAGCATACAGTTTATGTTCTTATTATTAAAATAAGTGCCATGGACAGGAGGGTCCAAAATGGTTAAATTACATGAATATTTGATGTAACATTTTAATTGTTGAATAATTAACATGGGACCATTTACATTAAACAAGTTCTGCAGCTCTATTTCAGTTGTATTAGTAGTTTAACACTACTAATAGTAGTATTTCAGAGACTAAAAACAGCTAAATTTGTACTGAAGTTTTTACTAGATTTTACTAGATACACTAGATGTATTTTTTTTGATAGAATATTAAATAGTAAGAGTTGGTAGTTATTTTTTTACGTCTTCTTTTTTCATGAGCTCCGCTATATGTTGTGTGAATATGTTTAGCAGCTTTATTTATAGCTCGTTGAATTATTTATTTTAAGCTACTTGCGTCACACTGTGTAACACGGCAGGTGCCTTCCCTGGCAGACCCGCGGCCACCTGCACGGGCTTTTATAACACGGCGATCTCAGGCAGGTAATCAGCGTAAATGTGCAGCACCTGGCCGCGCCTCTTTATAAGCGCTCCGATTGGCTCACTCCGCGTACAGACATACAGTCAGGTCCAGAAGTATTTGGACAATGACAGAGTTTTTGTGATTTTGCCTTTATACACCACCACAATGGATTTGAAATAAAACAATAACGATGTGATCGAAGTGTAGACTTTCAGCTTTATTTTAAGAGGTTCCACAAAAATTTGGCATTTACCATTTAGGAATTACAGCCATTTTCAGCAAAGTACTTCCATTTTCAGGGGCTCAAAGGTATTTGGACAAAGTGACATAATTGTAAATATAACCAAAATTTTAATACTTGGATGAGCCTTTTTGATCCGTCTCCGCACCTGGTTCCATTCCACACCATCCATTGTCCTCCCGGACAAGCGGGCCCTGCGCAACACTCTTGTACATCTTATCACCTAGCCCCATAACACACTTATAACTGACCTAAACACAGATGCACTTACTATTTTACTCGACCTGTCATAATCTGAATGATGCGCTTTCCTCCATCTCTTAGGTGACACCAGCAGCACCGTTTCTGCTCTTTGCTACACCATTCCCAGGTCGGCACGAGGCAGCAGCCTCCACGCTCTGGAGTCAGGCTCTGACTATAAGAGTCGCAGCATGAGCTCGGAGAACCGTGTGGTGCTGGGCCCTGGGGTCAGCATGTCCACCTGTGATGTCACGCTGATCGACGACAGTGAGTACGAGCCGTCTGAGGAGTTCGAGCTGGTGCTGTCGGATGCCTCTGATAATGCCCGCATGGGGCACACCACAGTGGCAAAAGTAATCATCGATGGCCCCAATGACGCCTCCACTGTGTTCCTGGGCAATGCGTCTTTTAGCTTCAGTGAGGACGCAGGTCTGTAGTTTTGTTTTTCTTGATTGACTATCACAAACTATCACAATGCTCTGACTACACAGATTTTATAGTGAAATTAAATTAATAATTCATGGCGGAAATATTTCTCTTTCTTCATATAAAGTCGATAGTTGTCTTAGTAGTCTTAGGCTTACTTGTTAGCCATTACTTGTTCATTTCTCAATTTTACATTTTCTATCCTCATATCCAGTAGACATAGCTGATAATCTTTATAATGCTGTCTTAAAAAATTGCTGTACTTCCTATAGGCACAATTGAGATCCCGGTGTTGCGTCAGGGCAGTGATCTTTCCTCTGTGGCGTCAGTGTGGTGCGCCACCCGTCCAGCTGACCAGGATTCTGCCACTCCCGGAGTGGACTACATCCCCAGCTCGAAGAAAGTCGACTTCAAGCCTGGCAAGACCGAAGAGGTATTACAGCAAATCTGCAAGGAATTTTTACACAATATTTGCACCGATGGAAAATGTACACACTAAAAACACGTCTTCCTTTTCTCCAGACCTGTAGTTTGACCATCATGGATGACATCCAGAATCCCACCATTGAAGGAAAGGAGTCTTTCATCGTCTTCCTCAGCTCTCCTAATGGCGCCGTTCTTACAGAGCCTCACGAGGCTTCAGTTTATATCGTTGACAGCACACAAGATCGTACGTAAAATGACTAGTCATTCAAATTCCATGGCATTGTCTTTAAAGTGTCTTCTAGAATGTATCTTAAACCTTTGATTATTTTTTTCAGTTCCCAGTATGCAGTTTGAGAAGGTGGCATATACGGTCAAGGAGAAGGATGGAGTCCTGCACATCCCCATCGTCAGGACGGGCGATCTGACTTACAAATCTTCAGTTCGCTGTTTCACGCGCACCATGTCTGCCATGGTGATGGATGACTTTGAGGAGAGGAGGAACGCAGATGTCTCTCGTGTGGTTTTCCTCAAAGGAGAGAAGGTGCTGTTTGCTCAAGAATGCATGTGATCTCAATGATGATCTTAGAAGGAGTTTTTAGAAAACGATTCATATTACTGTATTCGGAGTTAAGTTATGCACGTGTAGTTAATAAAGAAATTGCACATATCCGTATTCAGACCCCAGATTTAACTATGGACCAAAAACAAAGGCGGGATTTTAATGCAGCAATGTTACAATTCTTTCATTTTTAAATGGCAGAAGGGAAAAAATGCTGAACACAAGTTGTTGAATCTGAATACAGACCGTTGTGGTTATGTTCTGCAAAATCTTATATATGACGGCATTGCAATGCACTAAGCTGGAAATGTTCAATCTGCAGGTGAAGAATTGCACAGTGCACATCAATGATGACTCAGTGTTTGAACCTGAGGAAGAGTTCCAGGTTCACTTAGGCACACCACAGGGGGATCATTGGAGTGGAGCCATGATCGGCGTCAATGACATTGTCACTGTGACCATCACTAATGATGAGGATGGTAAGGTTTTTCATAGCAAATAGTATGCAGATTTTCCTACAGACGTTGTAATGTTCCACATTTCTTGACAGAGATTGTCATCTGTGGAATATGCATCAAAAGCTTTTAAATTTCAGACAAAGCATAATGTGTTATTGAAGTGTAGACTCTTATACAAATCAGACAAAGTTAATTGATTCTGATTATTAAATATGTTCACTATCAGCCACATCAGTGTTTTCAGGATAAGAGTTTAACATGAACACTGATGGTATCTCTTCATCCACATTATTGAGGGATGATGCAACGTGAAGTAACTATTGGTGTAATGCTGTCTGTTAATATTTGTGTTATTTTCTAATTGTATACCATAGAACTGTTGAATTCTCCAATCTGATCGGTCAGAAGGTGTTGATCTATGTTTTCTATAACATTACATAACAGCACCAACGATTGAGTTTGAACAAGGTTCTTACCAAGTGCGAGAGCCTCCTGGTCCAGACGGCATTGAGGTCCTGAATATTAAAGTCATCAGGAAAGGAGACTTGGACCGCACCTCCAAGATCCGCTGCAGCACCAGAGACGGATCAGCCCAGTCCGGAGTAGACTATAACCCTAAGAGTCGCGTTCTCAAGTTTAGCCCTGGTTAGTCAAAAAATGTAAATCCATCAGTGAACTTTCGTTGTAGTCATATAGTACTTTGTGGCCTTTAAATGTCTTCCTTTGATTGTTTCCTAGGTGTGGACCACATTCTCTTCAAGGTTGAGATCTTGTCCAACGAGGAGCGGGAGTGGCATGAATCTTTCTCGCTGGTTCTCGGCCCTGATGACCCAGTGGAAGCTGTACTTGGAGAAATTGCCATGGCAACAGTCACTATTCTCGATCAGGAAGCTGCAGGAAGTCTAATCCTTCCTGCTCCTCCAATTGTAAGACTTGGTTTTCAGCCCTGTTTAATGTATTGAAATTGGACCATTGTCATGTTCTGCTTCTTAGTCACTATCTTCTCATTACCTTTATCTTTCAAATTTTCAGTGAATTGTACCTCCTTGTTTCTCTCCCAATTGAGTTATTGCCAGTTCCCAGTTTACAGTACCCCTATTCAAGATAATGTTACAAAATTTAAAATGATTTGTAAGAACATTTGATCACACCTGTAATGTTCAAAGCATTTCATTCTCATTCTCATGCAGGTAGTGTCGCTCTCGGACTACGACTATGTCCAGGAGGTGGCAAAGGAGAACAGTAAGAAGGCTCCATCTCCAGGATACCCTCTGGTCTGTGTGACCCCTTGTGACCCCCACTATCCTAAGTACTCAGTAATGAGAGAGCGCTGTGAGGAGGCCGGCATCAACCAGTCCTCCATTCACTTCAGCTGGGAGGTGGCAGCACCCACTGACAGCAGTGGATCCAGGTCTCCATTTGAGACAGTCACGGATAACACACCCTATACAACCGTCAACCACATGGTTTGTCCTCAGATAGATTTTTTTTTAAAGTGATTTCCATCTACAGAATGCAAAATATTGCCTCTTATCTAGAAAATTATTTTTAATTGTTCCCTTGATCATGCTATCAGATTGACCATGCTATGAGAAATTTCTTATGTATTCCACTGTTTCAGCTCTATACAGAGTCTTTTTTAGAGTCTTAGAATTTGCAAATGATATTCTAATTTACCTGAATTTCTTGTGGTGCCAGAGTAGAAAAGAATAAAATGATTTTATCAGGGCTTTTGTTTTTCATGATTACTTACTACACAGGTCCTGGACAGTATCTACTTCAGTCGGCGTTTCCATGTGCGTTGTGTGGCTCAGGCACGGGATAAGGCTGGGCACCTGGGTACGCCACTAAGAAGCAACATTGTCACCATTGGAACTGAAGGCTCTATATGCCACACCCCAGTGACCACTGGAACTGCCCGTGGTTTCCAAGCCCAATCCTTTATTGCCACACTAAAATACCTGGACGTCAAACACAAAGAGCATCCCAACAGGTGGGCAAATAAAGGACAACTTTAACAAAACACACATTTAACAAAATTTTGACTTAAAAGCAATTATTGTTTGCATGCAATAATAACCACAAATCTGATTTGCCCTGCAGGATCCACATCTCAGTTCAAATCCCTCATCAGGATGGTATGTTACCTCTGGTGTCCACTATGCCTCTACACAATCTGCACTTCCTGCTCTCTGAGTCCATTTACCGCCAGCAGCACATTTGCTCCAACCTAGTTACCCTTAAAGACCTGCAAGGCATCTCTGGTAAGCAGCTTTTCCTGCAGGGGTATCTTACAACCCAAAAGGCATTCTATCAAACTCTTGCTGTTACCATAATCTTTGAAACTTAATCGATACTCACTTGACCTTCCTTTTATATTTTGGTGTGTAGCTTACTCAACTTTTCTGCTTTCTAGAAACTGGCTTCCTGGATGATGTGTCCTATGATAGCATATCATTGGGTCCTGGCTATGATCGGCCCTACCAGTTCAACCCCAACATCCGTGAGGCCAGAACCATCCAGCTGTACAAGCATCTCAATCTGAAGAGCTGCATCTGGACTTTCGATGCTTACTATGACATGACCGAACTTATCGACGTATGTGGAGGGTCGGTCACTGCTGACTTCCAGGTTAGCTACACTACTACATAAAAACACATTAAATTATTCACTTGCTACAATGTGCACACATTAGCTCATCTTACTTTTTTACAATACTTAACAACGGATTTTTCACTCAGCAGTCCCTTTTTATATCAGTTTCTATATCAATATCAAATAGGAAAACACCGAATATCTCGTATCTTGAGTTAATTATTAGCAGTGCAAACAGTACTGCAACACCCAAAACACTTTTAAATATTCTTGGGATCCTCTAGTGTCAAATTTGTAACACTTTACATTTTTATAAGCCCTGTACATAAGGATTGGTTTTGGAAGTAAACCATTTTTAGACTCCCAATTTCAGTTAAAAAAATCATTTATATCAATTTAAATCATTTTTCACTCACAGAGAAAATATCAGAACATAACAAATAGGTCTAAGAAAGTGAAGTAATTTTAGTTGTCCAAGTTGGTTAAATGCAAAGTTGATTCATATGATACATACTTATTATATGAATAAAATTCTAGAATTTTGCGTGTGATTAAAATAAACACTAAAGAGAAACACATTTCTCTCTTTTAAAAACTTTCATGTGAAATATTTTCCCGGGCTGCCACACAGCAGTGTGTGACACTTGAAAGCTGTTGCTGTTGCTTTGTTTGTAGGCTTTGTTTCCTGTGTGCAAGAGTAGTCCATTTGCATTCAATTTGACTCACATGCTATACATCAGGTCTCTAGACTTGACTATACTGAGATTAATTTGCTTGTGGTCAGTTTGGCTTTATGTAATTGTATAGTGTATTTCTCTGTTTGTTTCAACAGGTGAGAGACTCGGCACAGTCCTTTCTAACAGTGCAGGTTCCTCTATATGTGTCCTACATCTACGTGACAGCTCCTCGAGGCTGGGCCTCCCTCGAGCACCACACAGAGATGGAGTTCTCCTTCTTCTATGATACTGTGCTGTGGAGGACAGGTGTGTGTTGCAGTAGTAGTAGTGCTAACTTCAAAAACACTCCTACATCCACCTCATTCACTCTAATATAGACTTAAACCAGAATATTTGAATTGTCTCAGGGCCAAATCTTATCTCCACTATACCCACTATATAACTATATCATTTATAAATATATAATTTTAACCATTTAAATATTACCAGCTGCTAAGCACTCTTTAGTCCATATCAATCTGCTGAAGACTGATGTATCTTACAGGCATTCAGACGGACAGCGTGCTCTCGGCCAGACTGCAGATCATCAGAATTTTCATCAAAGAAGATGGACGGCTAGTGATCGAGTTTAAAACACATGCTAAATTCAGGGGTGCGTTAACACCTTCACGTATTGAATATACAGATTTTTCAGAATCAGTAGTACAAAACAATGTGTAATATATATTGTGTATATATTAAATTCTATCTTGTCGCAGATACCTGTAAATTTTTAAGTCATTTACCTGCAGATTTCATGGTACAATTCAAATCAGAGAGAGACGGAGTGAATGACACTAAACCTTTTTTTTTAATGATGCAAAGAATTTCTGAAACAGCTACAATACAGAATACGTTTGTGTCCTATAGGTCAGTTTGTTCCAGAGCATCATACTCTCCCCGGGCACAAATCTCACCTGATGGCACCGGATCACCTCGGGGGCATCGAGTTTGATTTGCAGCTTGTGTGGAGCGCACAGACCTTTGACTCACCATACCAGCTGTGGAGGGCCACTAGCTCCTACAGCAGGTACCAAACACAAATCCAGTTATTTCAGGTCACATCGGTTTTCCTAGTGTCCCGAAGCTGATGATGTGCTTCCTGTGTGTTCCAGGAAGGACTATTCTGGGGAATACACAGTCTTCTTAATTCCCTGCACAGTGCAGCCCACGCAGCCGTGGATTGATCCTGGAGATAAGCCTCTCTCTTGCACAGCCCACGCTCCTGAGAAGTACGTTCTTTTCTAACGAAGGCATGCTTCATCCTGTTTAGACTGGTGTTGAAAGAATTGAGTGGTGGTATTAATGTCTATGGCATGGTCTTGCAACGTCTGCTCCCTCCCTGGTCAACAGGTTCCTGCTGCCCATTGCGTTCCAGCAGACGAATCGTCCTGTTCCTGTGGTCTACTCCCTCAACACCGAGTTCCAGCTGTGCAACAATGAGAAGGTGTTCATGATGGATCCTGCAACCACAGACATGTCCATGGCAGAGATGGACTACAAGGGAGCATTTTCAATGGGTAAATCTTCCTCATTCTGTTGAGGCTATTTAGCTTTAAATTGAATCTCTTTTTTTTTATTATTTCTATGCACTTTTTATTTTATTTCAGTTAAAGCCTGACCAGATTTGTTTTATTGTATTGTTTTCTACTGTGTGAGAGTGCTAGGTTAAAAAAAAAAAAGCTGGCTGGGGGGTATTGTGCTGATAGGACAAAAGTGGCTCACACAGCGTGCGGTGTAACTATGACAACGCTTTTACCAGTGTTAGGCTAGATTTATTATTATTGTTAACTCCAATAAAGACTGATTGACTATAGAGGTTGTTTGCCTTCGCTGTAGCTCCGGAGGCAGAAAATCAGGAGAAGAGGAGCTGCAGGTGCGACTTGTAGAATATACAGTACAATTAAATTGGTACTTTTACATTGTGTACTGTTGAATGTCCAAAAAATAGCTAATAACAGTTATATAAAAGTTAATATATATATTAACTTTTAAAGTTAATATAGTCTTATTGCATCATTGGAATATTGGTAATAAAATGTTTTCGATTCAACATGTTGTAAATCTCCTTATATTCACTCACTAACAAGATTAATATTTTCACCAGCACAGTTGAGCTGCTGAGCTGCTATGCTGCTATCTGAGTGGTCAGGCACGATTGACATTACTGATGCTTTTCAGAAGAGTTTTCTGATAACTTTTTTCTTTGTGACCATGCCAGCTTCCCATAAAATTACATGTAGAATGTGTGCTGGCAGTTGAGAAAAACTATGAAAGCACCCTTGACTGGTTAAAATGTTAATGGAGCTAAAAGGCAATGCACACCAGAAGTGTAGTAATCCTTTCTGTTCTGCTGAAGTTTGTTTGAATTACTTCATGGACATACTTTCATATATAAGTTCATATATATGTATGATGCAAGGTATCAGCTGTGTAGATAATGTTTAAATTGTGATTTAAACACATGAGATAATGGATAATTAGTGGCAGTGTGCTGAATGTATGCATATAGTACAACTGCAGTAATGGCTATGTTAAATACATATCATTTTACTGTGCTCTGTAGGCCAGACTCTGTACGGCAGGGTGCTGTGGAATCCTGAACAGAATCTGAACTCAGCCTACAAGCTGCAGTTGGAGAAGGTTTATCTGTGTACAGGACGTGATGGCTATGTTCCCTTCTTCGACCCAACGGGCACTTTGTACAATGAGGGGCCTCAGTATGGCTGTATACAGCCTAACAAGCACCTCAAACACCGCTTCCTGCTCCTGGTATGTCCATACAAGGCTCTGCACTCTGCTAACATGGTCTGGCAGCTTCCTTTTGCTCACTATTGCCATGTGTTACATGAGCTGACTGGAGGAAATGCAAGTTTATTTGAGATTATTGTTTAAATTTGCACTTAGTTACACTTACAATTCTGAACTGTGACTGGATGGCTCTAATGTCTACATTTCATTTAGATTATCGGTTATGTCTGATAGCTTTAAAAGCATTAGTGAAATTTAACATTGAATTGTGGCTGTCTGCTGTCAATTTTAGCCAGTTTTCTCTATTTTTTTGTTAAAGTGGCTATAAGAGATCTTAGTGATTATTGTTAACTACCACCAGACTGGTCAGCCAATGCAGGACTCCACCATCCTCTTTACACCTTTCCTTAAACCCTCCTCTCTTCACAGATCTATACACCAGTGAATGGAAATACAGAAAGTGTAGGAAATGTCTGTTTCAGTTCTCTAGAGCCATCAGTTATAATAGCTGCTTCATCAACACATTATATTTCCCATTTTTTAAAATATATTGAAAATGTCCTCATACCATACCAATCTCAAAGTCAACACTATTGTCAGAGCTGCTGTTATAGAAAATTAATCAACACCTTCTGACCAGTCAGCTGTGTGATTTCAACCACAATGTGGTAGAATGATTCATACAAGGCTTTTAGTTGCATTTACATATCATTACATTTGACAGGAAGATGGCTCCGTATATAGAACAACTTTCATGGAATGTGGACTCCCAAGCGCAGTACGTGATCATTGAGAATCAGAATGACACAAAGGGTTTCTCTTTCTCTTATAGGATCGAAAGCAGCCTGATGTCTGCGACCGCTACTTCCACGATGTTCCATTTGAAGCCAGCTTTGCATCAGACGTCCCCGAGCTGCAGTCCACCAGCACAATGCCTGGTGTGGATGGCTTCACCATGAAGGTTGATGCCCTCTATAAGGTCAGTGGACAGATATCAAAGACATTGAATTTTTTGAGCCTAACATTTCAGTTTAGTGAAATGCAGATACCAGTGTGAGAGATTTTATAAATCTTGCCCTTCAGCCATTTGCCACAGTCTGTTAGCTTCTCTAAAGAGTGGAGCCAAGCTTTGAGTTCATGTCCTTGGGGAACTTGGCAACAGCTTAGCAACTCTTGTTTGTCTTCTAAACCCAAAGCACACTGACTAACATCTAACATTAGCTAACATCAAGCAGTCTGTTCCTATGCTGATGTGGCATACCGATTTGACATTATTGGAATTGAGTTAGCATGTACGATTCTATTCAAGCTGGATCACTGTGCATTTGAGTTCTTTATCTTAACGCTTTAATGCATATGTACTGTTAGACTTTGTAAAAATTCCTTACATCTCTTGTTTACATATTGCCAATAGCTGATATGAACACTGTATTTTCAGTACAATTTTATGGCTGTACTTAATGGTCTTTGGGATATCCATTGTAGTGGAATTAACATGCTAGTTAAAGGAAAACTGCACCCTGAAGGACACTAAATAAGTTTATATTGAAATATTTGTGATGTGTTGGTTGGTGCTATAATTTCATTATTCCCGTGAGAAATTGGTGGTTGTTAGCTACACTGACGTCACAGGGGGACTTTGCCTGTCATCGTTACAGTGGAGTTTAACATGAGAAAAAAGTTCTACAATCTCAAACATAAGTGATAAGTGGCAAGAGCTTTTTTGTTCACTCACCATTTTCCAGTGATGTTCAATGTCAAATAAACAAGAAATCCAACACAGAAATAGTAGAGACAGCAAACTTTGGACTCAAAGCTTGGCCAATTGGCGATCTACAGTGGCATTGATGGCAGACAGGTGAGAGAGCTGGACAGACTGAAGGACTAAAGTGCTGCTGCAGCAGTTTCTTTAGGTAGAGATGATACAAATATTAATGCTGCATTCGACTTACCTTAGAAGTGGGAAGTTGGAGCATCAGAATTACTTATTATTGATTTTGTGAACTATATGGTCAGTGTTATAGATTTAACAAGTGAATATGTCTGTATGTTGAAAGATCTAAAGCAAATACTTGTATATACAGCATAATTCATTTAAAGGTAAGAAGTGCTACTTTGTTTACTGCTGATGCTGTACACAGCCTTGTTGATTTGATATCATTTGCTGAACTCAGAGTTGAGGAGGCCATCCCAAGTTCCTGAGTAGGAATTCCGAGATGAGGGGGTATTTTCTTTGGTTTTTCCAAGTCAGAGGATGGAAAAGTTATGACCTTTAGTTGAATACAGCGTATAGCCCACTGGCAGCACTATCAGCACGTAGTCAAACAGCGTTATGGGTAATTTAGGGAACATATAGACAAAAGAAAGTCAACTTTTGGATTTTGAACACCACTGAAGATCACATATTAGTTAAAGATTAATAGGTTGTTCATTTTAATAGTTAGTTCAGGGTGGATTTTTCCTTTAGATCCAACTAGAACATTCCAGTGTTGTAGCTTATTGGAGAATGTTGAATTCTTGCGATGTTCTTGATGAGAGATTTCCTTTTTACCAGGTGGAGGCGGGACATCAGTGGTACCTCCAGGTCATCTATGTCATTGGTCCGGAGTCAATCTCCAGCCCCAGAGTGCGTCGCTCTGTCAGCTTAGCATTAAAACGTGACCTGAGCGAGCAATCTGTGCTGGACGAGTCGCTCATCTACGACAACGAGGGGGAGCAAGTAAAGAACGGAACCAACATGAAGGCTCTGAAGCTCGAGCTCGAACCCTCGGCGACGTTCGACTCACACACGAGCGGCTCAGTTGGCGGTGGTGTGGCGGCCATCTTCCTGCTCATTCTGCTGTTCCTGGCTTCCTGCTTCCTGTTCAGGAAGTGCCAGAAGGTGGACAACAGGAAGGCCATGAAGAACCCAAACATGGAAGAGTATCCACTGAACACCAAAGTGGAGGTTGAACGGCTCGAGAAGAACCTGAAGAACGGCAAATGCAACGTTAACCTTCTCAGCCAGAGCACCGACATCTGGAAGGTCAACGGGGTCAAGGTCAAGCAGGTCAACCTGGAGGTCAAACTGCACAACAACCTTAACGATGGTACTGAAGTCTGATCTCCGCTCAACACACAAGCACAGAAACTAGAATATTTAATAAGACACTATAAAAACAACTATTTTCTATTACTGGCTGTAATCATGGAGAGATGTTGTTGTATGAGATGAGTATTTTTATACGACCCTGAGAGGGGGGAAAAAGGGAAAGTCTGTTTGCCAGCTATGCAGTGTAAAGGGTCTTGCAACTGAGCTACCTCAGGAAGTTATGTCATCATGTTGAATGATCTCACTCAGATCTCAGTCTGATTTTCAGTTTGCATTTATACTTTTTTAAAAATTGTTGACAAGGATTTTTTTTTTTTTGACATTGCGACATTTGTATCATTGTTATTGATACAGTAATCAGTGGTAGCTCAGCCACATCATCACTTTATTTAAATGTATTTTATTTTTGCTATACTTTGATTTACCCATTTCAGTAAAATCACGATGAAAGTATTAAGCACGGGTTATGTGCCAACACTGTTCTGAATTAGGAATTGATGTAAATACCTTTATAAAGTGCAATTACATGATGACGTAGTCATCTCTCATACCTGATTTTTAGTGGATTTTTTTTTCCTATTGCTTGATCACCATTGTGCCACACTGATTTTTACCAAGTGCGATTTTTGAGTCTGAATCCAAATACAGCGCCGTTATTACATATTGTATTACTGACGATTACTTTTGCAAGCAGTAGTGCTGATTTTTTTAAACACTGTAACCTGAGTGTTTTGTGCTAATATACAATGTTTTACTGTCTCTCTACACTGTTTTTTTTTAAACCCTGTGGATTTATTTTACTGTACTGCACATCAACATCCACTGGCATTGTTGACGAGAGATGATTGCCATATTATCTCGCTTTCTTATTATTATGTATTATGTTATGCTCATGTCATATGTATGGCACATTCAATGTACCGTGCTGCACAAATGTTTTCCAGTGTTTTTATGATTTTGTTACATATCACATGGTGCTCATGTGAGGCAGTCTGCAGTCACAGTGCAGCACGTTATTTTGTTGCTACTTTTTTGTCTGTTTTGCAGAATGCAGTGCCTATCAAGCAGTAAAGAGAACGTCTGGTGCTATGATCTGTGAGAAAATAATGATGCTCTTGATGTAATGCCTGTACTATGTGCCTTTTTAGTAATAAAAAAAAAGATCTGTAAAAGTTTATGATCTCTTATTATTCTATGCAGTTTTCACTCCTCTGTCTGCTCCATGCTGTGGGTGTGAGCTTTGTGAGCATTTCTGAGGAATACGTTTCATGACTGTAGTCTCTTTTATATAGCCGGATGGTGGATTTCACACAGCTTTCATCAGTAAGTAGGTCTCTCTAAATAATTGAATAATAGGAGAATGAAGATAACAGTGGAATACATGAATAGGCAAAAAGGAAGAAGGAGACTTATACAGAGAAGTAGTTTTGTCAGGAGTGCTAGCTTTGCTGTTAAGTGTGCCTTCAGAATTTTTTTTTTTTAAATCAACTCTTCATTTTGGACATCGTGGATGAAAAATGTAGTTGCAGCAATGACTGCAAGTTACAAATAGTTCGAGATAAAAGACATAATGAAATAAAAAAGTAATGGAAACATACTCACACACTGTACAACTAATGCGCCAGAATGTGTTCGAGAACAGACCTACACAAACAGCATCATGAAGATCCATGATCTGTCAAAACAAGTCTGGGACAAAGATCTGGTGAAGTATCAATCCGAGTTTTGAAAAACTGATTAAGACATGCTCAGAGGAAGACTATTCTGAGTTTGCTTTAAAAAGGACCTTGAGATTGTCATCTAACAGCAAACGTCTAATAGAAAGCAACCACATGACATCCCATATATCCCTTATAACCATGTGAGATCTGACAACTTCTGTGACTCCTGGGTAAGACCCCAATAAAGAAACTCACCTGTGGCTCTGTGTTACACATTGGTCCCATGATATGGACAATATTTTCTCAGGTTATTTGGTGAACTGGTGAATACTGTGAATGTGAGAAGACTTCTGAATGTGCACTACACCAGGATGCCAGTGTCCATTTAAAACCAGCTCACAAAAAACTCCAAAACTTCCAAATTCTATACATTCCTATACAGTACAGTGTCTTGCATAAGTATTCACCCCCTTGAACTTTTCCACATTTTGTAGCGTTACAACTTGGAAATGAAATGGACTTAATTGCCATTTGATTCAACATTTGAAACTGCAAAATAAGATGATGTTTGTGGGTTGCATAAGTATTCACACCCCTGACAATACTTTGGTTGCAATTATATCTTTTGAGATTTGTCTCTATCAGCTTTGCACATCTGGATCCTGATATTTTTGCCCATTCAAGTCGCTACAGATTCTCAATCTGTATACTGTTATATGTATTGTGAACTTTACAAAGTAGCACTGTATACAATACATATTATATTATAATTGATATGAAACCTTGCCAACCTCTAAGCTGCAGACAAAAAAAAAAAACCCTTTAACCTGTGGCAGCAGTTCAAAAGCGAACTAATCCGAAGCAGCCCTGGCACTACAGTACAGTGGTCTCCTACTCTCTCTGGCTTTTGTCAAGAGGCCTCTTTCCTCAGCCCACTCAATCTTCTTACCAGGGCTGTGAATTCCACTCCAAAGCACAACTGTCTTTCTCTTTTTCTCACCTCCTCATAGAGGCGAGATCTTTTCGTTCTTATTTTCACTGAGTGTGTAATTTTTTTTTTTTTAATTTTGCATCTGTAATTCTACACTGCTCCTTCCTTAATGAATATGCTTGCAACTAATTACCAAAGTGTCAATGTAGTTGGCTAGATCATCCTCTCCCTTAGAATGTAAATGTAAAATGAAATCAAGTGCTTTTCTAAAATACCAAAATTAAAATGAGATGTCTGTATTTTCCTATGGTGTAGATGGCCCTTATTAGACTATATGTGTAGTCCCTAAAAGGTGGAGGTCAGTAAACCCAGAACTCGGGACAATGTCATAAACATGTGACTGCCTAATGCCTAATGCACTGAAGCCTAAATTACACCACTAAAGAACAATGTTTTCCAAATCCACAGACCCCCTTATATTCAGCACATGTTCAAACATTACACATTTCTGAGCTTTTTAATCCACTATTCAGCCCAAACTACATACACTGTATTAAAATGATAGGAAATATTCCATCTCATATTAGCTACTCCTAGTTTTATTAAGACAGCAATTAGATTTAAAATTTTTCATACTTCAGGCAATTCAATTAAAGTGACAAGTCAATAAGGTTTATAAATATGAAAACTATAAACTATGCCACATAGTGGTTGTTAGTGATCTTCACCATTGTAACAGCATTTTTAACAAAAAACCTTCAGACCCCACTTTGTGCTGGCTATGGAGTAGAAGTGATCATTAACCAAAAGGGGGCAGCATGTTCTCAGACTCAAAAACAAACTTGCAGTCTGAGGTTTTCCTTCACAGGGCTTTTATTACAGACCAAGTTCTGCTGAGAGGCATTGTCACAATCACGTGACCATCCTCCTGTATTATGCAATCTCTCTACCAGTGAGCCAGAACTGGTAACCTGATTCTGCAAGTATGAATACTGCTTCCGCTTTGTGGGCTGATGTTCCTTGATGTAGGACAGGCCTGGCTTATTGAGTTCAAGTGAAAAAAAATAAACAAGTAAAGTAAAATATAAATAAATGCCTTTAGGCTTCATGTGAATAACAAATACTGGTTGCCAATTGTATAATAGACATGTTTGATTTAGACATAAATACATCATAGACAGACTGCAAAGTTTTGCATCCCCCATAGTTTCTGTGCAAAATGGTTAGTGCACCTTTCAGTTAAAAATTCAATTTGTAAATCCTGCAACAACAATTCAAAGCATGAGATTGTGAACTTAAGGTAATGGTCAATAGTGGAACCTGGAACTTTCCCAGCTAACAGTTATTGGTTTCCAAAACATTCTGGAAACATTTGTTTTTGGTTCTTGCATCTCATTGTTCATTAGAGTTCAGAGAATGTTCCCCTAATGTTCCCAGAGCCTTTAAATAATTTGTACCATTCCCTTTTGATTGGCAAAATATTTTAAACAGTGGCCTATAGATATATTGCAATTTCTATATAAACGTTCATCTTAACAAGCTGTCTGTACCCAAAATGTATACAAAAAATAAAAGCTAAAATCAACCTCTGGCAAACTTTGAGAACTTCTTTTGGAGAATGTTACAGGAACATTCCCAAAACAGTAGCTTGTAAAAAAAAAAACTATATGCAGCCTTTGGTGAACTTCAAGAACTTCTCATAAAAGAACAGGAAATTACAGGAAAGTTCTTAGGCCGTTACTTTATAGTTACAAAAAATAATACCGGAAAGAAACCTTTGGCGAACTTTGAGAACTTCTCCTAAAAGAATGTTACAGGAACATTTGGTTTGTTACAGGAACGTTCCCAGAATCAGGTTTCGGGAACAGTGATGACTTCATTAACTAAGATATAATGTTCCCAGAATATTATAAGATGGTTTTCAAAACAAACAAACAAACAAAAAACCCAAAAGGGAACCAATAGTGGTGATCACGTAGATCCATGCTTCTCAAAGCGGGGTCTGTGATGTATATCCAGGGGTTCCTGATTCCATCCATTCTCCATACCACTTATCCTACACAGCTACACAGGGTCATGGGGAGCTTGGAGCCTATCCCAGGGCACTCGGGGTACAAGGCGGGGGACACTCTGGATGGGGTGCCAGCCCACGGCAGGGCACAATCGCACACAGACACTCTCACACACCCATTCACACACTATGGACAATTTAGAGATGCTAACCGGCCTACATACAACACGTCTTTGGACTGGGGGAGGAAACAGGAGTACCCCGAGGAAACCCCCGAAGCATGCAAACTCTCAACCCTGAAGGTGCGAGGCAACAGTGCGAACCCCTAAGCCACTGTATTGTTTTTTTTTTTTTACATGAAGGTGGTGGAAATTACTATTAACTAGTATCTAATTATCATAGTATTATGCACATTTGACAGGTCACTTGAAATGAATGGGGATTCATCTAAAAAAATCTAAAATAACTAAAAACAAGTGGAACTGATGTTAACTTTAACGTAACTGGCAAGTGCAGTGAAACCATGAAGTGCTGTTATTCTGTCTAGATGAGTGGAAAGTGAAGGACTGAAAAGCTCTAATGGCTTGAATGAGTTAATATGATAATATGTAGGTACACATTGTAGTTCTCCTATTGTTCTTAACATGAAATCTGTGCAGTGATCAGATCATAATGTGGTGCTTGGAAATTATTTTAGTGCATGGCTGCAAAAAAAAAAAAAAAAGTTTGAGAAGCCCTGATCTACATGACTCAGGCCGTCCCGTCTGAACCAGAACTGGGGCCAGCTTTGATTCCTCATCTGTTCATTCACTTTGTTGTTCCCCAAAATCTTCCTCAACCAAACGGAAAAGAGGCTCTGATCATGCAGACGGTCAGCCGCGGCGTCCCATCAGAAACCGGAGCGTGTGTTCACACACCAATCATTACAATAGCACGGCTCGCGCACGCACACTGGAGTTTGGTTGGCGCGTGCTGAGCAACAACAAAACCTCCCACTTCACTCAGTCACCGGAGTTACGGAGTTTAGTCGAGGCGTGAGCGGAAAGCCTGGTTATGGTCGAAATAACCGGCGTTCGTCGCCAAACTCGGCCCAAGCCGCGGGTCTGGACTCAGTAATGTCGACTTTATGAGACTAGCTGTCCCTCTAAAAGGGCATTTTTCGAGGCGGGAGGAGCAGCGAGCCGGCTAGCACGCTAAGGAGCTAGGAGCTAACTCCGAAAGGGGAAGTGGGGAGGCGTTTTCTCCACTCTGAGAACACTTGGCTAACGTTAGCTCGCCTAGCCCCCGTGGCCACACACCCACTTGAGTGTTGTGAAAACTAATCCAGGCCAAGCTGAGGATTTTGTCTGCGCATTTGTTCTGCGCATGAACAACTGACCCTTGAGTTTTGGTGTTAGCTACCGAGCCGAGAGGTCTAACATTAATCCGTGGGTGTTGGTAGCTGGCTAGCAATCCGCTATCGGAGTCCTAATTAGCGTAACCAGCGTGAAGAGCGGTACGAGAACGTCGTGTGTTACGTTAAAAGCGTAGGCGACAGTTGGTGGGATTGAGCCTCTGGAGGAAGTCTATCATGGTGTTAAAGTGACTTTTCCTCACAGAGCTCACAGGACACAACGGGTGGAGATGAGCAGATAGAAGTAGTGAACTGTTGGTTTTCGTTTGGGGAGGACTATTAGCTAGACAGAAGCAAGAATGAAGAAGTTTTCGCGCATGCCGAAGTCGGAGAGCGGAGGACTGGGAGGTGGTTCGGGCTCCGGTTCCGGTAGCGGAGGCAGCAACTTCATCGGGAAAGTGTTCGCTATCGGGAGATACCAGGTCACGGTGGACGAGCTCATTGCAGAAGGTAACGAGGGGGTGATAGTTCAATAACCAAGTGCTGTTTTTGGTCAACTTTGATACGCAGCAGGTTGAAATGGTTTATTGTTTAACAACTAGGTTTTACTGCATCAATATTTAATTAGCTGTGAATGTAGTTTCGCCTCCAGCTCTTCAACCATGCGCTCCCCCCCCAACACCCCTTTAGCCCGAGGTGTGTAGCAGTGGCCTGCTTCCTGTACTCCACCTGACAGCTCTCTTTATTAGGCTTATCTGTGATTTTAATCCTCTCTGACAGCTCCTTCTTTCCTGCCAGATCTGCCAGCTTCATTGATCATGTTCCTAACTTGGAAAAAAAAGTAATCTCTCTTGTCATTTAACATCTTAGACTCTTATAAATATCCAGGCATGTTTTCCATACCTGCTATAAATTATTCATTCACTAAATACAGTGAAACTAATGTGGGTCATACATTCTCTGGAGAAGAAAAGAACTATCCAGGTGCAAACACTTGTCACCTTCACAGGGACATTCTGTGCTTAAGTTAGTCGAATATGAATAAGGTACATAATTAGATCTAGTATTGTTACCCCTTTGATGATGTTTTGTTCTAAATAGCATCCTAAAACTGCTTTTAGCATCAAACTGCAGATAGACTGATCTTATGATAAGAAAATGCCTCCAGCGTTAAAATATATGAAGAAGCATGAATTTACAGGAGTGCACAAGCGACGTGAGAATGCTCAGAAGCTAGTTGGTAGGACGTCTCGACATAAAATATACACCGGTACATTTATATCATGAGGAGCAAAAAAAAAAAGTACCCGAACAGCACCATTTTTTTCCCCCCCAGACAAAGTGTTAGTTTAAGATGTTAGGAGACTTTACTGTAGGCCCAAGGAGCCTATATCCATGTTTTCACTGTGACACTGAATGAAATCGAGTCCAAAAGTTCTAAATTGCAAACATAACACCAATCCAAGCCACTAAAATGATTAAAAATATCGAAATGCCATGAATAAAGTTCACTATCCTTGAGGGTGAACCTTGACCTCCGTCTTCCTAGCATGTGGCCATCCTGTTGTTGCAGTCCTACGCATGTCAGCTGCTTGGCCTTCATGAATCATGAAGTCAAATCTCCCACCTTATGCTAGTCAAATTCCCCTGTTTTAACAGCAAAGAGCGTGTCACGGGTTTTTCCCTGTGAATCCTGAAACGAAAGCAAACCAGAGATGATTTGTCATGAGATACCTTTGTGTGTGTGTGTGTGTGTGTGTTTTTATTTATTTTTTTTATAACAATCCAATGTGATGACTTCAGAAGTACTTAAAGCTTTGCAAGCTTTTCCTTGTAGTCATGTGTTTCAAGCACTTCAGGTGTTCTAGATTTGACATTTGGACTCAAATTGACTTGCAAAGTGTCCCACTGCCTGTACAAGCCTAACATAATTAAGATGTGTCACAAGACCTTTGGGGGAGAATGTAGATCAGTAAGATATTAAAGTACATATGTCAGGTGTCATACAGCCTCAACAAACACTGTGAACTTTACAGCTGTGTGATTAACAAAAAAAAAAAGATCAATTAAAAACAAAAAGTTAAATATGGACAGTGTATTCTCTAATTTAAAGTGAGTGTTCTCCTTTATTTGCATTTGTGTTTTTCCGGGGTAAGGTTAACACTTGTGTGGACTTGCCCTTGCTTTACAGTATGAAAATGATTAACTACAGCTTTATGATCTTTTACTTATAGCTTGTTGGGGCTATGAAGCTTTGTGTGAGATGTTCTTTCACTTAAATCCAGACTATGCTCAGCCCTTGTCTTATATTTCATGTAATGCAAGCAGCAGAGCTTTCCTTTCTGCGAAACGTCATTTTGTGTGCTTCCAGCTAAAGGGTCCCTACACAGTGAAACTTGCTGACTGCACAGAATTGTGAAATGTTTCTGCCAGTGCAGAGTTTGAGCCACACAAACATCTGTGGAGTTGGACTGAGTCTCGCAAGTTCCTTTTTCTTGATTCCTTCCTCCTTTGCATACTCGGGGGACATTGGAGCCAAACAGCCATTAGAGCTGAATTTATTTGTTCTCGGCTGATTAACATGGCAGAGAAAGTCTGTTATGTGTTAAATATTTTGTGGAGTTTTTACAATAGATGTATCTCTTTTGGCCAGTGCAGATACAGCCAGAAAAGCCATTTTCGTGACAGACATTCAGCATTAACTTTTTTTTTTTTTACAATAAGTAAAAAAACGTTTCATCCGCACTGAAAGACAATAGGGAAATGCCTGTACCGATAGCAGGAAGATTACGCCGTTTACGCATTTCACACTGTTTCATTGGTTTGACAGATAGATCAGCAAAGATTGATAAGTGACCAAAAAAGGGGGAGGACAAATTCATTAATTTATTAGCTAGTGAAAGCTCCCATGTTTGGATGGCCAGAAACCTAAATAACTAAGCTAAAAGGGTGTAAAGTAACGTAATAACGCATAGCAAGAAAGTAGACTAAACAAAGCCAATAAGTATATTGTCCTATTTCTCTCCTAAAAAATGGAGCACATCATGCTAGCACCCTTGACAGCAAGTTGTTGGCCAACCTTTCAGCTCTGGGCTGTGCCGTTTTCATCCTCACATCACATGTAGAACATATGAAGCGAATCTGACCAGCATCTTTTTTCAGTGTTTGAATTGACTGCATGCAGGACAGTAAAGAGACGGCTTTGTGCTCGAATTTTTCCGTCATTGTTTCCGAATACCTGCGTGTTCCTGATTCTGAGCGAATAGTCTGTCATTCGTGCGCGCTAATTAATCCGGCTTGTGAAAATTGTTCTGTGACGGCAGACGATGCCTCGGATGATGTGTTTAGTGCAGCCGGTGGTTGGATTCAGAATGAGCCGAGTGTGCTGTAGTTCCAGCATCGGAACGGATCACACCATTATAGTTTAAACAAAGATATCAAATGAAAACCTGTCTTGTGAAAGTCAGTCGGGTGTAATGTTTTTCTCTTTCAGGTTGTTGGACGCCGGTGACCACTACACGCGCAGCCTAATGAAACAGCAACCACTATTGATAAAATTAAAAGCTTGTACACAGCTTGTCCCGGGTGCCCGGGCGAGTGATTTATCCACCTCTGATTTGTCCATGTGGTCAGAGCTTTGCGAATGCAGAGGTCAATCTCACAGCATTGAATACAAAGTGCTTCATTTTGTACGCAGGAATGCAGCATTTATGTTGTACACAGCGCTAGTCATTTGGAAAACAGTGGCCAACACAACACTGGCGGGAGTCAAGTTCGCTGGATGTTCTGCAGCTGGAACATGTGACATATTTGTGAGTTTTCAATTATTAGTGTGGACATGGCCTTAGTGATGTATATTTGGTCTCTGTATTGGGTACATCTCTGAATAATATCTATGTAACACCTTGTATTTTTGAATAAAGCAGTAGACCAAGTGGTGCAGAAGACTTTCAGCCTTTTGGTCAGTTGGTAAATTTGATGTTGGTGTAATTATAATGACATCATCCTCTTTGTTTCCGATCATGGACTTGTCAGAGCCGTTGTGTAACTTGTGTAAGTTTCATTCGTCATTCTTCACTTTAATGCAATCGGAAGCATTTAGCCTTTTCTTGATAATCGGTATAAAGCAGTTGCATCTGACAGAATTCTGATAACTTTTCCAGTTAGTACAGTTGTTAATTATGAATGGGCAGCTTGGTAATGTGGCCCCGTCAAAGCTGCAATCTCCATTATCTGCACGCCACGCTGGAGATGAATGAGGGGATTGTGTGTGCTTTTGTCTTGTTCTAGCTGCCTATAAAAGAATGCTGGTACGATGCAGCACGCTGTGCCATGATGGAGATCACATCCTTTGTGTTTGCCCACCGAACCTCACTGTTTTTGCTTCTCCTGTGACCATCATGCCATATTTTGTTATTTTAAACTAGGGATGAAATGCTAAAACATCACTATAATAAGCCAGTATCAGGATCATCACAGTATCTGCTGACATTTATAGCACAACACTGCTGAAATCCCAGTTCTGACTCAAGGTGTTGATTAATTTTCTAATTTTGCTGGCTGTAATTCAAATGACAGGTTTAGATTAATGCCCTCACTGTAATATGTTATCGTTTCTAGAGTAACAGCTTGTTCACTGGGAGCTGTGTAGTGGATACTCGGCATAATCTAAGTCTTTGTAACAGTCAGCGTTAAAGCTGTTTTCCGCCATGGACAGATGACTTTGCACTTTGTGGTGTTGCATTAGCATGAGAAGACACAATTTTTGTCTTATTTTGTCTTATGAAGTTGGAAATGATAGTTTATGGCTGTTAAAACATAAGAATGTTAACAACAACAACGCATAACAGGTGTTTCCCAACATTAGAAGTAATTATACATGTGAAAATAAGTGTGCCTAAGTAGAAAATTGTAATCGTTGGCAAATTGCTGTGGAACAAGAGGAACGAAACACTTTGGGATGTGCCGTTATTGGAAAATGATCAGTTTCAGATTGGTGGTAACAACCTTCCGCTTCATCACGCCACACCGTCGGCGATTATTTTCCTGTAATAGTATATATAATAGTGTAATAGCATGCCCTGGAGTGTTGTGTTCCTTTCATAACCAGTAGGTAAACAGTTGACTTTTAAAAATTAATCAGCTAGATTAATTATGCCTCTGCTTCAATAAAATAATATATTTAACAAATTGCATGTAAAAAAAAAACTACTGCCATGTGGCCATGTGAGCAGTAAGCAGTGCAGTAATGGTGTGAGCTGATAAAAGTGTGGCTCTGGTTGCAGATAACATCGCCACTAATGACTAAAACGAAGTGATACTGCTAGGCATTGTGTAGGCTTAGCTGCTGTTCTGGCTTCTTCTGTCACATTACACGCCTGTCAGTGTCTGTGTAACATGAGCAAGTAATGTTCTATGTTTATTGTGGTTATAACAGAAAAAAAAAAGTTTTCTGTAGCCTTCATACCATTAAAGAGATGCGTACTCCGATTGATGCGTCTTTATCGGAGTCACAACTAATAAAGTATAAAATATGCGACTCTAAGTGTAGTAATACATCAGCAGTGCAAGTATTAAATTATATGTTTAAGAAGGTGCTAAACTAATATTTCAAAACAGACATGTTCAGAGGAACACTCTTAGACTATTCTTCACTAGTTATTCAAAACAACACTGAAATCCAGCTTTCTGTCACAATGTTTAAAAAGAGCTGGAGCATGTGTAAGAGTAAATCTTGCTGGTATACAGTCACACCTCTGTTCTGAACGAAAGACTTTGTTTGTAAAGCGTGGGTTAGCGTTTAAACCTAGATGACTGTTTGCCACCGTTTGCCCTCACACAAACAGCCTTTGTTTGTAGCGTAATGAAGCATTTCAAACTTATTTGTAACTCCAGCTCCACTTACGAGCTTAAGCAGAGATCATGGCATCAGGTTTGTGTCCATCTGTAAGTAAATCTTCAGAACTATATGCCTTTGTAATGATAGCATTCCTTCTGTTCATTGTGGGTTTTGTTTGTGGTTACAGTCTCCTTATCTTAAAGCTGTAACAAGGCATTATGGTCCATATGTGTTTGTATAGCTGTTGTATATAGTTCTAAACTGTTTTTCTCTTCTAAGAGATTATGCAATGACTGGGAGAGGCCTAAATATCTGAGTGTGCAGTTTGGGGATGTGCACAAGCACAATGCTGGTGGTGTCTTAAAACAAACATGTTTGTCTCCACTGTCAGGAGTGATAAAGCAGGGGGCCATTTTTGGTCAGTGGTGAATTTAGCAGCAGGGAGGATATTGCAGCATTATTCAGCTGACCTTGAGTTTTTCCCTTCTCAATGACCGTGTGAAGGAGAGAAGGAGATGAGCGTCAACACCAGCAAGCTCAAAGTCACACCGGCTTCTTATCATGCTTCAAATGAGCCACTCTGCGTGTGAGGTAGTTTTCAGCGATTTGATAACTGACATCTCCTACTGCAGTTTATGGACTGAAGCATCTGGTTCTAGTGTAAGTCCTGTTTGCACACCTGGCACATTACTTACAGAGGCCTGTGTGAGAGCAGGGAGAGTAGAGAGAGGAAAATGTGAGAATACAAGCTTTCAGTGATCTATAAAGTACTGTAAGCAATTTTTGTGATGGTGCTTATAAGAAATGAAAATACTAAAATTAACAATCACAAAATGTCATAGTGAGGTTTTGGTAAATTATCTTTAATTTTTTTTTTCCCCAAATGTATCATTTATTTCTCCCCATCATTCAACTGCTACCAATCCTGGAAGGTGAAGGCTATCATAAGGCTTCATGTGCTTCCTCTGATACACATGAAGCTAGCCGACCACATCTTTTCAAACTGCTGCGTCACAGGGCGGCATAGCGCACTCTGCGGAAAGTGTTACCCACATGCATGAGCTCACAGACTCCCATCATTGGCTAGTGTCGCTGTGATTGACACTCCTCCCACCCAGAGAGCACAGTCAGTTTTGCTCTCGTGGTCTCCAGGGCACAGATGGCCGCAGCACTGTCAGGATTCGAACTCACGATCTCCGGACTAGAGGGCGAACATTTTTTCTTTTGCACCATGTGGGAGCCCCTCAAAGTTTTATTCTTGAGATGATTCAGTAACACAACTTACTAGATGGGACTACTTGGATAATACCTGTAACTAAGCCGGAGCTTAATATTACTATATTTATATTATAGTGCTGGTACCTTCTCACATGTGTTCTCACAGTGTAATCTACTTCAGCTTGGAGCTTTCAGCACTTGTGCCTCACTTTCTGTGGCTTTGGAAGGTTCCACATGGATACCCTAAAGATTTGCATTTCCCAAACACAGTTTATGTCCAAGTCTTCCTCTTGCTTCAGTGGATAATCTCACTTGGACCTGTAGATTTATACCTTGCAAGAACTGCTACTGTAATCATAAAGAATTTATTTCTAGAAAGAAGAAAAAGAATCTGCCATAGAACAAGAAAATGTAAAGTTTGAAATGAGTAAAAGTGTCTAGAAATTAATTAGTTTTGTCTAATATTAATATTAGTAATAAATCTAATATTTGGTTAGTTGTAATCTTATAATAGGACATACTAGATAAAGCTTTTTGCTAAGATGTCATTTTTTTGCAGTGTGTTCGGATTGGACTACCTGGCAAACTATGATCGTCTCCCTTTTTCTTTTAAAATGCTCCATAACCAAGTTATTACTTTAACAGTGATACCTAATGGTGATTAAGGATCTAATCAGCCAGTGCTGTAAATATATTTACTTTTAAGATAATGTGTAAGGTGTGTTTTATTACACTTGGTTGGTGTGCTTAAGCTCATATTGTGATTATTGGAAATCAGTATGGGTGTTTTTCTTGTTCAGCCAGTTCTCAGGCAACATCGCAATTCGTTGAGGCTGTCAAATAAGATAAGATGTAAGGGAAGTTGGTGAAGCATATCCAGGAAGCAATGGCTCGGACTGCTTAATGTCTCAGCAGATTAGTGAGGAAGATATGGAAATATAACCCCTTTAAGTTAACAAACTACGTGACACTGTTCTTTGTGAAAGGTTTCTGATCTGCTGTACTCATGGCTTCCCTGTCATGGCTTCACATGACTTGATCTTTTGTAGTTGTTCTTTGAAATTTGCCTTCACCTTCTTGACAGCAGTGCTGCAGTTACTCATAAAACTTGACCGTGCGAGACACAAGGCAAGGTTGTTGCTTGTTTGCAATGAGAATCTTGGTTTTGCCATGATTAACACACACATGCACACACCCTGCGTTGAGAAAATAGGTCATTCAAGTCTCTGCTAGCGGTAATGTGGGTATCTCGCCCTGTGCGTCGGCTCAGAAGGGTTCCTTAAGTGATTACCTGTCAGAGCACTCGTATTCTCATGGTATCGAGCGTAGCATAAACATAACCTAGCAGACCTAATTCCTTTTGTCTAACCGAGTTTCTCTCACGCTGGATAAGCACGGAAAGCATTCATTTCCTTCTATTTCTAGAATCTGACCTGGCCTGCTTCTTTTTCTGAACAATGCACATTAACCACAGGAGGATCGTATGCCACCAAATTTCAGGGTTTCTTTGAGGGAGCCTGTTTTAAGTTGTGTCAACTTCAGTGCATGGATCTCATGAAAGCATGTAGAAGGTTTTGTTATTATACCACCGCGCTGTTGAATTCTCTAATCTGACTGGGCAGAAGGTGTTGATCAGTTTTCTATAACAGCAGCTTGGAGAGTAGAGCTGGCAGTAATTCAGATTCCAGGTATATTTAATGCACTCATTCTAATATGTTATTATTTCTATAGCGCTCATTCACAGGAACCCGTATGGCAGACGTGCAGGTAATAAAGATGTACAATTTTTGATATGGTGTAAAGAGATGAAAGGAGTCTCAGGTGCCAGTGCTTTGTAACGGTCAGTAAGATTTCTGCCACGGGAAGTCTTCAAGACAGAGGAGTTTGCACTTTTCCAGTTTCTCAGTGACATGACAAGCTGCGTTTTTAAAAACAAGAGAGGCAGATTAGGGAGCAGCTGTTTATAGTTGTTATAACCTAAGTGAAATCAGGAGCTAAGTCATCTCACAGAGATCTCGTTGCCATCAGTGGTTGGTAGCCAAGGGAGCAAAACCGGCCGTGCTCTCAGGGTGGGAGGGATGCTGTACTCTCTCTCTCCTGTCAATCACTGCAACACCAGCCAGTTGTGGGAGTCTGTGTGCGCATGTATGCGGAAGAAGGTCAGTGGCGGTTTCCTCCCAGTGTTATACCTGATATCAACTCCAGACCTTTTGGTAGTACTTGGAATGGAAGTACTTTGTTGAAAATGGCTGTAATTCCTAAATGGTAAATGGCATATTTTTGTGGAACCTCTTAAAACAAAGCTGAAAGTCTACACTTTGATCACATCTTGATTGTTTTATTTCAAATCCATTGTGGTGGTGTATATAACATCAGGATATTCTGTAATAGGCAAATAATCCATGACAACCCGATCGTGTTTTGTTCCTCACATGATATTCATTTTGTCTCATATTTTTAGGAAAATATTTCACATTTTTTACATCTAAATGTCACGTCCATAATGCTGGAATTTTCTCTGTATAAATTTGAATCTATATTTAACCCCGGCCTGAACATTGAAACTCAAAAGAGACTAAGTTTGGCAACATATCTCTTCTAGATGTAAACAAAGCATTAGGAGAAGGGGCAGAGATAAATTATGATTATTTTCCCCCAGATAGGTTTGTTAACTGCAGCTAATGAACAGCTAATGCACTGTAACATCCCTTGCTGTAGGTCTAAACTCTGTAGTACAAACAGCACAGCTGTCTCTTGCTGTTACAGCGAGTAGAAGTAATAATTGAACTGTTTCACCACCAGGTCAGTCCAGGACATTAGTAATCTCTCGTGCTGAGTTTTATTTACTTTGACATTTTGGAAAGCGTTCTGATCACAACTTGTTTTTTATTTATTTATTTTTTATTGCTTTGGGCAACTTTATCGTTAGGTTCTGTAGCTTGGATCAGTACAATGCGGTCATGCAGGTTGTTCACATGACCTTTCTGTGCCTGAGTTCCACAGTGATGCTAACCAGATGCTCTGGAGGGTCTTGATGCTAGCTGTTACTGACATGTTTTCAACTTCAGTAAAAAGAAGAAAATGAACTCCCAGCTAATCAGTCACCTCCTCAGAGACAAGTTTGCTCAGCAATGGGAAACAGAAACATTGTCAGGGGAGTTTTATGTAAAAACCCATGTCTGACTTTGTCTGTCTTTCTACCAGATCCTGGAACTCCCCTAAGTTTTACTTCATGTTTGTAGCTTGTTTTGGATGTTTATTGAACGTTTGGTATACAGTGACTCCTTTCATTATACTCGATCATGTATCAAGTAATGTTGTTGATCTAAATTAAATCACTTGATCTTCTTTAAGACCTTAAGAAAGGAAGCAAGGGAAGCCTGAGAATATTAATAAATGGCATCTGAAGTTTATTTGTTGTTTCCTGTAACTTGGTTATAATTGAATCTTGCATAGGACAGAGATTTGGACAACATTGCCTGGTCTTTTCCCAATCTTTATCTGTCCAGTTTTGGTGAGCTTGTGTCCACTGTAGCCTCAGATTCCTGTTCTTGGCTGACAGCAGTGGAACCTGATGTGGTCTTCAGCTATTGTAGCCAATCTGCCTCAAAGTTTGACATGTTGTGCGTTCTGAGATGCTTTTCTGCTCACCACGGTTGTAAAGAGTGGTTATTTGTCTGGCCATTCTCCTCTGAGCTCTCTCATCAACAATGTTTCTGCAGAACTGTTTTTTCACACCGCTCTGTGTAAACTCTAGAGACTGTTGTGCGTGAACATCCCAGGAGATCAGCAGTTTCTGAAATACTCAACTCAGCCTGTCTGGTACCAACAACCATGCCCTAGTCAGTCTCTGAGATCACATTTTTCCTCATTCTGATGTTTGGTGTGAAGATTAACTGAAGCTCTTGACCTGTATCTGCATGCATTAATGCATTGTTTTGTTGCCGCATGCTTGACTGATTGGATAATTGCATGAATGAGCAGGTGTACAGTTGTTCCTGTTAAAAGCAATTCTTCTGCCTAAGACGATATATTAGAAGTTATAAATATCTGACATTATGTTTAGGAGCCTTGCAGCTATTTTGCAGCTTAGCTCTGCTTGGCGTAGGATTAAAGGAGGATTACAGCACTTTATCATCTCTCTTATTTGATTTTAAAGAAGATTTAGCGTAGGAGAATGCTTCCAAATTTTGAGGAAGTTATGGATAATAGTCATGCGCTCCTGATTAAGTTATCACATTACAGCCCTCAGTCATGACCATGTGAGTAATTAGGCTATTTTGCTTGGTCCCAGTGGGACAAATTTCCATCATGTCTCTTTGCATTTGTTACACCTTTCTAATGCATTACTAGTGTGTGTTATATGTCCCTTAAAGACTCATATGGTGCAAAAAAAAGCGGGTAGTTCCACATTCATCTGCCTTATTTTAGTATCAGAATGTTATTCACTTCCCTCAGTGCTTATTTTTGCTTTAATAGATGCACTTCACTTTTTTTACTAGCTGTGTAGAAGAATGTTCTCATGTACACATCAATCTTCTGAGAAATGTTAAAGGCAAATTCTCCCAACAAAGTGGCTGTAAATTTCCAGAAGGATGACAAAGTCATCCCGCTGCGCTGTCAGGGGAGCCATCACTACGTGCAGAATCTCTCGAGTGTACACGAAAAGTGAGCGCCAGTCTATTTTTAGCATCGGCAAATATTCAGGCAGATAAATTTGTGAGCATCATTGTGGTGTAACTTTTGCACATATAGGAAACAGATTAAACAGTGTTCTTTAGCAGATATCTGTGAGTTGTATGTGGGATTGTTTTATCTCGCCCGTCAGTGCAAGATGGATGGCTTACCCACACGGTGCGGAATGACGCATGAGGAAAAGTTGCAAGGTTTTTTATTTTTCATTGTCACGTTCATTTCTGGCCCTGGGTAAAGTACATCTGATCAATCGAAGGTCATGACAGATTACATAGTGAGATGAGGTACCATTAGAAGCTTGTGTGTCATGCATCATTCTAAAAACCATAAATAAATAAAATAACTAGTAAATAAATATGCATTACTTCAAATCTTTGTTGATTTGCCATGTATGTAATTTAATCATCGTGATTACATTCAGATATTCATTGGTCTGTCATTTGCATTGTAGTCACTGATACTGAGCTTGATTTTATATATATATATATTTATTATTCCACAAAAATCGAATATTCTTAGGCTTTTATATATAAAAGGCTTAGGTTCATGTAAAAAAATTCTGTAAACCAAAAATTCCTTTGAAAACAAGTGAAATGAAACGTTTCTACAGATAAGAAGTTGACTGTAAGGAGCAGTTAACAGTATTCAGCAAGACCAAGTCGATATTTGGCGTGACCACAGTTTGGTTTTTAAATTGCATCAGTGGTCTTAGGTTCACCGTCATGCAGTTTTATAAGGAAATTAGGTGGTAAGTTTTTCCGAGCTTCTTGGAGAACCTGCCACAGTTCTTCTGCAGACTCTGGCTATCACACTTACTTCTTTTTCCTCAAGTAAACCAGACAGTCTCCATTAAGGTTTTATTTGAAAAGTGGTCTATTACTTGGTACTTTATTTTCTTTAATGACATACAAGCGTTTCTCTGCAACATTTAAAGTGTTTTTTTTTACTGTCACAGTAATGCAGAAGTCATAATTAAGGTGCAGTTAAGGGCTTTTGCACAGCACTGTATGTACTAGATTGTGTACATATATGTAAAGGTTTTTTAATAAGAAATAATATTAATACTCATATTTATATAATGTTAAAATTTCCCAGTAGAGAAACACTGGGAAGAGATGTATAAAAGGTGTTCACCAGTGATTGGCTCTTGTGCTAGTAGAAATGTTTGATGTTAATTTTTTAATTTGGCATTTATAGTTGTCAAATCCAATTTGAGTAGATTTTTATGGACATTGTGTTTATTTGGGGAAATAAACACAAAGACGTGAAACAGTGATTAAACAAACGCATTCAGATCTATCTAAGGCTGCTTTGATCATGCTTTTAGATGCTGTTAGATGCTGTTAGATGTTGTTAAAGCCAGGTTTAACACACACACACACAAGAATAAATCACTACTGTGAAGTGTTGGTAGTGTGAATTTGTTTGGTTTGTTTTTTGGAATGGTTGGCTCACCAGGCCTGTGATGGGGGGATTTTATTTTATTTTACCCTTACGTGAAATAGTATTCACATCTGCTGCAGAGAGAGCTACGTGTCGAAGGCGATTACTTCAGTTCAGGAAGATCCTTGTGGAAAACAGGGCTCGATGGGGCCTTTTTTCTGTCTCATGAGGCATTCCTATGGAGACATGGAAAAAGCCAGCCTGTGTCTCACTGGGGACTAGCCATGCCTTGTTGTTACTGAGTGGACACTTTACTCAGTTCCCTTATGACTTAGACACATGCCTACCCTTTTTCAAACGTGTTCATTTCACATGTGTGCTCTGTGTATGTTACCCTGCTGCAAATCAGGACATTAACCATGCTGTTGACATACACAGTTTCCTCATAATGAGCTGATGTGGGAAACTGCTGGTGTTTACCAAAACACAAAATATTTGGGAAGTGGTAACATGTTATTGGGAAGTAGTTGCAAATGAGATACAGGGATGGACAAAGCATAAATTTATTAACCTGCCCCCTAGGCAAGTAAAAGATTAAGTGTGTGCATGTCCCATGTTTTGGTTGCTTACAATCATAGTGACTAGGCTCAAAAGTGTTTAGGTAGTTAGCTAGCTACTTAGTTAAGTGCAGTAATACAGTGTGTGTCCTCACATTGGGCAATATCGGAGTCTGGCTAGTGACTTTGTTTCGCAATACGTGTTACTGTTGAATTCTTTTTTGCTTGGTTTTGTCAAATGACAAAGATCTGTCATCCATGCATGCTGATCAATCTGTCTAGTTGCACCAGATGGCACCCCAGCCCTTGTGTATAGTGCATCAGGTGGTGGGATTCAGAAGTAGTAGCTGTCATTGTAGTGACAGCATCGAGGTTCATCACACCACTGTTTAAACAAGTTTAAAAATACATGTCAAATGAAACTTCTGTTTTGTGCAAGTTAATAAGGAGTAAGGTTTTATCTCTCTTTCTGGTTGTTAAACATACTTGTCTTCCAGGCAGCTATGAATGAAAAACAGCATGTAATCTGCTTGTCCTATGTGCCTGGGCTACTGATTTGTACTTCTTGAAAAAAATTGTTTGTACTTGAAAAAAAAAGCCTGATCCTATGTCCACTGTAGCCTCTGACAGGAGTGGAACCTGGTGTGGTCTTCTGTTGTCGCCCATCCACCTCAAGGTTCAATGTATTATGTGTTCTGAGATGCTTTTCTGCTCACCATGGTTGTATAGAGTGGCTAATTGTGTTACCATAGACTTTCCTGCCAGCTCGAACCAGTCTGGCCATTCTCCTCTGATCCATCTCATCATCAAGGCATGTTTATCCCAACAATTGCCACACACTGGATGCTTTTTGTCAGTGACGAGTGATTCAAGTAATCTTTAAATAGTGGGAGGCCATTAGTAATGCAGCTGCAAACGTCTGCAGGAGTAGTTTCTCCAAAACCCTGGAGGCAGGGAGGGGAGCAGTGCAACAGCACAGGCAATGTGACAGATGATATCATGGGTCAGAGAGAACATCTGCGTGAGTGCCTGACTACACTGTAGTTTGTTGTCTGCTGAAGAAAGGATGTAAACACATATTTTCTTTTATTTTCATTTTATTTTCTATGTTCTTCTTAGGCACTGGTGTCTGTCTGTCTAGCATTTAGGGATATTAGAGATTCAAATTGTTTTTGATTGTTCTGATGAGTTGAACTAATTTGCTGGGTTGAACTAGTTAGCCGGGTTCAGACTTCGTGTTACAAATATTTTACTACTTAATACATACGTGGGAATCTTTTGGAAGGGAAAGTCTGAGTCAAACTGGTGGTGGTCAAACTACAAAATCCGGTTCCAGGATTCTTCTGCTGTGAGGCCTCATGAGACTCTCCGCTTTAACCTGCCTGGCAAAACACTCAAGGTTTAGTCATGCAGGTGCTCCAGTGCTGCATTACCCATAAAGCCAGGAAAACCCACACCCAGGAATCACAGCCTAAGGTGGATTCAGTACAGTATTGCTGGAATCAAGCCTGCTGCACTTTTTTAAATGTGCATTTCTTCGATAATTTATGTTGTTCCCAAGCTATTACTGATGAAATAGCTTGAATAATAATAATGTGCTTGTCCTGCTGTTAGACCTGGGACAGAAAATCTTCAAATAACAAGCCCTATTCAGCATGAATGGCTCTTCTAGCATCCGCTCTCGTGGATGAGATCTCCCTCTTCCCCTATAAAGTCTCATCGTCTGTCTCTCACCTAACAAGCTTCTGCCTCGCAATGCCCATTAGTGCTGACTGTTAATGAGGCTGCTGGGAAGTCAGCACTCTTTTGGATTGCTGGGGTACATGAGTGGATTTCAGGTGAGGAGTTTTATTGTTTAACTTAAACTACATTATTCCCATAGACTGGCATATGCTTTGGCACAAAGTCTTATAGGATGTGATTCCCACACAGAAGTGAGCTGAGTGTGAAATGTTTTTTACTGCTGTCAGTGCAGGACAAATTACAAATTTATTATTATTTGGCCTGCCAGACAAGTACAAGCTCCAGTGTGTTCCCCAGACCATGGTTTATTTGCCTGGAAACTTGAATGACCAGACAAAAACATATTGTAATGTGGTTAGCTAGTTAGTACGTTACTACGGACTAAAGGTAATGTACAGGTATATGATCATCAAGTAGAAGGGGTTTGCGCCCTCAATAAAAAGTGAGTAAAGTCGTCGTCCAGTGTTTCAGCTATACGATGTGGTGTTCTGTCATCGCATCACATGTAAAAGATATTATTCAAGTCTGGCTACTATCTTTTCTCTCAGTGTTTGACTAACTTAGAGCAGGAGAGTTCAATTAGCACATGATATAGCTACAGTACTGAGGTACACTGCACTATGAAGTGGATTAAATTTGTACACGGTTACATACCAGATGGAAACGAAAGTCAATAAGGCAACTACGAATTTAAAAAATAATAGCTTGGACACACAGTCTGCTAATGATTTGCCTACCTCTGAGCTGTTATGATTAACTGATATCTGTACTGTTTTTTGGTACTGCAATGATGAAGTTAACATACTTGTCCAGTTTTTAGTTACGTTACTAAACAGGCTTAGTGTTCTAAGAATACACAGAGTATAATCTACACATAAACATCAAGTCATCTGATACGTATTTGTGTGTACAGAAAGCCCTAGCAGGGAGCAGAGTCCTAAGGGTGGTCGTCTTATTTACTGGAATTAATCACACAAACAGTAATTTGCCCTCATTGTCCTATGACAGCAAGCCCTCTCTGAAATCACTTCTGCACTTCTCACCCTCCCTTTTTTTGTTTTAGATAGTTAATGAGGCATGTGGGGCTTTGTCTACAGAAAGAGCTCTAGAAGAGTGGGAAGAAAATCCACAGCACAGTGATTTATTGAGAACTTGATCCTGGAGCATATGGACTCCATCCGCGGGCGGGCAGCGCCACTGGGACTGAGAATGCCCCAGCTTTCTTAAGCCGCCTGCCGTCCCAACACTCCTCACCTGTGGGACCATAGACAGACACGTGACAGCTGTGTGTGTGTGTGTGTGTGTGTGTGTGTGTGTGAGGGAGGGGAGTTGGACTGTGCAATGGTGGAGGCTGGGAGTGGGGTTTTCCAGGCGTAGTGTAAAGCCTCTGAGTTTAGTGAATTGTCTTGCCAAAACAACAATTTTGTTACTGTCTCTCAGCGCAATCTTGAGTTTACAAAGTAGAGCTCGTTCAGAAGTTTCAGTAATTCAGAAAAGACATTATGGTCGTGCTGGGACTACTCGGGAAGTGGAAAAAATTGTCCTGTGGAAATTGTGTCCGAGTGTTTTCTCACCTCTTAGTCCATTTGCTGTGTCTGACTCTGAGAAAATTTACATTTTTGGTTTGTTTGCTAGGTTTGATTGTGTTTCACACTGCATGTAAGTAAACAAACCAAAATGCAAATAATTTTCCTGTAAGAATTCACTTTGGTGAATAGGGGTGTTATGATTTGAAATTTTCACAGTAACCTCGCCTGAAAATAGCACAGTTTCGTGCTATCATTCAGCCATTTCCAAATACACAAGCTGATTGTGGAAATTAAAGATAAATTGTAGTACAATATCTTTGGGAAAAAGATCAAGTCCCGGAATTATTATTGTTTATTAGAGAGATATGTTTGACAATGTCTTTTCCATAAAATCTCTTCAGTATTTATCACATTGTTGTTATAAGTTGAATGAGGTGGCAGGGGGAGGAATGGTGCTCTGACAGGTGTTTGGTTAAGTTTTGATCAGCAATGCCACGTTCTCCTGTCCATCCGATAGCCATCATGTTATAAACATGCTAGGAGTTACGGCAGAGGCAGCAGTGCAGTGTGTTTACAGCAGTAGCGGGTTATACAGTGCAGAAAGGGAGGTTGCTGTAGTATGATATAGGGGTCTAGAGGGAAGGAGTTTGTGAAGCTTTTGTCAAGTGGGATGAAAAAGCACTGGCGTAAGGAGGTTGATCAGGTAGCCCGTAATAGATTTTTTTTAAAGGCAGCGTGAGGTAACTGTCAGATCGTACACTGTGACTAACCGTGACACCGAAACAAACCTACTGAACAGAAAACAAACAAAGAAGACAGATATGTGATGTTATTTATTTGTTGGTAGAAGCTATATAGAGGTGTGTATTTTGATCATTTTCACAGCTCAGATAGCTGCTCGACAGATAAATATGAGCAGAGTCCATTCACTCCCAGGAGCTGATCACAAAACTTCAACAAAACTTAACCGAAGCAAAGTTTTTTTTTTTTTTTTTTTTTTTTTATCTTTTCTTTAACACAGGCCTGTGTTGCCTCTCTTTGTTTTTACCCTGCGTGTGTTTTAATGTGATAAAATGAAGCACTGAAAAGAAAAAGGCTCATGAAAGCTTTATAACCAGGGTTGCTTTAATACATGCTCATTTTAACCACAGAAAGCTGCTCTGCTCACAACTACATTTATTTTGTCAAGCTAATAAACTTTGCTCGATCGTACTCATTGGTAACACATGTTTATAACAGTCCATTTCAGACATTTTACACAATATATTTAGTGACAGAACTTGGAAATGTAGTTCCAGGGTCCAGTGAGTGAATAATGTATTTGGAATGGATGGGTCACTAGCAATGTGAAATAATTAAAGATTATGGCCCCATTTATGAACTTTAGTTGCTTAACGCCGACGCTTGGTTGATGGTAGATGCATCTGAAGGAGTTTTTCTTGACACTTAATGCTGAAGCTTAATCCTTTCGTGTTCCGGACGCCACATTTAGGAAAAGGTAATAGAAAAGTATGGAAGCAAAACAAAAGAAGTTGAGTTCAGAAATCACAGCCGCACATGCAGCGACTTTGCAAGATGTTTTGAATTAAGACAAATAAATCAGTTGAGTTTCAGAATACGTTTTTTTTTTTTTTTTAAACTACTGCTGTAGAAAAGAGACTTTAGTACCCACTGAGTTCTCTAGTTTCTCATTTATAGCCTGCTGATAAGCCTAGCTAGACGAGCGCAAATATGTCTTTTGACAGAGTAGGAACAAAACAAGACCACATGCCCAGGACAAGCTGAGGTCACACACGGCACTCACGTCTAAGCCCAACCCCCAAAAGTTAAAGTCAGAACTTCTTATTAAAATAAGAGATAATACAGGTCATGTTTTTGCTCTTTGTTCATGAAATTTACTGGAGTTGCTTTTGAATCATTTTGTGAACTGTATTGAACATTTCAAGGTTAGCAGCTTGTCCAAAAGACACAGTAGATTTAGTTCATTTCCTGCAGTCAGGATGAATCAGGTTCAGATCATTTTCCTTGGTGGAACGGACCCATGCTAGGGTTCACTGAGAAGCTCAGGTAGTCCTGATCTTTAATTGAAACAGACTAAATGCTGCAAATGTGAAAGAGCCTTTGAATTTATGTGCCACTGTAATCGCTTTGCTTGGTGGTAAGCTGTGGTCTTTTCAGTTTTGGCGCTACACACTAGGATTGTATATAAAGAATGCTGAACCACTGTGATGTTCAAACACATCTCCCCCCCCTTTGCCCTGTAGTCCATTAAATAGCACATGAGTCCTATCAGTTTGCTACTTAATGTCTGAGTTAATTGAAACAGTTTATTTGCTGCTTTTAATAGTTTCAGATTAGGCATGGAGTGATTGCAGTTTTAGTCTTGAGGCGACTGTATCGGAAATCGCCATTAGATTCCATATCACAATGCCTATCAAGCTGGACCATTTAAATGTCTGTCGTGGCGTCTGCAGCTTTAAGATCGACAAACGTAAACTGTGTTGTTTCTTGTGATTTGTGTTTATCAGTCTATTTTGGAGTCCTATATGAACTGTAATATCCTGGTGTCTGACTTTTAAGGAAAGAAAAAAACAATCTTTCTGTGATGCAGCTTATCTTCCCTCATCCTAATTTGCCAAACAGATAAAGCCATGCTAGCCTTCCATGCATGGAATGTCTTCACTCACAAAGCATGAGCGGGGTCTTAAATTATGAAATTAGAACGACGTGTTGTTTATCAGGGCTACTTCTCTGTACAAGAATTCAATACGTATCTCTTCCGTTCAACACAGAGCACATGCAGATGTAGTTTATATAATTACCTTCCATTTTACAATGAGCTTAGTTACAGCTGATAACTCGTTATATTTATTTACAGCCCCCAGCTTCACTTCTGCAAGCATTACTGACAAGCCTACAGGGCTCCTGTCCTGGTTACACTTCACTAAACTTTGGTCCAATTCTAGGTCAAGGCCAAGGCTATTAGTGTTTTTTACTGGGCAACAACTCAGTCAACTTCCTGCTTTTGGATCAAAGCAACTCGACTTTCACAAGACACTTCATGTGATTCAGGTCACGTTTTTTCATTTGTTACGTCTGTAAGTTGGTTTTATTGGAATGCACAGTTGTTGTTTTTTTTTTTTTTTATAAATTCCTTTAGCTAGTGACTTCCTTTTCTGGAAAACATTCCCCTTACATGATTTGGTCAGTTTTCTATTCAGACGTTTCCCATCAAGTGCTGTTATTCTTGTTTAGTTATGATGAGTAATGTCTTTATGCAAAATGCAGAGCGGAATCTCCTGACTGCCTAAATGGATGACCTGTCTGTCTAAAGGATTATTTTAAGATGTTAGATTTAGGGGTGATTTCACACATTAGCCTGGTTGTCAAGTCTGAATCAGAGCGCAACTGAGACTTTTGGTTTGTTTTTTGGTTTAGTTTCACACTGGACACAGTTAAAACGAAAAGAAAAACAGTTGGTGGCAAAAATGTGTAAAAATGACATTAATTACCAAAGCACAGAGAACATGGTGCTAATGGTAAATAAATGATTAGATAATTCTATAATTAACTATTTTGAAATGTTTTGTGTATTTGTGTAAGCCAAATAACCAGAACACATCACATTTCTTCAGCGGTACACTTCTCCTTTAGCACAGTTTGTGCCTCGTGGGATAGTTTAGAAGCTCGAATCTACAAAAAAAAATTGCTTGCAAAATGCACAGCATGCTGGGTTCACTTCCTGAAGTTAATTCAGGGTCGAATCAAACCATGCCGTGCTGCATTCTGACCTGCTTAAACGAACTGAACCAACGGGAGAAACTGCACCAGAGTTCAGTTCAGACAGACTGAACACTGCATCTGTGAAAGCACTCCTAGATGTGAATTATTCCAGACCAAAGCATTTGTCAGGAAAACCTCAATTTACAGTGTGTTTAGGTTAGAGAACACAACAGTGGCATTTCACACAGTGCTGCTGGCATTCGCACTTTCTAAAATCCACTTATAAGTGCACTTAAGGTAGATCCGAGCTTCTATTGAAACCAGTTGGGCAGACTTAAAGCTTCAGATGAAACAGGTGAATCCTGCACTGTGGTATAATGGGAATATTCTGGTTATTGAGCAGGAATGCCGCAGTCATAAGAACTCCAGCCAAACAACAACAGTACTGGAGAGACTGGATTTACTGATTTGTCCATCACTCATTACACATTCTCTATGTCTATATGTTTCAGCTGAGCGTCGAAGCTTTGCGATATTTAGGTTGTAGGTGAATGAAAACTCCAGCAACGCAGTTGGTGCTGTGTGTTTAGAATGAGATAAGGCTAAGACCAAACCACAGTGTTTAGGGTGAATAATGAGCATGCAGCTGTAAGCGTGCTCTCCTCTGCCTGCTCCGTCACCCCTGACACATTTTTTCTTTGCTGTGTGAGATGGAGAACCCTTTACTGCAGAGCATATCTAGAGGTTTGCAAAGTAAGCTGGATGCCTAGCCTGAGTGCTAGACTGTGTGTGCGTGTGTGTGTGTGTGTGTGTGCGCGTGTGCATGTGTTGTATCTGCACTCTCTCAGTGAGTTGATTAGCTACTCACTGTAGCGTACAGAGATAAGTATATCTCCTGAGGGGTAATGATACAAATGTGCAGTGCAGTTTAGCTTGTGCTGGTCTGGCCTCTCCATTATCATAAGGCTAACATAATTAAATATGCAGAGCCAAGTTTTGGCAAATGGAGCCCAAGTATATATATAAAAAAAAGCTTTTATTAAAGATGATTAAAGGCACAGCAAATTTGATTTGTGCATGAAGACAATCGAGCAAATCTAGCTTTGTTTAATCAAGCCTTGCATGCAAAGCAGTATTCTAAATCTGTACGCTTCCGTTGACAGTTACATTTAAACCGTATTTAATATCTCATTTTCTGAAAATGTTTTCTGACTTCCTTACTTTTGAATTACTGATGTGTAGCAGGTTGCTAATGGTTGCAGCAGGTTGCTCAGAATTCGTGATGAGCCATGAGTTTTTCACTACACCAGCCTCTGTGCTAAACTAAAAGTGAAGGCCTTCCCCCGTAGATTATGGACTCATAATCCCACATCCACATTATATCAGATCCCGGACACGATTCCATACCACCAAAAAAGCAGCATTGTGGGTCCCCCTTTTTCCCAGGTCTGTCCTGCTGGCTCTCGATCCAAATATGTTCCCTATTCAGGTCAGCTAAGAGAGTTTGTTAGGCAACAAGCACACCATTGTAGGCTCCGCTTTGTGGGTCCCACAGTGTGACTCAGCTTGGCGTTAATGAGAAATGGCTGGCAGGTCAGATGCTGCTACGGTTCATTCATCCCTCTTCGAATGGGCCAGACCTTGTGGAGGCATGGCTCCCTTTGCCACTGTTTGCCTGTTCCTGGCACCACTGGGCTCTCTGTGTGAAAGCTTCACACTTCAGATGGTGGCAAGGAGCTCTGGTTTGACGGGAGGTTTTATTATTTTTTCCTCCTCCTTTCTCAGGGGATGCCGTGTCCTGCTTTCCCTTCTTTTTTTCCTCTTTTGAAAACCTTCTTATGTTGTGGATTGAACCCAGTTAAAGTTGATTTGAGGCTAGTTTTAAGTTTATGAGCATGCTGTGTAGAGCTGCTGCCCTGTCAATAAAACATAAAGAACCCCCCCCCCCCCCCCCCCAAAAAAAAACATTAGAATACAATACAATGTATATCACAATTTTATAGTTTTCAAAAGCTGATAAAGCCTTTGAATGAATGTCATCATTCTGATCATCTGTTAGTAGTAAGTCGAGGTAACTGGACTTGTGCCATATATTTTGACACTCATTCAAAAACTTCATCAGTGTTCAACTCAAAGATAATAGGGGAACTAAATCAACATACAGTTTTGTTTTAATCAAAGGACTTAGAGCAAAGATGCCTTAAAATAATGAAATTAAATGTTTCTACATTAAAAAAGATCAAGAACAGTAAACAGTAGTAAATGAAACAAAATTAATATTTGGTGTGACAACCCTTTCCTTTAAAAAATAACAACAACAATTAGTTCCCTGGTACAGTGTGTGCAGTTTTATAAGGAAATGAGCTGATAAGTGTTACTGAGCATCTTGCAGAACCAGCTACAGGTCTGGAGACTTTGACTGCTGCTTTTAATTCTTATTTTTGCAGCAAAACCCAGCAGCCTTCATTATGTTTATTGTCTGAAAAGTGGTCTCTTACCTAATATGCTGCTTTCTTTACTGACATTCAAACATTTTTTTTCTGTAACATTTAATTTTGTGCTGGAAAACTGATGTTTGGAAATCTAAAATGTTTTGATGTTCTGACTTGATAATGTAGAAGTCATAAAATAAAAATCTATAACAAAGTTTGTACTAAAAAAAAATAGAGTACTGTATTGTTTACCTATAATACACTGAGACCTGTAGGTAGCTAACCTTTGAAGCTATAGCGTAGATACACTATACGGCCACACTCCTGTGTGGACACCTGTCCGTCACACCCATATGTGGTTCTTCCCCAAACTGTTGCCACAAAGTTGGAAGCACACGGCTGTATTGGATGTCTTTGTATGCTGTACACTTTCCCTTCACTGGAACTAAGCGGCTGTGTCTCTGTGCACAAAGCGAGGTCCATGAAGACATGGTTTGCCAAAGTTGGTGTGGAAGAACTCACTAACGCTCTTGTGTCTGAATGAGCACAAAACAGCATTATATTATTATAACAGCAAAGGGGGACCCAACACCACGTTAATGGTTTTGGAATGGGCACATATGGGTGTGATGGTCAGGTGTCTACATACTTTTGGCCATATAGTGTATGGGACCTGTATAGTGTTGGGATCAGTAGCTAGCTAACATTTCACACTATTGGCTAGATCACTAGTTTGGGTAATACTGGACAATACATGCACATGCTAATGTCACTATCTCTTGTAACTTGTGAAAGTGATGAAATAAAATTTGCACACTGATTTTTTGCACAAACAATATTGAAGGAAAATAATTCTAAAATTATTTCTGTACTTAAAAATAAATCACACATTGCTGTGCAATTCTCAATTCTGATTGGTCAGAAAGTGTTGATTTAATTTTTTTATTACAGTAGTGACTGCAAAGTTTATATTAATGTGCTCATTCTAATACATAATCTATTTTCTATATATTTCTATACCGTGTGCAGCGACTTGAATGGTGGATGCTCCACATTAAACATAAAAAAAAAAAAATTGTGACATTTATTCAGCATGTTTGGACAAAGTCCTCAGTTTTCCTGCATGGGAAAGTCTTCAGGACAGAGAACTTTGCAGTTTCTTAGTAATATGACAAACTGCATTTGTTTTTGTCTTATTAACTTCAAGAAAGAGAAAAAAGAGAAGTTGGTGAGGGAACAAGTGTTTATAGCTGCTGAAAGTCATAACAAGGAACTAACTTGTTTGGTGTTCGTTCCAACTGCGTTAAATGTAACTGTAAGTGGATAAAAAGTATGATGTGCTGACCTTTAATAAATAACCAGTTGTTAGCATTGGCAAATTGCTGTGGTATAAGAGGAGTAAAACGTATTGGGACTTGCTGTTTATTAGAAAATAAACAACTCCGCTTCTCTGCATCACTACCCTGTCACTGATTCTTTTCCTGTAACAGCAAGTTCCATTGTGTTTATTGCTTACGTGGTAGTCCTTTGTTCCATAATGTTTCGTTCACTACTGATCCTACTAACCTCTCAGATAGACGTGAAACCCAGTGTCCTGCTGAGGTCAGTAAGTATTTAAAAGAGGCCCTATTCATGCTTTATAGCTAAAGAAACTGGTGAAGGCTGGGTCAGGAATTAGACTTGGAGTGTCCTGGAGTCAACTTGACATCTTTTGTGCCTCATTCCTTCAAGAAAAGGTTTCTTCCTGTATGTGGAGTAGGTAATGAAATTTTAGCATGGCTAATGGAGTGGACTTAATGTTTGAGTGTGGAAACGATCTGTCCTCAGTAACAATACTTTTTCTTTATCTACGACAGGCTAATTTTCTAGAGCCCAGTACGTAAGATGTTTCTCCCAGGACAGTCTGTACAGCGTCTGGGCTGCACGTTGACATCAGCTTTGTGTACTGCCGTGACAAGCATCTCTAATAGCTTACACTTGCGTTTGCTTTGTGTGTGTGTGTTCCTAGGGGGTTTCTCCATGGTGTTCCTGGCACGCACCCACAGTGGAGCACGGTGTGCTCTGAAGAGAATGTATGTGAATAATGTGCCTGATCTGAACATCTTCAAGCGAGAGGTTATGATCATGGTAAGCTGCTAAAATAAACGAATACTGCACATCACCTGACACGCTCTAATCTCAACCGTGAACTTCTTCAGTGCGTGCACTTTGTGATTGAAACTGAAACTGTTTCATTATTTACACTCAGTATGCAATGAAACCCGTGGGCAGGTATTTTTTAATATGTGGCACTGCAGTTTTGCTAGTGTGTGTTTGTGCTTAAAAAAAGTGATAGGATATTTTTTTGATGGGTTGCTCACCCCAACCTACCTAAATTCACTTTGTTTTTATTCTAATGAATTTCTAATGTGAGCTTCCTCTATGTTCGCCTGCTTTGTTTGTCTAAACAGAAAGAGCTGTCGGGCCATAAGAACATAGTGAGCTACCTGGACTCCACCATCAACACAGTAGGAGACAGTGTGTGGGAAGTTCTCATCCTTATGGAGTACTGTAAAGGTCAGGACGACTGCTGTACTCCTATTGCCATGTTCCTGTTCACTAATCATTCATAAAACATATTACCCTGTTTCCTGACCTACGTTAAATAGATTTTCACTGTTAGGGATGTAGATAGGGGTATGTAGAACTTATAAATATGAATTCCGTGCTGAGTATTATTCATGCTAGTACATATAGACTATGAGAGTATGATGTTAGGGATGCTCTGCAAATTCTCTGTGGTTTTACTAGTGATAAACTATGCGGTTCCTGTGCATTCTTTTGTTACAAGTTTCTTCAAAATAGAAGCTAATTAACACAGCATCATTTGCAAATGCTGAACTAGAAGCAGTCTGTTAGTTTATTAACTCATTAATAGACAATAAACCCAAGATTTTTTTAACACCCTCATATGATGGCTGTAATAAAACTGTTCATTGCCTGGTTTACTTTAAGCTCATAATTGCTGTTCTTTTTCTTTTTTGCCAATTAAACAATTGCTGTGAAGTAAACATAGTAAAATAAAAGTTGTCAGTGTTTAAAATGACAATAGTCTTGCCCTTCGTCCCCAGCGGGTCAGGTAGTAAAACAGATGAACCAGCGGCTGAACGTTGGCTTCACGGAGGCTGAGGTTCTCACTATCTTCTGTGACACTTGTGAGGCTGTGGCCAGACTGCACCAGTGCAAAACGGCAATCATCCACAGAGATCTGAAGGTACTAATCAGCACATGGAGTTCTTAAGTTGAAGATTAGTAGGTTTAGCTGTCAAAATCAACCATCCAGACCTGCCAACATTTTAACAACCTTTTAAATCATCACTCAGAACTACGCAAAAAAAGAGCCATCTTATTTTTCCCCCCAAATAAAAACAACATTTGAGACAATCTGCATATGAATCTGGAACAATTGACAGTGTAAGTGTATTTAAGTCTGTAAGTATTTAACTGACTCCCTGTAAGCCCCGCCTCCTTCCCCTTATGGCACATTAGTAATTTTATGTCTTCATTTTCCTGTTTGAAAGATGCTGCTCCTGTTCTGTCCCTTTCTGTCAAGGGAAATGAGTTCATTGATGTGATATTAAATTTATTAATGTATGTTTGACTTAGATAACATTTAAAAATATATAGTTAACATCAGTTATATATATTATATTGATTAGTGATGCCTGCCAAAAAGGCATCTTGTCTAGTCTGGGGGAAAATATCACAAAAGCCTATCGGGATTTTAGTCCATGTGTAAGCATCTCCACTTCAGCCTGTGCTCTCTAATTTTGCCCTCCCTCTAGTTTTTTTTTTTTTTTTTTTGGCTGTCTTTTGTCAATTCTCTTGGCATCCTGCCCTGCTCTGTGTGTAATTATACATAAACAGGGAGGGAGGGAAAGACAGAAAGAGGAAAATGAATGCACTTTGTCCTGACTAGCAGTTGTGCTAACTGTGACACCAGGTCTCATTTCCCAAGACAATTATTTTCTCCTGCTAATGTTATTAGCAACACATTCTAGGGAAAACCAGGCATGACAGGCTTATTAGGCTCACCCTGACAGGATCAAGGACATATTGTGGCAGGCAGCTGTGGGAACTTGCCAAAGTTGCCAGTCACCTTGAGTCCTCCACTCCTGTCTGTCATGAGCAGTGGCGGTTCTCAGCACTCAAACACTTGTCTTCATGCAGGTGGAAAATATCCTCTTGAATGACCAAGGGAACTATGTGCTGTGTGACTTTGGAAGTGCCACCCACAAAGTGTTGCACCCACTCAAAGATGGTGTGACTGCTGTGGAGGACGAGATTAAGAGGTATGACCATGATCGTGAAGTAATATGCGAAAAGTGTTGTGTTTAATGGAACGTGTTAGCAATCAGATTAAGATGGTGACGATCTCTAACTTTATCTGTAATAAAAGTATCTCTTCTAGGAGTTTCTATCCAGTTTCTTTTTCTGCATTTTGAGCTCAAACATAGTATTAATACAAATGTTTTTCTTTTAATGGCGCCATTTTTTTTCTACAAAACACTGGTTTCAAAAATGTCAGCACCCTTACAGTTAATGCTCCTCCTACCCTGGAGAAGATAACAGCACAAAGTCTCTTCCTGTAATGTCTAACAAGGTTGGAGACACTCTGCTCCACTCAGAACATTTTAAGCTCTTTTATATTCTCAGGATTGTCCATGTGGACTTCAGTTCAGACCACAAGTTTTCAGTAGGGTTCTAATCCTGAGACATAGATGGACATAGCAAAAATAGATTTCTTTAATCATTTCCGTGTTGATTTCTAAGCATGTTTGTCTCATTATCTTGTTGAAAGCGTTATCTATGGCCAAGGCTGAACCTCCTGGCTGAGGCAACCAGGTTTTAAGCTGGTTAAGAAATATCCTGAATTTATGACCTCATCAATCTTTGCAAGAGTCCGTGAACCACTAGCCACAAAACGGCCCTAAAGCGTCAATGATTCATGCCATACGTTCCTTAGAGTGAAAGTAATGTAATTTATTAGGACTTGCTGTCCTGGTGGGGAAAAAGAAACTAGTAAGAACCTTTGATCCTCTCTTCTTTGTGTGCAGGTACACAACCCTGTCGTATCGAGCCCCAGAGATGATTAACTTGTACCAAGGGAAAGCCATCACAACCAAGGCTGATATCTGGGTAGGTACACCCACACACATCCATACCTGCCCTTCCATACGCAAACAAACACGTGCACACACACAAACACACACACACAAACACACACACACACACAAACACACATACCCTTCCCCCCTTCTGTCTTTTGGTTTATGTGGCTTGCTTAAACTCACTGTTATGCTGAGGATCTGGTTTGGTCAGACAGATGACACAAACCCAGAAGCCAAACCGGTTTCCTTTAGAAATTAGATTTGTAATGGGGAGGGATTTCCTCAAAAGTATTGCTTCATTTTATGTTCATCCTCTGGACATGGAAAAAAAAAAAAGATTTTTTATGAAAATGCATGGCTGGAATTGGAGTCTAACAGCAATCTAAGTTGCTTCCTTTATAGTTTACCAATGTGAGGTGCAATCATTTGTTGTTTCAAGTTTAGCATAGCCTTGCAGTGTTTTATTCCTTAGTATGTTTGTGTTTATAATGTACTGTTCTGTTAGCATCTGTAGTGCTATTTGCCCCAGCCCATGTTGTTTTGTTTATTCTAAAACACCCTATGTACGATCTCTGTAATTAGCAGTTTAAACAATATTTTGGAAATCGATACCAGAAATCTCTTCCCATGCATGAGAAGTCATGTGACAGAACTAACTTATTTATTTATTAACATATTTACAGTCATTTTACAACACTTATACCCAAGCATAGGCTGATTTAAAATATTATTTCATGAAACAGTCCCTAAGCAGTAACACTGCCCTGTGAAGTTCATGTGAACATGGAAAAGTGAAAGCAGAGAAGGAAAGGAACTTTCCTGATTTCCTGCTTCAACTCTAAAGATAAGCTCTGATAGCTATATCTTCTTATATCTTCTTATACCTGATGTGAAGCAAAGAGCTTGTTTTTCCACCCTCAGCTAACCAAGCTAACACCTAATAAGAGCAACATACAAGAATGTATAGATAAGTAGAGGAAATGTGTTGGTGTTTCCTGTCAGTTATTGTCTTCTGTTAAAAATAGAAAGAATTGTGTACAGTTCATCCACGATGTTGACAGATGCTTGTTTGTTTCCTTACATGGCGATCAGTGTGCAGTTTGATGTGAGGTCCCATGTTTGTTTTGGTGCAGTTATAAATGAGTTTACATTTCACTTTCTCTACCTCTCTTAGGCACTTGGATGCTTGTTGTACAAGCTGTGTTTCTTCACACTTCCATTTGGGGAGAGTCAGGTCGCCATATGTGACGGAATCTTCAGCGTTCCAGATAGCTCAAAGTTTTCCTCCAAACTGCACTGCTTAATCAGTAAGTGCCAGTGCATGTCCATCAAACCATATATGTCTTCCTGCAGATCTGCTGATCTGAAACTCATTAATTCCACATCTGGCAAATGGAAGGAACTGCATTAAAACAGATGCTCCAGTGAATGAGGATCAGCCTTCAGTGAGAGATTTACTTTTGTTGTACTGCCACCTCCTGGCTATCAAACATTGTAGCTTTTTCCCTGTAATTATTCATTCACAAATCCTTCCATTCACATTTTCTTTCAACAACTTTACCTGGGTATAAATAGTATATAAATTTGTAAAATGTAATATTTTTCAAAATATGGGATATCAACACAGAAGTGAAGGCAAACCGATTGGATACAATTTTCAGCTTTATGTAAATGTTGGTGTTTTATTTTTCACAACTATAGGATATATGTTGGAGCCTGATCCAGAAAAAAGACCAGACATCTATCAAGTCTCGTACTTTGCCTTCAGACTAGCTGGAAGGGAGTGTCCAGTGCCAAATCTGTTTGTGGGTTCTGTCACTACATTATACAAACATTACATTCAGAACTGCATGATTGCAGTGCCAGTTGAACTTCTTTGCAATGACATGGTGAATATTTGGATTCTGTTGTGCAGAATTCCCCCATTCCCACCTCGCTGCCAGAGCCACTAACGGCCAGTGACATTGCTGCTAAGAAGAGCCAGACAAAAGCCAGGTATTGGAAATTGTACTCCATGATTCTATTTTAGTAGTAGTTTTATTGAATTCTGTGGGAAAAAAAGAAAAAAAAAAACCAGTTTAATCTTCCACATGAAAATAGATAAACTCAAGTTTCAGTACTCCTGTACTGTTAAATGGCAGAAGTGATTGTTTTACTATCTTAATGAGTGAAAGCAGTCGGTGTTGTGCTGAGTTTGTGTATGATTTTCTGTAGAATAACAGATTCCGTTGGCCCCACGGAAACCTCTATTGCTCCGAGGCAAAGGCCAAAAGCAGCCAACAGCAATGTGCTGCCACTGCCCAACTCTGTAACTCCTGTGAAAATGAGCGTCCCACCCGGAACAGTCAGCAATGGCCAGAAACGTATGTCTTTATTCTCCACTTCTTTTTGTCCAGTATCCATACTCAGTCCAATTTGTGCTACTGTATACTAGAATCCCATATGCTTAGTTCAGTGAATATTTAAGTTTTTCACAACAGGTGAAATAAAGACAACATTTAGCATTAGGCTCTTACAGTCTGTGTGTGGTTATGTGTGTGCCTGCATCAGCCCAAGGAAACGGGCAGCAGGCAGCTGTGCAGATGCAGAGCAGCAATCAGCACAACCGAGTGTTACAGCAGCTGCAGCCTGGCGACCTGAGACTGCAACAACTCCATCAACAACAACAACAACAACAACAACATAACCTGCACCACCAGCAACAAGTCAGTCCACAGCAGCTGCAGTACATACAGGTAATCTTCAGGGATTGTTGGTGCTATAACAGGGTGTAGTTCAGGGCTGGACAAGGCAGTACCCTTGGCACAATAAACAAGCAGATTACATGTCTGGACTATAGGTTTGTTTATTTGTAGTTGCTGGAAGATGAGTAGGTATAGTAGGTGTGTTTACAGTACATTGTAGACTGCTCATGAAGCAGCTTTTTTTTAACTCAATACTTCTAAACATTACACATTATGAAGTGTGTTGCAATAATGACTAACCTGGGCTACTAGGTCCTGAATCTCACTACCAACTAAACTACACACATCAACTGAGAATGCAGTCTGACCATTGGTAGGAGCTATTTTTACTTGTTGAATACAGAACAGTGCAGCACATAACAATTATACAACTGAAAATAAAGAAGCAGTCAGACATGAATAACATATTTTTTGTGCAGGGCAAAGAGGACACCACAGCTCATAGCTAAAATAATAATCATAGACTTGCTACTGGTATCAGGATAGAACTATAGCAATAAATTCTCATCCCCACCGTTTTTGTTACTTTACTTGCTCATACTTACTAGCTCGTCATACTTTTTACTTAAAACACATTAGCTACCAATTTTTAGCTTAGGTAATTGCAAACAAACTATGAGTCTGAGCAGCACACTGGAGTTTTCACTTGCTTGTTCGGCTGGCTAATAAATTTATGATTATTTTTATCCACTGATCATTCTTTTTGGCAAACCTGCCTATAAATGCAGTATCACTGATTTAAATCACTCTGAAGCTCTGGGTATGCAATTAAAAGAAAGTCTATAACAACCTTTAACACTTGTTTATTTTTAAGTTTGCATTTTGGTTTCATTAGCAGAGAGGCTCATGATCTTGCAATTAAACAACATGGCTGCACTTATTTTGAGCATGTAAAGCAACATCAAAGCTTGTATTACATACTATATACCAGATCTCATGAAATTGCACTCTCTTGTACTATACAAGCCACACGTAAAATATGTACTGGCAATTATTCAAAATATATGTTATGATCTGTGATTTTTGACACATACTCACATGGTGACATTTGCAGAGCGTCCTGCTAATAGCACTTGGCTTCTGGTGCTAATTATCTGTAAATATAGCAGTGGGTCAGTGGCCAGTATAGCTTTCAGAATGATACTGTTGATAAACTACTGACTTTTTTAAGCATCACATAAAATGGTATAAGCACTCTAGGAGTATGTGTGAAAAATGTCATATATAGTGTCATATATACATAGATTGAATCATCTTTTTAAATGCCTGTGACTTAGAAGAACGTCGTAGAATATGAATGAATTTCAGATTGGTTCCTCCTGGGGAATTTATGGTCTCTGCTTCTTATGTATGATCCGCATTATTTAAATTGCCAAAGGTAGCGGACTTGATCTGTACACAGATTTTGACTTTAGAAATATTTTTATTGGGAAAACAACAACAACAAAGACACCAGGCAAGAACAACGATGCCAAATTCTTATGCCAATTTTTGTGAGTGCCAGTGTGCAGTACATACAGTATAACCTGAAACATGGCATAATTCTTCCTCTCTATTTTCAATTACAGGCATCTACAAGTATTTTTCTATATTCATTATATGGCCAGACGTTTGTAGACACCTGACCGTCACACCTATATGCGGTTCTTACCCAAACTGGTGCCACAAAGATGGAAGCACACAATTGTATAGGTTGTCTATGTATGCTGTGGCATTAAGAGTTCTCCTTCACTGAAACTAAGGGGCCCAATCATGTTCCAGCATGACAATGTCCCTGTGCGCCAAGCGAGGTCCATGAAGACATGGTTTGCCAAGGTTGGAGTGGAAGAACTCGAGTGTCCTGCACAGAGCCCTGACCTCGACCCCACTGGGATGAAGTGGAACACCGACTGTGCCCCAGGCTCCTCACCCAACATCAGTGCCTGACCTCACTAATGCTCCAGTGGCTCCGAGCACAAATCCCCACAGCCACGCTCCAAAAATTTTAGTGGAAAGCTTCTCAGAAGAGTGGAGGTTATTACAACAGTCAAAGATAGGGACTAAATCTGGAATGGGATTTTCAAAAGGCACATATGGGTGTGCTGGTCAGGTGTCCACAATTGTTTGGAGATTAGAGTAAATATCTATTCACTACTTGTGTGTACATACTGAGCCAGTAGCCTTTAAAGTCTAGACTGTAGCCAAGTCATTCATTTATTATTATTGTAGTTATTTACCTTCAGTGCCCGTGCTCCAGTTTGTGTAACTACTGCGCACGGTGTAGTTTCTTTTGTGTACAATTGGAAATGGTATATTCTATTCTGTCCGTATGGACTGGTCTGTTTATATGGACTGCAGCTAAAAAACAGTATTAGTGCTTTGAGTATTTGTAGCTTAATATTCTTACGTATATTATAAATAGCGGCCAGCCTCCAAATCCTGCTGTGACCTGTGTGGAGGGTATCTTGTACTTCTCTCTGTACATTAATCTTTTTTTAAAGTCTCTGAAGGTTGTGTGATGTTCTACCACGCAGTTTGCTTGTTATGGCTTTGAAAAACATTCCAAAAATCAAACCTGGTGTGTAAAAATTAATTTCTGATACTGCTAGCAGTTTCTTTCCTCAAGACATTAATCTCTCAATGAAATACTATACTTGTTATATTTTTGTAATATGAATCTGATAATAATCTCATTAGATAATATTAATATATTATCTCATAGATATATGGATAAGTACAATACTAAGTCACTTGATCTTTATTTTACTTTATTTTCCCTCAAGCTAAGAATATCTTTTTTTTTTTTTTAGCTATAAATGAAGCCTAAATGAGAGAACACACATTTAAAATAACTGCTTTCTGTATTTTGTATTTGCTGTATTTTACATGGTAGCTGTATATATTCCTTAAAAAGTTATGGTTGAGGTTATATGGCTTAATATATGTAATATTTGCATTTGAGTATTAACGGGCCTATAATATACGCTGCCAAAGATTGAACAACTACACAGTTCATATCATATAAACTACGAAAGGTGAACATTGTCACTTTCTTAATCACAAAGAAGGAAATCACAGAGAGGTGGTTTGGTTATTGTGTACACACCACTGAAATGAATACACTGTGTCTTGAATTGAAGTGGAAACAGACTGTGCCTAAGAGTGGGCTGATAGGCAAGGCTATTTCAGATAAGTTTCGATTTTATTAGCTTGCTTCATGTAATGCCCCACATGTTAATTGATTTAGTTTGGGATTATTGACTCTGGCAGAGTTCTGATTTTAGTTATTTCAGTCTCACACAGACAGATGGCAGTGTGGGCCATGTGTTTGAATGAGGACCAGACTGACTGTATTGGGGAGCACAGCAGGTGGTCAGCTGGTTAATTGTGTATTACTCTGTTAATGGGATAGATGGCCTAACACAGCTGTCTTACGACTGCTCAAAAGCAGCTTTCTCTTCTTGTCCATTTGTGACCAGGACATGTGTTCAGTATTAGCTAAACGGGGCTTAACCCTGGTCGCTTCTGCTTTATTTATTGAAACAGGACCAGCATGTTTTTTTGTTTTTTTTTTTAATTCCCATATAGCCTGCATGAATGGGGTGACATTGTCTCATTAGTGTCAGTAATTAAGGTCAAGAGATGTGTGTAATAATAGAAATCTGTGTGATCGGCGTAACTTGTACTGTATTTCAGACAATGACTTAAAAATCTGTTTCCAAATACCCTTTGTGTGATTTCTCTAAATACACCAATGCACATAGATTCGTTCAAAGCTATATAGTCGTTTCCTTAAAGAGAGTCTGTCTCTGTCCTTCCTTTGGTCGTCTCTTTTAGCAGTATCAGGCCATGCAGCAGAGCCTCCAGTTGCAGCAGCAGCAGCAGCATATGCTTCATCAACAGATGCTGATGCAGCAATCCATGTATCAACCACAGCAGCAGCATTATGCAGCTCTGGTGAGTCCTCGCACATTCACACAGCAGCCTGGGACATTCATTCACTCTTTTAAAGGAAAAAGCAACTATATAGCATAAACTAAACTAATAATTTAATAATCATTGATAATATAATCTAATGATATCAGTCTTCTTACTAAAGCATCTGTTTAAAATCAGAGTTTGGTTATGGATGCACTGGAGTTTAATTCCTCGCTGTAGAGCACTGCCAGGACATGCACTGGATTCAAACACCAACATGTGAATGTATGCAGATATTATTCACTTAAGAAAAGTCCAGTTGGATGGCACCGCTCTGCCTCGATTACTAATTTGGCCGCCTGCACACCATGCAAAAGCTCTTTGTGCCAAACGGTTGCCGAGTCCAAGTCGATGCCAGTCGGTCGCATCCATCAGTAATTCCTCCAGAAACGTATTTACGCTAAACACGAAGGCGACGCAACCAGGCTTCCTCTAAATACATAATGTTAAGGCGGCACAATTTTTAGCTCATTTTCCACCGAATGGTTACCATCTGTTTAATTTCAGCTGCAATCTGCTCCATGCAAAGCCATCAGGGGATTGAATGGGGGGTGAAATCGACCGATTCTCTGTGTTAAATCGTAACATATGAAGCAATTACACTGTAGGGAAATCTAAGCAGTTATCTATCACTTTCTCACTGTCTTCATGTCCTGAACAGGCACTGTGGGTCGACTGCGTGTACTTCTCCTTTTTGACACCAAGCATTTGTGGGAGCTGTTTGTGTAAAGATAGAGGATTTAAAAAGTGTATTTGAGGAAAATGCATTGCAACTGTTCACCACTTCAAAGTGTATCTGACACTGTCCTTGTCAGTGGATGTTAGTGCGCATCTGTGTGTCCTTAGTAGGTCACACACAATCCCACAGCCCCAACTCTGTCATTATAGTCTATTATGCTCATATTATTGCCCTCTTTTTTTCCTCAATAACAGATCCATCAGTATCAGCAAGCATTTGCTGGCCAGCAGCAGTGTGCGCCAACACAGCAAGTCCCCTACGTTTCCCCACTAGAGTTTCATGCATCAATGAGCGCCTACAACCCTGCTGGACCTTCACCTGTGGATGCTCCCTTCAGCAACACCAGGTAGCGCCTCCACCTGCTTCCATCACTGTGCTTTATCTGTAAAGAGGTTTTAGTAACAACACGCATGATTTTTCTTTTCTCGTTGAATGCAGAATGACCGTGCCTAGTTCAGAGTTGGTCAGCCCGTCTCTTCAACCTGTCAGTAACCCTCCTGACATGTCTCGCTGGAACCCGTTTGGAGAGGACAACTTCTCTAAGCTCACTGAAGAGGAGCTGTTGGACAGAGAGTTTGACCTTCTCAGAGCAAGCAAGTGTTACAAACTCATCTTATTCTGGCTTATTACATTAGTAGATCTGACAACCTTTATGTATTTTGCATAAGAGCTATGCATTTTTGGAGGACACTGCTATGAGCCATCTGAAAAATGTGCCAAAAAGCAGTCTTCTTTTTAACGTGAAGTAAAATGTATCAATGTACGTTTTATATGCTCACATTAGACAAGTATGTAGTTTAACATATCTTCACGAAAACAGATGAGTGACAGTTTCAGTTTAGTTCACATGCTTTTGTAGACAAGTGATTTGTGCAGGACTATGCTGAAAATGTACTGTTTGTAACCTACATTTTATTATTCCTCTTCAAAGTTGGCAGGTCTGCAATGGTTTGATGCACATTTTGTACTTCCTTGTTATCCTGTTTGTCATCTTTTACTCATTGCTCTTCGAAGCATTTCATTAAGAGTTGGCCTGTGCCTGAAATAACACTCTCTCTTACTCTCCAGCAGATAAACAAGTGGAGAAAGCGACAAGCTTGCAGGCTGGCGGCACGACCCTGCTGCCAGAGGACCCATTCGGCTCTGTGCCCTTTGTGGCCAATGCAGGCAAGTTCTAGTGGCTATGCCCCAAATAAAGACTCTGCCCCTCTTATTGTCCCCTTCCGCTTATATGCTGTCCACCTCCTCAACTTCCCACTGCACCTTTCTGCTCCTACTCTCTGGATTTACACCAAGTCACTTCTGGACCCGGGAGTGAGGCGGGATCGGAAGTCCCTAAAATACAGAGATGGGCTGATGAGTAAGATAAGCAAACCAGGCCCTGATAGGCATGACATGTAGGAAAATGTTACATAGCAATAGGAATAGCTTTCACAGACTGCAAAATGTGTAAAATATATAGATCTCTTTTTATACACTGAACAACATGAGGGCGTAGATGGCATCAAGGTTTGCAGTACTAATATTTCTACTTTTTTGTGTTCTAAGGAAAAAGGACCATGCTCTTTTTGTTTTAAATTGACGCCAATGGGCAATGTAGTGCCTCCTTGCTTTTTAGCTCGCCTTTGCCTTTATGACTTTTGTTGGGGAGGCTTCTGCACTTTATTGTTATAGGATGAAGACTTCATTTTCTTAAAAAAAAAAAAAAAATGCATCTCTAAACAATTTAGCTGTGTACCAAAAGTGTCAGACTTATTTTATTAAAGCAGAATATCATTGGCCTGAAATTTGTGCCACTTCAGTGTAGGTAGGACTTAGGTTTAAAATATTCTAATTTTTATCATTGAGAAGTTAAAAGGAGTGTTTTTGGAAACCATGAATTTTTCAGTCACAAGTAACTTTATATGATAGTGAAGTGCAACCAAATTCGTTAGACTTCGCTAATATAAAGTGCTGCTAATAAAAATGTTGGATTCATTCATTTTGGCATTTTCACACTAAATTGCATCAGTTTGGCATGAAAGAATAGTCCTCTTAATTCTTGAGCAAACTGTTTTTCACTTATATTAAAAGCTACATATTTTGTCTCTCAATTAGTAACATTTTTTTTTTTACTTCATGTTGATAATTGTGGCGAAAGCCAGGATTTCTCAGGTACACACTCATGGATCTCACTTAATGAAACATTTCCAGGGATCTTCATAGCCACTGTGTTTACTTGTCCTTAACACGCCAATTTTGCATGGAGTTAATCACAAGTTTCTCTCCAGTGTTAAAATTGGCTTTGATTCCCTCATTGAGCCTTATCCCTTTTTCTTTTTTTTTTTCTTTTTTTTTTTTTTTTTAACTGTGAAGATACTTTGCGTTGCCAATTTATGGAACGTTGGCAGATTCATCAAGTTAGGATGAGTTTAGACACATAATCAGAGGACTGTTGGATCTGTGTAGGGATCTAAATGTGCACAGTCCTCAATTTTCAGGTTTTTTATTTTTTATTATTATTTTTTTTTATCATCTCAGAATGTGATGCTTTGCTATGTAGCCTGTGTTTGTGTGCATTCACTTTTTCTTGTTCACTTGTTACTTTGTGCCATAGAACCAGGCTGTGTCTGAGAATGCATGGACTTTTATGTGTTACAAAAAAACAAACAAAAAAACACATACACATGCTATATTTCTTTGCTGCTTTTTCATTCAACAAAGGACAAATATTTCACTGACTCAGTGTGACCATATACTGCGGTGTCAGTTTATAATTACTACATGGGGGGATACCTAATAACCTGCTAACTTGGTCTATACATACAAACGTACTCTTAACAACTACTTCAATAGCAATACCTGCTCATTCATGCAATTATCCAGTCAGCAGCGTAATGCATCAGATCATGCATCACAGAGATGCAGTACGATGCTAAAGTAGTAGAAGACCACATCAGGTTCAGCTCGTCTAAGCCAAGAACAAATATGAGGCTACAGTGGACACAGGCTCAGATTCCTTTTTTTGGCTGACAGGAACCCGATGTGGTCGTCTTCTGTTGTAGCCCATCTGTGTCGAGGTTTGACATGCACTCTGAGATGCTTTTCTTACCACCACGATTGTACAGTGGTTATCTGAGTTACTGTAGCCTTTTGTTAGCTTGAAACAACCTGATCATTAGTCTCTGACCTCTCTCATCAGCAAGGCATTTCTGCCCACAGAACTGCTGCCATTCTCTTTAGACCTGTGTCTATTTTGGGTGTGAAAATCCCAGATAAGCAGTTCAAACTTCAAACCTGTTTGTTCTGCCACGGTCAAAGTCACTCAGATCACATTTCCCCCATTCTGAGGTTTAATATGAACATTAACTGAAGCTCTTGACCTGTATCTGCATGATTTAATGCATTACACTGATGCCACATGATTGGCTGGTTAGATAACTGCATGAATGAGCAGACGTACAGGTTCCTAATAAAGTGGCTGGTGAGTATATTGTATGTTTGTATGTATTGTTTGACATACAACGATCTAGTAATTAATAAGCTGACAGCGTATGTAAGGCTGGTTTTCTGAGCACAGATTAAGGTTACTCTTGGATTAAACTGTATTGGGGATTCTTTATTGAAACCCCATGCTAGATATAAGCTGCATATCACCTCTTTGCTTTGCTTTTTGTTTAACCGAAGGTAAGTCGATTAGAATTTAGACAGTCCCTGTTCTAGATTCCTAATCTTTTTTTTTTTTTTTTTTTTAAATAATTATTATTCATTCATCTCATTGTTTACTTCAGTTCTGACCATCATCAGAACATGACCGGTACATGTTTTATTATTTGCCTGTCTACTATCTGATGATGTATTAGATAAAGACAGCCATTCTCAGAGACATCTTGGTTCAGTGGGACACTTGTTGAAATTTAGGCAAGGTGGGGAAAAAAATCTGATCTGAGCCATATTTTACACTAGAAACATGCATGCACATAAGAACAAATAAGGTACATTGCCATGGTTAGTTTAAAAAAAAAAACAGGCAAGTGGAATTTTAGATTGTGAAAGGGCTGTTATGTAGACTTCCTTCATTATTAGGTGTTAACTCTGTTCAATGTTTTCATGTTGTCTCTGAAAATAAGGGTGTAGATTAGCCTAAGGAATTAGTTTATTGTAGCCACTAAGCTTCCAGTGTTAGAAGATTTTTGTTGGTGCAGAGTGGCTATAATTCTTAAAATGTTGTAGCACACCAACAATCATGATGGTAGAATTAATGTAATACACCCGTTCTGCCATCTAAGGTTAATATGCTGTGGTGCTTTTGGGAGTCCAAGTTGCTTCCTACGCCAAATATTTATAAAAGAATAGCAGAAATATAGGTCAGTAGGCTTTTCATACATTTATATACATATAAGCATAGTCGAATAAGATGTTCAGAATGTTCTGCTCCCATAAAACCGAAATGTAAATGCTCATGTATCATAATGTATAACAATGTATTTCTTTACAAACTGCTAATGATGAATAAAAATCTATCCAAAAGCAATATATACTTTTGTTGATTTTGTTATAAAAGTTCCACTTTTTTCTTCTGGTCTGAACTCCATACCACATAATCAGGATGTTTGTGATATGATGAGCATGGCTGTCTTTATCTTTAAAAATCAATCAAAAAATAATGTTGAGCATTAAATTAATTTATACCACAGCGCTGTCGAATTCTCATATCTGATTTGTCTGTAATTTTAAGCAGAATTATTTTAATGTGCTCGTTCTAATACGTTTCCAAAGTAACTTCTATAGTAGCTCATTCACACGGACATTTAAACATTTTAAAATGTGCTGTTATGTAACAAATTAAAATGTGTAATCACTAATATGGTGACGTTTTCTATGTGATGTTTGTTTAGCATTTATGGAAGGAATCTTCTGGGTCAACCATTTTAACTATAAGTTTACCACCACTTTCTCTGTAATATTAGAAGCCTTGAGAAAAACGAGAGAGTGGTGAGTGAGCGACTGTTTGTCTGCTATAACGTAATGGAACTGTCTTGTTTTGCGGTCATACCACAGTGTTAAATATAAGTATATAATCTGTTAAATTGTACGTGTCCTCTTTTAATTGTTGAAAAAAAGAATGCTGTGGTATAAGAGGAATAAAACATTTCAGGACATGCTGTTCTGAAAAATCGGAAAATCATCAACTTCAGGGTGGTAACAGTTCACATCCAGCTGCATCACACCACCCCATCAGTGATTATTTTCCTACAAGTGCATGCCTGTCATGTTTTATTCCTTACTCAGTTCAGGAACTCTAATTAGCTTGATAACATTGTTCGTTCTAGTCAGTTATGATTAATGCCACGTAGGTATTAACATTTAGTGTAATTATAACAACATAAAGGGTTCAAACCTTAAGCATAAGAATTCGGTGTACCTTTGCAAATCATCAACTTCAGGGAGTTAACAGTTCAGCTGCATCACACCACCCCATCACTGATTTGATTTCCTATAAGTCTCAGTCCAGGAAATCTAATTAGTTTCAGAAGATTGTTCGTTCTAGTCAGTGGAGTCAGTTGAGTAATGCTATTGACATTTAGTGTAATTACAAAATAAAGGGTTAACATCGTAAGAGTTCTGTGTATCTTGCGCATGGTAAATGTAAACATCGACCCAAATTACCACCTCATTATTTACCACTATATAAAGTTTGCAGTGCTTTAATTCTATCGCTTCAGCTTTGTACGTGGCTGAACTTTGCTTTTGTTTTTGAGCAGGGTGGTTTGAAATTAGATCATGCATTAATAAGCATGAACAGAATATACACTTTGTAGCTGCTGCTGCTACATATATTTATTAGCCAATCCAAATATACTGTTCACAATCCACAGGTATATAGAGGCACTTGAGTTATGTGATATTTCAGACGAAATGCATAGTCTGAATGCATTATTACTTTTCATATAACATGGGCACTGACAACAGCAGCCAGTTGCTGACCTGGGACAAGCAGCCCTGTGTAATACATGGGTAGTCATCCTAGTGTAATCTGATGTCCCTGCAAAAGAACATCATGCAATAAATTTCCAGCTCTAGATCTCACATGATTAAACTTGCACTGCCCTTGAAGTACCTGTGTTCTGAAATTTCGGTGTAATTAAAAAGGTTGTAATCTCGGCTGTACAGGCTAAACAGATGCTGTATTCGACTTATACCATGCTTTCACGCCAACTGTTGTTATTAAAAATAATAAATAAATAAATAAAAACCCTCCCTATTACTTTTTCACTTTACCCCCTCTAGCTTGCTTAGCTCACCCCCCTTTCTAAACTTACTCACAGATAACACTATGTTTGGCTAACCCTTTGTCTAGTCTTGCCAGTTTGGAGAGTTTAGATGGTAACAGATTTGCAGCTCTGCCTGCACAGCATGAGGTATGGCTCTGACCAGATATACTGAGGAGTAGAAATGAGGAAGAAGTGGTACAAAATGGCTCGGTAGTTGGGTTTGTGTGTGTGTGTGTGTGTGTATGTATGTATGTATATATATATGTGTATATACACACACACACACATGCTCAATTCATATAGTTGCTATTGTAGCTATAATCTGCAAAGTATCTTCCCAGTATGATGTACAAAACTGTGTATGTGTATGTGTGTATATATATATGTGTGTGTGTGTGTGTATATATATATATATATATATATATATATATATATATATATATATATATCACCGATCAGCCATAATATTTAAACCAACTGCCTAATATTGTGTAGGTCCTCCTTGTTATGCCAAATGCCACATCTATAAACCATCAAGGCATGGACTCATGCACCAAGAAGTTAGCGGCAGTTCATTTAAGTCCTGTATGTTGCGAGGTGGGGCCCCTGTGGATCGGACTTGTTTGTCCAACACATCCCACTGCTCGATCGGATTGAGATGTGGGGAATTTGGAGGTCAAGTCAACACCTTGAACTCTTTGTCATGTTCCTCAAACCATTCCTGAACAATTTTTGCAGCGTGACAGGGCGCATTATCCTGCTGAAAGATCTAATGGCCACTGCCATTAGAATATACTGTCAGGATGAAGGGCTGTACTTGGTCTGCAACAATGTTTAGGAAGGTGGTACATGTCAAAGTAACATCCACATGAATTCCAGGACCCAAGGTTTCCCGGCAGAACATTACCCAGAGCATCACATCTCCTCCACCTGCTTGCCTTCTTCCCATAGTGCATCCTGGTTCCATCTCTTCCCCAGGTAAATGACGCAAATACACCTGGCCGTCTACATGATGTAAAAGAAAATGTGATTCATCAGACCAGGCCACCTTCTTCCATTGCTCCATAACCCTGTCGCCGGTATCACTTTAGGCAGGTACTAACTACTGCATACCTGGCGTTTTGGAGATGCTCTGACCCAGTTGTCTAGCCATCACAATTTGGCCCCTGTCAAAGTGGCTCAGATTGTTATGCTTGCCCATTTTTCCTGCTTCCAACATATCAGCTTCAAGTACATACTGTTCACTTGCTGCCTAATAAATCCCACCCCTTGACAGGTGCCATTTGTAAAGCGATCAATGTTATTCACTTCACCTGTCTGTGGTTTTTATGTTATGGCTGATGGGTGTGTGTGTGTGTGTATGTCAGTATGCACAAAAAGGATAGTTGGGAAGATACTTTGCAAATTACAGCTACTATATGAATTAATAGATTAGGAAACTTCCATTCTGACATGGAATTCAGAAGCATTTGTTTAGGTATTTATTAGTTGCTTTGGTTCAAACGGAGCAGAATAACCATATTAATGTTTAATACGTAATTGTCATTCATTATATTTTGTCATTTATTGGTGCACACTTTGATGGCCCTCGTGTTTAAAACAGATCCATTCCAAAGCCGTTTACAAGGGATACACATTTAGAGAACAAAGCTGTGAACAGGTTCTCATTTTTAAAGATGCACATCCACTTTTACCTATTTTTTTTTTTTTTTTTCCATTGCTACCTTTAGATCTGTTTTCATATTAAGACATGGCCCATTGCCCATATTCAGACAGTGAAAGGTGCTCATTTTTGCAGGACCTATGTTGAAAGGTTTTAGCATGGATACTGGGTACTGTAGACTTGTAGACCCTAAGAACTGCTGCTGTGGTCATCCCAGGACTCTTACTCACAGTATGTTTATACTGACTTTTCAGTATAAAATGTATAATCCCACTATCCGATTTCTTAATAAGTAAGCCTCGTGCTTACTTATTAGGGATTTAAATCTACCTCCAGATTTCTATAAAGCTGCTTTGTGACTGTGCTATACATATAAAATTGAATAGAATTAAATATAATTTGCATATGATTTTACCTATTGTCTTTTTCTGTCTTGTTTCTATCAGGACCTGATCTTCACACAGAGCAACAAAACACAGAGTCTGGTGCTGCCTCTGTTGTTGCCACTGATGTATTATCTGCTCTTGATGATGATGTCCAACTGCCAATTATTAGCGAACAGAAGCCTGTGAAAAAAAACAACAACTCTGGCCCATTGCCTCATAAAACAGGGGAAGAGTCAGAGAGTGACTTTGAGTCAGATCCTCCCTCACCCAAAAGCAGTGAAGATGAGGAGGGGGAGGAGGAAGAAGGCCTCAACAGTGAGCATGAAGACACTGAGCCTGAGAACCTGGGCCAGAGGCCACTGCTTATGGACTCTGAGGAAGAGGTCGAGGAGGAGGAGGACAAACACAGCTCTGACTCCGACTGTGACCAGAGGAAAGCAAAAGTCAGTACTAGGAGACTGCCAGGAGACAAAGTTTCTGCATTTGCTAAGGGAAGTACTAGAGGTGAACCTGGAACCAATCTAATCACCCCTCCTGACTCACCCAGTGTTGCCATGACCAGTGCAAGTGAAGTGGATGTATTTGGCGCAGTGCCCTTCATCGGTGGTAGTCAGCCCAGAACGCCACCGGAGAGCATAGATGTTTTTGCTAAGGCCCCTTTCAGACAGGCAAGCCAGGAAAATACCGTAGAAGAGTTAGATGTGTTCACCAAAGCTCCCTTTAACAGGAATCTTTCAAAGTCGAGCAGGGGTAGTGATGCTCCCACTGGACAGACACCCCCAGTCTCTCCAGCAAGTGTAGATGTTTTTGGCTTCTTGCCCTTCCAACCCAGCCACACCATACCCACCTCCAGAAGCCAGGAAGACATCTTTGGCCCAGTGCCTTTTGAGGAGGCCCAAAGCCCACAGCAGCAGAAACTAAAGCAGCGAAGCCTTCAAAAACTCTCCTCACGCCAGAGGCGCACCAAACAGGAGGCCAGCAGCGGTAATGGAAAGCGCCACCACAGTACCCCAACAAGTGGCCGGAAGAGCAACAAGCCCAGCTTCCGTACCCCAGAGCGTGCACGACGGCACAAGAAAGTGGGAAGAAGGGATTCGCAAAGTAGCAATGAGTTTCTCAGTGCCTCCAAAGAGAACATCAGCATCAGCATGGGGGAAGTGAAAGAGAAAGGGGCATCTTTGCCTTCGGAAGATGCCATGTTGGATCCCTTTGGTGCCAAGCCTTTCCATCCACAAGACAGTGTTCGGCATGGACAGCACCCAGGTCTGGGGGACAACAAAAGTGATGTCAACTCAGCCAATGGCAGATCTCGGACTGGCTCTCTGCAAGCCACGTTTGATGGGAACAAGATGGATGACTTTGGGGCTGTGCCCTTCACTGAAATGGTGATCCATAGTGGGCCTCAGCAGCCCCCACAAATGGATCTTGACCCCTTTGGAGCTGCACCTTTTCCTTCGAAGCAGTGAATGTCTTGTCTTCCAGCACACACAGAGTGCACTTGCACAAATGCTGCTACATTATGCAAAGTCAAAACAACCCATTGAAATTTACCTAACAGATGGCAGCTGTGTGGTGCGATCTCGGGCTGTGGCCCAACAGATCACAGGCCTTTGTATTGGTTGAAATCCAGATTTACAGCTTTTTAAACTATTAACACCTAACTTGACATTGGAGTAACTTTTTTTTTTTCTTTTTTTTTTCCTGAACTTGACTTGAATCTATGTCTGGATTGATTTTTTTTTAAAGGATTTTTTCCATTACCTGACTGCTGATAAGCCGTTTATGCTGCATCACAATGTTCTCCAAGAAAACTTTAGCAAAAAGGTGATGATATCCTTTTTTATTAGATCCCAGATTTAGCAATGAATTAAATCTACGTGCGTGCTCAATCACGGACCACCAAATTATCAACGGTCCTCGTGTAGGTTGTTGCTTCCTGCATGACCTACTTGATAGGTCAGTTTCACACCATATTGCCTTATATGGGTATGCTCCACCCTGCTTTATTGTACCTCAAATACACAAATGGCTATTTTGGTGCCTTTGTGTCAACAGAATCATTTCTGTGTAGGCCTTCTTCATTCTTATTTTATGTACCATTTTCTATGCATAGTGCACCATTTTAAGTGCATTTAAATGGTTGCCATTTTCTCCCAAAATCCTAGACTAAAAAGAGATACCCAGCAAAATGTTTCTGAAGTTTTAGCTTTATCACATGACAGAACTTGGAACTTGGATTGGTTTGAGTTTAGTGCTGGAAAGTTTCACACAAAACAGATATAAGCCTGATGTAATACTGAACCCATTAACAACCTGAATATCAGTCCTGCACACACACAATTTTGATATCAACCTACAATCATAGACGGGCCTCTTCAAAAAGGGAAAGGACATGTAGTTTGTAATTTCTGAATGTATTTTGTTGTTTTCATTTGTACAGAATAAGGTCTTGAATTCAACTAACACAAAAAGCATATAAACAAACATACACACACTTAATTTAACTGGAAATGAGGAGAAAAGGGTGTTTTACAGTACATAAAATGGGACAAAGATTTTATAGAACTTGAGACACCATCAGTGACTACAGTGACATTTTTAGCTTCTTTTATCAATTGACCAACTAGCATTGCAATATTTACTGTCTTTTTCTTTCTCTTATTTGTTTGATTTGTCTTGCTACACTGCTCTCTAACAATGCAATAAAATATTGAATTCTTATTTGGAAGCTTTTCAGCTCTTGGTCTAATTTTGTTTAAAAAAAAACAAAAACAAACAAACAAAAAACAACACAATGATTTAATCATTAAGAGGCCATTTCTTAAGCTGTACACTGAAAATATACATTTATAGACCGCAGGGTTGAGTTATAAAGAACAGTGCACAGTTTTCAGTTTAACAACCTCAATAACGGAAATCTCTCAAAGGCAAGGGATTCTTGCAATATAAAAAGAAAACTTGTGCTATCAAGCTGAGGACGAAGCTATAACAAGTCTCAACACTACGCTAACATTGAAAATAAATTATGGGTGATTACCTATTTTGCACAGTGAATAATGCCTACCAAAAAAAAGTACATTGCACCTCAACAAACAATTTTTAAAAGTACAACAAATATTGAGGAAAAAGAAGTTACATTTTAAAACGCTGTAATAGTACAGTTCTGCAGTAAAAAGGCAGACAGCTTATTAATACAAAAGAAAAAATGCAACCCCTTTTAAAAAAAAAAAGACAATATTTTAGTACCACAGCATTTTAGTGCTACAGTGAACCTCATGTAATATACATTTTGCATTGCATCAGATTTTTTTGAGTCTGCACTTTGTCCCAGTCAAGTTTTACAAACGCTAAGTAAATCATTTAAAAAGTGATCATAGTGACAACCTTCCCAAATTTAAATCGCAATGTACTAACAGCTGTTCATTTTATTTGTTGCGATGTTTCTAGTCTCCACTGTCGCAGCATCAAATCTTTGGTATGATATCCAAATACCACTGGGTAGTTTGCTGACAGCAAAATCACCATTTTCGTGTATATTCTCCTATATTCCACTCAATGGTAGTGGAACAGACTCATTATTTCTCATCTATAATAAAAGTACTGATAAATGTAAGGTTATCAGCTGTTGTCATCCATTATGGCCCAGATACAAGATTCCAGCCTGACCGACGAATACTGCCATGAAACTTGGTTGTTTTTTGTAAAAGTACTTCCCATCTCATCATCTACAGTAGTGCATGGTCCTATTGTGCACTTTAAAACTAAAGTGCATCAGATGAAATTGCTAGGCACTTCTACAATATTTACAAAAAACAAATTGTTTAACATGTAAAGAAGCTAATACATTTGAGATTCACTATAGACTCATAGTGATCAAAATGACCTGTAGTCATTGACCTGTAATCAGTGATTAGCATTAGCGATGGAGTGATAATTAATCTCACCTGAAATACAATCACTTGGCAAAAAAAGCTGTGCGTTAAACAAAGTCCCGCTCTTATGATTCATATTCCAGTTGTGCTGCTTTCTCAGAGCTGATCCTTCTGCCCTAAGCATGCTGGAGGTAGTCAGGGCAGGGGTGTGTGTGTCTGTAGTTAGTGATAAACAGTGCAGACTGATGCCACCAGTAAAACATGAGCAACACCAACATGTGCCAAATCTGGTGGCTGGAGCCGATGTAGTTCAGCTGACCTGTAGGAAATACAACATTGGAGTACATCAGATGTCACTGCCCTATGTTCAGTCTTGTGTTCTACTACTTTGGCCTCTTGTCCTCTGTAAGCTCAATATACTGACCTCACACTGATCATTAATCACATTAAGTGCACCTACAGAAGATCAGCATTTTGCTCACCTTGAAAGGTAGGTGTGCTTTACGAACATTAAGCATTTTTACCACGAGGTTCTCGAGATACGTTTGAAAACATAGATCGTTCATAGAGCGTGGCTAGCCGACCACCCTCGTCAACGTACCACAACCCCGCTATTCCTGTTTCTATGCCGACGTTTCGTCACACTGCACTTTTTTCTGAACGTCATAACAGGAAGTTTATATGACATTTATGGACCAAGTCTCAGCACTTTCTACCAGTCAGAAATTTTTCCACCACAGGAAAGTCTTCAGGACAGAAGTCTCAGCACTTTTTTTCGTCTTATTGACTCCGAGGGAGGGAGAGAGAGGGAGAGGGAGAGAGAGAGAGAGAGAAATGGGCTGGTGACAAAACAACTGTTTATAGTTGAAAATTACATTAGGTTTTTTTTTTTTTTTTTTTATTTGAATGGATGCATGTCGTAAACCTTTGAAAGTGTTCCTGTGATTAATAAATAGAACGTGCTCATGGATAATTTTCACCACCTCCATCTTTTGTCGCTATAAACCAAGCATACTCTACATGAATAATGAATATTCATTGATGCCAAGTGTATACATTTAAGTAGCTTCAACAACAACAACAACAAAAAAAAAATCTTTTGTCTCCCATTTTACCTGGAAAGTAGCGCTCTGGAACTTTGGAGACATAAAAGATGAAGGCAACTGCAGCAAGCAAATACATTATGAGCACTCTGGGAATAAAGTCCTAAAAAAAAAAAAAAAAGAAAGAATGTAAGAATGAATTATCTTGAGATCATAATTAAACTATTATTTGACAGCCACTTTGTAAAACAATACCAAGCACAATGGATATTTTGTATTCGGTAAAATTTTTTACTCTTGATAATTTGCTTTTTAAAATGTCTGTGTCAGTGAGTCACTACCATATTAGAGTCCATGTAAGTAAATTTTATAATGCCAATAAAGTTTATGTACCTGCACTATTTCTGAGCTGAAACCTCCACTAAGCCAGATCCAGTGGACGGTAGGGATGAGGCCGTAGGCCACTACAGAGCAGAAGATGACGGAGCGTAGCTTCTGCCACTTCTTAGTCAAGTAAAGGGGGTGTATCTGGGCAAAGAACTCCGCTAGCGTCATTGCCAGGACCATAATCAGATACACCTGCCGCCAGTACTGAAAAACACGAGAGAGCAGAGAATGTGAAAAATAAAACGACACAGACCACACACACGACTGGAAATGACACAGTATAAACACAATGGTAAAGAATCAAGTGTCCTACAGCATTTCACAGTTCAAGAATCTCGTCACGGTCAGCGATAGATAGTGGTATTGAAGAACAGAACGGTGTCCAAACTGCTGATCATTATGGACTATGTGTCCCACCCACTCCATGGCCAATGAGCACGTCTGGCTGCTGATGCTAAACTACTTCCGTTAGAAGTTTAACTAATTTAATAAGTATGTATCCATCCATCATACCCTGAATAAACTTCCTTTTGGAAGTATAGCTCAGCACTACAGCCTAAATAAACTTCCTTGATTGCTGGATAGAGAAAATGATTGTGAGAAACTGTGTGTGTGTGTGTGTGTGTGAGAGAGAGAGAGAAAGAGAGAGAGAACAGTCTCTCTTTCTCTTGGGGGACTTGGCTGATTGAGTAGTCACCCAAAAAGCAGAGCTAAACACTTGGCAGGGGTAGAGTGGAGATGGCTCACCCACGTGTGTGAATGTCATATGGTGGGGAACAGGAGTGACAGAGCGGGTCCTCGAACATGGCCATCTGCTTTGGGCTGGAGCAGATTTCCGCCGCATTCTGGGGCACAATAAGCCAGCACTTCCAATATGTGGGGGGAGGGTGTGTGCCGTGTGTGTGCGTGCACACAGCGACGTGGCCAATCGCCGCGGCCCACCGCAAAGAGCAAGTGGGAGTTGGGGGGTGGGAGGACGAGAGTGAGCAGCCTGCTCAGGACGTTCCAGATCCAAGTTTCTCTGAAAGCTCTGCTCGTCGCTTGCAAGAGACAAAGGATACTCTGTTCACAGCCAAATCTGTTTAATCAAGTAGTACTTTATAGGAGAAACTCTAAAGAAGAATTGAATGCAGCTAGCATCACAGAGATATCACACACAGCATGGTATACAACAATTATATTATAGCATTACTTATTGTGTGAGAAAGCCTAATGAAATAATCTCAAAACATGTACTAAATCTACATACACCATACATCCCACACACGTGTTTTCCTACGCAAACGTGTGAACTCTTGCACTGTATCTGTTGCACAGGTACCGTATGCCCACAACAAATGCAGGCTGACCATCTGCTACTACACCGCTTTGGGACAATGCTTCTCAGGCCAACGAATTAATCTACCCTAGTCTGAATCTCACCCCACATACACACACCACAGGCACAGTGTAAACACTCATCTTTTCATGTCAATCACATGGGACAGTTTACTTCTGCATGAACTGGATTCAAGCTAAATGCTAACGACTGAAAGCAGCTTCGCGGTAGCACCCATTCCCAGGCCAGTTACATGATGGAGTTAAAGTCATCCAAAGACATTTTGACTTACAGGTGAGGCAACATGCGATCCAAAAAATATCTAGCTGAGCCAGTAAGGGGTTAAGTGACTTGTTCAAGAGTCCTGGGCATTGAAGAGAACTGACATTAACTACTACACTGTCAATACCACGATGTGATAGCGTAAGTGATGTCATGATCAGGCCTGCAAAAAAAATAAAAGGGATGTTTTATTAGTCGAATATTTTTGTGTATAATACCATAATGCCATGCTTTAACTTGAGTGAGTGTTTTAGATATTTCTCTCTGCACTTCTCTATCAATGTCACCATCATTCAAAGTCCTGTCAGCGGTATGTGATTTCTTCCACAGTGTTGCAGGTGTGAATGGAAAGAAGAGAGCACGGGAATTCACGTTGGAGTTGACGTAAATTCAGCGTGAAACGACATAAAACTATTCATCTATATCTATCTATACATTGCGAGTGAAATCAGTTGCTCTGTTGTTTTCGTGCGCAGGTCTATGCGGTGCAACAGTAGTAGCGCTGCTGCTGTCACCAGTGCCTTCCCTCCAGTATTACATTCTACACTGTAACCAGCATATTAAATACTAAAAATCCATGTTATGATCTGGTCATAAACCAGATGTACGTTAAGATACATACGTTATTGCAGTAGAAGGCGTAGAAGACACCTGGAACGTAGCAGCCCAACGTTCCGATAGAGATCCCTGCATAGTCCAGTGCCATCCAGCGCCGGCTGGTTTTTTCAGAGCGATGACAGCAGAACAGGTGATATCCCACTGAGCACAGCATGCACACCTAAACAAATCAGACTCCACGTTTCAACTCCATGCAGGCCTCTTAAAAATAAAGATATTTAACAGGCCAATTTCATGTTTTCAAACAAGCGCCCACCCAATTGTGAATTTCAGTGCAAAATGGATCGCCCACAGTTCTGCATTTTCTGGGGTCATTCAATTATGCGATTATCTTAAGCCTACCTAGCATACACACAGCTCCAGGCGAACTGTGATGCTGTTTTTCTCCCTCTGACTATTCTGGCATGATGTTGAACGTGTATGTTCTGGGAATTAGCACCGTCTCTAAGCTACATCCTTATGCTTGAGTGTGTAACTGCCAAAGTAGGAGGCAACAACTGAAAATAGAAGTATAGCACACTAACAACTACAAGCATTAGATTAGCTGACTTCAAAAGGTGATAAATTGAATATAACATGTGCTACTTGGCCATAACATATTTAACATACCCAAAGTAGAAATTCTGAACTGCCTGAGTTAAGCGTGTATTCTTTACAATACTGTAACATAATTCATTATTGCAGAAAAATCACTCGTTGCTGTTTTACAAATTCCTTAAGATGTTCTGAATGTGTCGATCGCACAGCACATGTAAACCAAAAGTAAATAAACGCACCTGGAAGCAGAAGAGGCCTATAGAGTAGATAACATAATCCTCTCTGGAGGCTCCGACCGTAGGCAGCACAGCGACCATGTCGTACACTCCCAGTGAGAAGAACAGGAAGAACCCCAGCAGGTGACTCCAGATGTTCACAGTCTCGTTGGAAAGGATGAAAAGACTAGAAAGAGAACGGATTTATCAGCACAACTGGAGAAGCCACAAACTTACACATTTTATTTAGACAGTGTTTGGCTTAATTTCAAAAAGAAATTATTAACCTACACAATAACTTACAATTTTTAATTCCGCCAAGAGAACTGATGAAGGCATGCAGAGAAGCATTAAAACATCTTCAAAATCCAGTGATCTTAACCTATGCTACCTATGCTCAGTCGATGGTCTTATTTTCCACTAACAAAGACATAATTAAGAACTCACGGTGTTTAAGTGTGTCAGTAGTGCTAGTTAGCCAAATTATTTATATGTTCTTAATATTGTAGCTAATATTTTCTTAATATTGTATTGCATCAGTGGTAAAGGTAAAAGCAATGTACCAATCCAATACTGGGTTTTGGTACTGGGGTTTGAAACCCTCAGATTCAGATCAGATTTGATACATTTTCCAACTGATTTACTTTTTTTTATGCCATGAATGCCTGTCAGTTGTTATTTGAAGTTGTTGCATGAGTTTTGCATCATAGTATGCCATCCTCCAATTGGTGGCTTTTAGATAAGCGTCAAAGCAGCGTTCAAACTCCAAGATTTTCTGACACTGCCAGAACACTGCCACTGTCTTTGGTCGCAATGGCACTAAATCGTCCGCAAGTGAACATGCCACCTTTCGAGATCTAAGACCGCCTACCTCACCCTATGACCATAGATTTCTTTTCACAATGTGTGGTTTTCTTTGTCTGCAACAGCAAAATTCGGCTGAAAAATTGCACAGATTCTGTTACCTATATTTACAGAAATAATGACCTATTCACACCTGACCACTCAAACTATCCTCATGAAAGGGCAAAGATCAGTAACAAGCTGGCAACTTGAATCAAAATAATTCCCAAAGCTTCCACTTATAACCAAGGAGAAAGGGATGTTTATGTCAAATTCGGAGGTCAGGAGGTCAGATAGTGTTTGAATGCAGCATTTCTTCGCTATACACTCGATGGAGAAAATGGATATGTGGCTTTCTCGGGTCGGCACGGCGGCGCAACGTTGCCACCTCGCAGCTCCAGGATCCCCGGTTAGATCCCGAGCTCAGGTTGCTGTCTGTCCATGTGCTCCTTGTGTACATGTCAGTCTTCTTCCAGGTTCTCCGGTTTCCTTCCACATCCCAAACACATGCTGGGAGGTGAACTGGCTACACTACATTGCCCCTAGATGTGAATGATTATTTGATCCACCACCCTGACCAGGATAAAGCTGTTACTGAATGAATGCATGAATGTGGCTCTCTCTAGCTTCAGTGTAAAGTCGCATGTGATCACTTACCTTTTAATACACAGTTTGGAGGTGAGGTAAGCTCTGTAGCCGTCAGTGATGTAGGGATTTTCCCTCAGAAAGCCTGGCACTTGCTCATAAGTGTACAGTCTGATTCCTCTGGGCACAAGGACAGGCCAGTACTGATAACTGCCCAGCTCTATGTACTGGCTATTCTTCAGCACCTTCGCCGAAGGCATCGTGGATAAACACAGTTACTCTACATAGAGCTGCAACACAAATTCAAGTCAGTATTCAACACGAACTCATTCATGTTAGTCATTAGGTTTATATACATAAGTTGTTTTTTCTGCCACGTAGTCAGCTAGCTAAGGTAGCTAAAGTAGCTAAGGTAGAGCTAGCATAACTAGGTAAGCTTCCCACCGAGCATTTGTTTATAGTGCTCTGTCAGATTCAACAGGATACAAATAAACTCTGGAACTGTTAATGATCATAAATGACACTAAAGTACATATTTACACTATATATTTCGAGTTTACTACTTTGATAGATTATTAATAAAGCCCCCATTTTCGTCTAACACTAGTTTTCAATGAGTATCATGTAATGCTAACTAACTTGAGCTAAGCTTTCAGTATGTTCCGTTACAACTTTCAAGAAATGAACACATAAAGCACATAAATTTTCCTGATATCTGCCTTAAACACCACAAACAGTATACCGCAGTACAGACAGAGCTAGCTTGCTAATTAGCGATGATAGTTAGTCAAAGCTAGTTAGAGCTCTTATAATTAGCTAGCATGTGAAGATAGCTAGTTTGTAAGGGTTTTGTTTTACACAAACCACAACACTCACTTTATCACTTGTTTACTTACCATTGAATCAGCTAAATGTTTGTGCCAAGCAGTCCATTTTGTATATATGGGCGCGTAGCTCATTAATCCCGAGCTAAACCCGGAGCCTGGTTGATAGCTAATCTGAGCCCGCTAGCTAACAGGCTAACGGAGTTGAGGGAGTGCAGCAGGCGGCACACAGCCCTGCTGCATGTGGATGTTTACACACACAGTGCTCACTGAACCTGTACTGACCCGGCACCTTCATTCCTCAGACAGTTCTCATACTTCCTCTAAAGCTAACTTCATTTCTGTTATTTTCTCTTATACCTTTTTTGGTATGATGGTGCGTCAAGTAAACCGTTTATTCTCCTAAAATGCAGACACTATACTATGGCCAAAGGTTTGTGGACACCTGACTATCACACCCAGATGTGCTTATTTAACATCCCATTCTAGATGTAGTCCCGAGTTTACTATTATAATAAGCCCCATTCTTCTGGTAAGACATTCCTGTAGTAGTGAATACCTCATACTTCTACATGTTGATACACTACATGGTATGTGTGGACACCTGATCATCACACTTACAGCTATGTGGCTCTTCTCCAAACTATTGCCACAAAGCTGGAAGCACACAATTGTATAGGATGCCTTTGTACACTGTAGCGTTATAATTTCCCTTCACTGGAACTAAGGGGCCCAATCATGTTCCAGCATGACAATGTCTCTGTGTACAAAGAGAGGCCCATGAAGACATCGTTTGCCAAGGTTGGTGTGGAAGAACTTGAGTGTCCTGCACAGAGTCCTGACCTCGACCCCACTGGGATGAAGTGGAACACCGACTGTGCACCAGGCTCCTCACTAATGCTCCAGTGGCTGAAGGAGCACAAATGCCCACAGCCACGCTCCAAAATCTAGTGGAAAACCACTCAAGAAGAGTGGAGCTTATTATAACAGCAAAACGGGGACTAAATCTGGAATGGGATTTTCAAAAAGCACATATGAGTGTGATGGTCAGGTGTCCACAAACTTTTGGCCATATACACTCCTGGGTAAAAAAAAAAAGAAAAAGAAAAAAATAGGCCAAGGCCAAGCCCAAATATTAAGCTTTTAATGGTCTTAACAGTAAACAATTGGTCAGAAAATTAGCAAGAATTAAACAAATGCACTCATGAGAGCTCCTGTGCCACCATTTTGCTGGTTTACTTTTGCTGAAGTGAGCTGTTTGTTTGGGAAAAAGCCAGAAACAGAGAAATTCACTTATATAGTCTTCTTATACGCAAAGGTAAAATCATGCTGATTAAAATGTTTGATGTAAAATTCAAACTAACACATGTCTGGGTGTACAAAATTTTCCAAAAATATCTTCTGGGATCTTCTCAGGCCGGCAGGGATTGTAGGTGTGGGGAGTGAATGACCAGCGCTCTCCTCCACCCTCAATACCACGACTGAGGTGAGTCCCTTGAGCAAGGCACCGAACCCCCAACTGCTCCCCGGGCGCCGCAGCAAAAAAGGCTGCCCACTGCTCCGGGTGTGTGTTCACTACTCTACTGTGTGTTTGCACTTGGATGGGTTAAATGCAGAGCACAAATTCCAAGTATGGGTCACTGTACTTGGCCACACGTCACTTCACTTCACTTTATCTATTTGTTTAATTCTTGCTAATTTCCTGACCAATGATTTGTTCTTAAGATCATTAAAAGCTTAATATTTTGCCATTTTGGCCCATTGTAGTGTATTTCAGTTCTTAAGGCAATGATTTGAAATTTGTCAATGTCACTGAGTCTCTTACAATACAATACTATACAGTATGATATGATAAGATTTTGATTCCTAATAGATTGATTCATTATTTGACCATACCACTGGATCTGTGACGATACGATTCAGTTTGATTTCATCGCCTCTGATAAATGTGTCACCAACTTTGTTCCAAACGTGGGGTAGGTCTACTGTTAATTCACGAATGATGACTATTTACACATCATTTTAAAAATACGAATTATTTTGTTTTTAAATTACAGTTGTTTGTACTTTGTAGATTATAATAGATTTATAATCAATTATAATTGATAATAATCTATTCAGAATGAATTATAATTGATAATAATTGATAATAATCTGATAATAATTGTTGCCTCAATGAATTTCAGTTGTTGCCTTTTAAATTGATGCATCGATCCAAATCCAAATCATTTGGTGGTTACCCTTCCTACTCTAAATTTTGATTGCATCTCACTCACTTTCAGTAACTGCTTTATCCTGCTCAGGGTTCCTGTGGATCCGGAGCCTATTCCCGAAATGCTGGTGGGAAAACTCCCTGGATGGGATACCAGTTCATCACCGGGCACCTTGCATACACACATTCACCCCTAGGGGCAATTTATTTTAGCCAGTCCTTGCGTCTATTGGTCTGTGATATATTCTAATAAATATAGTTGCTACTAATTCCCAAAATATAAACAAATTAGTAATTTTAAACCACCTTGACCCCGACCAGGATAAAGCACTTACTGAAGATGAATGAATGAATGAATGAATGTGATAAATGTGCTGCACAAGAAACCTGTACATTACCATGTTAATGAATGTGCCCTTTCTTTATCCAGCTAGCTTCATATCTGCCCATCTGTATTAATAAAATAAATAATAAAAAGAGTAGGAAACCACTTTATGTTGTAATGAAATCTCAATTAATTCTTCTTCTTTGATTTCACTATACAGCCCAGTAAGTTTTTTATTTATTTTTATTATTATTTTTTTTAAAAAGCTAAGTTCAAATGTAGTTTAAATATAGTGCGAAGTGCACATAAGTAGTTCAAAGTTATTCAAATGTCCAAAAAATCAAGCCAAGGAAAATATATGAAAATTGCACTTAAGTGGAATATTAGAGTACTTGTACTTGCATAACTTTCTACCGCAGGGGAATGGTCACAAAATTTGGCTCTCGCTAAAAGACGAAAAACTTTTCCTGCACTATTCTTTTAATTGCAGCAGGAAAAGGGCCAGAACAGGACCAATTTATCTTTCGTTAACTGACATGAAACAATTGCTTACCGCTTAATGACTTCACACTCTACTGTTGTGCAAGCTTTCTGTGCTTTTTTCTCTGCTTTTGGATGTCTCATTATCCACATGCTATCCGATCTCCTCAACACTCTGGAACAGAATAAATAAATCTACATTTTACGATGTTAAGCAATGGCAAGGAATCAGCTGGCAAGAACTGCACACCATATACAGACTTAACCCCTGTCCTGAGCTCAGGTTCAAAGTTCTTTTCTTCACCGTTCCCACAGAAAGGTGCATCAAATTATCCACTGAACTGAGCTGAATTTTTCAGTCAAGGCCTGCACAAGTATCGCAAGCAATCATTCTAAAAAAAATATGCTCCAGAAAAAGCCTTTATAAAATATGCTCCAAGTAAAGCCTTTAGTGGAAAGCAGTAAACTTCTTAAATGACTGGAGTAAGAATTCTGCTTAAGTCAGATTGTGATTTCCTAAACCTTATCTCCCAAAGCATGATTTTCATGTCTTATGACTTTCCATATCTCACATCATAATGTGTCATGGATCTAGGATGCCTCTGACACTAGCTGTGATTCTAGTAATAAATAGAGTTCCAACAGAGTTAAATACGCAAATGTAAAACCTATGACTAGATGTGCAAGACCAAAAAAAAGGTTCCAGGTTTAAAAAACTGGAATGGGCTAAAAATGGAGAGGAAAGAGGAAAGAGAGGAAAAGTAATGAGGGTGTATAAAACAATAAATCAGAAATAGGTAACAGATAAACCTAATTAAAGAAGCCCAATGATGCAGCAGGTAGCTTTGCTGCCTCACAGCTCCAGGTTTCCTGGTTCAATCCTGAGCTTGGGTTACTGTCTGTGTACAGTTTTTGTGCATGTGCATTTTGTGCATCTCAGTATCAGAATGATATTTCATCTGACTTCCACTTTCCCCACAAGCGGGCAAGTGGATTGGCAATGCTAAATTGCCACTAGGTGTGAGTGTGTGTGTGAATGCATGTGCATAGTGATTGTAATGGCCTGGCATCTCATCCAGGGTGTATTCCCACCTCCTGCCCAAGATCCCATGGGCTCCAGATCCACTGTGACTCAGACAAGGATAAAGTGCTTACTGAAAATGAATGAATGAATAAACTTAATTATGATAAACTTAAAAAATGAATCTAATGGCCATATACACTCTATGGCAAAAAGTATGCGGACATCTGACCACACACAGTTGTCTCAAATGTGCTTGTATGATCTAGCATTAACATCTTCCTTTCACTGGAACTACGAGACCCAAACCTGTTCCAACATGACAATGCCTCATGCACAAAGTGAGGTCAATAAAGACATGGTTTACCACATGTCCGCATATTTTTCACTCTAGTGAATGATTTGTGTGCTATTGTGTAAAACAGTAAATTGTGTTGATCTCTGATAAGAGATACTTGTGTGTGCCTGAAAGCAGTGGCGGGCCATAAGTCCTAGAAGGCTTTGGGGGTCCCTCTCTGCCTGAGCTACACTGTATCCAGAGTATAAATCTAAAAAAAAAAAAAAAAAAAACTCCTAATGTTCTTTTCCAATAGGGTGGTTTTAACTTGTAACAGCAACACACAGGAATAGTATCACCCCTGTCTTGTGTGATTGCGAACCTCTGAACTGAGAGTTTTCTGTCAACACAGGTTTCCACCAAGATATTTTTATCGCACTGTCTCAGGTGGAAGTGCCTATGATCCACCTCAGAGGCAAAATCACACATAGTCTTCCCTCAGCTTTTACACCCAAGATAATTGCCTTCTCAAGTGGGAGTGTGTTCTTCATTAACACTCCTAATTCACCTTTCAGCACATTGCTCTTCAACAGGCTGTCAAATGCTCTGCCAAGACAATTTGCCCAACTCAGGCAGTTCCACCATGGCAGCTACGGAGTGCTATCACAATTTTTCTTCCAGTGTCTTTGGCCTGAGGAGCAGTTTAGAAACATGTCTGTGTGGTTAGCAGTTTTCAATCGTAATTGAGAACCCAAAGAGAACAGCTAACCTTCTAGTAGAAACTGTACATCCACACCTACAATACACAACCTGCTAACACTGTAGACATTTGACTTTTGACCACAACTATTCTGCCCCTTGTCTTTTGCTCAGCTGTCCCCATTCAGTCTTTCTGTGTTGATTTGATATGGAACTTGATCACGGCATGACAGCAAATTCATTTGAAAGAGTGATTCCGTATCCTGTCAAACAGTGTTCCCTTAATGATCTAATATACTACATATTGTTGTTAATGACCTCATGACCCCATGAAAGTCAACATGACACCATGGAATCCTGCATGCCAGCAGGTATGAAAAAGCACTAGGAGTGTAAAGCAATGCCTCTATCAGTTTAGTGCAGAAAATATCTGCATCTGAGTGTGTATTTGGATTTAAACCTGAAGTGGATGTGGCCTAAATCAGAGTTTTTTTTGTTTGTTTGTTTTTAATTAAATAAGATCCCTACCACTGTGCCCCTAGAAACACTGGAAAACACTGGAAAAACCCAGAGGTAGAGGTAGCATGGTCTGTGAATTCTGGCACTGACAGTTCCTCAACCTCAGCTACATCACTCAGGTTCATAATGGGTCACAACTACAGATGTGCGCAGGTTTGTTTTTTGTAATCATACTCATAATTTTTTTTGTACCTGTCTGCAATATTTATTAATAATTTTAGAACATTAATAATATTATATTTATTAATATAATTAATATTTATTGTTTATCAATATTTTTTATTAATAATATTAACATATTTAATATTTATATAAATAATTAAAATTACTGCATCCCAGACCAGGCACTTTTTTTTTTAAATGAGCCCGTCCCCAAACAAGGCCAGAATCGGCCCTGGGTGTGGACTCGAGTATTTGGACCAAGTGTGAAAACACCCTAAGGATGAATGAATACATGCTGTGAATGAATGTGATCTTTCTTGGTCCTGTGAACCAAGACTGACATATCTGACATGAAATCCCACATGAAAGTACACCTCTAGTCTCAAACAGATGCCCTGTAAAACAAAACAAAAAAAACCCCAACAGTGTGCCTCTTTTTGTATCTGTATTTGCATCCAGTTAGAACACATTATCTGTTCATTCCAAATAATATGTTTCTATTTGGTACATCCCTTAAAAGCACAGATAATATGGATAAAACATAAATGAACAAGTCCTATCTATGAATAATCAACCCCGTACAGCCACTTTTTCTCAGCTAAACTTTATTCATAAACTCTACTCCTGGATACATGATACACCCTGCTGACATTTACCCTTTTATCCAAGCTACTTTGTTAAAACCTTTTGCTTCTGTTGAGTTGTGATTATGATAAGGAATCCTACCATGTCATGACAACAACCTCAACTGCAAGGCCACCTCCAGACACAGCAGAGACCCGCATAAATTCATGCTGAGAAACACCACAAAAAAGCTGTCCAGCCTGGCAGTAGCCACCACCATCCCCCCAAACTCTCGTCATCTTTATTTATAATCTCCGCCATGAGACATCTGCTGTGGACGAGCCTCAGTTTGCACAAAGGTTGTGTCAACGGTTTCGTTGCAACTTGTTCCGAAGTCTGGCTCATCGTCGTGAGACGCTCCAATAGGATGGGTGTCATGGCCGATCCCGTTCCCTACTGTCTGATCGCTACGATATGGAGGACAGAGAGAGGCTTCAAGGCGCGAGTAGCTAGGCTTGCTGTTTACTCGATCTGAATGCTTTTGTTTGTTTGGTGTCTGGAGTCTGGTCACAGGTTTATTTTTGGGACGGCTGACACATTAGGGCAGATCAGGAGCTGGAGGATGTGTTCTGCTCTGATGCCGCTCTCTTAACCTAGCATAGCAGCAGGAGGTCAAACAATAGTCTTGACGCAAAATAACAGAGGCAGTTTCTTGCTTTTCTTTTCTTTTTTTTTTTTTTTTTTTTTTTTTTTTTTTTTTTTTTTTTTTTTTTTTTTTTTTTTTTTTTTTTTTTTTTTTTTTTTTTTTTTAATAAAGGTGGCCCTGCATGATGATCTCTGTGATAATAGGAGAGTAAAATGTCATCTGAACTGCTTTTCCTGACAAGAATTTTGGGTCCCATCCAGGGTACATTCCCACCTCACCTATGGATTCCTAAAAGCAATAACCAGCATAAAGCATTTTGTATGAATTAATAAATAAATAAATTTTCTTTTTGCTTAGATTCTCATCTGACACTCTGCCTGTTTAATCTGATCCCAAAACACAGAAACTAGTTGAAAATGGGCCATCTATTTCTTCCAGAAAGCCTCAGTCAGGTTAAAATGAGCTTTATGGCTACTTTATGGCTAATCTATTCTCAAGCATGTTTTAGATTAAAATTAACAGTGTGTGCAAGGTGCATCTTTGTGCATTTTATTTTTCATTATTTTCTCTGGAGGATTCAACAGATGACAATCAGTGCAGATTTTCAAAACCTTCATAATGTTTATTAGACTGTGCCTTAAATGATTGATTCAAGGAAAAGATGTAGTATAATTATTATTATACTAAATGTAGTGTAATTTGCACTAGAGTATTGGTAGTATAATTGGCACTAGAGTATTAGTAGTATAATTAGCACTAGAGTATTAGTAGTATAATTGGTACTAGAGTATTAGTAGTATAATTAGCACTAGAGTATTAGTAGTATAATTGGTACTAGAGTATTAGTAGTATAATTGGCACTAGAGTATTAGTAGTATAATTGGTACTAGAGTATTGGTAGTATAATTGGCACTAGAGTTTTAGTAGTATAATTGGTACTAGAGTATTAATAGTATAATTGGCACTAGAGTTTTAGTAGTATAATTGGTACTAGAGTATTAGTAGTATAATTGGTACTAGAGTATTGGTAGTATAATTGGCACTAGAGTATTAGTAGTATAATTGGTACTAGAGTATTAGTAGTATAATTGGTACTGGAGTATTAGTAGTATAATTGGCACTAGAGTATTAGTAGTATAATTGGCACTGGAGTATTGGTAGTATAATTGGCACTGGAGTATTGGTAGTATAATTGGCACT
>CM040998.1:11240179-11261989 GCA_022985145.1 Pangasius djambal
TGGAGTATGGGTAGTATAATTGGCAGTGGAGTATTGGTAGTATAATTGGCAGTGGAGTATGGGTAGTATAATTGGCAGTGGAGTATTGGTAGTATAATTGGTACTAGAGTCTTAATAGTATAATTTGTACTAGAGTATTAGAGGAGTAGTAGTATCTCCAAAGGAATTCTGATCAATCCTATCTGATCCAGTAGATACTCTTAACCCACAGTATTTTCTAATAAACCTATTTGTTTCTATTTTCAAAATATAAGTAAATAAATCATGTAAACAACAGCAACTGTAACTGGGGTGAATAATTTAACTCATCACATCCAATATGCTCTTATGTTAATGAGTGTGACCTTTCTTTGTGCCATGAGTTTCAGATTTGACTGCCCACTTCTGTCTGGTTGCAAGTAAGATATGTAAAATCCCCCCACCCCCAATGCAAAACTTTAATTTGGACACGCAAATTATAGGCATTTTAAGATTTGTCTATTTTACAACTTGACATCAACTTTACGTCAAATATTGATTTATTTCACATTTCCTCCTTATATACAATTATCTCTTTGGTAAAGTGTATTTGTTGTTTCGAATTTGCCAAAGTGAGATTAATAACTTCTGGTAGTAATGGTTGTTTGCTGTCAGACTGATATTTGATAAATCATTCAAAAGCCTAGATTTAGCACTCCTATACATGTTAACCTTTCTGGCTGATTGTCCCTCCACCTTATCTAACAATAACAAATACACACATTCTTATACAGCTGACTGCATTATTAGGATTATTCATGCATATCACGCTTTCAGGTTATTGCCTTTATCATTCCTTCACATGCATAGTTAAGTTAAAGATATATCAGGATCTTTATATGGGAAGGTTTATAGGTGTGTATATAGAAGACAGAAGGGTTTTTTCCCCCAGTTTAGAGAACGACGTTTGTCATATGGGCTGAAATAATTTCTTGATTACCGTTTAGGAATGAAGACAGTAAAGAAATCTCCACACATTTGCGTTGTAACTTTTTTACTCATAATGCAATGATTGTATTTTCTAATCACAATATTAATTTGATTAATGAGCAGTGATGTTAAGTAGAAAATATTTACTGAAATAAGTATGTGTAAAGAGGTATAAACAGAGAGAGTATTATGTTGGAGGATGAGTACATGTTCTCATCTGTCCTGTAGATGTCACTCTGCAGCCGTTATCAGCTTTCTTCACTCTATAAAGACAGGATATTTATAAAGACAGGATATTTTAAGGACTGGATATTAGTGGAAGTACCAAATGTAACCTACTGCAAGTGAAGGGTCTTCTAATCATGTTTAAGAAGTGATTGTGGTTATCCTATATCAAAAGATCTAAAGATCTTAGATTCTTCAGGATCATATACCATTGTTTGATTATATTATTTATTTGTAAATCTGGAAAACAAATACTGGCATAGAGTAAATATCTCCTTACATTTAAGAGCAAAGCCATTTTCATGGGAATACGTAAGACAGGCATGAAATTTGACATGCATTTACGTAAACCTTTATAACCTTTATGCCTATTCTAATAGGCATCAACTGTCATAAAGACCTCTGTAACGCTTCTTTTAATGATGCCATTCATAAAGCTCCGACACCTACATAAGACATTCATGACAACTGATATAAATCTATTATAAATATTATAAAGGCTAATTCTGACAGGCATCAACTGCCATATAGTTATAAAGATTCATAAATGGCTTATTCCAATAAATATGATGTCTTTATGACAGTTGATGCTTGTTGGAATAAGCCTTTATAAATATGTATGCAGGTTTATGTCAGTTGTCATGAAGGGCTTATGCAGGTGTTTTGTTACCCTATGAACAATGCCTTTAATTTAAATGTTACAGATCCATCCATCCATCCATCCATCCATCCATGCATCCACATGATGGGCTCATTTTTTGCCCTATTGTTTGTTAATAGGAAGTACATAGCGTGTGTTATCCACTAGATGGTACTATAACTACTCTTTCTGTTAGAGTCTTGCCAGAGCTTTCTATCACCACTCCTCTCTCCACACACTTGCACACTTTCTTTTGCAGTCTCCACACTCTTAAAATATGTTTTTCAAACTAATAAATATTGTAAAGACATTATCGAATGGGGATTCCCCAAACTGAATGTATTAATTATGATCTAAAATGGCAAATGTGGGCATGCAGAAGTGTCTGATGGATTATAACATGATGAAAAGACCAGTGGCAAGGAGAGAGCAGGCCATTAAATCTTAACCGATAAATCTACATTTTTTTGTCATGTTGATGTATCAGTAGCTGAAGGACTTTGCCTTTTACATTTTTCCTTGTTATATGCATACTTACTTGTACTACAAAGGAGTTCTTGGTGTGAGCGTGTGCTTTTTCCACACGGAAGAGATTATAACTTATAAAACAAATCAAGTGATTACAGATTTGAAAAATGGTTTATTTATAAATTGTATGAATTACTTTGTTGTTTTGTAATGAAGTTAAATTAGTGTGTCTACATAAGTAACTTACATTAATTTTTATACTTCAGTGGTTCTTGGATTTGTTTCTGGTCCACGAGTGGAAATACAAGCCTTCCAGCATTTTTATTACTCTCAGCCCCTTTCCCAGCTTTGTGCTTAAAAGCCACTGCCAAAACGAACAGATTTAAAATGTAACTGTTACCTGTTTGAAACTGCAGGATCAACAATTCAGTTTGGCTTTGAGACATGTTTTACATTTTTTTTCTTCTTCTTCTCCAAATACAATGATCTCTTCAAAAATATTTACACCTGGCTTCAAAACTACAATTCTCTAAAGAACATTCAGCTCTCACAGGAACCCAAGACAGCACAAGGGACTTACCTTAGGCTAGAAAACAAGGGAAAGGAGAAGGCCGTCTTGGTGTGTGGGGGTTTCTCAAGGTCAGGGCTTGGGGAACTGTGAATGGATGAGCTAGGCTAGAAGGGGAGAACTAATGAGATTTTCATTCTCTCCTTCTCTCCGTCACTGTGGCATCACCTTGCAGACCCTGTCAATCTACAACCTTTCATCATCCCTGAAAAGGACGACGAGAGGAGGTGGGAAAAATGAGAGAAAGGGATAAAAACTGTTTATTTTTTAACAGGACAGTTAATCTATTTGGACTGGGTGTAAAAGGACATTTGCATGGAGACGCTTTGGTGATAACGGTGAGGTTGTGACACCCCCTGCTGAATATGCTGAGCTCTTTCTAACCTCTCATCAAACACCATGATCTTTATGGACTGTATCATATTGTGCCGTAATGTGCTTTATTGTCCACAGAATAAGCTTTTCTTAAAAGTAATTGGAAAGCTGGAAATGGCTGCTATCGGCTGATTTTTAAATACATTATTTCTGAAATGTGGCCTGGGTAATGACCCTGTCGGTGTAAAACGTAAGATTTATCTTGGCAGAGGAAATTGATCCATTTCACCTTTGTCTAATGGAAATTTTTATCAGGGATTATCTGTTTATGTAAATGAGCATTGCCCCGGAACAGGGAAATAAAAGGAACTTGAGGGGGCAGTTAATCTAACACTTGACACGTCAATGTGGACATAATGCATACAGAGAGCGCTCTCTCTCTCTCTCTCTCTCTCTCTCTCTCTCTCTGGGGGTTGGGTTGGCTATTGCAAGCCCAACTGAATCTACCTCTTCATTACTATATAAAGAAAATGCTAAATTGCCACCTGCACTAATAGAGATGTTACATAGCTGTGGGTACAGAAAAAAAAAATTCTTGGCCCTTCCCTTTGAAATCATATTTTAATAATATTTGGTCATATACTGTACATATGTCATGTCTAGTGTTTACCCTTATGCAACCAGACAGCTCAGTGTGCCCACCCTAGATCCTTTGGGTGTAAATTCATGCCGAGGCTCCATACATCTTCAATATACATTTTACTTATTCAGTGACCTTTTAGACCTCAGGCCTTTCCTAACCTCACGAAATGTCATACAGCATAAACATTTGCAGATCTATAGCTCAGCCTGAAGCATCATAACCCATGTTGTGGGCGATCCATCCTTTCACTTGAAAGGCTTTTATGTGGTAGCTGTCGAGTGTTTGACAGAGTAGTCACTCAAAGAAAGGCACTGAGGATTGACAAGTCCCTGGCTTGTGTTTGTGGCACGTGGCATTGTTTTGAAGATGGTGGTTGGTTTGGATTTCAACTGAAGGATCTTCCTTGTTGAATCAGAAAGAATGACTTGTTGTGGTAGAAAGAATGACTAACTACAGTATTGCAGGATGATTTATGCTAATGTTCCTGTTCACAGTGAAATAGCAAGATGGGTGATATGCATTTGTATTTGTTCAGTAGGAGATCTTATTACCTTTCCTTTAACAAAAATAATCCTCATAAGAAGTTTTTACATAGACACAAACAAATTGTCAACTTTGAAACAAATTTGATCATTTTCAAACTGATGTTAGTTTCCCAGGAGCTCTGTTCATGTTTTGACCACTTGCTGTTTCCCTGGGATATAAATATGAGGTTGCACACATGTAAAATCTTTGTTATCCTTGACCATGGGGAAAATTTTCAACACAAAAGAGACAGATGGTTTTTGACTTGCACAGGTCAGGTAATGGATATTATAAAAATGTATTATAACTTTATATTAAAGTTCGCTTAACTAATGTTTACTGTATTAGTTAACATGAACATACCATACATTATAATTAACATTAACAAAGTAGCAATATAAGTTAACATATATTAATTGATGTTCGTTTAAATATTACCATATTGGCAAAATACACTTGTATTTACTAATATTCATTTAATCCAAGCCTCAAAATAAGTCCACATAAATTAACAAGAAATAAATTACAGCATGTTCCTAAATCTAGGAACAACCACAAACCTGTTCATTAAGCTGTTGGCTCACATTGCCATATTGGGCTTCATTTTACAAATCGATGACATGAACATTAATGCAGATGTTGATTATTTGCCTTGTATGGTTTACTGTAAAAAAAAAAAAAAAAATCAATACATACGGTATATCAATAAAGTGTTAGTAACGTTGTTAATGTCACTTTTTGTGTATTAATGGGGCATATTAATGACTACCATCAGTGATTTAGCAGGATTACTGGGTCCACCGAATTGGGACCACCCAGCCATGGCAATATAAAAACTGATTTAACTTGTATGATGATCAAAAGGTGTCAAAATATCACTACTTAAATAGAAACCACCATCATTCAGCTGTACATGTAAACAGACAGACAGTAATGAGAATGAATAATGTTAGTTGTTTGCAAATGTAGGCCAAAGAGAGGCCTTTGTGGACCTGCTGTCTTAAAAAAAACACTTTTGATAACAGAGAGCTCAAACCTAGGGAATTGGCTTTGAAGGCTGGAACTGGCTAAATGCTAAGTGCACAATATGAATAAGTTAGGAACTAGGGATATGAGCGTGTGTGAGGTGTAATTTAATTCATGAACGAAAGTCCATGTGGTTTATGGGCAGCTGACACATGATGTCCTATAACATTGTGCTGGTGTATGCATACGTTGCAGCAGTGTAGCAGAATGTTAATATGTACAGTCATGTACTGTAAAAGTCGAGACAAATGTTTTGCATAAATACGTATTTTCTGGGATACATATGATGGAAATATGTCAATAAATATATAAATTTTTGTACACAAGCCCAGAACCACTCGTTGAGACAATTTGTTTCGACATTATTTCAAACCTAATAACTCGTTATTTCAAGATATTATCTTGCTATTATAGTATCATGTCAAGTTCAAATAGAAAAAATGAGCGCTATGACCATTATGGAATTCTATCAATATAAGGTTTAGGAGTCGAAGCTTTGACCATACCTGAACACATTACAGCGAATAACCAATCATTAGATGTATACATGGCAAATGAATTCCACTAAAGCAATGAATGGCATACCTACCACATGGAGTTTCTTTCTTGAATGAAATTACAAAGAATGAGAATTATAAGATAATATTCAATGAACTAGTAAGTTGGATTTTCAAGTGAAATTAAATTTGCCTTTTTATTTGGAACTTTTTTTTTTTTTTTAGGAAGATACACATATAAATTTGTATTACTATAGAATTTCAGTATGGCGTTTTTTCATGCAAACCGGTTAAACAGATTATTAGGAAATAAAAAGTCCATTCTAGCACTCGATTTCAAAATAAATTGTTGCAAATTCAGTTTTAGTTCCAATTAATGAGAGAAAAAACTCATTACTTCCACGAATAGATGTACATATGTAAGTGAATATCACCGCTAACACTAGACTGCTAGTGGATTTTAAGTCAGAAATGCTAATGCTAGCTAGACAGTTACCATAAGTTAATTGACCTCAACAAATCTAACAAAACCTCTTTGAGTGCAATCATAAGTTTACTCAAAAAACACAAAGATGTGCATTAGCTAAGCTGTCTCAAAACTTCATTATGCTGGCAATAAGGGCAATTAGAATGATTTATAGAGAAAATGTTAATGAAAATGACGATGTCATAAAACATATTCTTACTTATACACACCTATGCCCCAAAAGTGTATATATATTGGACATTGGACATTTGTAAGTATTTGGACATTGACAGAGTTTTTGTTGAGTCTTTATACACCACCACAAAATAAAACAATCAAGATGCGATCAAGTGCTTTATTTTAAGAGGTTCCACAAAAATATGGCATTTACCATTTAGGAATTACAGCCATTTTCAACAAAGTACCTCCATTTTCAGGGGCTCAAAGGTATTTGGTCAAAGTGACATAATTATAAATTTAACCATAATTTTAATACTTGGATGAAAATCCTTTGCAGTCAGTGACTCCCTGAAGTGTGGAGCCCATGTTCTCAAAACCCAAATTCTGAGTTTCCTCCCTGGAGGTTCTTTGCCAGGCCTTCACTGAAGCCACCTTCAGTTGCTGCTTGTTTGTGAGTCTTTCTGCCTTCAGTCTTGTCTTCAGTAAGTGAAAAGCAGCTCTATTGGGTTGAGATCAGGCGACTGACTTGGCCATTGAAGAATATTCCATTTCTTCACCTTCAAAAAGTCTTGAGTTGCTTTTGCAGTATGTTTAGGGTCATTATCCACCTGCACTGTGAAGCGGCGTCCTATCAGTTTTGTAGCATTTGGCTGAATGTGAGCAGAGAGTATAACCCTATACATCTCAGAATTCATCTTGCTACTTCTGTCAGCAGTCACATCATCAATAAACACCAGTGAGCCCGTCCCATTGGCAACCATACATGCCCATGCCATAACACTGCTTCCACCATGTTTGACACATGATGTGGTAGATCATGAGCTGTTCCTTTCTTTCGCCACACTTTTCTCTTCCCATCATTCTAGTACAAGTTAATCTTGGTTTCATCAGTCCAAAGAATCTTATTCTAGAACAAGGGAGGCTTTTTTTAGCTGTTTTCTGGCAAAGTCTGGATTTCCTGTTCTTGAATGTTACCAGTGGTTTGCACCTTGTTGTAAACCCTCTGTATTTACATTCATGAAGGCGTCTCTTGATTGTAGATTTCGACAATGATATGCCTACCTTCTCCAGAGTATTCTTGACTTCTGTTGATGTTGTGAAGGGGTTTTTCTTCACCAAGGAAAGGATTCTGCGATCATCCACTTTAGTTGTCTTCCGTGGTCTTCCAGGCCTTTTGATGTTGTTGAGCTCACCAGTGCTTTCTTTCTTATTAAGAACGTAACCAACTGTTTATTTTTTGCCACACCTAAGGTTTTTGCTATCCCTCTTATAGATTTATGTTGTTTTTTCAGCCTAATGATGGCCTCCTTCACTTACATTGAGATCTCTTTGGACTTCATATTGGTAGCTCCAGTCGAACAGCTGCCAAATGCCAACTCAATACCTGATATCAACTCCAGACCTTTTATCTGCTTCACTTGTCTTGAAGTAACGAGGGAATGGACCGCACCCGGTCAATTAACTTCTTGTCAGTCAATTGTCCAAATACCTTTGATCCCATGAAAATGGAAGTACTTTGCTGAAAATGTCTATAATTCCTAAATGGTAATTGCCATATTTTTGTGGAGCCTCTTAAAATAAAGCTGAAAGTCTACACTTCAATCACATCTTGATTGTTTTATTTCAAATCCATTGTGGTGGTGTATAAAGGCACAATCTCAAAAATTGTCGAAATACTTCCGGACCTAACTGTATACAGTATATTGTATGTATATGTATATATATATATATATATATATATATATATATATATATATATATATATACACACACACAAAGTACACCATATTGTCTCTTCTTTCTCTAAACATGCCTACTCCCCAGAAAGTCCACTCAGGCCTTGCCTTATGCTGACCCTCTACTGCCACACTACACTTCCCACTTCTTCTCAAACTGAAGAGGTAGAATTGAAATGACAGTATGCACTCTTCCTCACTCCTGGTGTGAAGGGAGTTTTTTTTTTTTTTTGCAATTAAATGAGTTTCAAACCACCAGGAACATTAAAAATGAATCCCAGGGAGCAAATGGAGTATCCCCACTCTTCAGAGATCATGTGTGTCCTAGAGGAAGCCCGTGACAGATGTTAGGAAGAGATATTCCAACACACACATACACACACAAACACACACACACACACAGCATAGTGAACAGTTTGATGTCTGAGTTAATCCCCATTTAATGCACCTACTGTCAATTACTAAAGACCAAAGCACACTAGGCTGACAGTGATTTTATTGCAGTTACCTGTCCCCATGCCACCCAGAGGTATGATTAATTTTTAAAGCTACAAAACGGGAGCAGATCTGGCTTGTAGATTGTTCATTTTAATGATTCCAGGCTTAACGCCTTTTGCACCTGAAGTGGATATAGTTTGTAAGCGAAGAGACAAGGTTCATCTGGGGATTCAGTATGTTTTGGATTTGTCGCAATTAATCCTTTGTTAATCATGAGAGATGAGTAATGTGTTATATACTGTACTTAATACTTTATAATGTGTAACCTGTATAACTGCTCATAAGTAGTTGCAGTTGTTTGAAATTCCTGTCTCAGTCTTTATACATATTTTGATTGGTTGATTTACTTTGAGTCCTATTAAGATGTCAATCACCAGTTAGATGTGATTTTCTCAATTCACATAAAACTTGTAAAGAGGAGGATAAAGTGGTTACTGAAGATGAATGAATGAATTAGTGCACATGCTATATAACCAGGGGCATGTTTGGGGACACTAAGGTGGCACCGGCGCTCAATGAAATTTGGCTGGCTGCCACAGACAACATTATTTTTTATCACTAGCTAAAATAACTGCTAAACGTAAATATCATCTTGTGCCAATAACTGCTTGTATCTAAATGCATTCTATGTCTAACTTATCATACATAGTAACGTAAGTAAATGGATTTTTTTTAAATCATCATACATCTTGTCATTTATGGTCATTGACTGAGATGTGATTTTCCTTATGATATCTGTTCATTCACCTGGGGTTTGTGTCCTAAGAGTATCAGTACCACTTCAAAAAACAATGGTGTATCCTTTCCAAACATAGTAGAGCCATCAACTGTCAAAACTAGACTATGTGTAATTAATCTACTAGTCCAATCTTTCCAGTGTTACAATACAAATACAAAAATATTTACAGTATGTAAGTCACTGGACATAGGTAGGTAGCAATGTTATATGTAATATAATCTAATAGTATTGTAAGTCAAATTTTAATATTCATCATTGGCTCCCATGCCTAATTCTCTGCCACTTGTTACTCTGTTCATGTCACATCACCTCACAGAATTCATAGGAATAGTTACCATAAATGGTATGTACCCAACATAGGCTCACACAACCTAATTTTTAAAGTTATGAAAGCTAACAGGACTAGGACTGGGGCTAGCATTTGTACCACGCATACAAATTATTAATTTGGAATCAAACAAAATCCAACACATAGTCATCACGCATTCCAAGTTATACATATTCTATGTTATCAGCTTTATTGTACCAGGCTAAAATCAAAATCTCTAGACACACCACTGAGTGATAGCATGAGTTATACAGCATTGAGGCTGTAAGTGAACAAATCTAATCTGTTGTTTTATAACTGGGACAAGAGAAGTATTCCAATTATTACTGCTGCAAAATGTCAACCATTTAATTTTTAAACATGTATACAATGTTATCATATTATGTTCAATTTAGACATAGAGTTAGTTCTGGAACTAAGTGAACTACTGCAGTAATTTCTGATTGGACCTTTAAACCAAACAACATGTAAACCATCATGATGATGACCTTCTATAGATTCCCTAGATTCCTAAGTTCAAATACACTAACTGCTGCTAATGCTACAGCTCCAGATGTAGGCTATTACTTAGCCTTCTTCGGCTCTCGGCTGCCTCACTTCCCCCCACCCTACCCCCGGGTGTCAGAGTCCCGTCCTGTTGGTAATTTGTTGCTAATCAGCTGTCAGCTCGCGAGTGATGATGAGGCGATCACAGCGCGGCGGGCGGGAAGGTAATGGCCTTAAAAGTCACAGAGTCAATGTCAATGGGATCACTCGGATTCAATCAGGGAGCGGCCATGACGGATGGCGCCCGCTGCCATAACCACTCATTTTGAGCTCAAGCATCTGGGCCCTAGTAAATAACCATCAGAGGGTGGGTCCAAGGGACAGGTCATTAGCCCTGAGAAAAATAAATATCGCTCCTCGTGCAACGGCTGCAAGTCATTTAGCACAGACTAGGAAATTTCACCCTAGATTAAGTATGATGAGGCACTAGCAGTCGGCGCCATGTCTCGGTGACATGGACAGGGAAATTTTAAACGTGGGACTGCCCGAGAAGGTAATATGATTTTAAAGAGTTGATGTGTTTGGTCGAGGGGTCACAGCCAAGAGATATTTAGTCCTCTTGCCCCTAGTCTATAGTGTCAAGACAGCGCTTATGAAGGGGACAGGCTCCCATTTTGTCCGGTGTACTCTAAAAGGACTGAACTTTCTATATGCATTGATGGGACCAGTTAATAAGGTCAAGGGACATCTGTTTAACATTAAATGCACCCTCTTTCTCCCACCTTGTCTATCTCAATCTCTGTCTGTTTAATGAAGGAGAGTGTTAATTAGCTAATTAAGCTTTCCAAGGATTCCTAACCAGTCAGCTAGCTGTCAGTAACTTTGCTCTAGTGCTACTAAATCACAGGGCAAGTTCTTTGATCAGGTACGCACACTCCTGCCCCAACAGGGGTCTTAATTTTCATGTCACTGTACGAGACCCTGCCATCCTAGTTTCAGTCACAATTGTCCTAATTATTTAAGGAGGAACTTTAGAGATGGTACATGCATACCATCAGGTAGAGTGCCAAAAGACAATGTGTAAATGACCCTGTTGGCTTTCAGCTGTCATTAATCCAATTAATAGTAATGACTTGAATCCATCACTCACAATCTTAATATAAACATTATCATATTAACCTTTAAAGTCAATTCAGAGTCTATCAACATAATTAATTTAATCAATTCGAAAGTGAGGGTTATCTGAATAATTGATAGAATTCTTGCAGATATGAAATATTCATTTTTCCTGATTGCAAGTTTCTGCTAAAACGGTGGTGGAATAGCAAGTGTCTCCATCCAATCTGTACATAGTGAGAGAGTGGGAGAGAGTGTAAGATATGTCTGCAGAGCGAAGGACCTCAGAGGTGGAGGAATGACCTTCATGCAGTGGACCGCCTTCACAGCTGAGTTCCTACACTGTTTCAAATACAGCGAAGCCATGGCCGTATATCTCTGTGCTTCATCCCAGTTCCCTCACTCAGCAACTCTGGGCAAGGCTTCATTAGGTCTAATGTTCTCTTCGTAGGCCATTCTCTTGTGGCTATTCACAGAGAACAGGGAAATGCACTGACCTGTGAGTAAGGCGAAGGAGTAGGGAAGTGTCCCTGATTTGCTGATTAGTGGACACTTGAAGAATGCGTTTCTGTAGTTTAGACAGCATTGGAGACAGCAGTAAGAAGGTGATGCAATGCTAACCATTAATAGAAAGACAGCATCTTCTGGAACTACTTGATTCTGCATGCTACAAAGCCCTGAAGACTCCTTCCAAAAATGCTAAATAATATAATAATAATCTCACTGAAAACTTCACCATATCAACAATTGCTCTATTAATACAGCATGTTTATGAGTATTCCTGTGTAAATTGTTAATATAGAAACAATAATGTATTATAATGAGTGCAATAATATAAACCTTGCAGTCAGAGCTACTGTCAGAGTGTTGATGTTAGACAGAGCATTTAACACGGCCCTGGTGTAAAAATCACATAATAAACACCATGAAGGTGGTGTTGTGCTACTTCACTTTACAAGAACTCTTCACAAAGAGTGGACAAAAGCCGTTTAGCAGTTTATGTCGCCAATCACCAATTAGAGAACCTTGTGTTTTGTCATATTTTGAGAAATCACATTAGTATAAAAAGAGACATGCACACAAAAAAGCAAACACACTCATCGGGTCTTTTCACACTTCTATTTTTTTTTTAGGACCTGAGTCATTTCCAGTGAGAGTTTGGAATGTTTTATGTAGTGCCAAAGCTGTTTTCGAAACCTGGTGCAGTTCAGGGACTAATCTCTAAACGCACCATGTGTGAAAGCTACAGTCTTAGAAAAATAACATTCCACATATAACACCAGGAGCATTCCTCAGTTTATCTTAAAGGTCTTAAGGTCCTATGTTAACTGTTGTTCCTACAACAGTGTTTCCCTTTCAGAACTGTCGCTTGTAGAACTGTTAACCTTTCAAAGGTCCCTTGTAGATATCTTCTGTTCGAATGTGACTTAATTGCCAGGGACAGCATAGAATAAAGTGACTGGTAGAACATAAGGTGTTACTTCCTGCACATTTGGGTAAAAAATCAGACCTCTCTCAAAATTTCTCAAACCCAGAAAACAGAGTGTCCAAGTAGAATCCCTTTAGGGATCTAAGAACCTTTAACTGTTTTGAGAAACAATTTTGTTATGAGAGTGCGTTTCAGGCTTCATGAAAGTGTGTTTTGGTCTGTAGTGGATAAAACACCTTCATGCAAATAGAAGACATTTAAGCAGATGTGACTACAACTCATGAAAACGCCTAATTAATTTTTAAATTCTATATGAAAAAATGTAAAATCTGAAAAATCTGTGCATATGTGTGGCAGTCTGGGAAAAAATGAAATTCTCTTCTGCCAGATGACAAAATTGTGATTTGACCGAAGTTTTTTCTACCTATGACTAACTATAACTTTGACAACTTTAGGAAACTATTAGTACACTATATGGCCAAAAGTATGTGGATGCTTTGATTTGAACATCCCGTTCCAAAACCATGGGCATTAATATTGATTTGGTCCCCATTTACTGTTATAATAACCTCTACTCTTCTGCGAAGGCTTTCCACTAGATCTTGGAATGTGGCTGTGGAGATTTTTGTTTATTCAGCCACAAGAGCACAAGAGGTCAGGCACTGATGTGGGGTGAGGAGGCCTGGTGCGCAGCTGTCATTACAATTCATCCCAGAGGTGTTCAGTACAGTTGAAATCAGGGCTCTGTTCAGGCCACTCGAGTTCTTCCACAACAGCCTTGGCAAACCATGTCTTCATGGAGCTCACTTTGTGCACAGGAGCATCGTCATGCTGTAATATATTTTGGCCCCTTAGTTCCAAAGAAGGGAAACGTTAAATCTACAGCAACCAAAGATATTCTAGACGCTTGTGTGCATAAACAGTTTGGGGAAGGTCCACATGTAGGTGTGAGGGTCACGTGTCCACATACTTTTGGCCATATAGTGTATATTTTGCTAAAATGACAAGGAAATGTTTTTATTCAATTTTTAATATTGCCATGGCTGTCTTTGTGCAAAGATCATGTTAAGGGTAAGGGGCCAGTGTATCAAACACAATGGTAAAACAGCTATTAGCTAATGTGATTTCCTCACACAAGTGATTGTCATGCTTTGATCAAGCTGTTGCATAGCTATGTGCTGTAGCAAAACTGACATAAGCCTGATTAAGTTTGTAATCAGTTTCCAGCTGTCAAAATGCCCATGGTGTAATCTTTAAATGTCTCCTTTCACTCTTGGGTAATCAGACAATCAGAATGTAAAGCAGAACGCCTATTATTTTCAGAACTATATATATATATATATAGAAAATACTTTTTTTCTACTATGTACAAATAAATGAGAGACAGTCTGGTTTTCTCAGACTCGAGACTTGATAAGCATAGAGCAAAAGTTAAAGATTTTCCAATTTTCTCCCAATTTTCAATAATTGCACAAAAATGATGTAATGCTGTGTAATGAACCCACAGTTAGGAAGGGATACACACACACACACACACACAGTCCAGCAAGGACACACCAGAAGCAGGTGCTGTGCCCAGGTGGAAATTCCACTGATGAACCTGGCATGGACAGATGGGTCAGAGCAGGTCACAAGTCCACAAGCAAGGCCTCACTCTGTCTTTGTCTCTCCCTTTCTCTCTCTCTTTTTCACACACTTACACACACACACACACACACACACACACACACACACACACACACACACACACACACAGTACCTACTTGTTGCCAACTAATTAAACAGGCCATTAAGAAATCCTCTAAAATCGATGCGCCAAAATAAAACTTATCTGCTCATTCTGGGAAGGATAGATATCATTAGAGAGTAATTAATTTGTATTTTGTTCCTGTGCTCCCTACAGGGCCCCGAGCTTTTCCACCTTGCAGTGCCAGACAGACTTGCCGGAGGTAATGGCAGATATTTGTCTGAGTTTTAGCAACGGCCAGTTCCCTATTACAACCTGTCAGCCGCTAAAAAAGCACCTCAGCTGGTGGTTTGGACCTTCAAAGTAACACATTGTTTCACAAATAATATGCAGCATGGAAAGAACTGCTCACTTTTAATTTACACTAAGCACACTGAAAAGTCAAGGAACGATATATCGTTCTTTTTTTTTTTTTTTTTAGTTTCCTCCTCGTCTGGCCACTTTTGATTGGGCGAAAGTGTTAAGAGTCTGGTTGCTAGATAACACATTCCGGATCTTCACACTCCTCCGTCCACAATCAATCAGCATGCTACAGTGTTGATGCCGCTCCATCTGCTAGCCCTAGCGCCGTCCATATAACAAACGCTTGTCAATTTAAGCTGTTTTATTGACTCATCTGCTGAGTTAGGCTTTGATCACAATCCCCCTTCTCTCTCTCTCTCTCTCTCTCTCTCTCTCTCTCTCTTTCTCTCACTCGCTCTCTTTTTTATGAATACATTTTCATGAATACATTACCAGCTCCTCTCACCCATGTGCTGGGGTGTTGTTTCTCGCAGTTAATCACTGGGCAGATAAATCATGCACATATTTGGTGTCCATCTGCTGGGAAGGTGCTGCATGCATGCTCCCCCTCACCTCCTCACCCCCCCATTTCTCTTTCTCCATCTCTCCATTCGCACTGATGGACAATAACAGCAGTGAAAAGCACAGGGACTTGCTGCCAGCAGGTTACACCTCTGCATTGGCACACACTTCCTTAAGGCCAGATTTTGGTGGTGGTGAGGAGATGGTGTGAGGGAACAGAATATTCTTTATTATCTTTTAACGCCCTTAACGCACAGGAGCAGTCGGCAGATCCAGATTTCTCATACTCATAACTACATAGCCTTCCTATTAGTTTCAGTGTAGTTAATGAATAAATATGCTTTAAGATAAATACTTAATAATACTAATAATAAAATAAATGCTTAATAATCTGGGACTTATCACAAAAAAATCATAGTCATAGAAAAAAGAAGCAAGAATTGTATATTCTTTTCCAAAAGGTGAAAACTGGGTACTTTTTTTTTTTTTTTTAATTAATTTACTTTTAATTATTTTTTAAATAATTTTTTGCATTATTTTCTTTATACCAATTTAACAAAAAAAAAAACACAAATTATATAAGGAAATCATTTTTACAATTATTTTTGTTTGTTTGTTTGTTTTTAAATTTAGCTTTTTTTTTTTTTAGCTGATAAACTGATGAATCCTTGCCAGAAATACTGTTGCATAAAATACATTCTTCATTATCATCATTCATACATTCATTTACAGAAAGCGGTCCCCGTCAGGGTCATGGTGGATCAAGAGAACATGCTGTGGTGGAGACACACTCAGAATGGGACACTAGTCCATCACAGGGCACCGTGCACACACACATTCGCACACTCATTAATACCTGGGGCGATTAGAATAGCCAGTCCACCCTACTGGCATGTTTTTGGGATGTGGGAGGAAACCAGAGAACCCTGAGAGGAAGAATTTAAAACAAAGAGCCATTTTGACAAACCATCCTTCTTAGGCCTTTATATGTCTAAAAGGTTTCTCTTAGGTCAGATGTGGAATGTATAAAGCCACAAAATTCTTAGAAATTAAGAAATTCACTCCTACACTTAGGTCTAATAAGAATTGTAGGCTACAAAAAATCTGTTACCCTTAAAAGTACTCTTGAATATTTAGGAACACTTTAGAGGTATCTTAAAGTGTTAAGAGTAGCGAAAGGTGGCAGCACTGAAACAGAAAAGACACGCACACATATCCACACAATAAGATTCAGTAAAGAGTGAAACAGGCATGGCAATTACCCCATAAACTCTTGTGGCTATTATTTCTATTGTACTTATTGAATAATTCTTAGTAGTTACCAAATAACATGCTTTAAGATGAATAATTTAACCATAAGATGAGAATTTAATGTGTTCATTTCTTTCCTTAAAATTTTGCTGCATCAATCATTTTGTAAGCAGTGCTACTGAAGTTCTGAGTGTAAAGCAGTGTGAGGGTTAACAGGGCTGTCGCAGTAATGATGGATGCACTGGTGGCAGAGGTGCTCCCCACTGCATGCACTCTCAGACCCTCAGAGCCACGGCATTTTGTATGTGATGGAAAGAATAAAGACAAAAAGGAGAAGGTGTCACTGCTATGTGGCATGGCAGATAGAAATCTGAGCACGGAAATGAGAACGCAATTCAAAGGATGCTCACATTAGAGGTCGAGAACTGGAAAATGGTGCTAGAGAGTTAAAGCAGAATTATCGTTAGCTTAACACAGCTGAAGAAAGAGCCCCATTACGCTAATTATACATTTGGTACTTTGATGTCCAATAGTCATTAAAGATTCAATTGAGTCTGGAAAAATTAATAGAGCATTAATCAACATGCGTTAATTAGCTAATAACATGTTAATTAAATCGGGTATTTAAAGTTCAGAGATGTGTAATGCTTAGCCTAGCGTGGAGCCCTCAGTGCTCAGGTTCGATTGTCATGAGATCTGTGACTGTAACGGCAAATTAGAACGAAATAGAGGCGTCAATTAGCACTTATCTTCTTTGTCCTTTTCTGTGTCCTTTTCCAAGCATGTGGTCCACTTCCTTCTCCACTGATCAATCACACAACAGAACAAAAAACAAAATGGCAATAAATGACCGTTTGATCACCATTGCAGCTGGCCATTTTAAACTGCCATATGCTCGCTGCTTCTTTTGACACAAGGATGTAAATACAAAGCAGCAAGCAGGATGGAGAATGGCAGAAAGCCAATACAAACGCATGTTCTTGAGCATCCCGATCAGTGAGTTATTTTCTAGAGGGTGTGGAAGCTTTAATGTGAAATCAATAGGCCCTGGCAGAATAAAACGCTTGACCTGAAGTTCCATTTTCTTCATCCTCACCTTATCTTGGTTTGTGAGTGGACCATGCAATAAAGGCCATGTTTTATTTTAGCCACTATTACACATGATGTGGAAGCAAAGTGTGTTAATCATCTCAGGTTATTCTACTAATCCACAATTGCACCTGTAATGTGGTGCGTATGAGACATTGAGGCATTGAGCTAATACAGTGTACCTTTACAGTAATTACATGTGATGTGATCTCTCCAGGTGCAGTGCTACAATGATGATGTTCCTCCACAGTGATTAGACATGATACATTCCACATTGTTCAGTATAGTAATATTCTGATTGTTTTAAATCTTATGATTCCACTTTATCAGGAAATTCAATTCAATTCAGTTTTATTTGTATAGCGCTTTTAACAATGGACATTGTCACAAAGCAGCTTTACAGAAATAAATGGATTCACAAAAATCCAGTCCCATTTTTGTGGGTCTCCCGAAGATGATGCAATGGCACCAATGTCCTGATTCTCACTTCTTCCCTGCAATAGCTTTGCACCACATGACGAGCTCTGAGCCGCCAAGACTGATATTTCACCCTCTTCCTTCGGTCACTTCTGTTGCAAGGGCTGCGTCCACAGATCAATACTTTTGATGGAAGGCAATAATCGGCCCTATTAAGTGACAAAGGTTTACTCTGTAACAGCTGGGCTGGCGAGAGACCGGAGCTTGTCTGACTAATGAATCGTGAAACAATCAGGCAGTAGCCATTTGTGTTTAGATCTGTAAATATGGCGCGGTACAAGTGCCAGACCATCGCCGGAGCTCCAGCTGGGGCCACAGATGGTCTGGATTCAGAGCAGTACTGGAGCCGTTAGCTTCTTCGGCCCACACCGCACCTCTGCTGTCGCTGAGTGACAACTTCACTTTCACACTAACTTCCTTGTATACCCTGTGCCAGGGAGCCAAGCTTTCTTAAAGTGGCTGACAGGTTCTCCGAGCAAGGGTGTCCCCAGAAGGATGCAAGGAGAGGGAGAGAGAAAGAGAGAATGCGAGAAAGAAAAAAACAGCCATGATGAAGAGCAATGTGATCTTGCTATTTAAAGACATGATCACCTAATTAACCTTGTAGGGCAATGACTAATTCGGACATGACGCAGAATAGAACCATGGCAAGGTCTGCAATAAATCTCATTAAGTAGCTCTTTCTCAAAAATGAACAGCCAGGCTGGAGCTTCACTTGCATTTGTATATGACTATGCGTGTGCATTTTGTTTTAAGAACTGAAAATGTAGTATATACTGTGCTTATCAGTCCAACTCAAAAATGGTCTCATAGTAGATAATAGACTGAGGTGCATTTACTTCTTGACATTCAAATAAACACCCGAAGAAACACCCGAAGAGACTGATAACCACTGTTTCTATTCATCCACACAAGTAAAAGGAAATGGGCCTTGTTTAGTCTAAGCAGGAATAGAGACGCATTGACGATAAAAAAAAAAAAAGAAGAAAATAGGTGAAAGGTGTATTTAAGCTATTTTCAAGGCAAATGATCCTCCACTCACATCTGGAAGGGTGATTTTGACTGAAAGCTATGAAGTGCAACTGTGTCTGCTCTAGCACATGAAAGAGGTTTGGAGAAGGCACAGCTATTTTGTGTAATAGATATTAGCTTGTTGGTGAGCCATTTTATGATGTTTTTGTCATGATATTCTTGGTTTTAACAAAGTAAAGGTATGGCGTTTCTCAAGAGGAAGACTAACACTATAATGCTATTCTATTGAATACGAATCAGACTCACCTGATGTTCTACTGCAGGAGTCCCCAATGTACTTTATCTGACCGAACTAAAAATACTATATAAAAAATAATAGCTGTATTTCAGCGACTCCAGATTTCTAAAAAAGAACCAGCACAGCTTCTGTAGCAGATCCTCAATCCAATCATTTATGTAAATTATTTAGCTGAAGGCAGCTCATCCACCCAAAGTCTAAGTTCTGTAATATCTTACACAGTATAAAATAACACAAAATCCAGTATATTTGCTCATTTGGCAGACTCTTTTAAAAAATAGGGACATACCATTGATGCAGGATACAACTGAACTGAAAGTTAAAGATTTTACTCAAGGACCCATCCATGGCCGTTTGGCAGTGATGGCATGATCTTCTGCAGTGTAACTCAAAGCCTTAACCACTGAACCATAACAACTAGTGCAAGCAGCTTGCAAATGTACTTTATTATGAGTTATTTTATACTGTGTAAAATATAAGTAAATATGCAGTATGTATACTTATATGTATACTGTATACTTATACTTATATGTACAATAGTATACGTGTAATCTCATCTAGAAAGCTAACTATTTTTGCCATTCAGCCATGTTAGTTATTTATCCAGACCTTTGTAAGCAAGGAAGTTTATGAAAGTGGATTTTCACAAATTGTTCAACAAACTAATGATCTGGACAGTTTTTCTTTAAGACACTTGGATGAGCTTTGATGAAGCCACTATATGTAGCTGCTTTCATTCGAAGAGCTCTACTGCTAAATGAAATGCTGAATATGAAGAGACCATTTGGCTGGCACAGACCAAGCATCAGGTGAGGCAATATTTATGGGCACCCAATGAATATGGCCAGGTCAGCCGTTACATTCATTTCACATCAATAACAATACCAGCAGGAGACCTGCTGTCCTTGCCTTTCTCCGTGTTGCTCTCTCTCTCCTCTCTCCAAGCCTTCATGAATACAGAACCTGGGCAATGAAACTTTTCACTGCGTTAACTGTCGTGACCCCACACGGCCAGGCAGAATGACTTAACTAAGCTGTCAGGTCTAATCAAGCCAATAAAGGGATCAGATAAATGTTTATTACATTGTGGGAAAAGATAATTTCTATCCTGAAATTGAAGATGACCTTTCTGGATAATTCCTGACCACCTCTTTTTTTTTAAGGCAGATAAATCAGTGGCTCTTTGTTTGAAGCCGATGTGGTGGAACCTCACTGATGCTGGACATAAAATGTTCTGACCTCTACTTCTGTCCCAATCTTAGATTCAGTGTGTTCCACTCAAATTTACAAAACTAAGTCAACATACGTGTACAAATCCAAAACAAATTGCTATGTGCCAGAGATTGCAGGTAGCTGAAAGTATCTGAATGAGGTCTAAAGTCATTTAAATGCACATGGCAGATGGGGGTGCACTGGGAGAAACCATTGCAGAAAAGACACATCATTGAAATAGAAGGAACAGTATGTTGAAACTGGGTTCAGGCAAGAAAATGTGATATAATAAAGATATTGATGGTAATTATATTTGAACACAATTTTAATTCATGTCATTAAACAAAAACAAAACAAAAAGTACTGATTAACTACCATAGACCGGGGTGTGCTGTTATCCGAAAATACTCTGAGGCAGCTGCTGTTTTTCAATAACACAATTACCTAAAGTGTTTTATTCCTCTTATATTATATTTTAATGTATTTAATGCATACGTTTAACCATTTATAGTTGCATTTAATATTTAATATTTCATTTAATAACATCCACAAGACAGAAAAAGTCCTCTGTCCTGAAGACTTTCCCCTGGCAAAAAACTTAGTGACTGTTAAAAAGCACTGACACTGGCGACTCCTTCCATAAAAGCTAAGTAAACTCCTCCTTACAGACTACTCCTCCTTACATATCGACACTATATAATTTTTTCTCTGTTAACTATCAACAAATTTTTAAAACTGTTTATTAATAGTGTTAGATTATTAGGAGCATCCACCATACATGTCCCTGGGAATGAGCTGTTATGATAGAAGTGAATTTGAACGAGCACATTTATATAAACAAAATCTGAAATACACTGCCCTCCAAAAGTTTGGAAACGCCTGAACAAAATAGGGTTTTTGGGCAATATCAGCATAAATCCTCTTTAGATAGTGACCATTTTGCATTGATAATAAGGGACAACACAAACTATGAAAATATATTTTATTAAATAAAAAGTTTATGAACATAAACATGAACATAACATAGAAAAATACTCAAATTTTGGATTCATCAAAGAAATCCCCATTAGCAGCTATTACAGCTCTACATACTCTAGGCATCCGAGCCGGTGTCTTGTCTATCATGG
>CM040998.1:11270812-11291897 GCA_022985145.1 Pangasius djambal
GATGAATCCAAAATTTGAGTATTTTTCTATGTTATGTTTATGTTCATAAACTTTTTATTTAATAAAATATGTTTTCATAGTTTGTGTTGTCCCTTATTATCAATGCAAAATGGTCACTAACTAAAGAGGATTTATGCTGATATTGCCCAAAAACCCTATTTTGTTCAGGCGTTTCCAAACTTTTGGAGGGCAGTGTATACTATGTGGGAGTGAAGTATAGAATATAACTGTGTGCTAAGAGTGTGTTTATTAGCACTAATCCAGTATCCACCACAGTTCCCAACAGAAAAGGTAGAGCCCACTGTAGACAGGTCCTTCCTCTGGGATTGTTAGTTAAGTCTGTAGAGCAGATAGGGTCCATTGAGGTTATTGGTTGAGGGGCATGAATGGCCAGGACATGGGCTGAGATTCAAGGCCACCCCGCAACCAGCAGTCCCCCACTCACAAGAACCCGAATTTAACTTCCTGGGAGCATGAAAGTTGAAGGCAAATAAATCTAGTTGGCCTTACCAGACTTTTCCCTGATAGTATGTGGGGTATTCATGAGCTAATGGGCCTGACAGGCAGTCCAGCTTTCTTAAGTGCAGCATACAATTACCTTCTTAAAGCATGTTTATTAGGAATAATTCTGAAATTGGCATTGGTATTCCAGGCAGGGTTCAAAATCGCAGTTGTTTAAAACACTGAGAGGTAATCTATTCTCATATATAATAAAAAGGTCAAAACCAAGGAAAGGAAAAAACACAATACTAAGGAAATATAGGGGTCACAGCTAGGATAACGTGATAAGGAAATAAGGAACCAAAAGTCTGCATGGAGGACCAGATCTTTGCCTGGCAAAACAGGAGTTGCTGTTGGAGGGACAGGAATCTGCAAGGAGGACTGGGAATCTGCATGGTGTGTCAGGAGTCTGCATGGATGACCAGGAATGTGCAAAGAAGTCTGGAAATCTCTATGGAAGGCTCATAATTTGCATAGAGAACCCGGAATCTGCATGAAGGACCAGGAGTTTGCTTGGAGGACTGGGAATCTAAATGGAGAACCCGGAATCTACAAGATTAGCAAGACTAGTCATTTGCACAGATAACCAGGAATCTAAACGGAGGACAGGAAATCTAAATGGAGGAAAAGCAATCTGCATGGAAGGCCAGAATCTGCATGGTAGAGTGGTAAAAATAATGCATGAAATGGTGCTTCTATAGTCTCTCTCTCTCTCTCTCTCTCTCTCTCTCTCTCTCTCTCTCTCTCTGTTGTGAATGTACTCTTAGCTCTCTGGCTTCATTTGCCAGCCAAGAGCACTTAGAGTCATTATTGTCCTTCAGCCACGGTTGACTGAACCCCCACCTCATCACTGGTGCACATGGTATTATGTTTTGAGGGTTGTTATGTTTGCTGTTCATGATGCTGACACCATGTCAGCATGGCTTGGGATGTAGTGGAACCATTCTGAGAGGTATAGCATCACAACCTTAAAGCTGACATTCTGCACTTTATAGTCATCATGGTCATTGTTTCTGTAGTAAAGAGTCAAAACCCCAGTAACTGTCACCATCCAATTATTTTACAGACTGCACTGTATATTTCTTACCCACCCACATTCTTTGTCTCTGTCCTCAAACCCAATACCTGTTTCAGTTATCCAGCTTTAATGATTATTAACCATGCACACACCCACATTGGGCAATCGGAAGGTTAATCGACAGGCGACGGCTGTGGAGTCCCATTTATCAGTTTCTATTTATCTCTCCTTGGGAGGTGGCAGGTTTACTGTAAATACCTTCTGTCCCTCTAATTTCCTAATGATGGGGATAATGATGGAGAATGGTGCAGTCATTAGCTGGGACGGGGCTCTGTGCATCACTCTGTCAGCTCTGTCTCTCCCAAGCCCACAATGAGAAGTGATGGAGCCCAGCTGTTCTGAGGACTTAGCCCATAACACACACACACACACACACACAAAATGGCAGCATGACCACCAGGAACCTACAGTGAACTAACCAGTCAGGGTGCCCAACAAAAGAGTCCCTAGACAGAGGATTGATGATGGCCCAGAATCTAGGATACAAGCCATTAGGCTTTTTCTCACTTTTTGTTAAAATGCTGTTTTACATTGTACCCTTTGGGGGATTAAATCCTTAAGACCAAAATTACATGCATTTTCATTTATTTTCACCATAATTACAGAATAATTATTCATAATTCTTTATAATATGCTTTAAGATGAATACATTTTTAAAAATAAAATTACCCATTCTTTTTAATGGAAAATGTAAATGTAAAAATGTAAATACTTAATATATCCTCATCTTCGTTTTATTGCTATTGGCAATATCTACTACAGCCCAGAAACACAGAAACACAGAACCACTTCAGATGCTTTAGGATCCTTCTGATAACAGGTGTATGTGTGTATGTGTGTGTATACAGGTGTGATCATATAATGGGGACTGAAACAACCTTTAATTCAAAATTACTTCTGTAACCTTAATCATCTGTAATAAGACTGTAATTAAAAAAAAAAAAAAAAAAAAAAAAAAAAAAAAAAAAAAAAAAAAAAAAAAAAAAAAAAAAAAAAAAAATATATATATATATATATATATATATATATATATATATATATATATATATATATATGTGTGTGTGTGTGCGTGTGTGTGTGTGTGTGTGTATTATTTTATTTTTCAAATCCATGAACTGAATTAAACATTGCTCCAATTTTAGTAAAAATTCATTTTAAAAAAAATATAACCTCTGTTTTATACATCCTATTTCATTTGAAAGGTGAACTATGTCCCAGAATCAGTGTTTTCTCTCTCCACCATTTAGAGAAATGAGTGCCACTAGTTAATCTGTATTTCCTTCATACTATACAATTGCTTGTTCTGTTACTCTTCATCCCATACAGTTCATGCATCTCTCTTTCCCCCATTTCTGCAGCTTTGTCTGTTTTGGCAAGAGGAAAATGTGAATAAAGGACATGAATCTCTCCTGGACCCACTTCCACTTTGTCTCTATAGCCCCCCTCCCCCCTGCCTCCTCTCTCTCCTGTCTATGAGAAACGGTCTTTTGTCTGGCACCCGCTTTAATTGGTAGTCAGCACCACGTGTCCTGCTCTCAGCCTTGCAGAACATGTTACAATTAGAGCTGATAGCGAATTAGCCCTTTTCTTTCCAAAAGATTAATTTGGGAATGTGTCATATCAAGGCAAGGCTTCTTTATCTTGGGCTATCATGTAGAATAGAAAGGCAAAAAAAAAAAAAAAATTTAATTAATATATTTGTTAGCTCAAAAGCAAAACATATCGCCAATGACTGAAGTTGAATAAAATTCAAATTGCTATCTGTATGATTCATATAACTTCATAAGTACAGGTCTGTTATATTTCCAGGCAATAAAAGTGCCAATAATAATACATAAATGATTTGAGTACTAATACTATACTAAAAATAATACATAAACCGCTCTCATGCTAACACTAACACATAAGTAATTCTAGTGCTAACACTAAAACATAAAAATTGCTAACACTAAATAAAAAATGATTCTAGTGCTAACACTAATGCATAAACAATTCTAGTGCTAACTAATAAATGATTCTTTCCAAGTCCCTAGTTGTGTCAATCCTCATGTTGAACTTCTCTGTAGGCTAGTTTTCTCATAACGACTGCTGACACTACAAAGTTGTCACAGTAATGCCTGTTCCTTCCATCACCCCCTTCTCCAAAGGCCCCGCACCTGACCGCCACTAGCCACAGATCATCAGCTGACTGCGAGTCCTCGTCTGCTCTCCTGGAAAGACCTTGAGATCTCAGCACCTCCAGCCATGCAGATCAGTAGCTGGCGTGAACTTGTCAGAGCAGTAACAAGATCCTGTGTGACTGAGCATCACTGGAGATGTCAGGCCTGGAGCTAGAGGAGAATGAAACTGTCTGGATTAGCTCTGGTAACTGAGGCAGATCTGCCTCTACCTAACTACCTCAATTTACTTGCCTCAATTTAGGACTGAGAATTACAGCACAGACAACAACCAAGGAAGAACATTCACACTTTCTAGTTTCTAGACTTGCAAGAAAAAAGTAAAAAACAATTGCATTCGTAGCAATGTTTTTTTCCTTGCCTTGAAAATTTAGAACATTTATAGGAAACAGTTTCTAGATATTAACCTGGTAAACGTGTGGTACAAACTTTAAAGTGTACTTACGTAATTACCAAGATATTTTATACTTAAATATATTCTGGACAAGTTCAGGCAAGCATTGTTTTTTAACTAAACTGAAATGTATTACAGATTCAAAGTATTAAGAAGAAAAAGCATATAATATACTGTATAACTGCAAAGTTATTTGGAGTACTATAATAAATTTCATTGGAAATTGTGCTGCAAGTTATACAGATAGATAAAAGAAATCTGTCAATATTACTTCAAACTTTCATTTACTTAGCTGGGAGCTGTGACACATTTTGCTAAATTTAAAAAAGGCAATATCTTCAAAAATTAGAATAAGCTCCACTAAGCTTGTTAGGTTACTCTAGGCCATGCTTGTTACTGTAGGTGCTAGGTAATGTATGTTTATATAGTATGTACTTATCTATTACCACAAAATTTAAGTGAACCTGGATTGTAGAAAAAAGTGATTCTTACTTTTGTAAGTTATATTTTGTCTTTAGCTTGTCCTCTAAGAAAAATATGATTTTTTTTGTAGATCATTTTGTGTTTTGTGAGTAAGTGTAGTAAGTATAGTAAGCTTACACTATTAGTTACACTGTATTATCTATACTACATTTTATACATACAGTGTAACTAATAAGTAGTTTTACTAAGTTCAGGGTTTTGAACTAAAATGTTCAATAAAACTGAGGTAAAAGCCACAATTGTGTGTATTGCTATTAAAGCATGTTTCTACTTAGCATGTAACTCAACAGAGTTTTCCAATTATACAGTATTTTATGTCATTTCTTCTTAATGCTAAGAATCCATCTGCTATTTCAATGAAATTTTGTTCAACTGTCTTCATAGTTAACATCTTTTTACACCAAATGTTAAACGTTGTTACTTGATTAAAAAGTAGAACTTGTATGAAATCATTCAACAGGAAGTATCATCATCATAATTTTCTGAAGATCTTGAGAAAGCAAAAAGTATGTCCTCTTATTCCCCCCCCCCCCCCCCAAAAAGATCACTTTGAACATACCCAAATATAGAACTCAAAATATAGATTGAGAAGAAATTTTTCATTAGAAAAATAATTTCAAGTAAATCATTAGAATGAATGTCATTAGATTGTCTTCATGGATGCTATTTGGATGCTATTTAACCACATTTTGTGTTTTTGCTAATTCTATGCCAAGAAAATTCAACCCTATTACTTTCAACCCTGTTACTCATTTAAGGGAAAAAAATGCAGCCATTTTCCTCAAAGAAACTCTGTAAAAATTTGAGATAGACTGGGAGATAAGATGTGAAAGGCTGAGAGAGAATAAAAAGCTATATGGTTGTACAGCTTTGTCAGACTCCAATTGATTTCACTCAAAATGATGACTTGGATTTGTAATGGAACATATTTAATGGCACACAATATAATGAGCTTGCATGTGCAAACTGCTCGCTTCAAGCTCTGATGGCTTCATTGAAAATACGTGCTAGGAAAACTTCACTTGATGATGCTTATTGAAATCTAATTGTATTTTTGCTCACTGCAGATGTCCTATTAGATGTCAAAGATCTTAAAAAGAGTTTTGATGGAATGAACATTGCAGGTGCATGCCGCTCCTTCTTCAATCTCTTCTATTTTGTCTCTGGTTTTCCATACTTTACACATCAGTTACAAAATATAATCAGCCCTTTTGAAACACTATACACTTCACTGATGATGGGTGTGGAGAACATTTTAAAAATTGTGCTTGCTCGTGTCCAATAGACCATGTCAGGGACTTATTGTTGAATTGTTGAAGTCAAAATGTCTTGAGAAAAAAATTACAATGTGCAGATGGGTTTAATATTTGCAATCTGAATCTGACTATAGTTCACATTTGCTTGTTTTTATTTTATGAGTCAAATTATACTATATTACGCACAACGGAATGTCCCAGGAATCACTCAGTTGGCTATATTGATTTCCAGGCTATTAAAACAGTCATGGTTCATAAATTCTATAAAATGCCTTAAATATTAGGAAAACATGAACTGTACCTTAAAATAGGGCTCTTATCCAGGTCAGGAGCCTGCCTACTTTTAGGGTTGGTAAACTGGGTGGGTTGCCAAGGGCTGGATTTTACTGGCAAAGATCCAGTAAGGATTGGTGGGATGAGGTTGGCTGGTTGTCAACTCACTTGTTTTCTCTCTCCTTTAGCTGCAAATGATCCTAAAACCACATGACATCACTCTAAAAAAGGTACTGCTCACTTACATTACATATCATTAAAAATAAGTAACTAAGAAATAATTGATGTTAAGCCAGTTTGAGACTGCGCAACATCAGCGGCCTGGTAAGATTATTACTTGTCACACTGTCCAAGATGATTCGAATAAAATTCTATAACAGATTGCGCAATAATGTGTTCTCCATGCCAGATTATTCGATGAAGATTTTCTAATCATAGACCAGCAAATAAAGAAAATTACTTCATTCTGCTTACATCAATAATCAATGTGTGTGGTTGGATAAACAGAAACATACTTCACAGTGAGTGTGAGGAGGTAAGGATATTTTTTCTGTCCATTAGCATTTCGCCATTTATCTTTCACCATTGCCTCTACCGTATATGTAGCTGTCCTGTGAGTTTCATGTCATCCTATGGCATCCTCCTATTGGGGGCTTTTAGGTGAGCTTCATAGCAGTAGCAGCAGTCACATTCTGAGGCTTTAAACAAGATTTTTAACATTACCAGAATATTATCGTTGACTGTCTTTGCTTGCATTGGCACTAATGAGCATATCACATTATGCGATTTAAGACTGCAGATCTCAACTCATGATTAAAGAATACTTTTTACGATGCATGATTTATTTATTTATTTTTTTGCAGTAGCAAAAATAGGGGCATAAAATCATACAGTGTAAACCCAGCTTAAGTCTCTTCACACTGTGTATTCAACTCAACCTACGATTTGCACAGCTCAATTTAACAAAGTTGTTCAAATGTTAGGGCTAGTGTTAGCAATCGTTTTTCCGTTATATCTTAATTAATAAATACAAAATACTATCTAATTGGATAATGTATACTGTACAAATCATTATCTGTGTAATGTGATCACATAATAACTTAGTAGACAAAACTTTTTTTTGTTCTTTTATTCTGTACTGTTTTCATCTACCATCACAGGACAGAGGGCTAGAAGGCACAGGTTCCATAGATTAAGACAGGGGAGTTCTCTTGACCTTTTGGTTGAAATGCCACACTGTTTAAAGCGCACAAGCATAATTAGACATGATAGTCAACTCATGCAGGCTGATCAGACAACCGATTGCAGGCGTTCATTAGCTGACTTTTGGATATCGGGGGCATTACAGGCTAATGATGGCAAATGCTGAGGAATGAGTAACATTGTTTTTCATTCTTCACTGCGTTTTTCACCCCATCACATGCACAACTGTTGCTTTTGCTGAACACAACATCGTTAATGAGGGGATGTTGACACTGGGTCCAGTTAGTCGTCGTCGGGAAAATTAAGCTCTCTCCAGGCTAACGTGGCTCACGATTTGCTCTGACATTTAGCCATTAGCTCCGTGCTGAATTGGACAAACGAACAAAAGCAGAAGCCCCCCACCAAAACAAAATATCCACAAATCATTTCCAATTAAACGAGGTATCAAACAGTGAATATCCTAGCAGGAGATTTTACGGGCTGTGCACGCCAAAAGGTCAAGCTTCAACTGTACAGGGCACAGGCAAAGACCTGATTATGGCTAATGAGCTCTTTCCTTTAGACAAAATTAGCTGCATTACACAAAGGCCCCACTCCCTGCTAGTCATGGCAAAGTTCATAACATTTGTGCACAGATATAAGGGAATGGGTGATTCAGTTTTTTCAGTCAAACTTTGATATGTCATGGTTTGATCTGAGAAAAGAATCTGAAAGATTTTCTTGTGAACTGATAGAGATGATCCAATTTGTTGAATTCATTAAAACGTTTAGAATAAATAACTATGAATAACTGATTCACACCATTACAACTTATACAATGATATAATGAATGTGGCTTTGTCATTCTTAATATCTAAAGACATTCTATATCAATAGGTTTTTACTATTATGTAATAAGTTGAAACCCTTAAATTTCTTATGTTTTCTATATAAGTGACCTTTCCCATTTTCCCAATTTTTTTAAAATCAACATTAGTCTTCACTGGAGCTACAGTGCCAACACATTCAAATCTTGGAGAAAATGTTGTAGTGCCCTTTTAACCAGAGTGGATTTTGAGCGGGGGGAAGCAGCTGTGTCCTTGCTCCCTAGATGCACGCATGTGGTCCTGTATTTGTAAGTGTTTATGGAGGAGAGCAGCCGAGATTGTCTGTGACAGCAGCGAAATGAGGCTAACAAACAGCCTAATGGGAGCGAGGCAGGCACACGTCCGAGTTCCCACTGAGAGACGCTATATGTGCCCTTCCTGCTGCAATAATCCACTTAATGGGAGTCGGTATACTTAGCTGCACATTGCCATTGAGGCCGGTTCAAATGTAGAACGGCAGACAGCCAGAAACAGGATCCACTCAGTGCCAATAGGGCAAAAGGAAGCAATTTATCTATTAGAAATAGCAAACACAAAAAAGCATATTTAATTAATATGGAATTTGGCTCAGCTCTTGCTTCTGGATGACACAGAGACCATTTACAATTTATGCCTCCTGCCCTTATGGCATCTGGATGCGACACGAGCCCACTTGCTTTCTGCAAATAAGCTCCAAAAGTGATTTAAGACGTGTCTCACAGTTGCTTCTCCAACTCTGACTCAAGTCCAGTTTTGAGCTTTTTCATTACGCTGCAGGAATCTTTGCTAGAGGCCAGAAATACACACAGGAGCCAAGATGACAGCCTCTACAGCAACTGTGCTAATACTTGCTCACCAAAGGAGCTTCAATTACTTCCCAGTTTAGACTGGCAAATGCCAGGCCAACTCACAGGATTAATTCACAGTAGAGAGATATTACTGGCAGGGATTTTAGGTGCTGAGGTGAGTCTATTTTTTTTTTTTTTGCCACCCCATAATAATGAATCTCATAATGAACCTAAGGATGGCGTCACCTGACTGTGCCACACAATAAGCACTTGAACTGGCTCAACATCATGCGTGGAAGATGAACACCGTGAGGACGTTCTGGAAGAGACACCTTTTGATTTTGGAATGGCCCTCTCTCACTATCCCTATTTCTGTCCCTCCTCCTTCCTCTCTCTCTCTCTCTCTCTCATTCCTGGCAGGCTGGGCAGCCATAAGGTGGGGTGGTGCCTGAGGATAATGGCAGCAGAAGGCGAAGGAAGCAGACAGCTGGCGAACGCTGCCCCAATATGTTTCCATGAAAGAGGCGAGGAAATTTCAGAAGACGAGATGCGTACCCGGACGACACGCTCAGCGGTGAAAAGAGAAAGATTAAAAAAAATAAAATTAGTTAACATCTTGCCCGTTTCACCCCACGATGCACATTTTGGCATGCAAAAACTGATTGCAGAGCCCTACATTACAAAAAAAAAAGATTGGGGAAAAACGTACAGTTAATGAGGAGAAATCATGTATCGCCTACTGCAGCTAATTCGGCTAACACAGATGTGGTCCAGAATTATTTAACCCCCTCTCTAGAAATCTCCTTTCTGCCTGGCATCATGGCTGATGCTCCCCTTCTTTGGGAGCATATTGTGAATCTGAAATGCAAATGCCTTACTTTTTTTCAGACTCCAATCATGCTAGTTCTAATGAGGTGTAAAATATGTACATTAATGACAGAGAGTTATTTAGTTCTAGGGGAGCACTAATTGCTCCTAATCATTGCCTACATCCATCTGGTTACATGCGAAAAACAAACCACTTCATCCTGCAGGCTCATTAGACTTCTAGTAAATCACTGTAAGTAAAAAAAAAAACAAACAAAAAAAAAAAAACACAGCCCACATATTGATCTAGCATTATCTATGTACAATTGTATTGTTATACTTCATACTGAAACAAGTGGGAGACATTTTTCTTGGAACTGTTGAAGACAGACTGAATGTTCATACAAGTGATCCAGGAATTATACAAGAATTAATGCATTTACTAGAGAAAAAAACTGTGATGATTGCATTGTTGGAAAGAAAGAAAAATATTGTTGGCAATAGTCAATTCCCAACTGCATGTGCTGTAGGTACTTTTTGAAATTGGTATCTTTACTTAAATGCTACATTGACATTTTCCAAAGTTTTTTTCTTTTCCTGTCTCTTGCAATCACGAATAAGAAAAAAATGCCATATTGCTGTTCTTAAACTTATGGTAAGGAAATGTCATTTCTCAACAGTTGATCTGAGGTTAAGAGAATTTGGTGAACAGAATTGAAGAGAATTGGGGAGAATTAAACAAATGCACTCCTGAGAGCTCCTGTGCCACCATTTGCTGGTTTACTTTTTCTGCAGTGCAACTGTTTGTTTGCCAGAAACAGGGAAATTCACAGGGAAATTCACTTATATAGTCTACCTGTATGCAAAGGTAAAATCATGATGATGATTAAAATGTTTGATGTAAATTTCAAACTAACACATGTCTGGGTGTACAAAATTTTCCAAAAATATCTTCTGGGATGTTTTTCTTCCTTAAAAAAATTTGTCATATTTGGTTATCTGCCACACCTGATGCAGCCCATCAAGGGCCTGATAACAAGCTCATAAATGGAACCAGGAATGATAGAGCAGGGAGAGCTCAACAGTATTTGTTTAATTCTTGCTAATTTTCTGACCAATGATTTATTGTTCAGACCATTAAAAGTTTAATATTTTGCCATTTTGGGCTTGGCCCATTTTTTGTCAGGAGTGTAGTTTTTCTACACTCCTGACAAAAAATGGGCCGTATACTTCATAGAGGTCTTGTAAGTCACAAAGTAAGAGTAAACATGGCCAATTCATTCTTTTTGTGAAAATCTGGGCCAAATGCAGCCATCCAAATAGGGCTGTAATCAAAACCGCCACTACTGAGTAGTTCAAGACCAGGACTGATCAAGATCCAGTCAAGACGGAGTTGTGTGTGTGTGTGTGTGTGTGTGTGTGTGTGTAGAGGGGGAAGTGAGTAAGTGAATATAACTGCATCCCAAACCCTGACAAAGCACAGACTGAAAGTAAATCCCTGGTGGTGTCCTCACATATGTCCTTGTGTATTTTTAGTGAAAATGGTGAAGCAATGATGCCACATTTGCATTTCCAGCCTGGACTCCAGCACACAGCATATATTTTCTGACAAACGCTATGAGCAAGCCAGTGACGGCCACACTCTGGAGCTCTACATCTGTTGGGTCTCATTATTATGCACAATGCCCAGAGCTAACACATTCCCCAGTTACCCTAAAACTGTGAGTGATCCTCAGCTAGCCAGCACTGACAGCACACACCACTGTACTGTTTAACTCGAGCCAGTGGCCTATTCCCTCTAGCAACAGCTGTCCTTTAGCATCGAATATGCTAACTTATCCATGGACAGAAATGAGACAGGAAGATGAGTGTCAACATCTTAGAACTTTTCACATGCCTGAGCACTTCAGACTGCTTCTTTCTCCCAACAAAAACTAAAGTGCCAAAATTAGTATGCAAATAGATTCCCTCTTGGTTTTACTTGTTTATTTATTTATTTATGAAGCACATCCATGTCAGTGTTGCTCTTGAACTGTGACACAGGTTGCAGGAAATGATGCAAATGAGCAAGAAGGAGAGAAAAGAACACAAATTGTGTGCTAACGAATGCACACTAGCTGAAAAAGGCTTTAAAGATTACCTGGAGAGGGGAGACAAAGTGCTATCAACACATACCTGGAGATTAGAGAGTGCTCTAGACAACTCATGCAAAGTCTTCTTGTACCACCTAAATAAAGCATCTCTCCCAAAGTGTCAGAGTGCCGTCTGAGCACTAGCACTCGGTGCCACATCCCTGACCTACAACAACCTACAACAAGTTCAACAGTCACTCCAAAAAGGCCGGAGGGCAGAAAGGAGGCACTAATTAGGGAGGGGACATGGACGACGAAGTCCCGCAAGAGGTGGCACACGGTTGGAGAGTATACTGAACCTTCTCATGTAGGTCAGCGTGAAGCTTTTAGCAAAGCCATGCATATTAATGGCTTCCCCCTCCCTCGTTCTGTCTGTCTGTCTCTCTCTCTCTCTCACACACACACACACACACACACACACACACACAAACACACATACATAAGAGCTAGAACCTGCCGTATGGCTCTGGAGGCTCTGGGTGAGTTAACTGTGGGCTTTTTCCAGAAACATATGCATTGCAAATTGAAATTACGGCTGGATACTCAAAGGTCCCTCTAGCATTCGGCGCCTAGCACACAAAAGAAGGTGTGTGATGGAGAATGAGTGATGAGCTTGTTGGGTATAAATTAATTAGGGGTGTGTAGAGAGATGAGCATATGTTTTGTACAGTAACTTAGAATATCCTAGCATGTTTGAAAATTTATGGCTTAACTAACAGCTTAACTAGAAATTTATAAGAATTCACTTTAGCCAAATTATGAACAAATGGTTACAGGACAGTGGTAGCTCAGTGCTTAAGATAAGTACTGATTGGAAGGTTGTGAGTTCAAATCCCAGCTCTGACAAGCTGCTACTGCTGGGCCCTTAACCCTAAACGGCTCAGTTGTATAAATGAGATAAATGTAAGTCGCTCTGGATAAGGTCATCTGCCAAATGATGTAAATGTAAATGTTACATTTAGGGATGATGACAGGTTTAATGGTTTTAGGTTTTCCCAGTGCATCATCTAAATCACCTTCACTTGTTAGGACTCCCATGAATTCTGTGTGAGATGTTTATTAAGTTTCCCAAAAGCATCACAGCACAATCATCAATGTTAAATTTGATGTAGTTGAGTTCAGGAAAGACTCTACCAGTTAGGATGATATTCACATTAATATACTTTTACAAATTGGTTCTGAAGGTATCTGAATCTTGTAGATTGTATCTTGCATCTTGTAGTGGTGTATAGTAATGAAGTGGTGTTTTGAAATACTTTGTTACTGTACTTAAGTATGTTTTTGGAATATTTCTAATTTACTAGTGTAGGGTAACACATGCTTCCACAGGGCAGGATAAGACACTTGGAGGACATCGCTATCCACGCTCTTCCTCATACAAGAGCTTACAGACACCCATGATTGGCTAGTGTTGCTGTGATTGACAGGGGAGAGAGTATGCCATTCTTCCCACCCAGAGATCAAGGGCAGTTTTTGCTCATTTGGCTGCCAGTCATGGATGGCTGTGGCATTGTTGGGATTCTTGCAATCTCCCGATGTTAGGATGAACTCTTTCCTGTTGCGCCACTCACTGGATTTCTAAAAACAAATGTAAAAACTTTTGCTTTGCTTTTGCTTTGTTACTTACTGCATGGTGCCTATTTTTATATATAAACAAAGAAACAAATAAATCAATAAATTCAGATGACTTTAAACTTTTTATTACTCACCATTTCAGTTACCAAAACCTTTCAGCCAACATCATCTCCCACCGTTCACTGGCTCTTTTACAAATGCCACATCACTACTTTGACCTCATCAGAGAAAAACCCAAGTACAACTGTGGTAAGAAAAGTGTGTGGCTATCACTATTTGTTAAGCTGTCGATTTCTGAATGAACTGTAATGTTTATATTTCCTGTTATATATTGTGTATATAAACTGTATTTATATTTAGATAAGAAAGCTATATTTTATCTGTTAATCTTTAGATAACATCAGTTTCCCAACCACATCCTATCCACATATCCACATAGCTTGTGTCAGCTAGCAGTCTAGACGCTGAAGAAAACAATGTAGTGCTTGTAGTGTGCTAAAGCAATGTAACAAGTCGCTGCTGACACTCAGCACAACTACATCGTATAGCTGCATTCCGTTCTGTAACTTTGAGTCCAAATATTGCTGTCTCTCCTACTTCTTTGTTCATGATTGCTCATTCTGTTGAGCGTTGCTGGAAAATGGTGAGTGAGAAAAGAAGCTCATGCTCTTTTGTATTTAGGAGCTAACAGTGAAACCCGACTGTTTCCCTTATGTTTGAGATTGCCGATTTTTTTTCTCCTGTTAGGCAGCCTAGTGCGTGCTCTAGCAATGTCCCCCCGTGACGTCAGTGCGGAATACAACTGCTATTGGGTACTTGCTGTTTAGGAGAAATGTTCTAGGTCGAGATGGAGATAGAGTATGTCCAGCCTGATTTTCAGACTGCAGCAGCTTGTAGATCAGCCCATGCTGACAGAGAGAATCTTGTGCGAGTGCTGCTTGTCTGAGCGAGTCTTCTCTTCCTGTGTTTGTATATTTATCCAGCTTCTGGCAGACGATGGCATGCTGGCACATATCTTCAGCTAGCCCTCATGGTCTGTTCAGCCCAGTGTCACTTACCCTCTGTTTTGTTTATTCCGAATTTGTCAATCCGTGCCTTGCCCACCCTTTTAAAGTTGAACTCCGGGATGTGTGATGTACATCAGTGGTAATCAGATAAGTTGGGTAGCATGATCATTCTGTGAGAGCTCTGCACATCATCATCACTGAACTGAGTGTCAGAGTGCAGCTGTCACATTATAAGCCAAGAGAAAGCATGGCCTGCTGCTCTAAGCAATAAACTGAAAAAAAGATAAAAAAAAGTAAAAAATAGGGAGAAATAAAGGCCAAAAGATGTTTTGTGTGGCAGAAAAAGCACTAACACTTTGAGCCGAGGTCAGGGGAGCCAATAAGCGATCAGCATTCTGTTCCCCATTTGAATTCTTTAACCAATTAAAATGGCAGATTGGAGTGCAGATTTTAACATGCATGAAAAATGGCAGATTAGGGAGGGAAAGAAAAGAAGTATCACGGCTAATTATGTGGTCAACGGTCTGCCGTGATACTATTGTACCTTCCGTTTAATTTGCACATAAAACTGTGCCTTCATGCTGGCAATGTTTTTGATCCTGTAGTCAAAAAAAATCCCACAGCTTTCAAGTGCATTGTTTTAATGAGTCCGCCGAACATTTGGAGAGTTGTTTTTGCAGCTGAAAGAAAATCTGCAGCACGGATACTTTTTCTTGCTATGTGCCATTATCTCATAATGAGCAAATATAATTAGCATGCCTCTGTATTTCATTGGTATTTAGTCATTTATAGTGCGTTTATCTTGCTTTAGCCATGTTACAGTGCTAAGGAGTGCATTTTAGTGTCATGGCTTCTCACCTGCTGGCAAAAAAAAGGCAATTATTTATTTCAGGTGAATTTATTTATTCTCATGTGATCAAACTTTGTAGTGTCAAATCTGAATAACTAGATAATCCAATATGTATTACAATTCTTTTTTAAAAGATAAAACACAAAAGGAATAACATCCTACATACCTACAAACAGTATAAACAAACCACAGCTTTCATCCATGGCTTATTGCAGACTATCTAAACCTGTATACTGTAGATAATATGAAAAATATGAAATATGAAAGGAAAACTGAAAAAAAAAATCATAATAAAGAATGAAACATGCTCTTTCATAGGAAACTCATCAATGACAGGGGTGGTATGGTGCCATTACCACCCAAAAGTGGATTGTTTTCCTATAAAAGCACATCCTGAAGCGTTTTATTCTTCTGATATCACAGCAAGTTCTTATTTATTAAAGAATGATCCATAAATTTTTACCCTTTACAGTTATGTTCAATATTGTCAAATGTCGATGAAACCAGTTAGTTCCTGTTATTACGATTGCTATATCAGCTATAAACAATTGTTCCCTCTCTCTTGTAGTCAATAAGAAAAATAAAAAACAGCTTGAGAAACTGCAAAGCCCTCTGACCTGAAGACTTTTCCGTGTCAGAAAACCTCTGAATATTACAAAGCTCTGACACTGGAGACGCCTTCTGAAAATGCTACATAAACATCTCCTCACAGAAAACTTTACCATATGAACAGTTTTTAAATCTGTTTATGTTGAGCGTCCACCATGCAAGTCCCTATATACACACTATGGTACAAACCTTGCAACCGAATCTGCTGTTAGTTAGGTAGTTTCTAAAAATACCTTAGTTGCTACAAACACCATAATACTACTATATAGTAGTAATAGTGTCATAACCTAATGGTGTCACCCCTCCTCTCCTGAAAAAGTTTCCATTTTGGGCCAGCCCAAAAAAAAGGCCCTCCTCTGCCCATCTTTTTTTTGATCCATAAATACCGCTGCTGATTTTGCAGTGCTTGCCAAAAGCGCAGCTCATCCAAACTCATTTGCAGCAAAGTCCATTATGATCATCACTTTCGGTGATGAATTCCCCACGACGGTGGCGGCGCTTGCCTCAGCCTCCACACGTAATGACATTCTGCTCTCACTGGCAAAGCTCCCATGCAGATAGCTCACTCTAAACTGTGTGCTTGACAGACAGCGTGGGCCTGCAAAGTCTGTGAAGAGGGTATCTGTCAGTTTTAAAGGGGCAGAGGGTGAGTTATTCAAAAAACATTATGGCACCTCAGCTCGAGGATAAAAACAATTCAGCTTGCAGCGAAGGATGCTGTGCTTTACAGAGGGTTTAAGGTCAGCGGTGAGTATAGCAATGTGTCAAGGTCAGCACAAGGTTGAATTTAGATCTTTTTTTCCCCCTAAAAATCTACCCTGAGAGCAATGTTCCAGCTATGAACTAGCAATGTGCTACCACCCACTGCTATTCAGGCTAGAACTTCGATAGTGGAGTAGACTCAGTGTTAAGCCTAAGGCCTTGGCTGTGCTGTTGCAGTAATAGAAGAAGACATCTTGCATACCTGAACTGAGAGAGTTGGCTTTTTTTGCTCATCAAGAGAAGAGGAAATGAAAAAAGAGAAAGGAAGGCAAAACAGCTTCATAAGCATCAGGCTACCAGTGATGGGAGAAATTAAGGTTGATGCCCCATGAAACGAAATGTATGAGGAGGCACTGGGCCGGTAATGTTAAAAAAAGACTGCAGGACAGAGTCATTCCATCTGAAATAAAACAGTCTGTGGACACAGTAAGCTTATCCTGTCCAGTACTGCATGTCTCAGCAGAACAGAGTCCTCGGTGAGGGCGGAGAACTGGAGCAGCTGCCTACTATCATGGCTCTATTGTCAGAGGTTAGCGCTTATAAACCTGAGGGATCAATGCCTCATGGGTTAGCCACTCTATTACATTTGGATACCTAAGGGTTTTTTACAGTAGCCAAGAAAATGCCAACTGAATTGAAGAGAGTCCAACATGATCTCTAGCCTATAAAAGTATTAGCAAGATTAACATGAACTGACAAGTAAATACAGTATTACATGAATGATCAAGTGAAATAAGTAAAGAAACACAAAATATAGAACTATAGTTACTCACAACTATACTCAACAAAAATGAGTATTTCAACTGTGGAAAAAGTTAGGACCCTATGCCCTAATAGGTAGTGTTTCCCCCTTTGGCTGAACCTCAGTGAGACGTTTCTTGTAGCTATCTACCGGTTTCTGATATCGACTGGAAGAAAGTTTCCCCCACTCCTCAGTGCAGAATTCTTTCAGCTGTGTGATGTTTGAGGGGTTTCTTGCATGCACAGTCCGTTTCAAATCACCACACAGGATCTCAATAGGATTTAGATCTGGGCTTTGACTTGGCCATTCCAGAACTCTCCATTTTTTACTTTTCAGCCAGTCCTTGGTGGATTTACTGGTATGTTTTGGGTCATTGTCATGTTGCAAGGTCCAGTTCCGCTTCAGCTTCAATTTTTTGACAGATGGTCTCACATGTTCCTCAAGCACCTTCTGATACAATGTAGAATTCATAGTGGATCCTATGATGGTGAGCTGGCCAGGTCCTGCTGCAGCAAAGCATCCCCAAACCATAACACATATGACACATAAGTATGGTCATACATTAGACTTGGTTTGTACCACAGGTGTGACTATTGACCAGCTTGAGTGTACTGATGTATCATGTATAAGTGATCATAAACTTATTACTTTTAGTGTGCTTCCACCTTCTCTGCAGACAACCAAGGAGCATGTAATTTGCTTTAGAAAAATCAGAGATATTGACCTAGACACTTTTATATATACTATTGGTGAACTACCAATTGTGACCTCCATTGTCCAATATAATGCTGCCCTTACATCTATTTTGGATGAGTTTGCCCCCGTGAAGAAACGTGTTGTTTCTTTTAAGAATTCTTCTCCATGGTATACACCTGAGCTTCGTGAGCTTAAGGCAGCTGGTAGGCAGTTGGAGCGACAATATAGGAAATCTGGCCTAACAGTTCACAAACTTATGTACAAACAGCATCAGATTGAGTACCATAATTCTTTGAAAATTGCAAAAACAGAGTTGTATTCAACGATTATTAGTAGTGGGTTTCTAATCCACGAGTATTGTTTAATACAATTAATAATCTAACCCAACCGATCACTAAGGTTAATTGCCTCACCACTGAGCAGTGCAATGATTTTCTTAAATATTTCTCGTGTAAAATCGAGAATATTTATAATACTATTGCATCTGTCTCTGCTTCATCTGAATTATTAGACCTGCATCCCTTTAATCCCCCTCTTTCTCTGTTTTCAAATTTTATTGCTGTTAGCTCTGATTTTATTTCAAAATTGGTCTCAGCAATGAATTCTTCATCTTCTATACTTGATCCACTTCCTACTAGTGTCTTGAAGAAGTGTTTTCCAGTTATTATTCCTCATATTAAAGCGATTGTCAACACTTCACTTGTTTCAGGGCTCCCCCAGCACTTAAAGTAGCAGCAGTTAAACCAGTTCTTAAAAAATTTGGGAGCGATACTGCTGACGTGTAATTATAGGCCTATTTCAAACTTGCCATTTGTTGCTAAGGTTCTTGAGCGTGTGGTAGTTGGTCAGCTACAAAATCATTTCTCTGTGAGCAGACTGCTAGAACCTTTTAAATCAGGGTTTAGGTCTGGACATAGTACGGAGACTGCCCTTTTAAGGGTAATGAATGATCTCCTTGTTGCAGCAGATTCTGGGGCTTGTGGCATTTTGGTTTTGTTAGATCTCAGTACTGCATTTGATACCATTTGTCACACTATACTACTGGACAGATTACATAAGTGGATTGGTCTTTCTGGTGTAGCTTTAAAATGGTTTGAATCATATCTTTCAGAACGCACTCAATTTGTCTATTCTGGTGCAAACAGATCTCAGACTGTTCCATTGCGGCAGGGTGTCCCTCAGGGGTCGGTATTGGGTCCTACTCTTTTTAGCATTTATATGTGGCCTCTTGGGCAAATTATTCAAAAGCATGGTCTGGGTTATCATTGCTATGCAGATGATACCCAGATTTACATTAGTACTCAACCTGATGTTACATCAGCACTTTCAACTTTATCTGCTTGTTTATTGGAAATACAGACCTGGATGAAACAGAACTTCCTACAGTTAAACTGTTCAAAAACTGAAGTTCTATTGATTGGCACTTCAACTGCTGTAAATAGATGTAAAAATTTTAAACTTACAGTGGATGATTGCCAGATTCTACCTTCTGTGCAGGTGCAGAATTTTGGGTGTGATTTTTGATGCTGACTTGTAATACTCATTTTTAGAATGTTACTAAAGTAGCTTTTTATCATCTTCGGAATATTGCACGTATAAGACCGTTTCTCTCTATGCCTGATGCAGAAAGGCTTATTCATGCCTTTATAACATCTAGGCTTGATTATTGTAACTCACTTTTTGCAGGGTTACATGCAAATTTGATTAAGAGGTTGCAATATGTGCAAAATTCAGCTGCTCGTGTTTTAACTTATACACCATCCCTTCTGTGCTTTCTCAACTATACTGGCTTCCAGTTCAATCACGTATTGATTTTAAAGTTCTTATCTTAACTTATAAAGCAGTACATGGGCTGGCCCCAGAGTATATTTGTAATTTGGTCTCAGTGTCCACACCATCTCGGTCTCTCCGCTCTGCTGGTTCTCTTAGTCTGTACCAGCCTCGCTGTCAACTCAAAACTATGGGTGGGAGGTCTTTCTCTTGTATTGCTCCCAGGTTGTGGAATTCTCTGCCTCTTCCTATTAGGAATGCTCCATCTTTTGATTGTTTTAAGAAATTACTTAAAACCTAACTCTTTAGTGAAGCTTTTAGGTTATAATCTTACAGTTGTTGTTGTCATTGTTGTTATTGTGTTGTCATTGTGATTGCTATCATGGAGTTATCATGGAGTGTTGTTTCTTTTATTGTTGTTTTATACTGTTGTAGCACCTTGAGTGTAAGAAAGGCGCATTATAAATAAAATTTATTATTATTATTATTATTATTATTATTATTATTATTATTATTATAACACTTCCACCTCCATGTTTCACAGTTGGTATGAGGTTCTTTTGCTGAAATGCTGTATTTGGTTTATGCGAAATATGCCCTCTGTTATGGAGTCCAAATAATTAAATTTTAGACTCATCTGTCCAAAACACATTATTCCAGAAGTCTTGGCCTTTGTCTGTGTGTTCTTTGGCAAACTTCACTGTTGCCCTCATGTTTTTCTTAGACAGCAAAGGTTTCCTCCTTCAACTGTAGCAAGAGCTTGCTGTAGGTCCCGTGATGATATTTTAGGATTTTTGGAGACTTCTTTAAGCATCTTGCAGTTTGCTCTTAAATGTTCTCCACTTGTAAATGATTTTCCGGACAGTGGAATGGCTGATTACAAATTCTTTTGAGATCTTTTTATATCCCTTACCAGACTCATAAGCATCAACATTCTTTTTTCTCTGAAGGCCTTAGAGGGCTTTTTGGATCTCACCATGGTGATACCTCTCACTTCAACAATTAAGAGCAAACCAGACTAAATGTCTGAGGTTTAAATAAGGCAAGCCTCCTTCAAAATGCTCTGTAACGATGTTCTAATAATTTGCACCTGAGACATATATATATATATATATATATATATATATATATATATAT
>CM040998.1:11291997-11301997 GCA_022985145.1 Pangasius djambal
GTGGTTGGCTGTGACTTTATTCCTTTTTAAGCTTAGAAAAAGCACTCTTGCTGTTTAGACTAACAAGGAAAGAAGTTCAGGTAAATCTATAGGTCCTGACACACCTGAGGTTAAATGTTAAACTCCACACAGCCAGTAACATGTCTCAGAATGTATCCCGGGACCCTGCAGCCATCAGGTGTGCTGTATGAAGATGTTTAGAAAAGCATGTTTTTTTAAAAAAAATAATGACTCATTACATATGTATGTAAAATTCTACCATTTATTCGACAATGTTAGTCATGATTTTGGAATGTAATAGTAGCTTTGAGGGGTTTTTATAGGCCATTGGGCTAGTTTTTCATGCAGATCTGCCAACCCTGTCTACATTATACAGTCAAGTCCAAAGCCCTTCATTCGAACCTATTTTGTCATTACTGACAACTAACTATGAAACTGTATTCCTTATGCAGGATTTCCTGTAGCTCCTGAGCATTCATATACTCAAATACTAAAATAAAGATGACTGAAGGTGACACTTCCTTCCATTGAGGTCGCCTTCCAAAGTCAAGCAACCAGAAATGTCCTTCTCCAAGAGCTGACAAGCGGTGATGGTCACCAGGTGGGGTATGCTATCCTAACAGCCTGGAACTCTTGTGAATTATATGCTGATAGATATAAACAGCTGTTATTCTTGGTAATGGAAAGCAATTAGAAACATCTGCACACTTGGCGGTGAGCGATGCCTTCCTGAGCTACCCGCTTCCCAGGTGCCACTGGGACATAATTACATCATCAGGACACTACAGCCGAGCCTCCAGGACTGGTACTGATCTGTGAAGAACAAGAACAGAGCCCCTCCCTTTCTAGAACATGAGTAAGCAAGTGTTCAAAAGTTTGCACTCCCTGAGGACAATGAAAATTTGCAAATAATATATTAAATATGGAAAAAATTAAATATCAATTCAAAAGTTTACATCTACCCTTTTAAATGTGATATTATCTGTTATACCTCAGCTTTTGAATTCACAATTCTGACTGGTCAGAAGGCATTGATTCATTTTCTATAACAGCAGCTCTGACAGCAGTGCCAACTAAAAGTCAAATCACATGTTTAGGTTAATGTGCTTGTCTCTGTAATAGCAGCGTACACAGCTCACAGCGTATGGCAAATGCTCCACATAAAAAAATATTAATTGGTGTTATAGTGATTTCTGTGAGCAGATGTTTATTTATTTGAATTTTTGGAAGGAGTCTCCAGTGTCAGTGCTTTGTAAAAGTCAGTGATAAAACTTTAAAGATTTCTGACATGGGAAAGTTTACAGAATAGAACACTTTCCACTTTGTGGTTTCTCACCTGAAAACACCCTTTCAAACTAGGGGTAGTCTTCTGAACTACCAGTTCCTTCCCCATTTACGGAGTGATGTCAAATCAACACGACCACTCACATTGTGCACATAGTAAAGTTCTGCTTCTCTACTTTTAAATTAGATGATAGCTTTAGATCAGTTAATACACAGACATAGTACTTGGTTAAATCTATAACACTGACTATACTGATACCTGTTTTGAGAAGGTAATGATCACCATCAGAGTTATCACTAACATTAGCCGACTAGCTTGTTGGTAACACTACTCGCTACTCTGCTGTTGTTGCTGTACTGCAATTTCAGTCCAAAATGTTGCATGAATGTTTAAAGGTCACTATAGTAGAACAGAACCAGTAGCCACTCAGGCCTGTAACTGTAAAAGTGCAGTTAAAATAGCTTTTTATGAGCTTCATGTGCTCTGACAAAACAAACAAAAGACACGCTTATGTGGAGGCGTCCATGTTTTTTTTTCTTTCCACTTCGTACATCAAACGTGCCAGGTGGTGTTATTACAACTTTACCATTTGCAAGGCACCAGGAATGCAGCATTACTGTAATGTTAAGTGACTTGTTTCATAGAAATATTAGTGGTGACTAATCTCTGTGGTATAAGAGGAATAAATAACTTCAATAATGCTTCACATTTCTGTTAATCTGCCACATGTCTGTCACATCGACGCTGGAATCGGCATCCAACTACACTTCCCAGAACTCAGCATGGCCTACAAACATGGCCGCTAGGAACTACAACACCCAAACACTCTCACGTTCACACTCACCTGATTACTAAATACAAACACCTGGACTCAATCACCTTCACTACCACACACTGTTTAAGAGGACTCTCAGTTCTCCATGAGGAATGCAAAGCACTGCATGTAACATGAGGTTTTAAATCACATGCTAGAAGATGATATTTCTGATATTCTGACTTTTGTTTGGGGAAACTGTGTATAATCCCAATATGACCATACAAAAATTAAATATAAATATTGATATGGAATTAACTGCCTCCTCCTGTGGTCAGCCCCCCTCTGCTAAATACCCTTTTCTTCAATTAACTGGCAAAGCCCACCTAATCACCTTTCATCCCTCCTCACACTCCCACTGTGCCAAGCATGTGGAATTTCTCCCATGAAAGCATGACTGTGACTTTAATGACTTTGACCAGACCCCTATGGAGAGACGTCATCTGTAAATACCACCAGCCTCTGGTGTGCTGGATAGAGCTGGAAAGTGAGAATGGTGATCTTGACTGACATGGATGTTTTGGTTTCTATAACACATGCCTGGTATTAATCACGTACGTGTGGTATAAACTCCAAAGTACTTAGAAATTACGTGGGTTAACAAGAGAGCATTTTAAATTTAAACAAAAGAGAAATTTAAACTAAAGTACTCAGAAATGGCATGCAAGTTCTAGATATTAAGCAGGCAAAATACAGGACAAACACAGTAGAACTGGTAGGTCTGATGTAAAAAGATGTTTTTTAAGCATCAAGACAGTTTAAATAAATGTCAGAAAGGTTCAGTGTATTAAAAGAAAAGGACATAATAAAATTCTTTGGAGAAAATTAGCTGCTCAATGGACAGTGTGTGAACTGATTTGAGTGCAAATAAGTGATGAGGAAATGATCACCTCTTTATTTTATATTTTATATAAAGCCTTGTAATTTTAACTTTTAAAAGTTTTTAAAATATATGTTTAAAATGACTAGAAACATTAACCCATGCACATAAAGTTACATGTTAAAAAAGTTTTAGTATTGTTTTGTATTTAATAAAACATTTAACAGTACTATTTTGACCTAAATGAAACACAAGTGTAATACAGAAATTCTGACTTCAGTTTGTTCTGCTCCTTACTTCCAGGATTCAGATTGTTGTAGCACCAAGCATTTTGTTGTCAAGCCCGTAATTCCACAGGCAATGACCAGAAAACGTCTGTCAGGATAGATGAGGCCAAAGGTAGCCTGACGAAGTTGGATATATTGATGCTGGCTGGCGTACTTGTCACAGGAATCTACAAGCGCAGCTCAGGATAGACGAGGCAGCTGGTGCCATGTGAATCCAAGCAGAGAGAAAGTGAGGAGTATTAGCAAACACACACATACACACACAAATCCACAAAGGCCAGACAGCATGTTCAAGCTGAAATCAGGGGCAGCGCCTTCTTTCAGAAAACACAAAGCAATTGCCTGTTATGTTAAATATATGGGTCACTCCATGAAAACTGCAGCCGAACTGTGACATGAGGGTAAAATTCTAGAAAAAGGAGTTTTGAAGAACACTCCCACCCTTACGCTGACATTGCCATCAGACATAATGGCACATGGGTCAAAAGATAACATCTCCACTCAAACATGAATTATGAGGCATCACATTTACTGCTTTATGCATGTAACAAGGATACGAAAAATAATGAATTTATCAGAATGGTAAAACGATTGTGATCCGCCATGTTGAATGATTATCGTAAGAGGTCCGTAAATACTCTTGGGTAAGTTTGGGAATAAGGCTGTGGCTGTTTCCAGTGCAACATGCCCGAAACAGGACATGATAAAACTACAAACTTTAAAATGTTGATTTTATCTATGATCTTAAGTTCTGGTAATTTTCCTCTGTTTTTTCATATACCATAAATTGTGCTTGACTGATTGACAGAGAAATATTGTTGTTACTAATGGAAACCTTGTTTTTATTAAAACAGTTTGAATGTAACCCATGCAGACACCAATGGTTACATTTGTAACGACTTTTAAAAGACCTCGCACCCAAAACAGACTGTGACCCTGAACAACCTTGCTCATAGATAACTATTAAGTAGCCTCTGTACCAAAATAGGAAGACTTTTATTACAGGAAAGCCAAAAATATTTACTTTATTAGGTAAGGTAAGGAATGTCACAATTTCTGACACTAATAAAAGGGGAGAATTTAGAAAGGCATTATGTTTTTACAGTAGTTAGGAACAGGATGAGATCGAAATTATCTTATGTATATCTCAAAGTGTAACACATTACATTAATCATGATATTTAACAATATTCAATGCAATGTTACATTTTATTGCCAATGATTTATATACGTTTAAATGGCTGCAGGTTTCATGGAGTGACCCATATCTAAATGCTGCTACAGCCCGTAGGTCATGCTCAGGATAATGTGTAAAGAACATTTGTGCTACATAGCTAACTATGTAGCTAATAAACATGCATAACTTAACATGAGCTAGCTAGCTAGCTACCGAACCTAGCAAGCTACTGAAATCACAACAGCATTTGGCTAAGTTGGCTAGCCAGCTAATGTTGCCTTTCTTTATATACTGAAGATATTGGAGGCATAGCTTACTCGGTTGGTTGTCATGGTTAAGCACATAATAGAAAATAGAATAGTACATTTTTCGGAAAAGTCGTGTAAACTCAAGCAATTACTCAAGTGGTTTTCACAAGATGACTTAGTTACTCTTACTTTTTAACACACGTTTTTGTGTGCATGTGGTTAACTTCAGGTATCTGTTGAACTGTAGCTACTGCAACACTGTTGTGTGTTCAGACAGGCCTGGATATTCTTCACTCTTGTAATTACATTCAGTATCTTTCCTATAGGTTCACTGAACTATGCTTCAAAGATGAATAAATAAAATACACACTAGGACATTATGGGGTTAAAAAATCAATTAATTTAATTGTCTTGCTCAGAATGACACAAAACCAGGGTTTACTTTAATTTGAGTGTCCTGATGTAACTGCTTGAATCTCTTTATACACATGTTCACAATTCCCTGGCAGTATTACGAATTATTGTAATATGGGGAGATGTATTAGAATGGAGAAAAAAGTATTCCTGCACAGATGGTACATTCAAGCTTCTAATAATGAAATCTGCTTTTGTGTTATTTTAAAAAAATACAATAACCTTTTTCACTAATCCTTTGACTTGTGGTCTAGTACACATAAACTACAATAGCTCAATCCCTGTCTGTCCATATTAGGATTATATCTGAGGTATGTTTTTTTTCCCCCTTGCTCTCACAAATATGTTAGATACACATATCTGTTTAATTGAATTCTCTTTGAATGCAGGATTACACAGTAATGCATGACTGTCTTTGTAATTACTTTGCCAAGCACAGATGATTCATGTAAACATCTGCATGACAATTTATGAGACAAAATTTATTATCTCATTGTGTATTTTGAATGCAAGTGCATTAGTGTGTATGCAATATAGACCATATGTGATGCACGCACATAGACTATATAAGTAGTCTGTGTGATTAGAGACAAGTTCCAGCACTGTTGCGTTTGGATAAAAAGCCTTTCTTTCCATTACGCAGGCTTTTCCTTTGTGTATTGCATTTGGACAGCAGGTTGCTGATGTGATTTTGTACAAAACAGGATTTTCTGCGATTATAAATTAAGCCCCTTAACTACTTGATTTAGTTAGGAAAAGCTAAGAAAAGCCATACACCACAAATCCACAATACTTCAATGTCTTTATTTGGCAGAAAACTATCTCTGTGTAAATCTGCGCCATCCCCAATTGTTTTTACCTCACGTGCTGGGCAGAATATTGCTGCACCTGCATGTTGTAGTGATTTCCCTCAAATCTGGCAGATGGTCCACTCATACCCCTTCACACACATGCACGCAAACATACACACTCCAGCCCCCTTCCACATACCCCCTGCTCAAATGCAGGCTCTGGCACCTGAGTCTATTGGGAATACTGCCATGCAGTGCTATGCTACACTAGCTTCCAAACAGACTGTTGGAAAACACACATACACACACACACACAGAAGGTATGTTTCCTTCCAAATGTTGTGCAAATTTTAGGCGAACTTCTGAAAAGTGGGGAGTGGTGGAGTTGGCATCCAGCTCCACCCACATTAAAAGGTGGTATGAATGTCCAACTCCTCCCACAGTTCCCTCCCCCCTTCTTATTTCTCCTGCCCTCTGCCAAATACTCAGTGTCTCTGGTTTGGTACATGTCACTGGATGTAAATAACTCCCAGAATGTATTATGAATTCATTTTTGTTAATAATAATGTGATATGTCAAACTAATGTCTAACTAAGGTCAGTTAAAAGACAATGCTTTTTGCAATTATTTATCAATTGTTTGCACTTTTTGCCAATATCAGTAACATTTTATAGCTGTGATCAAATGAGGCAAACTAACTCATTTATTTATTGGTAGTACATTTAAATTCATAGCTGATTCTCAAAACTTTCTGTAATTTATATATCAGTCATATAGTCCTATATTAATACAAAATAGAGCTTATTGAGTTTTAAATATATATATTTTTAAATATTTCGCTCACTTGTTTGTCAGTGATGTTACCAGTACTTCATTCTATCATTTTTTTAAATCATTTTTTTTTTCTGTATTAGAAATCTAAATTGGAACCAGTCACTATATATATAGTCAGCAGAGAATGTCCAGACTGGTGCACTCAATCTTTTAATCACGCCGTGTGTGTTTTTAATAAGTTTTAAATTATATACTGTATATAGTCTGTCTGGCAACCTGACCTTCCAAGATACAAAATACAGTAGAATGTAATAAAAAAGTAGGTCAATTGTCCACACATAGTACTTACAGTTTAGCAAATAGTGTTAGCTCGCAGGGCGGCACAGTGGGTAGAGTTACCACTTCACAGTTCCAGTTCACGGGTTTCCCCTATGTTCACATGGGTTCTCTCCAGGTTCGAATTGAATTGAATTGAATTGAACCCTCAACCCCGGAGATGCAAGTGTGTGTGATGCCCTGCCTTGAACCCAGTGTTGCACTTAGCTAGCAACACATTTTATCATCAGTATAAAGGCTTTACTTATGACTGTCTGAAACTATAAAGTACTAATAATAGTTAACAGTATGTCAAAACAATATCCTACTAAAGATGACCAAATGTTGCATAGTACAAAGATACTATTTAGTATGGCAGTAAGTTATTTTGGATGTAGACAAGGAGAGACTGGAACACACTTAACAAAATAGTTGCCATCTATAAGATATTGCCTCTTTCAATATGCCACATATTTCATCAGGTAGAGTATAAACACATAATTGAACTGAAACATTCAAGCTTTTAGGACTTCTTATGCACAAATTAAAAATGTGTTTAAAACTGGTAGACACATGCCCTTGTGCAATGCCCGACCTATCAAGATGAATCACACAAAAGTTTAATTCCTTTTTTTGTGATCAAGACATGTTTCTCTCCTTTAGGCCTAATGCAAAAAAGATTTTTCCCCAAAACTCTGAGTCTAAATATGACTTTGTGGTGTGACTTGGAGCAAAACTCAGAGCGAAAGATTCCCCCCTTATTGCAGCTGTAGCCTTACTCTAATCTGATTTAATCACACAATTCCAACCAGCACTACAAGCGACATTAATGGGAAAAATAATTACTCATGTACAATGCATGAAGTACTTATATTAAAATGAGATGGCAAAAGAGCCTTTAGCTGTTAGTATTAATTAAGGTCGTGCATCAGTAATATGATGTACCACAACTGACAAATATCAGAGCGTTTGAGTGCATTTGTTCACAATAACAGAAATAGGAGCAGAGTTATGAGAAAAGAGCAGTCTCGTCTTCAGGCTTGAGGCTTGCCCTACAGTTACAGCTACTACAGAGAGGCAAAAATAGTGTGAGCTTTTTTTTTTTAATGTAGACATATAACATCTAAACACACTCTTGCTTGATCATCATTTATGCTGTATCGAGGGAAACACAGTGGCCTTCCTGAAAGTAACCCAGAAATGACAAAATGACTAGACGTACTGTAATGGGTTCAGTGAACAGCTGATACCTTCAACAAAACAGACTTCATGACTTCATGTTAAAACTATAATGAATTCCTGGTTACAATTACCCTTTTTGACTATATATCACACAGTTATAGAAGGGAATTATTTATAATTGCACTATCTGTTGTTACCCAGTTGAGGATGGGTTCCCTTTTGAGTCTGGTTCCTCTCAAGGTTTCTTCCTCATATCATCTCAGAGTTTTTCCTTGCCTCTGGTGCTCATTGAGATAAATGTATAATTTAAAATGTATATCCTGAATTTATATATTTCTGTAAAGCTGCTTTGTGTCAATGTCTATTGTTAAAAGTGCTATACAAATAAAACTGAATTGAAATGAATTGAATTAATGGTCAATATGCCAAGATTCAAGATAAAGGAAAGTAATCAGTGACTGCATGGTATGTCATTATCAAATACATATCAAATTATCTTGGTCAGAAGTCCATCATTAGCTGTAAGTATAATGCTTTGGACTCTGTAGGACAGGAATCATCAAATGGTGGACCATAGTCCAGATGCAGACCCAGTAGAGTAATTCATTGAGCCAAACTGAAAAAAATACTAAAACAGAGCCGATCAGTGTATGAAAGAAAATGGTGGGTCAGCTTTTCCAGATTTTTAAACATGAACCAGTGCAACTTCTGTTGCAGTTTATCCAATCACATGAATTTATGTAAATGATTTAGCTGAAGGCAGCTCAAATGTGGTCTAGTTAGGAAAGAGATGACATGGCTTGTACAAAAAAAACTCAACAACAAAAGCAGAATGTTTAACGATGAATGGAAGAAGTCTGCTTTATTCACACTGCTTCTTGTTCAAAATACTACTAGAAACAGTAGTAATGTGAAGCGCCACTACAAAGAAAAAACAAAAACATGACCACTTTGAAAGGATGAGTCTTATTTATAGGCATCAGTGGTTAAGCATTAAAATGTAACTGTTGTCACTATTCATTCACGTTAGTTACTTATTTGGACCATTGTAAGCATGGAAATTTATAAAACTAGACATTCACCAATTTTTTTGAAGACCCCTACTGTTGGAGGTGAAAACACATTTATATGAAGGAAACAAATACAATATAAGGATGAAATGACAACCTTGGGTACAACAAGGTTGTGTAGTAAAGTCAAAGAAAAGGACCACTATAGTCATAATGTGAGTCATAAACCACTCACAGAAAAGATAACAGTCTTCCATTTGGAGTCAACAGTGTCATTCAGAGTCACCATATCTCTCATTTGACATAAATCTCTGTGATTTTTTGATTTCCAGAGTGCAATCTTTTGACGCAAGGATGATTAATGAAAATTCCACACTGCATGCCAGTCCTTGACAAGCTCAGACAGTGCATACATTTGATATAGTACATGATCATGCTTGACATTGTTTTGAAACTGATGAAAATGATAGAGTGTTTTTTTCTATATTACCTCAAAAGAAAGATATACACAAACCCCTCTTAGCGATACCTGGCCTTCTAACCAGTGGAAACCAGGCACCCTGTAGCTGTGGCATGTGTGCTGGCCATGATCCACACCTCTATAAGTACTGGCGGACATGGGATGAGTCTCAAAATAACCTGGCAGGAGCTGGAGACCCAAATGGAGAGGGTGTGTGAGACAGACAGACAGATAGAGAGGAAGCCTACCAAGCCATGCCTGTGAGCAAAGTGTGGGAAACTGTGACCAGAATGACTTTACAGAGACATTGTTCTCTCAATTCTTCATCACTGGTTTAGTAATCTATGTTTGCAATTGTGTATACAGTATTTTACACTCTAGGCAGCGCAACATCTTTGTTATTTTGACTATTCTTTTCTTAGCC
>CM040998.1:11306997-11327347 GCA_022985145.1 Pangasius djambal
GCATATTCATCCTTATAATTAACATCTGCTCTTCAATTGCATCCAAGATTTGTTTTGGAATGAATTTCTGAGTTGAGTTTTATTTAGTTAAACTTCTTTCATCGACATGTTGGTCTCTGGTGTCTACATTATGCCATTTGACTACCTGCTGATAGTGGCTTCCGTGGGAATAAGTCCAGCTCTCTCATCTCCTCATCTGAGCATTCTGCTCAAACAAATAAGCTTCCAAAGCTTCTCTGTTTATGCTAATACTGCCATCAACACCATTGTGTTTGTCGTCTTGTAGATCACTAACTAGCTGAGCAGAGTCTCTGCTGTAACTCAGAGCAACTGTGGCATATAGCTGCATTACTTTCTGGAGTCCAACATTTGCTGTCTGTGCTATTTTTATGTTAGATTTCTCATTAATGTGATGTTGAATGTTTCTGGAAAGTCGTGATAGATAAAAGAAGCTCTTCCTCTTTTGTTTTAGCAGCTAACAACAAAACTTCTCTGTTATCCCTTATGTTTGAGATCATTAAAATTTTTACTCCTTTTAAACACTGTTGTAACTGTGCAAGTGACATTACACTGTGACGCCAGTGTTGCACATAACCTCTAACTTCTCACAAGAATAAAAAATATAGTATCAACCACGAATTAGTGCACAAGTGTAAGTGTTATGAGCACATCATAAATATTTCACTATAAACATATTATACTATACTATATGTATACATATTATACATACTATACATGTTAAACATATTCAGTTTGTTTCAGGGTGGAGTTTTCCTTTAAAGAAATTCAGTAAAATGCCATTAGATATTCCTCCAAAAGGAATTATGAGGGTGAATTAATAAGGCCATGTCTTGTCATGTTTTGTGCAACAGCAGACCAGAACGGTTTCTGAAAAATGATTAAAGGGAGCAAATAGGAGTTCAATTATTCATTGAAATGTTCTCAGAGCAGAAGATGTCATGATTGGGTTAATTAGACAACCAATCAATTTCATCTCAGAACATATTCCAATAACTAAATCTTATATGCGCAGGGATGATATTTGGTCTGAAGGAGTCTTGACAGACCTTTGCATGTCATCGTACACGATTACAGATCAGATGTTTCTAATTTCACTGACATCTGTCCACACATGGCCATACATATGAATAATACTACAGATTTAGCCTCACAACAGTGAACCTTACCATACTTCTGACTTAATTCCAATCTTAATTCCAAAGCTAGATTTCACCATCTGTTGCAAGAGAATCTCAGGGATTGTTCCTAAAGGATGAAACCTGTGTGTGTATGTTTTAAGCTTCTCTCTTTTAAGAAGAGCAGAATGTATCTGCTCGCTCTTTCTTATCTGGCTCTTTCTAATCTGTGCAATTATTTTCATCTAATTGCGTTAAAGGTATTGCGAAATAGTTTCAACAAAACAAAAATGGAAAACAAGTTCATTATCACAAGTTCAAGATCATCTTTGTTATAAAATTGTTAAAAGCTTGTATAATACTTGTATACAGGAATACAATTAACCCCTGTTGCTAACTACTTTGCTATGTCAACTCCAATGCTAATGCAAGCATATGAAGAGATGTAGGTATCGCATGATAAAATCACCTGTACAGTATGCTAGCATTTTTTCACAAAAATCCTTACAGACTATTTATACTGAAGTTTAACTTCTCTTAGCTAGCAGCTATTTTACTCCCCTAATGTTAGCCATCTTGCTATCACACAAAGTAGAGCAGCTAGATTAGCTAATATTGCTAATCATATTTGTAATTTAAATACCTTTTTCCATAATCAGTGCTACAAACCAAAAAAATGAAATGTTAGTAACATTAAATAAATCAGTGTACTGAAATTATCTGTTTATGTATAAAATTGGATATTTGTTTATGAGTCAGCATGTTGTCCAGTATTAAGTTACATGGCACTGCAGTGTAAAATTTACCCCAGATTTCCTGTCATTTGGCCAGCTCTCACAAGATGGATTTAGACGTTCAAGGATGTGATTGCATAGTTCATAACAGGAAGACTGGGATAAAAGAGGTTCATTAGATTGCACAAGCCGGCAGGTTGTGTACAATTACCACCAAATCCAGCTGTGAGGTTAAAAAAATTGCTTCCTCAATATGGAGCCAAGGGATACATTGATTCCTTCATCTTAGAGGCTCAGGAAGCAACCTCTAAGCTAAATCCTTTCTTCATTTCATCTCAGAGATGGACTAAAATCCATAAACATATGGCCCTAAATTACTGGCGATAGCTTGTTGACATAAGTCATTCAGGGCAGCTTAAATGTATTTTTTTTTTCCTCCTTTCTTTTTTTTTTAAGATGCTCTACATCTGTGATTAAATGTTGATGTCATGTTCAAAGCTGCTGAAGTTAAGATTTTGAAATTTCGCCCTCTCTGGTAGAAAAATGTTATCACAGAAAAACTTGGTAACATGAGTTGTGCTGTGTCATTCTCCATGTCATATGTGGATTAATCTCATAGGTATGAGTGCTAAGTTACACACTGAGAGAATTTGGAGAAAACGCAGTGTCACAAATCACATTCTGCACACTATGTAGTATCCCTAATGACAACAATAATGTACATTTACCACAGTAGTATGAAATAGTATGTGTAGTAGTATGTGGACACAAATCTTGGTGCTTAGCACTTACAGTTTATTCAGTATGACAGAAGCATTATGAGAATATTGTGAATGTCACAGTTATTGAGTACACATGTAGGCTTGTGTTTGTTTGCATCACAGATGGCTCAGAGTTTACAGCAACCAAGAAGTTTTGCTAGCTAACATACAGCGTAGAAAACCAAACTCCCGTTGATCTTTCTGTTCTCCAGCCTATCAAAAAAACTGGGCCTGAGCTGGATAGTGTTGGCATAGATAAACAGGGCAATAAATATACACAGCTTGCTAGCAGGCTATCATGAATTCTCTAGATAAACAACCTCACAACTGGGTAAAAATACAAATTACACAACAAGGATAAATCGGCTATCATTCACTCCCTTGGCACAGACTTGGAGAACAAATAAATGCCTTACTTGTTCAGTAAAAAAGCTAAAATTCCATCAGTCCTGAATCCTTTTTCCTTGTCCATATTTGCTTTGTTTACTCTCACACTCTGACTCTCTCTCTCCCCTTATTGGCTGGAAGTCAGTCTTCTTCATGTCGAAAGTAGGAGTGTGATGACGTTGAGATATCTGAACCGGTGGGTGACATATGCATTTAAATTTCTCACTAATTCCATTTCCCCTGACACAGTGTTGAGTGTAAATTACTATTGTCACAGCAACTCAGGAGCATTGTATTATAGAGGAGTTCTCCTCTGACTCAATAATCATGTTTTATTTTTAACAAAATAAAAAAGATTCTAGGCTAAATAGCTTTAAGGAAAATCCCTGACCCCTTGCAGAAGCCCAAAGAATTGAAAATAAAAAGACTCTCTACACAAGAAAAGTGATAAAGGAGCATTAAAGATGTACAAATGGTCACCAAAATGTGACCACGTGTCTACCAATTGTACCCTCTTGTGTTAATCAGTTAGTAAGTGATGAATCTGGACCGCCTTCTTAGGCCATAAAGAACATTTATTTTAGACATTTACACTGATATTCAAAACGAAAGAAATCTTAATAGAAAATGGCATATTTATGGTACACTGCGATGGGTTAGCACCCTGTCCAGGGTGTCCCCCACCTTGTGCCCTGATTCCTCTGATACAACCCGATAAAGAACATTAGACAGTATTATTTATTTATTTATTTATTTATTTATTTATTTATTTATTTTAGCGTCATGTTATATTATACATGCATAAGCTTTATGCATGCTCATATCAGAGTCACCTATAAAGTCAGGAGAAATGGATCATTCTTGAAGATTTGTTTAAATGATCAATGCTAATGGAACATCAGGAACATTAAGGAACTGAGAACCTGAATTAGACCACTGCATGCTGACAACTCTTTTGCTAATAAACCACAAATGAGAAGTTAATGGTGAAATTACAGGCTTGTTTTCCTGTCATATACTATGTGTCCCAGCACTATAACCGTGAATGATGCCTGCTTTCACTTTGCCACCAGAAGCGTTTATGAAAGATTAGAAGCTGGCTTCCAACTGCATTTCTGTCAAGTTATTTTTGTTCTAATGTATGTGTGAATCAATTAATTGTGTCGTAAAAAGGCCACCGTAAACTGTGTTCTGAAGTTAATGAGTCTGACATTATCGCACCATCACACCAGCTGGCATAATGGAGCATGTGTTGTTTGTCATAATATATGCTGCCATGCTTCGCACCCATTAATTGTTTGGAATAGGAACTTTATGAAAAACTTCAAAAGGTGCACTGTGTTTTAGTTTGTCTGTGTAGGTATATGTGACTTACCTCGTATATACTGTCAATACTGTCACCATGCTGTGAATGAAAATAAGAAGGTGACAAAGTACAGGACAAATTGACATATACTATCTTAGTAAGGTGTTGGGCCACCATGTGCCACCAGAACAATTTAAATATGTTTTAGCATAGATTTTACATGTCTGGAACTGTACTGAAGTGATGAACACCATTCTTCCAAAAGAAATTGCCTCACTTGGTTTTTTTATGTTGGTGTTTAAATCATCAGTCCAATAGGTGTTCAACTGAATTGAGATCTTATGTCTGTGGAGGCCATAACATATAATATGCATCATTTTCATCCTCATCAAATCATTTAGTGAGCCCTCATACCCTGTATATAAGGACAGGGTCATTATGAAAGAGACCATGCCCATCAAGATAAAAACGTTTCATCAAAGGATAAAGGTGAAAAATCTTTGTATAGATTTGCAGTGATGCTTCCTTCTATATGGGGACAAGTGGACCCAAACCAAAATCCCGCTACATCATAACAGAGCCACAAGTTTATCTTTAAGGTTTACTTTGTCACCCATTTGTAGCTGAAGCAAATACTGTATTTGAAATGTTTTCAGAAAAGGAAAACCAGGGTTCTAGATTCTACATAGAAACTTAATGTAGTGGTATACAGGTTGAGGTCAACAGTGAATTCTAAATTTTCTGTTCAATAGTTTGTCCTTTTGTTAGAAAGAACTACCCAATGTACACCAACCATCCCAATTTAATTAAGGATCCCTTCAACAGCTTCCTTCATCTAGTTTCCAAAAGACATGACCTAAGTTTCTTCCACCAGCCCTAAGTTAAATCACTGTGCAACAAATGGATGCTAAATTCAGATGACCAGCTAAATTCAATACTTATTTCTTCTCTCCAGAGAAAATTCCAACCACCAGTCCTCTCAAAAGATAAAGTAAGACAATCCACACTCATTCAAGCAGCGGCCATATCAGTCCTGCAGAAGAGATACCACTGTGCCCAGCTTGCCAAACTACCCCACACCATCTCAAGGTCACTTCCTCCTTCAGCTCTGAGGGATGATGGGTAACACCAGCCGGGTACACGCCTTCAACCTGGCCCGGTTTTTATTCCTGAAAGATGAGGGGAAGGGCATGGCGGACTCCCTGCTGCTCAATAACTGCTAGCAAATGTTGCCTCCCCTCGAAGGTGCTGACCCTTGAGCAGGCAAAGTCCCAGGGCACCTTACTGCCGAGCAGAGGACAAGCAGACAGCTGTCTTCTGTCAGCCAGCTCCAGATCAAAATCCCTGAACAAAAAGTCACTAAAAAAAGGGGGGGGGCTGGTCCTTGACTTCACTTGAGACCTAGAAAAAGTTTCATGAACATTTTTTAAAACCTTCCTCATGTATAACAAATTACTTTTCATACTTTTCAAAGTGCACAGATAGTGCATAATATTAAAATTATAATTATGATTGTTATCATGGAGGAGTAAATGCATCTCCCAAATTGCAAAGGGCTGAGAGTAATGGTAATATAAGATGACTGGAAATGGGATCAAAGCTCTCCTCTCTTGTGTAGTTCTGAATTTTGCTTTAAAACAGAATTTAAAAACCTTTATAAATTGTCCCAGAGCTCTCTCTGTCTCTGCTTACAAGCCAGAATATCAGAAAACACATTCTATCTTTCCTGATGGGAAGAAGCTGCATAATTAATTTGTATATTCCACAGTGACAGATGTTTGATTTTGGCCATAAAAGTAATTAATAAGGGGAGCGGAGAGAGGCAGATTGCTTAAGGATTATTTATGAAGACCTCAGTCTCCTCAGTGGAGGCTGGAGGTGGGGGGAATGTCAACTCGCCTTCATGCTCCCCTCTCTTCACCTGCTCCCTGAGACACAGATGTTTGTCTGTGTCAGATGACCCCCTATCACTTGCTTAGTGGGCACTGAGAGAGCGAAAGAGAGAGAGAGAGAGAGAGAGAAAGAGAGAGAGAGAGAGAGATGAATGGATGAATTGGTCAACTGCCCATTTTCTGGTAATAGCATTTTAAATAAGCATTAGCAGTCATTGTAAGCTGTAATATGTTAAATTTATTTAGAAAAAAAAAATCAGGAAACTGATTTGCCTCAAATCTGAAGATAAGAAAAAGTTCATTTTAAGTTGTTAAAGCTTTTGTTAACTGGAAAACATTAATAAGGTTGACGATCTTTCAAGATGCAACTTTGATAGCATAACTAACATCATTAAATGTCATTATAGAAAATCTTTCAGCCAGTTACCTAAAAGAGGGGCACCACACTGGTGCAGTGGACAGTGTTGCCTCCTCACAGTGTTCCCAGTTTGATCCTGAGCTCAGGTAAATGTCTGTGCATGTTTTCCTCTGGGAAACTAAATTGCCTCTAGGTGTGAATGTGTATGTGAATATGTGGGTGCTTGGTGCTCTGCTCTGAATGTTATGAAATGTCATGAATGGATAGCTGAATAAAAGAATTAAGCAGCAACATCCCTTCATGTGACTTTACTGTAATTTATAATCATCCCGCGGAGTCCGTTTCCCACACTCGTTTTAAATGGGAAACAACAAAGATTTGATATTCTCTAGCTTGTTATTATTTTTCTCACCGTAACAATGGCAAGGCTATGATTAACTGAGTAACGTAAACATACTTTACCAAAATGGGCCACACTTGCTTCAGTGGATAAACCTGCCTGGATATTGTAGATCTGTCCCCTGTGAAGAACTGTTGCTGTAATCATAAAGACTGTCCTGTGCTCATCCCTGGACTCTTATTCATAATATGCTCATACTGAACATTCTTTCAACACACTTAGTACTGCTTGTCTTTTCTCTTCTACACCTGAATACTGTAATGTTTTAGAATCCCAATATGCAGTATCACCCAGAAAAGGATGGGTTTTGCATTCGGATCCTATCAAGGATTCTTCCTCATGTCTTCTCTGGGGGTTTTAATTTGGCACTTTCACCTCATTAAAAGCTGCTTGGAGACAATGTCTATTATTAACTCTACAAATAAAATTGAAGTGCAGCAGGTCCAAAAGACGCTCAGGTCCTAGAATCTGGTGCGGTCTAAAGCTTCTAGTTCCTCATTAGATAGTTGGTAAAAAACCTGATATCGTAAAGGAATTTGTATATATTTGAACAAGCGAGGGCAATGTAGTTGGACAGCATCCAGTTTCATATAAATGAAACAATGAAGATATGAATGCTAACCTTGCCCTTAAAACCTAATTTTAACAATTGTACTTTTTATATAAATCAAGATGTGTGAATTAATGATAATTTGTGAATGGTAAGTGAGTACATATGTGCATTTATGTGCATGACATCCTCCCCAAAGCTTCACTCGATCAACACCTAAATCATACTGAAACCTGGACAAGAATAGAGATATTTGCTTTTCAATTTGCTGGTATTTTATAATGTTTTCTGGATTTTGAGTTAGTAACTGATGTATTATTCTCCTCATATATTCAGAATCGATAGCTTTTAAAAAAGAATACAGATGTTTGTCTATCCCTTTAACTTTCCCACAGCTGACTGAAAAGGTTGCTTTGACAATATTGCTAATTAGCTATTTGCCATGTTGATGTATATGGATTAAAGAGGCCAAGCTAATGCACACATGCAGAGAGAAAGAAGCACAGGAGAATCATAATCAAATTCCAACCACCATTTAACAGCAGTAAGGTTGCCAATATTTGCCTAAACTTCTGTCAGCTTCTTTGAGTGTGTATACGTGTGCAAGACTAAACAGTGAGGACAGGGTATGAATGCAATTTCCTCAATGAGCAGATAAATCAAAAGCTTGAAGGCTTTACTTCAAGTTCTTGTGGCTATTCAACACCATTGTGGTGACTGATGCAATCAGAGTGGATCACTGTGACCGTAATTCGACAGAAGGTTAGTGATGGTGACCCGCCACAATATGATCCTGTTTATGGGTGGAAATTGCAGCAAGATTACTCTCCAGGGTCTTATTAGATGGGCTGTGATTAAAAACAAAGCTTTGATATGTGCAAGGTGAGAGGCACTGCCTAGAATTCCGATTGCTGTTTTATGTGAATTATGCCTGTATATGATTTTGCTAACAGTGGTGCCTCATAGATCATAGTTAATATTTAGCCTCATAGTAAGACAGTGTGAGAGGCTTATATTAATTCAGAGCATAGCTTCTTCCTGGGATTATAGTATCAAAATATTAATAATGGCAGCAGAGAACATGCAGAGACAGATAGTCTGGGATTAAAACCCTGCTGATCCTTCTAAATCCAAACTCTTCAGATGAGAGGGACCCCTTGGCTCAACAGCTTGATGTCCCGCAGGTTTCGTAGGTTTTCTCAGAATAGGGGTTTCTGGTAGAAATGCAGCAGTTTGCTTTCAGACTCTTGTAGATAGAGATAAAGAGGCAGCAGTTTCACAAATTTGTAAGATTGTAATTTGTAAGAGCCATCTTACCAGCAAACTTGTTCCTTAGAGCCTACAATTTTTGTATGTCGGAATAGTACATGCGTGCTCGTACTTTATAGAATATTATGAATTATTAAGTTATACAAAGCAATGCTTTTTCCACAATTAGAAGATTAGTGTTGCATATTAAAACATTTGAAATTTTGAAGCAACTACCAAGCAGTTATTAGTGGTCAAGTTTAAGGATGTTGTGATTAAAAGTAAAATAGCTCATTGGAATTACAGTAAAATGAAAAACCTCTAGTTAATTGTTAATTCAGCTATAAAACACAATTTGCCCCAGTTCAGGCACAATGTTTTGGAGGACTACTGACTAAATTCATTGTCATTATTCCTTTATTAGTTAAATTTACAAAAGTGTTCAGCTAAACAATTGTAGCTTTACATTCACTTAATCCTAAATTCTTACTTTCATTTCATCATTACATTTCATCAGTAAATAACTACCATGAGTCTATTAATACTTTTAGTGCTAGTAGGCATGGAGTATGGATGTAATGCGATGACTATCTGTGTCTGTGTCTGTGTCTGTTTAGTCATGCAGATATCTGTATCTCTATCTGTGGGCATGACCTAATGCGGAAGATTTTTCTATTTTTTTATTTTTTTATTATTATTATTAAATATGAACCCTTCCACTATGCCCCTGAAAACCTGAAAACACTGGAAAATGCTGGGCTGTCAATTCTGGCTTTGACAATTTCTAACAAAACTGGTTGTTTCTATTTCCCAAAATATAATCAAACTAGTTGCCTAATTCAAACCACCATGAGTCTGAGCAGGCAGAGACTAAGGATGTTGTAAATGCATAGAACAGCACTTTCATGTTGATGAGCATGGTCTTTCTTTGTCCCGGACCAGTTGCTTTCACCCACATGAAAGTAAATACCCCCCGCTTGCTCTCATGGCACCTGTAATCCCTATGAACCTTCTGGGCAAGCTTTCCAAAAAGCAAAAACTGAATAGTGCGCCTCCTATTCATATCTGTATTTGTATCTATTTACAATAAATTATCTGTTCATTCAGAATATTGCATTCATATTCAGTTAGATTCATGTTCAGTCAGATTTTGTTGTTGAAGTTGATCATGAAATAAGATTTAAGAGTTCAGAAGTTTAAGTTTTTTCAGAAAATTGTGGTGAACAGCTTGACTTTACTATAAATAGTTCTAATATAGTGAGATTTCATGCATCTGTAGCAGACTTTGGAGAAATGAGACAGATGTTACATATAAAATTATGTTGTTCCTTCTGTTCTTCTTATTATTTGTTTCTTCAAACTATTTGAGTGAAAGACAATACTTTGAATTTGTTCTTATGAACTACATCTAACAGAATTACCATACATCTATGACTTTAGCAGCAGATATGTACGGCATTAATAGGCAATGCATTTGAAATTAATAGAGAGCTGTAAATTACTTCATATTTATACACAGTAGACATGGGTTCAATCTCTCTGTTACTTGGCAGATAAATAGAGAGATTAAACATAATGAAGAAGGTGATCGTAAAAGAATACATTTGCATACTAATTAACACCATGTAATACACTCGCCAATATTCTTGCCAAACAAGTATTAAATAGAGTCATCATAGTAATTTATTGATGAAATGTTCTCAGTAGAAAAGAAGAATTTAGGATCAAGGGAATGTAAATGCTACATGTGCTTAGCTGAACACTTTTGGAAAACTGTAAAACTTTGGCAAATTGCAATCTATAGCTGAATTAACTGGTTAGTTGAGGTTTTTCTTTTAACTATAATTCCAACAAACAATTTTAAACTTTTAATCCCAACCTCTCTAAAATTGAGCAGTGATAACTGCTTGGTAAACTTCACAGTTGTCTTAAAATCTCAAATGCTTATACAACACTAATCATCTAGTTGTGAAAAAAACATTGGTGATATTATTTATGAAGCCCACATTCATAATCATCATAACTGTCCTTATAATTCTTTGTAAGTTGGTACTGAGTCCTTGTAAGCATTTTTTAAAATAAAATCTATTAATGCCTCATAAAGCTTTAATAATAATCTACTAATAACAGTTATGTTAATTATTTATGAATATAGACTTAATAGAAAATGTTAGCAAAGTATTTCTTTGTAAAATTTACTAAATCATAATATTCTCTATTTATTAATGCATTCATGCTGTGCACACACAATGAATTTGAGGGCAATGTGTATTTTGTTATTAAACCTTAGTAAATAAGTATTCCCCTTTCCTGTAACAGATGCCTGGTCTTAAGCAACCTTAAAATCTTCTCTGGTGATGAAGAATACATCTGCTCTGGCCCTCTCTCTGCAGTAATATGTCAGCACTAGCACCCTCCTCGCACCACAAGGTTAAACCTCTCCACAGCAATATGTAATTAAATGCAAGGACCATATTTTTAATCCTAAAAGCTATTAGAGTTTCACTGGGGAGGGGGAGCTGACGCATTGTCTGAGCCTACAATAGCATTTTTTTAAAACCCTGGCTCTTATGTGAGAACTGTAACCCATATATGTTCTTAAATGGGCCGATAAAGCATCTTAAGTATGGGAGCACTTGCACAATTGACTAATCCCTGTTTTTTTTTTTTGTAATATTTGGGTTTAGAAAATGTGGGTTATCTCCTAACACCGAAAATTGTAATTTTTCCTAATACTTGGCATCAATTTCCATCACAAAAAAATTACTTAATATATGAACCATATTACAGCATATAATAATGGAGGTATGAAACTGTAATTATAGTGTATTCATTTTGTACCCCTGATGTATTAAAGTGCAGAGAATGTTTAATTATTCTATTTAAGTTTTCTTTGAGAAAGGCTGATTAAAACTGACCTATCCCTCAGTCATAATGCTTTGAAATTCCACAAATACTTAGCTTAAGTCCACATTGTTCTGGTGCACTGAGAGTGTATAGAATCAGAGGGATGACACGACACACACTCTGGTTTCTGACGGAAGGACGTTTTTCAACAGTATCGCGCTAAGCAGTTGGACACTTTGTCCTTCTCTGTCACACCACAAGCAGGACAATCATCTGGGTCTGGACTCAATGTTAATGCATTCTCCCTTATTTGACTTTTTAATAGGCTTTCACCTAATTATCATCACATGGATCAGAACAAGGGCCGAGCGAATGGAGAAACAAAAGGAGGTCATCTTGCGTTTTGCTGGCAAGCGGCCTGCTCTTGAGCACCCACCGTCCCACCAGCCTGCGCTAAATTTTTTCCCCTTGAACACGATGTCAATATGTTGATGTGCCTGCCTTTATTAAGACACCATCCAACTGATAACAAGTCCTGCTGTGTGTTACCAACATAAATAATTAGTGCGGAGACCAAGGAACGGCAGGTGGCTTTTGGCACAAAGAAATAATCATACTTGATGTGGAAAATAAAGTAAAAGGAGCCATCTGTTCCCGGCAGGGAGACAGGATGGGAAAAAAACACGTTAGCATATTGTCACTAACGTTATGAAATACACAGTTAATAATTTAGTCATGGCTTCAGACTCTGGCCACTTATTTAACGGATAGAAAGTGAGCGATGGCGGCCATGTTGATGCTTAAATTAACCTCGCCATGTACCATTCCTGCTGCCTCTACTGGGGATTTTTTAAGCAGCATGCCAATATTTGCGTAAAAGCTGGGGGGAAAAGAGGCACTTATTAGGTTAGGATGCACATATTTATCATATCTAATATGTTATCAACTGAGTGGCTAAAGCAGAAGTGATAGAAGAGGAAATGAATCCTCAGTAATAAAAATTTACGATATGTATTGGAGACGTTGCCCTGTTTTACATTTTTACACAGTAATGATAGAAACTATAAGCAAATAGTTTGATATTGCACTAAATTTGTTCTCGAGTCACTTGTCCCTCAAAATTGGTGGGTCTGTAATAATATGCATGCCATGTTAAAACTATATATACTGTAAAATCAGCCAGTGTTTCAGGTCATATGCCAAGATAAGGTTACATCAGGTTAAGGTCATGTCAGGAGCAGGGTTAGAGTTAATATTTCTTTCTTTATCTTCATTCGTATTAAACCTTAGCATGGTTTATTTGGATTTGTACGAATTTCTCGCACGATCCAGTCAAATCAGTGGCCTTTTTAAGTTACAACTTTGCAATGACATTTGGCATAAGTCATGTTTTCCAAAATGAGGTTTATCAAAGGGTTGATGAACCTGTTTAAGGCATTAGTTTAGCTTCAAGTTGCCGATGATAACCACATTGTGGTACCAAACAAAATGGACTTAACTTCCTAAACTTCCAGAGCCAGGGTTTACACTCCTTGCTCTCTCATACCTTTACTGCAGCAACTGAAGTCATAGACATTGCTGAATAATATGTTTTACTGCATTATGAAGCATTATGAGTTCTATATAACATGTTTTAAATGCATATATACCACAGCATTCACAAATCTGATTGTTCAGAAGGTGTAACAGCAGCTCAGGCAGAAGTTCCAGCTGTTAGTCAAATCACAGGTTTATATGAATGCACTTATTGTAATACATTAGTATTTCTATAGTAAAAACATAACCAGATGTTATTTAAAAAAGAAAAATGTCTAATCTTTGTTATGGTTAAAATTTTTTGTAAGGACACATGGATTTAATATTTATAGAAGGAGTCTTCAGTGTCAGCGCTTTGTAAAAGTTAGATGTAAAGCTGCTCCTTTCATTTTTCCTCCACAGGAAAGTCTAAGATTGAAAGGCTTTGCTGCTTCTTTGTGTTTTTTGTTGTGTTATAAAGTTAAAGGGGAAGAAGAGGTGTGGGAACAGCTGTTTATAGCTGCTATAATGTAGTAAGTGATAACAGAAAGCTAGCTTGCTTCGACATTCCACAACATTAAATGTAACTATAAATGGATAAAGGTATTAACTCTATTGCCTGAAATAGCCACAGCTGCAAATCCCTTGCAGGAGACTTCAGTCCGTAACAAAGCTCTAACAAATACTGCAGGTCCTTGGAGGCTTTCAAGAGGAAACACTCGTTTTCCCAGAAGCAAAGAAGCCATTACAGCCTGTAGTGGAAGATTTAATAGGTGTCATAATTTATCATGTAAACCCAAAAAGTGTTTCTTAATTAAGTGCGTGTGTTAATGAATTTTTTAATTTGATCCCTGTAAGTACTTGGCTATGCTAATTGCAATATTCCACACATTACCTATCAGCTATTGCCCTTGGCTATTTGCTGCACTTGGAGAGAGCCTTTTTTTTTTTTTTTACTCTGAAGCTAATCTAAAGTTCATTAACTCATCAAACCCCAGCATTTGAAATTTTAAGACAAGGGTATCTTTCAGAAGTTTTTTTTTTTTCACTTAAGTTCCATTTTAATTCTGACTCTTGAACACTTAAAGAAATGAGAATGAGAATTAATCACTTATTTTACCTGCCTTTTCTATGATTTGCTAACCCTGTTTAACTTAATCCTTAATAACATTCTGTAGTGTTGATTGACAGTTCATAGGTAACATTTACTACATTAATTGGTACACCTAAGATACACATAGTTATGATGATCGAACCATAACAAATAAAGTGTAAAAAGCATTTTTCCTTGATTAATTCAAACATTAACTTCACGCCACAGTTTAGTTAAAATGAAGCATAGTTTGTATACTGCATCAATTTTATCGATCACTTTACTTCAAGTAAATGCTCTAAATACTAATTGTTTCTAATTCTTAATAAATATTTAAGCAGTTTTATAATTATTCATAGGCTATTATCAATTATAACATTAATGTGCAGTAGACCATATGCGCTTAAAGTGAATCGTGGAATCGTACAACATGTTTATAAGTCATCAAGTCATTAATTATAGTACCTTAGGCTCGATCAAGGATTATAAAAACATTATAATTAGGAAAAGTTAACCAAACAGTATATACTGTATTATTTCAACCTTACAGTAAGGATCATAATTAATAATTAAGTGCTGTACAGTTGGGCTCGTAAGTTTATATACACCTTGCAGAATCTGCAATATGTAAATAATTAAAAAAAAGAGGGATCATAAAAAATTGCTTTTTGTTTTTTATTTAGTACTGCCCTGAATAAGCTATTTCACAGATGTTTCACAGATGTTATAGTCCACAAGACACAATAATAACTGAATTTACACAAATGAACCAGTTTAAAGGTTTACATACACCTAAGTCGTAATACTGTGTGTTATCTGGATGATCAACGACTGTTTTTATGTTTTGTGATAATTGTTCATGAGGTCTTTGTTTGTCCTGAGCAGTTAAACTGCCCACTGTTCTTCAGAAAATCCTCCAGGTCCTGCACATTCTTTGCTTTTCCAGCATCTTCTGCACCTTTCCAACGGTTACTATATGATTTTGAGATCCGTCTTTTCACACTTTGGACAGCTGAGGGACTCGTACACAGCTATTACAAAAGGTGCAAACATTCACTGATGCTCAAGAAATGGTGCAAATTGTTATTTAGTACTGCCCTTCAGAGGCTACATAAGATATTTACATGTTTCCCAGAAGACAAAATAAAAACAATTTACATTTTCCTGTTCAAAAGTTTACATCCCCCTGGCTCTTAATGCATTGTATTGCCTTCTTGAGAATACTAGAGGATTTTTCTGAAGAACAGTGGGCAGTTTAACTGCTCAGGACAAACAAGGGACTCATGAACAACTATCACAAAACATAAAAACAGTCGTTGATCATCCAGGCAACAACATATAGTATTAAGAATCAAGCGTATGTAAACTTTTGAACTTTTGAACTTTTATTTTGCAGATTCTGCAAAGTGTAGGTAAACTTATCACCCCAACTGTATATGATTAAATAATCCCTGAATAAGTTTAAGTAAAACTTATACATTTATAGTATGTATTCTGGTTATGTAATCCATTTTTTACTTTTCTTTTTTTAGTCCATTTATGTATATAAAGTGCCTCTGAAGGGGTGGTAGTTTACATAGCTACTATTTTTAACAAACATGTAACATCAATATTACTTAATGCATTAATTAACATATAAATTGATAATTAATGTCAAATATTCCTTTACTTCTAACCTTTAATTCTCTTTCACATTTAATTCTATTACATGTACTTGTTTCTCTTAATTTTTGCATTAATTACATTTTATAAGGCACTATGAACTCATGCATGAGTTCATAAGACTTTATTTTGAATAATACAATATGTAAATGATAATAGATTTATAATAAATAATACATTATTAAGCAGTTCATTATTAGCTCAATTGTTAAATCACATTAATCAATATTTAATAAGATGGAAAATGTTAGCTATCATTAGTTAATGCTAAATAGACATTATCTAACTGTTTAGTAATGTTTTATATTATGCGGAGTAATGTTTGTCAATGTACCCTTATTTTTATAGCATTTTTATTTACTGGTACTTTACACTATTATGTAATTTAGTGAGGTTACTTGGTTAAATCTGATTCCAAAATGTTCTAACACTGATGGTGTAAGAAAACAAAAAGTTGTATCACAATGTTGTAAGAGTGTCTGCTTTATGATATTGGTGTTTTTCTGTCATTAGAGAGTTATAATCTCCTTTAGATCAAATTAAACGCATTAAGCCAGGGTGGTTATTGTCATGTGCGTTGAAGACATTCCATTGCAGAGTATAATCCCCTGACAGCAGGTTAGCATTACAGGTTTTAACTATTCTTCACTTAATGGTACCATAATGTGCAGTTTTTGGTATTACACTAAATCTTTTGTTAAGCTAAAAGCAGAAGGTACATTACACTTCAGAGCTTACAACCTTTTGGCTGCTGTCACTTTGAAGGGTTCATATGAAATAGTCATAATATGCAGATGAGTTATTTATATATTTATTTATTAACTTACATACTTAGCTTAAAATTATTATTGATTTATTATGGATATAGGTTACAGAATAAGGTCTACAAATACAATAAAAGACAGATGTACATATGTGAACTGCTGGAGCCATTACAGAACTAGGGTGGAAAAGGTTTGATATGATTAAAATGCATTGTTAATATAGGGTTAAATCACTTTACAAACCAGGATTTATAACTGCATTTCTGGTGTTGTGAAAATCAAGAGAGCATAGCCTAGCATAGTTCCTCACATGCGATTACATACCACTGCTATGTGGAAGACACTCAACTCATCATCTCTTTCCCTCCCTCAAACACTCATGTCTGGCAGACATCTGATCAAGGATGACATCTTATCATCTGAAACTTAATCCCAGCAAAACTGAACTGCTGTTCATCCCAGGTGATTCATCCCCACGTCAGGATCTTGTGATCTCCCTGGACAATTCTCTGATCCCACCTTCAGTCACTGCCCGCAACCTTGGGGTAGCCATGGACAATCAACTGTCCTTTTCCTCTCACATTGCTAATCTGCTGACTTCTCCTTTATAACATCAGAAAGATTTGTCCATTCCTATCCACACAGGCAACTCGGGTGCTTGTTCAGTCCTTTGTCATTTTGAGACTGGATTACTGCAACTTGCTCCTGGCAAGTCTGCCTCTGAGTACCATTTGACCTCTTCATCTGATCCAGAATGCAGCTGCACGACTTTTTTTCAATCTTCCTAAATTCTTCCACAACATCCCATCGCTAAGCTCCCTCCACTGGCTTCCTGTAGCTGCCCGCATCAGATTTAAAACACTGATGTTGCCTACAAATCCAAAAATGGACCAGCACCCACTTACCTTAAAGAATTTATCAAACCCCGCTCCCTCCGATCCTCTAGCACTGCATGACTAGTCCCACCATCTCTCAGGGTACAAGGAAGGCATGCATCAAGACGCTTCTCTGTTCTGGCACCAAGGTGGTGGAATGAACTTCTCCTAGATGTCTGAACAGCTGAGTCACTGGCAGTCTTCAAACGACATATAAAGACCTACACCTTAAATTAGCACTTTATATGCCATAAATGTAAACGTAAATGTTATGCATATCAGTTTGTAGAGAATGGCTTGATAATGTCAGGTTACAACACACATTATAATATCTGTTTACTAATGTTGCAATGCACTATAACACAAACTCTGGTATAGTATGTACTACACGTTAAAATGCATTGGGCTTTTATAAACATCTTTTAAATGGTTTTAAAATATACCTGTAATGCTTTAAAATAACTTGCCATGTAACTTGATATGATAAAGTCACATGACTTATAAAGTAACATTTTTTCAGGCATATATCAGGCATTATTAGGTATCATGTATGCTTACTATTCTTTTAAATGCACTTCCACAACCAGTGTGTTTGTTGCTTCAGCTAATTTATCATTCTTGATGGACACTGGTGTGTCAGTTTAGAGATATCTCATCACTGATAAAGCATTACTGCTTTAACGTAAAGTCAAACTGCTGAATAAAAGTGTATAGTTTAATTGATATTCAAGCACAATGTATACTATCAGCTCATCTCTTGTGGTCCATCCAATGACCTCATGTAGCCATGTTTTCAAATAAAATGCAGCTCTCAGCAAGCCTGGTGCGCCTGATCAAGCTGTTCAAACAACTGGAAGACATCACAAGTTAAACACTCATTATTTTAATTTGATGCTAATCATGTGTTAATGAGACTAATCCTTGCAATGATTCAGGTAATTTGCTTAATGGCTGCCCAGAGTACAGATTACGGCAATCAGTCACGTTTGATAAGACGTCTGTTGTGATGTTGAGGAAGACAGAAGGGGGTTTCTCAGGTAGTAAAGGAACAGAGGCACAACGAAAGGGGAAAAGAACTCTCTATCATCTTTTTGAGACATGCCATTTGTCCTTTATATCCTGTCAAACTAGTATCCTATTCATTAGCAACCCAGCCACCACTTATCCTTTAATCGCTTATTGCAGGCTAGGTCAGTTTTATTAAAAGGGTAGGCTAATTTTGATCAATTTACATCATGTTTATTTCACAAAACCTGATTCTGATTGTGATTTGGGCACAAATTATTTGGACATAGGAAAATCATATTGTAATTACTGATATTGGATTGGATTGGAATAAGAACTCAAAGAACTCAAAGTGCTGAAGATAAGCCAGTGTCATGATCTTCCATTTCTGAGAAGTCGGGAAGAAAATTCTATCGTGTTGACAAATGACTGTAGGATAATGACCCATATGCACTAACTAATACAAATGGGTTTTGCTTACAGTTAAGCACCATCTAAACAAATGCCCATTAGTGCATTATGAGGCATTGTTTGAATAATGCATACATCTTGATTAACTCATCACAAAAGCAAATTGATCACAATAAATATTTCCTTGGTGCTTTGTTTTCCTCTTTATTTGTGACTTTCAGCATCGGATTACAACTTAATAATGCACTCATTCACCAAGGACATATGCAAATTTTCTGGCAGATAAACCAAAACAGACCTTGCATCAGTATTGGTGTGAAGAAAAAAAAAAAATATCTCTATTGTGAAAAGGGAGAGTCCTGGGCTTACTATGGGATAACCTATATTTCCCGCTCTTAATCTGGTCCGAAACATGTAAAATACCCACACAGGGTTTTAGGCGTTCTTTTTAAATGGATATCCATTTTTAATTCTCATGCATTGTGCCGGGCTTATTCTTGTTTAGCATGCTGAGTGACAATGGACTTATGTGGCTTTTCTATCTGCCAAAGGAGCTTTGGCACCACAGATTGCCGCCCAGCTTTCAGCTTGCATATCTCACCCAGTCCAATCTGCTTTAACACTGCTCTGTTCAGGGCTAAATCATCCATTTTATAAAAGTCATATTTATGTTACAAAGATTATGCTCTGGCCAGTTTGACATAAAAGTTATGAAAGCAAATAACTTTGTTATTTGTCCCTGTCAAATGACCTCTTATTTGCATTCTACCTGTGCACTCATGTAAACCTGCCAATATAATGAACCCAGAGGCTGTGAGGGGGCCATGTGGTTCATCTCTTGTACTATTACTAATAATTAAAATATTGGGTATTTTCATTTTTATAAAATCTAAAAATGAACAGACAAAGAACATGAGGGTTAAGACTAACGTGAAACATCACTACACTCCAATTCATGTAGCGCTCTTCAAGTTCTTCAGTTTCTCCCTCTGTGGAAACCCTTGAAGTATCTATATAGACCGCACAACATATTCCAGAGCGTTCCAAGCAGAACACAAGCTAAGAACCTTCAACTATTTCTTAAGGAACCCTTTTTCCTAAGAGTGTATGGTCAGCACATTGGAGAAGTATCCAACGAATCACATTTTCATAGCCATGTGGCCCCTAATAACCTCTCACTGAATAACAGACAAACCATTTACACTCCTAAGAATGGAGATTATAAAAGTGATGCAATCTTTGCTTTAATTCACATTATTGTGCAATGACAGAATCACTGTTTAGTGGATTACAGTGAGGTTATGTCCATTTGATTAGTAACTGCAATTTGGAATATTAGAGATTCCAGAGACAAGCAGGATGCACTGAGCTCACTCTAAAACAAATAAGATTACATTATAAGCCAC
>CM040998.1:11335912-11368994 GCA_022985145.1 Pangasius djambal
ATGTAATGTATCTTTTATGCCCCAGTTGGAGTTCCTAAGATACCCTGTCACTCTTTTCTGCTAGTGAATACTGCAGCCCATCAGAGAGGGAAAGAATTGTAGAGAAAAGGCCTCAGGGAAAAATTGGAGTCCATTTGTCAGAGAAAGTACCAGAGCTTCAACCTGCGTCACTTTACATTCCTGCACACTCCACATGATCCTCCCCATTCCTGACTAGCCTGGAGACAAAATCATGCAACAGCACTGACAAATGATTGATTCCTTCCTAATTCTCTCAAATAAGATGTGCGGAGATGAAGCAGGGCAGAGAGAATAGGCTGAAGAAGAGAGTGATTAACTGTGCAACCGTGTATCAGGTAAAGTCTTGCTTTGGAGCTTAACCGGGCATGTCAGTGTGGCTAAATGTTTTACTGTCAGTTTGGGACAGTGGAGTTTGAAATAAAGTGCAGTCATCATCAACTGTAACCTAGTACAAAATATAAAAGCATTTTATTTAATATTTTCTACAATGATAATCAATAAAAATCATAATCCCCTTAAAATGAGGACTGTTGGATGTGATCACACTATATATAGAAATCACTCATGCAATGTGCTTCATGTCCAATACAGAAGCAAAACAACAAAAACTGTTACTGACCACTTCATAGAGTCCAAACATGGAAGCCGGAAGACATCATCATCTCATTATTTTATCATTTAGATGCTTGTAATTAAACATGAAAAAAGAGGCACACTTTTGCAGCCAATTTAAGGCAAGATGCTAGAGGTGAATTGGGTAATTCTTTACCAATTGATTGCTGATATTCATACTTTTTTTTTTTGTATGGGGACTTTTAAAAAATACATTTATTATGCAAACTAGACTTCATCTAATTAAACATACATAAACTTGAATACATAATAAATGTTGTTAGAATCAAAATATGTATTTCAGTGTGAAGATGCTCCTATGAGAAAGACTTTTAAAGAAAATTGTTGGGATATAATTTCTTTAATGTTTAGTCTAGAAAACAAAATATAGTGTTAAGAGAAAAAATCAGTATAAAATCTAACATAAATTCAACAATAAGTAACAATTTGGGACGTTCCTCTAATTAAAAATTAATTTCACAAATGCAGGTCGTCTAGAAACTGAGATTGTGGTTTCTGTATATAGAAAAAAAGTGGTTTTGAAAAATGTTTTTAGAAATCCATTTAATGTGTTTAATGTGTTTTGACTCTTGACTCGCAATTTATAAGGCTTATAAAGATAACTGACATGTACATATTTCATAAAAAACATGTGTGTGTGTGTGCGTGTGATATGTGATTGTGCAAAGTAGGCGGAGCTTAAAGCCTTCTTTAAAGCTACTGTTTAAAAGAAACATGTTATAGATGTAACATTGTTGTTTCCTGCAGTGTCTTATCAACAGAATGTCATAGATGGAATCATGGCTATAACTGATAATTTTATAAGGGTAGGGGGCTATTTATCATCATTCCTGTCAAATCATAGTAATGCTATTTGAAACCAGGCTAAACATTTAAAAAAAATTAAACAGTGGTCACTGAGTAGTAAAACTAGTTACTTAAATCTATAAAACCAGCCCATATGCGGAGCAGAGACTCCACATTCTGCCTCAATCCCCACTTGCTTATCAACGATAATGAGTTCATTAATGTGCTAAAGCAACACGAAGGACAAGAGGACAATAGCTAGCATTAGAGCCAGACCGAGCTGAGCTGGAGCTGGACTGCTTCTATGCCATGGTTTTAGCAGGCATCCCACACAACACATGACTGGAACTCAGATTTCACACTTCTGTTAAACGTCAATTGCCTGGTTTTGTTAAGTGATTTTTTCTTTGGTCCTTGTGGAGAGGAATATGATTTTGACAAAACACATCTCTATGACATGGGACTAATGGCTTAAACACTTTAGTGAAACTCTGATTCTAAAGGCAACAGTGATCATTAAAACCACGTTTAAATATAGATAGTTATTCATATTTATAGAATATCTTATGAGCTTAATAGTTTGTTTAAAAGCCGAATAAATGTAACTCAAGTTTTTTTTAAAACACTTGCTGATAACTTGTTTTTTAAAAGCATAGATTAACACTGAAGACATTATGATGTTTGTAGCTTGATTGCAACCTAGAGCCAAAGTCAATGTCACTCAAAATTCAAGGCCCCGCCCACTTTTCCTGTCCCATTACTAACGAGTGTCTCCTCCAGTAAACCGCACTTGGTGTTTACAAATTAACACAATTTAGGTAGTGCCAGGTCTAATTCATCGTCTTCGGCAATATTTCTGAATCAGTTAAGTATTCAGTCATTCCGATGGAACGAGGTGAAGGCGCAAGCTAATAGTTCATTTCTGGAGTCTCTTAGCAGGGAAGCCAGAAGCTGGGCAAACAGCAGATGTGATGGACCAGTTTCAAATTGCAGATGATAGATGCAAATTGCCGGCTTTGATCGCTTTCCAGTGTCCAATCTGAGTGTGAGAGAGGTCTTGATTTTCCTCTTCTAAGCATCGTATAAGCTCATTTCCTCGCAATGTGACACTGCCTAAGCATTTCACATAGTTTAAAGAAGCACTCAATTTACTATTGCTTTCCTGTCATTAGGCAAAACTTCAGCCCAAATATAGTGCCTCCCATATGATCCCCTCTTAAAGGTGCTCTTTCTTTAAATACTGCTGATTTGTTGTATAATTATTGTCAGACATATTTTGAGAACAAGAAGCATAGTTAATTTTTAGGGATTGTCTACAAACAGTTAGCTAAAACATGAAGGCAAATCATACTGGCCATCAGAGTAGGGCACGTAATGCACCCAACTAATTCAATAACTACAACTTTAAAATATATACTATAAAATAAAATACTTTACAGAAACCACATGGTTCACAGTTTTTAATCCAGCTGCCCATCATACTGCGCTTCCCAGTACTGATTCTCAGATTGGTAGATCTTCAGCAGATCAAGAAAGCAACTAAGCAGACTATTAACTTTATTTTTTTAATGTAAGGAATAAACCATGACATCGTGTAAGCTTAAAGGAAAATAATCCACACCGGGGTGGTGTGTTTAGGTCGGACATTAATCAGAGTTACTGTTAACACCTCAAAGAGGTTTATTCCTTCTTAACTACAACAGTTTGCCAATGATTACAATTTTAATTCATTAATGAACATCACATTATACTTTTTTTTTATCCTTTTATAGTAACATTTAATGTTGTGGACTGTCAAGACAAGTTCTTTCCTAACAACAGTTGTTTCCCTCACCAGCCCCTCTTTTTTCCTCTCTTCAAGTTAATAAGACACAGCCTGTCATATTACCATGAAACCAGAAAAAGCATTGCCACTGGAGACTCTACAGAAAGCTTCACCAAATCACCAAATCAATAGCCTTTAGAAAACCTTATGAAACAGACTATTTCTAACACTGAAGCTTTATGAATAAAGAACAGGTTTTAACTTAAAATGCTGCACTCATTCATAGTTTTAGGTAACACTGTGTCCAATTTCCCTAACTCAGAGCTCAGAATATGCTCTTTGGGCAGTTCTCCAAACAAACCAATCCAAAGAAAAAGGAAATGATATGAAAAAATTGGCATATCATCACCAGGTAAAGATTCAAAACCAACAGACTCACACAAACCCTATGGTTAGAACTTGTAGTATTTTTTATGACTATGAATTTTAGTGTAAGATCAGATTGGAATTGCCAAAGGCACTCCAGTAAACCCTTATTATTCACTAACCTTTATTTTCAACCTTAGATTTGGCGAGTGTATTGTATGTGTTTTGAAAGATGACTTGTGTTGGGTTTACTCATTATAAAAAATACATGCTGGCCTGTTGCCTCTGCTGACATAAGGCACAAAGCTAACTCTCTTTCATGCGATCTTGGATGGTGAATATCCATGACTTCAGCACAGACTGTGATACAGGCAGAAACTCCTACACACAACACACAATTACAAGTGCAACGGTATGGGATGGAAATAAAAACAGCTTCAGTAATGCTCTGTAGGACGCAAACAATGTATGAGTCAGATGGTGCCATTTTATTGTAAAACAATGATTCAGACTGTTAAAATTAAATCAACGACAAAGAATTTAATCATTTTGGAGAAAAGGATTATTGATGCAAGGGCTACTGATTTATTCTAATTATCTCTAATAATAATGTTAGCAGCTTGCATCTGTGACACCACTAAAGACTTACTGGAAAAGTTTTTAGGGGAGCTACATCAGGGAAATGACACATAAAGGAGTCAGACTGAATTTAAGATGTGTGCAAACTCTCAGATTGAAGGAATCTCTATTAAATACCAGCCTATGATCACTTAACACCTTTAAACAGCAAGTGCACAGTAGCATGCAAGGGGGAGTGATGTTATAAAAAGCAATAAGTGTAATTACTCCTGTTGCTAATTGGTCTTGTAAAATTGATGCACTCCTCTTCATTAGCAAGCCGCGCGCCAGTGCTAGCCCGCTCCCGATCAATTATTCAGGCCCATTTGCCTTCGAATCTGTCACTGACACTTAGTGAGCGGGAAGCTTGTAGTGCCACCTGGAGACACTGTGGGGGTCGGCCCCTGAGAGAGAGAGTCACTCTCAGCAAGTCTGTTTCTTGTGTGTTCTTTTAATATGTCACTAAAAATTAGAAGGTACCTTTTTTATGACCAGGATTTCCCCCTTGTCTTAAATAAATGAGCACATTCCTCATGGGGTCTGTGTTCTGCCTCGAGGTCTTTTTAAAGTACAGCTTGTATTTCTTATTGCTGGAACATGAAACGGGAAGGAAAGTGGTCACGTTTTGATATGGAATCAGTTCATAAAGTCACAAAGACTCAGGAACCACAGCACTGATGTATTCGTGTTTGTTGGGATAGTGACCATAGAGAATTAAACCTATCAAGTGCAACAGTTGCTGAATTAATTTTGTTTTCTTTGAACAAGGTCATGAATGTCTAATATATTTAAACAACCCTAAAGCATAAGTTGGTTGAAAAAATTAAATCCTTTTCCCAGAATTGCAGTCTTTACCGTCTGCAGTGGTCAAAGTTGAGTAAAGACTCGAGAATCTAGAGTTGTACAGAGATCTAGAAAGTTCTCCTCAATTTTAGGCTAATATCTACTCAGAGGAAAAATTTTATGCTCTGTGGCACCCCACGCTCTGTAAGAAAAAATAAAAGGGAAGAGTTTGGCTTTTAGTTACCTAAAGATGTTTTCTTAAATGTGGCAATCAGTTTTATTAACACATTCAAGTGTTTAGAAAATGCTAAAAATGTTGAATGGCTAGCAAACTGGTTTCATCTGCACTATATGATAGTTAAGTTAATTGTGGCTAAAAAAATTTGGCTATCAGTTTCAGCTACACAATATACTGTAATAGCCAGTTTAATGATAGCTAGTGTGCTAGCAAACTTTGCCACTGGTTACACAATCTAGCAGTTAGCTACTGTTAGCTACCTTGCTACCATAATTGCTTTCATCAGCACATCATAATAGTTATTCTAATATTAACTGACTTCTTGTGAACTTGGCTAGTTACTTTAATAAACAAACTATAATATTAAGTAGTCAAACCATTGTCTGAAGCTGATAGCAAGCTAGCTAACATTAAACTCTGCACTGCCTAGGAACAAAACAAGACAAAACAAAACAACACAGATGAGCAAAACAAGTATGAGCCTGAGGACTCTCACAAGAAGCTTGTCTCACAGCTTTTTATCTGCAAAATGTAAATGTTTTATGAAACACTCAATTCAATTCAATTTTATTTGTATAGAGCGTTTAACATTAGACATTGTAACGAAGCAGCTTTACAGAAATCTGGATGTAGATTTAGATCCCTAATGAGCAAGCCAGAGGCAACAGTGGCGAGGAAAAACCATGAGACAACATGAGGAAGAAACCTTGGGAGGAACCAGACTCATCCTCTTCTAGGTGATGGTGTAGACGAGTAAAGGCTAATATAGTAAGTGTGTTGAAATGATGTTCAGTATGAGTGTGTTGTGAATACGAGTCCGGGGATGAGCACAGGACAGTTTCTATGACTACAGCAGCATTTCTTAGGTACAAGTCTACAGTGTCCAGGTGAGATTATCTACTGAAGCAAGGGGACTTGCATAAATTGTTTTTGGGAAGTGCATGTGGGGCCATTCACAGTAGCAGAAGGCGTGTCATAAGTGTGAGTCCTTTGTTTCTGTCCCACTAATTTTCCAAAAGTGCTGAGTCAAGTTCCAGTATAAAGTGAACACCACCAGACACTTTTAAACACATGCTGATCTTTCACAAATGAAGTCTATGAGCGTTCCTAAAGGTGAGTCAGTGCCAGTATAACTGAATCCAAAGCTTGTTTTCAGAAAGTCACTGGAGATGATTTTAGAATATTCATGCTGGGAAAAGAACAAGGTCAGTGTGTGTGTGGGTGTGTGTGTGTGTGTGTGTGTGTGTATGACAGCAGTAGATCCATGGCAGCTGTTTTGTTCAATGTTTCATACTCTCAGCCCCAGCTGCTTCAAATGAGAATTAATATTGCAGGGGGTCTTCCACTCAGGACGGACACTGTCACATACGCTGAGTATCAGCCCTTCTCCCTGTGACACAAGCAGAGAGGACACTTTTTACCCTCTCTCACTCTCTTCCTGTCTTCCTCTACCTCCCGGAGACAATCCACAGGACTGCCTGTCCTATCCGATCTGGTACCAGGAACAGTGTGAAGGAGAGAAAATGGTGTCCTCCAATGGAACGACAACAAGTCTCCGAAAATCTCCAGACTGCTGAGATAGGCTTCTTTGCTTCCTGTGGTCAGAGCGAGTGTTTGGCATGATCGTAAAATGTGCCCTGTGGCTGACAAATGTGTCACACACACACACACACACAGCTGTGGCAGACAGAATAGTGTGGATGTGCAATAGCAACCAGTGGAAAGATTGTTAATGTTGGAGGAACACTGAGCAGTTTGAAGAGGAAACTGAAATAATGGTAGCATCTGAATTTCAGTTGTAATTTAATTTATGATCTTAATTGTGCCCTAAAAACACAGCTAAATATTTGGAATTTGGGAAATCACTTTAGTTTATGAGAAAAGCAATGTGTAATGCTTGCAAAATGATAACATATTGGAGTAATGAACTGTATCGTAACGTCTTCACTGAGTACAATAAGTGTTGACTGATCTATGGATATAATTATTGTTATATTCACTTCACACTTGTCTGCACGAAGCATGATAATGGTGTAATATTACATTTGTATTCTTACTGTTAAGATGATCCATAGGGTGGTATGTTTGAAAGTACTCTGTCCAAGTTGGTTCAGCTGTATAAGAGAAGCAGATGCTGAACTATCCCAGACGCCTCGCGTGTCTCCTGAGATCTATCACAGCAAAAAGAGAGTTGCCATCTAAGCCTGTAGAGTCACTATGGAGACGCTTGTACAAAGACATCTGCAAGATGGCACAGCACACAACTCCCTCAGAGAGAGAGAGAGAGAGACACACGTACACACACTCTGTCGCACACAGTCAATGTATGTTTACATCTTTGCGCTACACACATGTGAAAAGACTTTATGTAGGGTCTTTAATTTAAAAAAAAAAACCCTGACTGTTCTAATATTAATAATATATCAACTGCACTGCACAGTTTATTTATTTAATTAATGACTTTATTTATTTATTTATTTAACTATTTGTGATCAAATGTGGTGCTGATTCACAGTCAGGTCAACTTTACTTTCCGTATATAGAAGATTTAAAGGTAAATGTTGGCAAAAGTGCTATGAGTAAATTCAAACCTTAATAATTTAAAGTAAAATACAAATGAAATAATTAAATAATAAGATAATAGTTGAAAACCTGTAGCTTACAGGCTTATGGAAGCCAAGGAAAATAAATACATTTATAAGGTTTTTAATTATGATTATGGGGAGGCAGGGGTGTGGTTGAGTGCTGCTTTGTGAATGGAGGGTGGAGTCAGAAGGGTGAATGGTAAGGAGGAGGCTGCACCTGTGGGTGATTTTCCTAATGAGTGTTCAGTGAGGATAAAAGGGAGAGACAAGAGCCATGAGAGAAAGACAACGGGAGAGAGTGAGAGAGAAAAGAAAAGAGAGAAAGAGAGAAAGAGAGAGAGAGAGAGAGCGAGAGAGCGAGAGAGAGAAAGAAAGAAAGAAAGAAAGAAAGAAAGAAAGAAACTGTAATGTTTGTGTGTTTTAGTGAGAATGAAGGCACAGAAAAATGAGAGAAATAAAAAGAATAAAATAGAGAGCATTTTTGAGTTGGCCTAAGCCTGCTTTCCCACCAAACTTGAGGGAGTGTCACAGATTACTATAGTTTAAAATGTGTAAGCTGTTATTATCTGTCCTTTTAATTAAAAGAAATTGTTAGACATCCAACATTTGATATGCCTAAGACAATCAAAAATGAGGTGCAGAGAGCTATTTTCACCTAGCAGTTGTGGGAGATGTAGTTTCTGCAGCTAGAACCAAAGGGAAGCATATATAATGAAAACAAAAACTGGCCTACAATAGAGTCACGAGGTAACCCATAATCAAAAGATTTCGAGAAAGAGGGGAAGCTGCCAGTTTTAACTGAAAAAGGTTTTCTTTTTCGGGTAAGAGGCAAACCTACTAAGGAAGCCCAAACCACAGATGGTTCAAAAGAATAATATAGAGTTGGCCATGTGAAAATCTGTGCTCAGATGTAGTACATTTAAAATAGCACGCTTTCCAGAATCCACAGTTAAAAGTAGAGCATTTAATGAAGTTATTTTATTAAGGAGGACAAACTCTGTGCTGTAGTGTCATGTTAAATCTGACTAAAATCTAGAACATGCTTCCTACATAAGAATCACATAAGCTCCTACATAAGCTCAGAAAATGTAATCTTCTCTAAAACCTTTAACATAAAGGTTAATACAGAATTGGTATACAATTGTTAAGAACTTAAGGATCTAGACTTACTTGCCTTTTTATATATATAAGTAGCTGCTTGTTTAAAATAGGATGGAAAAGTGCTACTGGTAAATTGTAATGTATTATAGATGAAACTCTGGTCTGCAGAATGTCTGTAAAATGTATTGGGACAACATCCAAGGTCCAAGTAGTAGTCATAGCATTGAAATGTCATACAGGACAGCAACACAGGCTAAAATTAGTTCAAGGAGGAAAGAACATATAGATAAATCAGTGGGGTCATGGACCGGCTGTGAAATGAAATGTATAATCTTATAACGTGAATGTTGGCAACAACAACAACAAAAAATCATACAGTCACATTCAGTAGTCCATTTCCACTTCTCTCCTCTCATTTTCTGCCAAGAGAGCATTTTGTTTTAGAGAACAAATTGTCTCATGGTGGAATATTTTGCTGCTCTGTCCCCCATATGGCCATTTATATGGAGAGAAAGAAATCCCATCACTGTCAGCTCCTGTGTCAACTGACCCTTTATTCATTCTCTCCTACTATCCTCACTGAGGAATATCAATACTGACAAAAGTATATTGAATAATTATCTTCAGATTAGTGCATTATTTCAGACTTATATTCATGTCAGAGGAGCAACATTTTCTCTTCTGCCAGACCATAGGACATTTATCTGTGTAATTATCAACCAACTCTATCCAAATTGCCCAATAGATGCATAAATTCTTATACAAAATGAAAAGACTTTTACAGTCATGGCTAGAACTTCATTTTATATTATCTGTAAGATTTAACGCAACATAAGACAAAGATACATGGGATTCATGTTCATATATATATGTGTTCTTTCACATAACAATGGCTAAAAAAAAAAATTCACCCTTCATTCTGGATCTCACACCCACAAACACTAGTACATGAAAACTTATATAAGTTGTGACAGTCCAGATGTTATATACACGGAAGAAAGGAATCCATAGTCTGGGCAGAAGGTCGGGGATAACAAATACAAGTCAAAAACTAGGAGAAAGCAAGAAGACAAAATCAACAGCTCAGAATTACAAAACCTCTCTGCCTAACAAGGAATAGCAAGCATTTACGTATTTGTTTTTATACTATGGCGCTACTGAATTCTTGAATCTGATTAGTCAGAAGATGTTGATTTAATTTTGCAAGTAGTGCTTACTGCAAGGCAAATCATGAATTCCTAGTAATGCACTGTTCCAATATGTTATTGTTTCTATAGTAAAACCTTACACAGGGACTTGTGTATGGTGGATATGACATAGATCGTAGATAAATAATAAAACACATTTAAAAAAAACTTGGTATTATTTAACAAAGAAAAATGAATATTTGTTCATATGGTGAAGCTTTCTGTCAGGAGATGTCTTTTTAACATTTATAGAAGAGTCTCCAGTGACAGTGCTTTGTAACATTCAGCAAGTTCTGGGTTTCTTGGTAACATTTACATTTACATTTATGGCATTTGGCAGACGCCCTTATCCAGAGTGACTTACAGAAGTGCTTTGAAGTCTCTATCAATAAATACATTCTGACACTGGTTTGCTAGGTCACAGACTAAGAATACCATCAGTCCAAATCCTCTGTTGGGGAATTAATATAGTAACAAGCACTTAGACAATACAAAGGTTTGTTTTTTTTTGAGTGCTAATTTATGTTCTTTAGGAAGAGGTAAGTCTTTAGACATCGTTTGAAGGCTGCCAGTGGCTCAGCTGTTCGAACATCTACGAGAAGTTCATTCCACCACCTAGGTGCCAGAATAGAGAAGAGTCTTGATACATGCCTTCCTTGTACCCTGAGAGATGGTGCTAGAGGATCGGAGGGAGCATGGTGCAGTGAGGGATGTGATAAGTGCTTTAAGGTAAGTGGGTGCTGGTCTGATTTTGGCTTTGTAGGCAAGCATCAGTGTTTTAAATGTGATATAGGCATCTACAGGAAGCCAGTGGAGGGAGCATAGCAAACTTAGGAAGGTTGAAAACCAGTCGTGTAGTTACATTCTGGATTATTTGCAGAGGTTGAATGGGGCTCAGAAGCAGACCTGCCAGGAGTGAGTTGCAGTAGTCCAGTCTTGAAATGACAAGTGACTGAACAAGCACTTGAGTGACCTGTGTGGATAGAAATGGACGAATCCTCCTAATGTTATAAAGGAGTAATCAACATGAGCATGTCAGATTAGTAATGTAAGAGGAAAAGGACCGGTGATTGTCCCTGTTTACCCCAAAGTTGCATGCATTAACCGAAAGTGAGATCAGAGAATTGTCCAGGGAGATTGCAAGATCCTGACATGTGGATGAATCACCTGGGATGAAGAGCAGTTCAGTTTTGCTGGGATTAAGTTTCATCTGATGAGCTGTCATCCATGATTAGATTTCTGCTAGACATGCTGAGATCTGAGAAGAAACACGAGTGTCTGAGGGAGAGAAGGAGAGGATGAGTTGAGTCTCATCCGCATAGCAGTGGTATGAAAATGAAGATATGAAGATATGACCGCACCAAGTGATGGAATATAGAGGGAGAACAGAAGAGGACCAAGTACTGAACCTTGTGGGACATCAGATGTGGATCCCCTCCATGTCACCTGATATGACCAACCTTCCAGGTAGGAAGCAAAACAATTCCAGTCCTGCTGCACCATGAATTCCTAGACTCATGAGGGTGGACAAGAGAGTCTTGTGGGTCACTGTGTCAAATGCTGCTGTGTGAAAGGTCAAGGAGGATGAGGACTGATGACAGTATAGCTGAACTAACAGCAAGTAGCTTCTCAGTGACGGCCAAAAATAGTCACAGTCTCTGTGGAATGTGCTGCTTTGAAGCCAGACTGGTTATGATCTTGGAGTTTGTTCTGTGAGAGATAGAGAGACAGTTGATTGTAGATAGTTCTCTTGAGGATTTTAGAAAGAAAAGAGAGAAATGATCCAGGTCAGTATTTGCGGATGTCAGAGAGATCCAGAATGGGTTTCTTCAGGATGGGAATAACCCTTGCTCTCTTGAATGCAGTTGGTACAGTTGATGATAGTAGTGATGAAGGGGAGGAGGATCCAATGGGCAGGTAATAGGATTGCAGGACAAGATGACTTGCGGGATCTCTTTTGTTGCTAGTTTAGAAAAATGTGCCAGCGAAGGAGAAGAGGAATCCTGAGTGTGTAGTGTAGGAGTTGGAGTAGAAGTGAAGGTCTGGCAGATTTTTAAAATCTTATCATAAGAGGTGGCAAAGTCTTCAGCAGTCAGGGAGGACGGAGCAGGAGGAGACAGTGGGTTGAGTAGTGAAGAAAAGATATGGTGGAGCTTGTGAGGATCTCGTGCAGAAGATTCCAGCTTTTCCTTGTAGAAGGCAGTCTTAGCAGGAGTCACTTCAGATGAGAATTTGGACAAGAGAGCGCGGTAAGAGGCAAGATCTGTGTCGAGTTGTGATTTCTTCCATTTTCTCTCTGCTGTTCTTAATTCTCTCTGATTGCTGTGTAACACATCCAATAGCCAAGGAACAGGGCAGGAAATCTTCCTGGGTTTAGAAGATAGAGGGAGAGGAGGTCCATTGATGAGGAAAATGAGGAGAGGAAAGTGTCTGTGGCTAACTCCAATGGTAGTGAGGAAAAGGAGTCAGGGTCTGGAAGGGATGATAGGGTGCAGGAAGCTATGGAGAAAAGTATTGATGGTTGGTTTCAGACAGGGTAGGGAGGTAACATGACAAGCTACATATTTTAATCTTCAAGAGAGAGCAAAAAGACTGATTTTTGAGGGAATGACTATAGCTGTGTAAGTGATAACAGGAACAGACATTCCACAACATTAAATGTAGCTATAACTGATAAAAACTGATACAAATTGCTGTTGTATAAAAGGAATAAAACACATCAGGACATGCTGTCACACATCGCATATGGCAATGATCAGCTTCAGGGTCGAAACAGTAACTCCTTGTCATGTCTGGCTGCAAAACAACTAAGCCGTGTTTTAATCCTTACTTGTAGCAACGGTGCAAATGTAATAGAAGTCTGAAGATGTAGAACAGAATATCTTAATTTTTTTCTAAATATTTTAATATTACATACTTGTTAATTTTGTCATAATGTACATTTTTCCATGTGTTCCTATGTCCATTTTAGTTTCTGCTTTCTGTTGTAGTCCATTTCCAGAGCTAAAAGTAGTGATAAACAGCATGGCCTTTTGCATCTGGCCCTACTTAAAGCATGGCAGATTTGACAGGGCTAAAGTTGATTTATGGCTTCTTGAGGGCGCGCAAGAGAGCAGAGGGCTTTACCATAGTGCCTCAGTCAGAATTAATAACAGTGGCGTCCTTTAAATGCTGGATGCAAAGCAGACAGTTAATTATAAGCTAGCCTTTGGATTGAGAGTTAATGAATTTCAAAGTACATCAATTATGAGCTAATTGGGTTACATGCCGGGATCCGGAGAAGTGCCCACTGAATGGTACAGGCTTCAATGTATTTGTCTTTTTATTCATTTTCTTTTATTCTTTATCTACACACTACAAATATATAGCTTAATTTCTCACTGTCTGTCTCTATATCGTGGAAGGTTTTCCCGTCAGTAATTCTGATCACAAAGGGTATATTTGTATTATTTGTGTCTAAAATATAATAACATAATATTAATGTATTATTGGTAAATCTGATATATACATTTTAAAAGTATTCCTGTTTTTAGATGCTCTTTCAGAATGTGCATATAAAATCTAAAACTTGAAATGAAGAATATAAATATACAGTAATTCAACACATAGTGGGTGACAAAGTGAGCAGTGAAGAATATCTCAAAATATTTCACAAAAAAATTATGATTTATAAAGACATACAAGATAAACCAAGAGAAGTCGACAGTTTATCAAGACATATCTCTCAGAGGTCCACAAATTGTATTCATAAGCTACACAACATCAAACAAACTCAATATATTCAACATATTAACAATAGTAATACCATATTGTAAGTACAAGTTACTGTCTCATGACACACTAGCGTCACTGATTTTTTTTTCCCTTTGTTTTTGTCCATCAGACTACTACTCCATTTGACCATCAAGTGGTGTCAGGCAGATTGGCCAGGACTGCCTTTAACATGTCACCGTGTTCTGCTCATATGAAAAGGATGACCTTCAGATAATGAGAGCTGCCTGCAGGGCCCTATCGCCTGCCTGAGAAGACCTCCACAGCTGCGAGTGTCTCTCTCTTTCTCTTCTCGCTCTCACTTTCTTTTTTCACTCTATCTCTCACCTGGTGTGCCCCAGGGTTGGGGTGAGCGCTATTGTGAGTCCTGCTCACCCCCAACCTCTTGTCTATCTCATCTGCTACATAATACCAGAATGGAAAAAAGAGAAGACTCGCTGTTTATAGATAGCAGCTCAGTCAAGGATAGACTAGATACAGTCTTGATGGCTTTAAGAGCAGTATCACGGTTTCCTCTGCAGCAAAGTAAACTTAAATATAGTATTTTTAACCTCAGTGTTTTTCCTAGTGTGCTAGAATGGCAGTCTCAAACTCATTTGCTTAGGAAATGTAATATAACTAAGACTTAGTCATCAGGTATATACACTGATGGTATTTTTATTTTTTATTATTTTTTTTTCTATGTGACATGATCTTTCGGCAGCATAAAGACATGACAGAAAAAAAATCATATTGTAACATGCAGACAGGCAGACAGTCATTGCAGTAAAATCTACAGGTGTAACCGCTCCTTACAGACAGGATCAAAACCAGAAAACAGCTAAAACGTGACTTGGACTGGAAACTGGTAAACAAGTGTATATGGAACTAAACCTGGGAAGATAAGAAAACATGGATTAGAAATATAAAATGTTGCAAAAACCTAAACACACAGTGAAGTGGTACAAGTATTAATTATCAGGGTGCAAGAAATTTTGAAACTAGAGCACAAATAAAGAAAACAAGAACTAAACCAGATGGTTCTATTGTCTCCTTAACATAACAAACATTTAAATTGGCTGAATTGTTATTTTAGTAATCACCTTCTTGAAGTTCCTGAGTTAACAAAGCTAAAGTTTACTCATGGTATGAGTTAATCATGCAAAGTGTTTATTTAACAAATAAAATTATGAATTATTTTACTTACAATTTTGAAGGAATTGGTTTCCTGGCTAGTTTTACAATCTATAAAATCAACTGTAGAATTAAACAGCTGGAGAAACTACTTAACAAAACAAAAAAGGATTTAAGAAAAACATATGTGGCAAAAAGCATTCAATTCTATTATTTTAATTTTTCATCAGTCCATCACTCCATCAGACCCCAGAAACTAATTTCCTATTCCCTGGGTATGAGTATGAGGTGGCATGCTTCTTCATACTTATGGTGGCATGGTGACATACTTATCTTTGTCATCACCATAGATTTCAACACCAAAGAGACAGACAGCTGTTGACCTGGATATAAACGGATATAAAAACAAGTGCAAAAACAATTTGGGCAACAATAATGATGTTTCGAAATTCTCTCACTCACACACACACACACATCTGTGGCAGACAGAATAGCGTGGATGTGCAATAGCAACTAGTGGAAAGATTGTTATTGTTGGAGGAACACTGAGAGGTTTGAACAGGAAACTGAAATAACTGTAGCATCTGAATTTATAATTTAATTTATGATGTACGTTGTGGCCTAAATACAGCTAAATAGTTGGAATTTGGAAAGCGGATGCATTTAAACAAATATGGGAGGTCAAAAGGACAAACTTATTGCTGAGTATTCATTCAAGATTTAGAGAAATATTCCAGCAATCAAAAAACTTAGGATGTGAATTTTGCAGTCATTTATAAGATATATATTTTACCACTTAAATGTCCTTACTAATAAAACTTTAGTTGAATGTGCTTCATTTAAAGACAATTCATGCCTCGCTCACTTCTGTCCATACCTTAGAGTGTATAAAACTACATAATATTGATGGATGAAGGCATTTCTTAACAATGAAAGTGATTGAATTACAGCACTCTAAGCATTAATACAGCTTCGGACCATAAAATGTAAAAGTAAAGGCAGTTTTAGGCTTGCTTTATTAAAACGAGGAGGGTACATCCCATCCTACTAGCTCTAAAATGATGAGTTATGGGCTCTAACAGGAGTATTAAGTGCCAAAGAGTAGAGGAGAGTTTAATACAAAGATGATAATGTCATTGAACGTTGACAGGTCAATTCCTGTCCCACTATGAGCCAATATGAAGGATATGATGCCTCCAAATTTCACTGTATTATATGTAATAAAAGGTTTAATAAATGAGGGATGGAATCATTTAGAATAATGTGAAAAGAACATTAAATTTTCCATTAATTGCAATAGTAATGGTAAACATAGACACTGATCATAGCGATAGTGATGATGCATAAAATATTGAGGACTGGGAGGAGTGGAAATCAAAGTCACTAAGTAAAAACTTGACAATTTATGCTGATTACAAAAAAATTATCTAAATTAGCACTCGAAGAATCCAGGAGGCCTCAGAGGAGGCATTTTTACTCTTGTAATCAGAAAAGACTGATGTAAAATTTGGAAAATCTGATCTGATTTTGGGAAACCCAAAGAGCATAAGTAACAACAGCAGCAAAAAAAGTCCGATAGATGTTGACCTGAATAACCCCGGTAATGTATATAAAAGATGTAAGCAGTTAAAAACACCTCTACGCGCATCGCCAAGAGAATTGTATAGTTGAGTTGATTATTGGGTTTATCAAGTATTAAAATCAACTGTTAAGTGCCTAAGTGCCACCTGTGTAATAATAAACTGTTTTGGAAATGTTCCACAAATTGCAACGTGACCAAGTCTCATTGGAATTACAGCTTAACTCATGTTGTGTTCAAACTATTTTGGTCACTTACAAAATTGTGAGGTTATATTTTTTAAAAAAAAGGGGAGGGGGGGGATCTAAAATCTATAAAATATAGTGGTAAATTATTCATGTTTTGAGACTAGTGGTCCAACAGCTCCAATTCCCAGTACCACAATATTTAAGCCCAAAACCTTGGATAACTCTGCCATGAGGTTGAGACATGGGCATTGTTAGATCCTTCAATAATCTATTGAGTGGAAATTTACATTCAAATCCATACAGAAATGGTTTATAGACACAAAACCCATGTTTTTCAATTGTCATGTCATTAAGCAGAATGCTGAACTCTGTCTGTGGTCTGAATTGAAAAGGTCAGTCCACCTAAAAACATAAGGGAGCTTGAAATGTTTTGCACGAATTGGCATCTAAAATCCTCTTGAACTGCTTCCAACCATGTTAATCATTACGAGACGATTTGCTTTTGACATTGTTTGCATACTTTTGGTCTGGAGTGCACATACTCATACTTATTTATTCACAAAGGGCTATATTCAGTGTTGGTTAATGTGGTGGAAGCAGGACAACTGTTGCCTTATGTATAGATACAAGTAAACTTCTGTGTATAATAATCGCATAACAGGGCACAGCTGGTGGCAGTTAGGGATTATAGTGGAAGGTCATATTGTATGCTTGGATAAATTGTTTTTTAAAGCCAAATGGCAGTAAGCAAACCAGTCTGAATAAAAGACAGTTTTGTGTGTTTTGTAGGGTGGAACAATGGATTTTTTTTTCTGGCTGATTGCCTACAGTTTGGGAATTCAGATCCTCAAAACCAATTTGCCTGTAGGAAATTCTGGATTCTGTAGGAATAAGTGCATATGGAGAGAATAAGGACAGGAAATTGCAGAAAAAAGGCAGAAAATAGGAATGACAGATAACTTTTACACAGATCTACTCAAATATCTCTTTTATTCTACACTCTTAGAAAAAAATATTCCTCAAAGGTTCTCAGGTTTCTTACCTTCCTAAATGGATTCTACTTGGAGCCTATCTGGAAGGGAAATGCTTTGTTTCAGGTTTCTACCCAGACATTTAAATGGTTCTCCATGGGGACACAACTCTCATGTTTAGCTGTGGCTCTCTTTGTTCTCCCCAAAGTTCTTGCATTTGTTTCTGGTTACTTTTATTATTGTCAGCTCCTAGCTCTGTGGTTGAATGCAGTCTCACTTGTTAGTCACATAAATGTGTTGACTAGAACAATACATATGAACGCAACTGCAAATGCTTGACAAAGGCGTACTTTTATTGAATGTCCAAAATATTTGTGCTGCTGTTCTCCCCGTTAGCAACTCTGGGAAATTACTACAAAATGAAAATCATGACAAAAACAGTGTCAAGGATTAAATGTGACAACACAGTATATATATTTTTATTTAATCCAGTTTAGATCTGTGCATGACAATTAATCCAAAGGACTTTAAGGATTTTTTTTTCTCACTTATTCTCAACAAAAAGTGACCAAAAATAACCTCAACTCTTCTGAGAAGCTTTCCACTAGATTTTGGAGCGTGGCTGTGGGGATTTGTGCTCATTCAGCTACTAGAACATTAGTGAGGTCAGGCACTGATGTTGGGTGAGGAGGCCTGGGGTGCAGTCGGCATTCCACTTCATCCCAAAGGTGTTCAGTGGGGTTGAGGTCAGGACTCTGTGCAGGACACTCAAGTTCTTCAACTCCAATCTTGGCAAGCAATGTCTGCATGGACCTCACTTGGCGCACAGGGACATTGTCATGCTGGAACATGTTTGGGCCCCTTAGTTGCAGTGAACGAGAACTCTTAATGCTACAGCATACAAAGACATCCTATACAGTTGTGTGATTTAATCTTTGTACCAACAGTTTGGGGAAGAACCACATATGGGTGTGATGGTCAGGTATCTACAAACCTTTGGCCATATAGTGCAATTGATGTAATGGAAAACGATCAAGGGTGTGCCATAACTAACCCAATTTATTGTTGAATTAGCATGGAAGGTCAAGGTAAAATCCTTATTATTAACAAACTAGGTCAAAATAAATCTGTATGCCAGAAGTGTATCAAGTGTAGGTATTTACCCTTTCAGCTTGTTTATGTGGTTTCTCATCCCAAGCCCAGGAAATGTTGGAGAGTTGATCTGTTTCATCACCTGCTGACCCATGCTAGAATCCCACCTTGTGCTTTTTTCATATTCACTAAGGATAAAGTATTTATAATTGCTGGATTTTATATCCACCAAAACAGCTTGGGCCCATCAGCAAATTGCGATGGCATATGGTATAGGTTTATGATTCATCTGGCACTCGCATCGCAATGAGGGCCCATCATCCATCGGCAAACACGGAGAAAATATCGTAATGTTCAATGATGCCAGCGACAGGGAAGAGGTGCGTGGGAAGGCTGTTTGCTTGAGAACTTGGAGCAGCTGAGGTAGTAAAGCACGTTGTCTTGGCCCCACTCTCCCGTGGCCAGGTTGGATTAAAGTTGGCGCTCACTCCAGACAGCCTGAGCTGGACCAATCTGGAGATGGGAGATCTGCCTTAACGTGACTTTATAAACACAAAGAAAGAGATGATTACATATGTGATGGTGTTGCTTTGTCAAAACAGAGCTGATTTTAAGAATGAATAACATTTTTAAAGCCACAAAATCATTCCTTATTCTGAATGTGGTTGTTATTTTGTAGAGCTCAAAATGGAAACAGAGTAGAGCCCACTTCATGACTTTGTCAAGAAGTTATCCAGGTGATTCTCACCTCCTCTGCTGGTTATCTGATGTTCAAACACAACTAGCATTCTATTTCACCTGTCCTAACAACCAGGGGTGGTGAGAATCACCTTCATAATGCATGCCATGAGAAACTAGTACACCTTAGGACTGGAAAGGTGCATGGAATTAATCGCCACACTTATGCCACTGAGTGGGGTGATGTGAACCCTCTAGAGCAGAATCTGGAGATGGTGCATAGTGATGCCCAGGTAGCAGCAAGATTTCTTGGAGCGGTAGGCCTCTAAGTTATGCCCATAAGGAGGAACACTCCTTGTAGAATAGCATGTCATGGCTTTAGGTGACAAGACGCAACTCAAGGACACAGCGGACCCAGGGTGAGATAACTGGGGAGAGTTTTTTTTTTTTTTGTCTGTGCCTCTGCATGGGGGGAAAAAGGCAAACCACGGAAAAAAACAAACAACCAAAAAAAAAAAAATCTGCAGCTTTCCAGGAGCTCAGTTTGTTTTGGTTCAGTTCAGTTCAGCTTAGCTCTTCTGTCACCCTCATCCACATTTGCACACACATCAGCCCCACTCACTGAGAGAGATAGAAAAAGAAAGAAAAACAGCATGTTAAATAAGCAGTTACAAATGAAAGACAGGTGTGCCAAGAATATTTGCTCACACTCTTGCTGGAAACTCCTGCTAAACCATGGCCCCACCTGCCACAGGGCTGGATGTTCAGCCCACATACAAGTCATGGTGGTGACACCTATTACCTAGTGGCTCAGTTAAATTGAGGATCAAATATCTACCATTCAGTCCAAATTATACTCTTAGGTGCATACTGGGCACCACAAGGAACATTCTGCAGGTTCACTGCAAGTTTAGTTGATTGGCTGCGAAATTGGGAGATATTACCTTGGGAAAAAAAATTATTGGATTAGCCAGAAGGTCACCCCTGAGTCATCTGGCCATCAGTGAAAGGCAAACTCATCGCCATGGCATGCAGTTCTCCCACTCTTTTGACTGAGATGATTGCTAGCAAAAAGGCAGTTTTTATAGACCCCAATTTCATTTTGGCATTCTGCATGGGCTCATCATAGAGAGAACCCCAAGGTGGAGAGCCTTTAAGACCAGTTCATAACTAACTCATGTGGAGCACATTGAGTGATAGCTAACAAGGCAATCAAGCTAAGAATCCAACTCAAACTAGCAGCTACAGAACCATCCATCCATGCATCCATTTTCCATACCACTTATCCTACACAGGGTCTCAGGGGACCCTGGAGCCTATCACCGGGGGACTCAATCCATCACAGGGCATAATTGCACACGCACTCACACACCCATTCACACACTACAGACAATTTGGAAATTCAAAACAGCCTACAACGCATGTCTTTGGACTGGGGAGAAAACCAGAGTACCCAGAGGAAACCCCCCAAAGCACAGATGACAGGAGAGGATACGAATCTATCACCAGCTTTGGGGAACAGGGTTCTTGTAGAACCGACTGCCATTGAAGCTGTCACATATTTACATGAGATCCAATATGTGTATGAAGACAGAAGAATAAAGGGAGAGATGGCTGCAAGATACTGGCATTTGTTGCAAATGTTATGTCATACGTCACTACGTGACACTTTGAAGGAGTCTGCAAACACAAGAAGGTATCCACGTGTGGTGAAATAGAACAACATGCCACCGTCTGATGGATAGTGGGTGAAACATTCAACCCCCAGCCCCAGACTCCTATCCTTAATGTCTCCTCCTGTAATTCTGTTTCATATTGATACGCTTTTCTATTATGTTTTTATTAGTGTGTCTACTATTATGATAATTATGACTACTGGTATTTGTACTGTTTCTATAATATTAGTTTTGTTATTATGGAAGTTCTCTTGTTCTCTTTTGATATTGCTGTCGTTCTTATGCGTTAACAATGTTTTGGCAACAGTATATTATATACAATTAAATATTATATATTGTACATACTATATAATATTTTGTATTGTATATTATTATATAGTCTTGCCAGTAAAGCTGCTTGAATTGAATAGAATGGAATTGAACTGAATTGAATACGGGAACAAAAACACACACACACACCAAGCAATGATCTCACAAAGACTGGTCAAAATGTCACCTCACACAGGTTGCACATGAGATGTGCAATTTCAAACATTAGCACAAATTTCCATAACATCTGCTTGCAAATTTTAAAAGCTGTTTGAACCTTCTTTTAATGCTGGGTTTTAAAATGTGATGACAGGACGATCACCTCTAGCCATCTCCCCTCTCCATGTTCATTAAATGAACTTTCCTGACCAGCAGCAAGGTGACTCTGTGTGCAGTGTTTGAGGCGAATAAACACTCCTCGTTTCGGATTGGCTGCGAGGCTCCTCGGTCATTTTCACTGCCAGGTTGAGTGGAACCAAAGGCTGCCTGCACAATATTTTTACTCTCATCCAGGGGCCTTCAGTGAACCGACACTTGTGTGTTGGGTTTTTAGCATTAACAGACGGAGCTCTGGCCCTCCAGCACTGAGGTGAGTGTGTTGGAGTCTGAGTCAGCGCATGCCTGCTGGTAGTTCACTACACATATTGTGCTGAGCCTTTTTTTTTTTACGCAGTCTGGTTTTCTACTAGGTGATGTTAATATTCAGGTATCATCACAAAATCTGCTTTATAGATGGATATACTAAAAAAAATATGTTTAGCCAAATGTACTGTGCTCTAAAATTTTAGTCTCTATCATATTACAGTGTGGGTCATAATACAAAACAACATGTTTATGAAATAAAATGTGAAGTAATTCAGTTTTATTAATGAATTACACAACTCACAACATGAAGAAAAAGTGACAGTTTCCACAGAGTGATTCAAATTTTCCCCTTAAAACTTATACATATTTTTAAATCCTTGTACTTTATAAATACCTTTCTTAAAAATGTGTCCCAAAATTATTGGCATCCACAAAAAAAGCTATATAAATATAAATAAAATGCAAATGTTTTATCATAGTGTTTTTACTGAATATTTTAGAAATATCAAATATAAGGTTTTGTACATGTAAAACCATCTTGTCATTGTCAAAAAGAGTCACATGAATGTTGACCTACACAAGTGAAATAATGAATACATAATACACACAGTTAAAATACCCTCACATCACATTCAGTCCATAATAAACAAAGTTTCAGTTGTTAAAAATTTAGTCGAACAGTTAAATGTTTGGGTATATAAGAACCCATGGGTACAATAATCCAGCTCAGTGAGAAGGATGACGAGGCATTTTTTTTGCATCAAGGAGAGAACAATCCTAATTACTAACAAACTAGCCATTCCATTTGGGGTTTATTCCAGACTCACACCCACTGTTTCTGGGATAGGTTCCGGGTCCACCACAACACTGACCAGGATAAAGTGGTTACTGAAGGTGAAAGTCCACAACAATAATTCAGTTTATGCCCTGCAAATCAGTTTAGCTACTCACCAAAACCTTCTGATTATATTCTTAATGCCAAAATTGTTGAGCAAGAAACTCATAAAAGTATAATCCTCCATCTGTATAATCCCTAATCCTAGAAACAACAAAATATTTTACAGTATGAGGTGGATTAGGTTTATTTGCATTCAAATACAAGTGTGAAGTCTTAGCAGCCATAGAACAGACACATTATGAAAGGTTATCATCCAGTTATATGATCCCAAAGATTCTGTAAAACTGTGACAACTGTGGCTTAAGGAGCAAACAGCTGCCTAAGCCAGTCATTTCACTTAAAACCAACCACAGGAAGTGCAGTTTCATTTTATTACTGCTATAAAATCAGCATATGGTCCCTTGTTCTTATTCTAGTTGCATGTCAGTCATCAAACATTTGCTTTAAAGAACATTTTTAATACTGAATAGGGAATTAACCAAAAAAATTTGGTTTGTTAAAATCCATAAAAATTGTCTTTTTTTTTCATAATAAATATAATCTAACTTTATTATAAAAAGATATATATAAATTTATTTTAAAATGTCCTGAAAACTCAATAGCACCCCTTTCTGTTTAGACAGATGCTTTTTAACAGATGCTTTTGTATGTCCATGCGTTGTGATGATAATGGTACAAAAAATAATAATTTCAAAATACACTGCACATGTAAATTTAATCTACTTTGAGTTGAGTTGGATATCCACATAATTTTAACTTGTGATATATTGTCTTATAAAGCTTGATTATGCATTACACATAAAAATGCACTGTGAGTTTTGTTTTCTGAAGTGTCCAGGGCATCACTTTCTAGGATACATTTAGTCATTTATCATTTTAACATTTAGTCATTTTTCAAAATGGGAAGATAAAACTGCTTCATCAAGCAACTGCAAAAATGGAGTTATTCATTTAAAACCACGTAATTCAACATTTCCACCTCATGAGCAGACCATCAGACAGTTGCGAACGCTGTAATAATGAGCCGTCCACTGCTACTAATTCTTACTGCTTTCCCAGTGTGGGCATCACATTTTCTACTTTGACCTGTCGTTGCATTAAAGTTGTTTTACTGCTAAAAGCAGCTTCATCAAACTTCAATCACGCCTCATTTCAGACAGCTATGGCCTTGAGAGGTGTGAGATGGTGTTAGTCATGCATTGTAATGATACAAGATTCAACTGGAGTGCAAGACTGAACATAAAGTCCTGTAGACTGGAGCAGGAAAAGTATACGTAATAAAGTCTAAGGGCAGATGTTGAATTCTGTCGATAAAAGCTTAAAATGATTAAGTACAACACTACAACCAATATACTCTAACAGTAATAATCTAAGAATGGGAAAGACGTGAGATGACATATTCCCAAAGCTGTTCTTATAGGAGTTTTTATCCAGTTTTAATCAATATTTATCCAACACTGGAGCAATACAGTAAAAAGCAATTCCTGTTGCCTTTATCACTGTGTGAAGAACATCTCAGTTTATTAAACACAATCGCACATTTTTTCCCCTCGGAACAGTTATCCTCTACTCTTAAAGAATACAGATTTAGAGTTTAACAAATACCTTTACAAAAAGCTTTACAGATAACTTTGACTGAAAAGTAGGACAGTATGAAATCATTCTCAAATAAATGTTGATTGACTGCCCTAGCAACTGCCTTTAGACCTCCAAAAAAAAAGTGATTTTTGTGTAAACAGATTTTCTGTTCTCTTCTCAGTAGAGGAAATGTCAAAATTATTGTCTTGTGGTAATCACACATATGCTACGGACGTGGTAGATGGGGATCAGGCTGGAAAATGTTCCAGTTTTTCATTTAACAGTCTTTCAGGCTGAAAAAAATAGTGTTAACAAAGACCTGCAGATTTGGGCAGGGGTATTATGGGTAAATCAGTTGAGAAGTCAGTGACAGGCATTTAATAATTTTATTATTCATTCATCTTTGGTAATCACTTTATCCAGGTCATGGTGGATCCAGAGCCTATCCTGGGTAACACTGGGAATCCATTGATGGAATGCCAGTCCATCGAAGTCACCATGCACACACATTCACAATTATTCACATCTAGGTGCAATTCTGCGTAACTAATCCACTTACATACATGTTCTTGGGAGGTAGGACACATGGAAAACACATGAAACTCCACACAGATCGATCTGTGGACCAAGGAGCTACACCACAGTGAGATATATATATATATGAATAATTATATAATAAATGTTAATTATGTATATACACATAAAATCCATTTAGTATAATTATATTTAAACATGCTTAAATGAAATGTTATAGTTATAACAATAATACAATGTCCTGAGCTGGATATAACATTCAGTTGAATAAACTCTACGCAGTGAGGATGTCATAGTATTGTTTTACAGAAGTTTCTTTCTTCCCTTACAAAAGTGCCCTTTCCCTTTTCCCCTATAAAGTTTATAAAACGGCTGTCATGGTTAAAGATGAAGCAACAAACACAGAGTGTCACTAACTGTTCAGTTTTACAGATTTTTCTCTTTGAGTATAATTACTGCTTTAAATAATTCATCTAAGAGAAGAAGTATGTAAAGAAGGATGTAATTGAAGTGTTTGTAGTATGTGTTGCTGTTGTTATTGTTGCTGACACGATGTAGTACTCTATTTAAGTCCAATGAAAAAGTTCTTTACATCAGATATTTTACTATAAAGCATTCTTAAATGAGCGGAATTAAAAGCATATGAAAACACGGGTTTGAATCTTTGAATGTTACTGCGATGTGTTTTAAGCTGCACAAAATGCTCAGCTGAGCTTTAATCTGCTTATGTGTGTGGCTGTTGAATCTGTTAGTGTTCAGTGATACCATCTGGGTGCTTATGCAGAGTGACCACAGTTCCACTTGGCAAAATATAGCTACATTTATTTCATACAAATGGACAGAACAATAATGCAAATTAAATGTTTCAGCAAAGCTCCATGAAGATGGATTTCACTCACAATGCATAGCGATATTTTGTGAATACAGGATATTTTAGCACACGTGAAACATAATACTGTATCTGTGAATACTGTCGCAATGTATAAACTTACTTCGGCCTACTTACACACGGAAATAATGCCGTCTGTGAGGTATCGACCAGCAAACTTATTTTCACTCATTTTTTCACATTTTCAATATGCATATGAGCAATATTAGCAATATTTAATATGAATGAAAAATTACTGGAGTATTAAAAAGAAGGACATAAATGGAGTATTATGTAAGGCTGGAGCAGATCCACATGAACTTGTGTGTTATTGTTAAATAAATTATTCCTGAAAATACACACTTTTTCTTTTGATGCCAATTAAATTACACATTCAATGTTTAAAATCACAGCATTATCATATATTTAAATTCATAAAAACAAAAATTGTAATAACAAAATAGTGCATTCTTATGTCGATTCTTAAAATTTAACATTTTTAATTAATTTACTATTTTCATAAAAAAATTTTTTACATTTTCTGTTCATTATTATTATACTGATTCATAATACTTGTTTTTACTTTGCATGTCACTTTAAAATGAATGAAATTAAATGAATATTAAATCATATTTAATAATAATAATAATAAAACTGACAAATTTTCATGCTGATGGTGTTGTTTACTGAAGAGTTTACACACATAAATATTTTTAAAATTCAGTCAAAGGTGCAAAACAGGAATATGAGGCATTTTAGTATAAGTGAATCCTCTTACCCCCGTGAAAGTACATTATTGTGCACAAATAAAAAAAGAGAGACTCAATGTGATGATTATAAAACACATAAATATAAAATGCATTTAAAAGAAAAACAGAATGAAAAAATACTTATTATATATATCTTTTTAAAAAATCTACAAATAAAAAATGCGATCAAAAAAAACAAACAAAAAAACTTCAAGCTCTCCACAACAGTGCACTGGAGAGACCAAGGCTGAATTGTGCTGCTAACTTTTATATGCGGAGATAGTATTATAAAAAGCTGTGTTAGCGCTGTGTAAATAGCTGATTAGGATGAATAGCAGTTCAGGAATCCTTGACAAAGGATAAATGAAGAAAAAGAAATAAAAAATGTTGTATATGTTTTCCAAAAAGGTAATGAGTTTGTTCCATATATGCAAAAACATTTTTATTTTTCCTCAGTTTTTTTTTTGTTTATTTCAAATTTGTTTGGTTTGCGGCCTGAGGAGTAAATCACGGCTTTTAAATTTCAAATGAAGACAACAAAGGAATAATTAGAGCGGCGTGCTTCGGCAATGCCCCTACTGTCTACAAGCTCTCGCCAGCACACCGAATAGGAGCGTCTGCACCCCTTTTCCTTTCCCCCCTCAAACTTGATGGTTGTTGAACTTATTTTTAGTGTCATTTGATAAGCTTCCCTGCTTGCATCGAGACATCCCACTGACCCAGCCACTGGTCATTGTCTATACCGCTTCCCATCAAAGCTGGCGCGCTTTGTCAGATTTCCACTCGAATATCCATTCTGCATCTGAAGTAGCGCATCCAAAGTGACTGGATCGTTCGAGCCTTTTTTTTCCCCTCAGCTGCTGCCCTCTTTCCCCCCCGATGGCATTTCTATCTGTACTGGCATCATTTCCTGAACGGCGTCATGACAGCGCGTCGGACGAATGTACAAATAATATATATTGCTTGCTTCTGTGTGTGTGTGTGTGTGTGTGTCTGTGTGTGATGAGGATAATATCTGGAAATGAACAATACTCGTTCGGCTGACACCCTTTCAGAATTCGCATTGTGGGCTTTGCATGATGGGTCTTTTAATTCCAATTGATGCAGATAGAGTAATGGGTCATTCAGTGTCAAAAGGCATAAAAAAAAGGATGAGCACATGCTTCGCAGGCTGCTGCTAGCTCTTGCCTTTAATTATTTTAATTAAGTTTGATACATTTAAGTAAGAGATTTGAAAGATCTGCAGTGGCTCGACAGCTATATCCATATCTATATCTATATTTATATCTATATGTTAAAAGTAGGTGCATATATATATATATATATATATATATATATATATATATATATATATATATATATATAGCTTGATGGTGAATGTATTAATGACAAAAAAAGTGGCACAAAAGCACAGGGCTCTTAAAGTCCCTCAAAAGTAGCTGCTTTGGTCATGTGATGTCTCGTGGTGAAATAACGCTCTGTTAATTTCTCTGTTCCGAGTGCACGATGATGGAAAGGTGTCTCCACAAAACTAAAGGGCAAATTCTTAGCGCGTCCAGGACCTTAGGGCGCTCTGTCTACAGTTTGTCAAGCGTGTGCACTTCTCAGTGTTAAAATGACAGGATCTGCAGTCAGAGAGGTCCCGCTAGGCACTGGGCGATACTGGAGAGGCTTTGTGGTGAGACATTGCCAAGAGGCGCTGGACTTTCTGCACTCACCAAGCCTACTGGGAGTATTGACTCCAACGGCAAACAGACTTCCTCTTTTTATTTTCCCCTCTAAAGTAGCCTCCGTCTGTGTCCTTAAAATTAGCTTTTTTTCACCCCAAAATAAGGCACAATATGGTCAGAATATGTTAAGCCCTTGGTGTGTATAAAAATACTATCCAAATCTGGCCCAAACTGTTGTGTTTAATTTATCAGAAATTAAGCTTAAAACGTTAGGAAAATCGCAGTTTAAGCCTTTAGAAAGGGAAACAGTTTCAGATGTAATTAGATGGCCAGTATGATCAATTAAAACATCGTTAAGCTAATACATGCTGTAACACAACAGCCAATGGACAAAGGATACTGCCTCAAAACAAAAAACAAAACACAACAAAAAGAAAACACCTGAAATTGTTTTTGCCTCTGATATTTTCTCAATCCATACATTTTGACGATTGAAGTCTGTCTAGTGATGAGAGACTCGACTGAAATTCATGCAGCGTCCCTGAAAGAAAAAAGAAGACATTAAGAAAAAAGTTAATTTGACATTAAAAAGTTAATACTATTTTTACATTCTATGAACTTTCTTATATTTCTTTAATAATAAGACCATAGACACCTTTTTATAATTGACTCTAATATTTAAATGATTAATTAATTAATCATGAGTGAGTCTGAATAAATTAAATATTTAACAAATCTGCATGTAAGGTGATTTGCAGGTGATGGGGAAAAGCAGAGCTTCATTGAAAAAAAATCTTTAAATCTTATCTTAAAAAAATAAATAAAATATTTAAAACAATAAAATACTAAATATTTAACTCTGTACTAAAATCTGGGCCACTTAATTTTATAATTTAAAAAAAAAAGTTCCATTATGGGTTCATAATCATACAATTTTAATCGTAAATCATAAATTCATAATCATACAACACATGAAAATGAACTATTATTATAATATAATTTCTGAAATATAATGACACATTCTCACAGAACACTAAACTATTAAAACCTTTCTTTTTTTTTGACAGAACATTTAAATATGAAAAGCAAAGACAAAAAAGTAGCAAAGATATGAACTGATCTAGTCAGTATATAGCGTAGATAGATATAAAGTGTGCCAGAATTCTATGAACACAGTTTCTGCTCTGTTTCCTGCAGATATACAGATATATTAGTGTGAGTGTATGTCAGCCTCTCTGTCCCTCAGTGGCAGAGTGTAAATAGTTTATTAGCTTCAGAGCACTGTTCAGACCACTGGAGACACTTAAACAACTGGCAAAAAGAGGGAGCTCTCGCACAGCTTATTCCTTTGCGCGCACACACACACACACACACACACACACACACACACACACACACACACCTAATTTGTTTTTGTGACTTTTCAGGACATTACATTATACATATATAACATATGTATTGTATGTATGTATGTACAACTACATATATATGTAATAAAAAATGTTCTATAGCGACTCCTAAATGTTAACTGTAATTGTAACCACAGTAATATCAAAATAGTAGATTTATGCTTTCAGTTTTGAAAATAGAAAGTATGCATCTTATATCATTCACTGGTCATGGTAGGTTACTACTGCTACTTAATAGTTAATTAATGTTAATGTTAGTTAATGGCCAAGCGACCCCAACAATTCTGAGGAGTTTTTGTATTTTGTAAGTAAACATATTTACAGTAAAATACTGTCATATCTTACACAGTATAAAATAACACATAATCCAGTATATTTGCTCATTTGGAAACTAGCGCAAGTTAATTCAGTAGCAGAAGTGGTTGAATCAATGTAAGCTAACTGAGCTAGTTGTGGCGCCTCAGTGGTTAAAGTTTTGAGTTACAGCTGAGACGGTGTGGCTTCAAATCCCAGAACTGCCAAACTGCCATAGGTAGGGTGCTGGAGCAAGCCCCTTAATCTTCAGCTCAGTTGCAGCCTGCACCAACCATGTGTGTGTGTGTGTGTGTGTGTTTTAAAGGGTCATCCAAATGAGCTCATAATGCATTGTGTTATTTTATACTATGTAAGTCATTACAGTACTTTGCTGTAAATATGTTTACAGTTTATTGTAATTATTACAGTACTTTATTGGCAACCCTATTGGCAACCCTGTTGCCAGTAAATTACTGTAAAATTTACAGTCCATTTTTACAGCATATAAACAAACAGAGTACTACAATAAATGAGACTTTAGGTAACAATAATGCAACACTTTTTAAAAAAAAAAAAAACAGTTAACTCTGTTGCTCCATCGCATGAAATCTATCACCACTGTCATGCCTATTTGGTTAAAAAATAATCTACTGCCTGGGCCATAAATAAATGCTTTAAGTTGCCATCATTTGCCCTACTTTTGCAAGTGCTAATGCACGTTGGATGAAACCCGGCAGTGCCATATACTCTCCAGGAATGGAAGGCTTTCCTGTAAGCCATGTGAGGCAGACCCTCTGTGCTAGATCTCGTTCTGTCAACAAATAAGGCGCATCAGATGCTGTTTTGGCCATGGCCGACTGCGCTGTTAAGTTCACTGGATTTCAAGAGCTTTGAGGGAGGAGCTCTGAAAAGCTGCCCTGCTCTGCACACAACAGCCCAGAGAGCTGACCAGGTGTGGTACAATACGGTCAGTCCCGATCTGAACCGCTCGCTCCAACGCAGCAGCAGGCCCAGGTTTGGCACTTCCTGCTGCACTCTGTGCCACAGTGGCCTGAGGTGGGCAAGGTCCAGCCATGACAATGCCAAAAGAATAGAAGAATAGAGGGCTGGATGTCAGTGGTCATGGAATCAGATAGATGGGCTGTGAAGTGGACGATTAAAGAGCATAATCCAGCAAAGCCTTTAACAAAAAAATGTATATTAAAGGAATATTGTAATTTATGACAAAATAGCTATGCTGTTTATATGCTTTGTACTGCAGTTAGATGCTAATATAATCACAACAAAAAATTTCCGGTTCTTGTCCAGTCCATGGACCAGCTTCATACATCTCAAGAGAAAAAAGAGAAGCAAAAAATGAAAGAGCGTGACAATTTCTGAGAACACAGATCCTATTAAAACCTTCCAAAACACATTTGATTTCCCTCCATCTTAAATAAAAGCCTCAGTCTCATCAAAAGACTACCCCCCTCTATTTCAAAACATATGTAACACCTATAGAGATCAGCCAAACTCAGCCTTCATGACATCATCTCCTTTCTATGTTCTTATGCTTGGAGCCATTTCCATAGCACACAATGTTGATAGCGTCAGGCTTCAGAGAGCATGTCATGTGCTGATTGTGCCGTGTGCTGGGGCACCAGGCCAATGGACCAGTCCATCTGCAAGTTTGCATCTCATCATCTGCTAAACCCGTGCTCTGGAACAGCTTGATTCCCTTGCCGTTAGAACTCTCTGAGGAGCTGTTTCGCAATTCCCTGCTCTCTGAGACTGAGGGGTTTTTTTTCTCTGTAAATACACCTAAAAAATATCATTGTGGAAGTTTTTAACTGTCACTGGGTCTGATAGAGCAGGGAGACCAGCTGATGCATGGTCGAATATAATTCATCTGTTAGTGAACAAAAAAAAAAAGGCTCAAACAAACACACTATTAATTAATTAATTCATTCATAGAATTGTTAACTTAAAATGCATAAAAAAGTTAGTCATTATTGAGGAATTACTATGGTACAACTTGATTACTCACTGTTAAATAAGTAAGTACTTAAGCATTAATTAAGGAGCTGTATTGTAATGTGTTACCAGACCTAGTTAAAAATCAAGCTCAGTGGTTAAGTCTTGGGCTACTAGTCAACGCTACTAAGTTACCACTATCGGGCTCTTGAGTAAGGCCTTTAGCCCAATCAAGCTGGGATATATAAACAAAAGAATTTCACTATATTGCACTTGAATATGTAACAGTAAAGGTTTTTTCTTCTTTAAGAGGAGCATACTTTAAGCGTTCCTATATAACAGTATAACAGGTGTGTACTGATTTATGCATGCTAGTAATATGCGTCATTCAAATACCAACGCAAAATGAGAAGTCTTTCAAAAGGGCTTCAGCACTGTAATTTACAAGGACATAAAATAGCACCTTGCGCTAACATAATATTTATCTCAGAATCCTTTCAAAACAGAGGAAATACTGTGGCATATGATCAGCAATCAAGCTTTGACCAGTTCTGTACTAAAGCAGAAGACACGAAGGGAAGTGATGCTTTTTAATCTTGAGCTGATCATAAAAAACTGTTATGCTAGCATCCACCATCATAACATTTGCATATAGTTTATCACCATGTCCATATTTGCAATGATGACAGAGGCAGAGTTGAGGGTAAACACACGATAACTCTCAGTGGCATTAAGATATTGGCAATCTATCTCTCCATTTGATCGATTTATTGTTTGATTATTCCGACGGTTGTTTGGATGATTTTCTGAGTGCACTGACAAGAGCAATGCACTGTAAGTTCGCATAGACATTAAACGCTTGTCAGAAAAGATGGTAGGATATAAATATATACATATGAACCCATTTAACGGGAATATCTGAGAGCAACATCAGAGCAGAACAGAGCAAGTGATTTGTCCATTGATACAGGGGCCACGAGTAACAATACATTGTGACTTGGCTAGAAAATAATATCTAGTATCCAGAATTGAATAAGATCTTTACAGTTTTCTCAGCATAGTAGTGATGATTAGATCAATTTAT
>CM040998.1:11369094-11475240 GCA_022985145.1 Pangasius djambal
TTTTTTTTTTTTTTTTTTTTTTTTTTTTTTTTTTTTTTTTTTTTTTTTTACTTTGGTACAGCCACACCCCTGGCTATTAATTCTTCTGCTATCCCTCATTGTTTGCAAAGTGATTAGTAATTACTGAGGAACTACTCTGGTAACTGCTAGGTTAGCATTAATTAAGGAACTACATTGTAAAGTGTTACCAGAAATTTTACTTAAAAATCAAGCTTAGTGGTTATGGAATGGTTTATTAATCAAGACTGCCAAGTTTCCACCGTTGGGCCCTTGAGCAAGGCCCTTAACCCAAGAAAGCTTGGATATACAGTGCGAAGATTATGAACCCATTTAACAGGAAATTTTGAGAGCAGCGTTAAGAAACAGAACAGAGCTATTGATTTGTCATTTGATACAGCAGCCATAAGGATTGATACTTGACTAGAAAACAATTGTCAGGGCTATTGCGACAAATAAACATCATGACTGGCCTAAAACAGTGTGGGAAGCCAACATGTGTTGCAAGACAGCGGGTGTTTAAAGCGCATTAACCAGAGTTAATCAAAGTACACAATACAGCAATAAAAGCAGCAGTGAAAAATATTCATGGTAATTCAGCTCCTCTCATAAAGTTCTGAATGTTTTTATAAATGGAAGGTGCATAGATAGGTGCATCATGGCTCTATGCTGGGACCAGAAGGCTAAGGCACAAATGGTTTCTAGATTCAAACCACAGGCAGAGTGACAGGATGTTGACTCAGTACCAGGAAGCTGTTGTTTCCTTTAACCACCATTTGAACCTTTGGCAAAAACCATATAACCACAAAGATACTCAAGCACGTCACTGCACTACACCACTATGTTAAAGAGATATATTTAATGAGCATTAATATATATTTAATGAGCATAAAAGAAAATGCTTTAACAAATGTATTCAATGCTTAAAACAGAGCTTTTTCTGTCAGCAGTGGTGTGCATTCATGACAATTTTATTGCATGTTATTATTATTATTATTATGTCAAAAATAGTTAAAGAGTGATGGAAATTTCTCACTCAAGCACCACCAGCTAGTAAACAGATCAGCACAGAAAGCCTTTTCCCATAAAAATTGCATAGGCAACGTCACAGAAAGCATGCAGATGTTTCCTAATCACTACCCTTCCTCTTTTCCCAGAATAGTTTTGTCAGGGTAAGGGTACATCATTGCCAGTTAACAGCTCTGGGCACTATCCCCTGGTTGTTTGAGAGAAAATGCCAGTCGTTTTGGCGGAGTGCGGACACTCACAGACGGCACAGCCGGGCACAGATGGCACTAATGGACAAGTGAAATCCAACAGAGGGAGCGGGACCGAGCCGCAGAGGAAGCATCATTCCAAATAACTGCGGTGGAAGCCAGGCCACCATACCATCTTCCAGTGGGGCTACTGCTGCAGTGCTTCAAGCATAAAGAATTTAAAGTGAAAATAATCATGATGAAGGCAGGGATGCTGTCTGGAAAAGAATTAGTTGGCTCGGATGGAAAAGCAATTGATTTTTTTAGTTAAATAAATGTATTAAAGTAGACAAACATAAATGTTTTAGTTGCCTGTTTGTGAGTATTTACAAGTATTGTTATGGGATTATTTTACAAATAAGATAAAAATCTTATTACAAATCTTTATTTAAGACCAGGGTATTTAAAAAAAATGTGTTCTTGCAAATATTTTATTTGTTTATTTGTATGTAAATTTGGGGATAACTTGTTGAAAGATCCATCTATGGACAAGTACTAACCTCTTGGCAAAGCAACCAGGTTTTGAGCTACAATTTAGAGGAATTTGTGATGGCATCAATCTTTAAAGAGGCTTTTATTTATGAACACTTTGTAGAAACAAGAGTACAGAATGATGCAAGAACCAACCTGATTCATTAAACTGTTGTATGTTATCAAAAAAGCAGGTGAAATGAGCACAAATGGCAAATCAGCTTCAGCTGCGTGGACACAAGTTCCCACCGACTAGCACATTACTTATGTCACATGCACGTGACACACCAAATTTCCCTTTTGTACATCTAATTTACATACAATAGGCTACCTAAACCAGTATAGTACTACAGGGTGTCCCAAAAGTCTCCATACATAGGGGAAATTAACACTTTTTAGCAAAATGTCTTCCAAAATGTTTCATACTTAGTTTATATAATATAATCATTTTATATCATCAATCAGATAGCCTTTAAGAATGATTGAATGAAGAATGAATGACAAAAGAAGAAATTATTGAAATCATTCTCATTGCTGGATCAGGAAGCTCTCGCAAGGTTGCGATGGCTTTTAACAGGAAACATGGCAAGCGCATGACACACGACACTGTTGCCAAACTTTTTAACAAATTCAGAAAGACTGGAAGTGTTGCACACTAACCGAGAAGTGGACATCCACAAACATCCACTGACGAAGGCACAACCGACGTGGTGCTGTCATACATAGTCCCCTACGTACGGAGACATTCGGGACACCCTGTAGTACAGTATAAACGTGTACAGTATAGTACAAACTTGTTGACAGTTTGATACTGCAGTCTTATTATAAAAACTGAGTTATAAGAAATGGAGTTTACTGTTCAACAATGAAATATGACAATAAAAATATTGCCTATCTTAAATATAATTTGAGATATACTGTATAATGTTCTATGTATTTTCTGCCATCAAAAGCAAACAGCAACACTTTTTTCTGTCTACAAAGCTTTTACAGGAAAGTGAGCAACAGGCAAAAGTGCACTGATGGTCTACCATGCCACTTCATGTATCATTATCAGTGTAAGTAAACACATCTGCTTCAGCCCTCTCAGCATGTCTGCCTACTTCTCCTGATTTCCTCCTAGAAAGCTCAAGCCACTGCAAATGAGCATCCAAAAAAAAAAGCCTATGGGCTCATCAGTGCTTTATACTGTCTCTAGGCTATGTCCTCTGCCATAGCTTGGCCTACAAAAAGCATAAGCTTACACACAAAATATCTCACAGTCAATCCAAAGAACATATTGGATAAGAAGGTTGAAAACATAGAGTGTATGAATTAAAAATCTTTCTCAGCTTTGGCCATTACAATACATTTCATTCTTTACATTATATTTCCTTTTCTAATGTTATCTAATAAGGGATCATAACCTAGGCGGACACATGTATATATATGTAAGTATATATATGTATATATAATGTGTGTGTGTGTGTGTGTGTGTGTGTGTGTGTGTGTGTGTGTGTGTGTGTGTGGGTGGGCGCACAATCCCCAGTTTGCCTTGCCTTCCACAAGCGCAATGGTGGTCAGGGGTCACATACAATCTTAGCGAGGGGGAAGAGCAAGTGATGCAACAAGGGCAGCGATAATTGGAGGGAGCTGTCAGGATGGAGCAGCGGTGACTGTGTGCAAGAGTCCTGCCATTTGGACACATCGGTGCACATGTGCCAGGAAGCCCACCCTCCCATGGGGTGGCACACATTAAAGCCTGTGATGAGGCTAATGTGGTCAGAAATGGCCTTGGCACACAGCCCATGTGGGTTCCATGCCTTGACCTAGCAGAGCAGCCTCAATGTAAAGGCAAATGTACAGCTATTCTAGACCAACATCACATGAAGATTAGTAGTAGTTATAGTGGATACAAGGTGTACATTATCTGTTCAGCTTACAGTAGAGTCCAAGTGTCTTAAATTATTATTGTTATTAAATTACCTTTATTTGATTTATATCAATAATAATTTCTTAATCAAGATCATTCGTTCAGATAGAAAAAAAATATTAATAGCAGAAGCTATCATAATGTATTACACATCATGTTAATATAAAATGCTAGCTGTTAAAAAGAGTAACACTTTATTTGAAGGGTACCTACATTAATCCTTCATAAAACACATTAATAAGCACTACATAAATATCTGATAAAGAAATACAGTATGAATAATGTAAAGCTTATGTCAAAACAATGAGATGACAAACCTTTTTTAAGATATGTATTGCTTTCTATTTACATGAATCAAGAAGTGAGAAGAACCCAATCAGCATTTTGAGTCATCTGAGACTGTAGTATCTGTAGTTTTTTTATTACCAGCATTCTATTGTCCATCTGCCATCTTCAACTTTGGCAGGTGTATTTACTGTATACAAGTTACAGAAGCAAATATTGTTCTTCAGCTGAAGTGTTGGTGGGCTGTTGCATTCAAAAATATTGTGTACCACTCCAGGTCATTCTAAGATTCCAAGATAAATAAATTTCATTTATTTATGAAACCCTTATAACAATCAAATTTATTATTGTAATGCGCTTAAACTAGTATAAAAGTTGTAGCCAAATTTGCATTTATATTACTGTTATGAAGCACTATATGGACCTTCTACAAATTTCTCAAAGTGCAATGAATAAGCTGTAAGTAAAAACAAACTAATAACTTGCAAACTAATAACCTGATCTATAATGAGAAAACCTCTAATGACACCTCACAAATCCAGTATTGCTTTCACCAGAACTGAACAGCTGAAGATTGGCTCACAAGGGATCACCTAGTCTTTTTCTAATCTTTAACTGTCTTGTTTTCTTGAGCCTGTACCCACTGTAGCTTCACATTCTTGGTCTTGGCTGACAGGAGTGGAACCTGATGTGTTCTTCATCAGTTGTGGCCTATCTGCCTCAAGATTTGATCTTGTTCCTTCTGAGATGCTTTTCTGCTCACCACGGTTGTAAAGAGTTGTTATTTGAGTTACTGCAGCTCAAGTCTGACCATTCTCCTCTCACCTCTATCACAACAAGGCATTTACGCCCACAGAACTGCTACTGGCTGGATGTTTTTTGTCTTTTGCACCTTTCTGTGTAAACTCTAGACTGTTATGCATGAAAATCCCAGGAGATCAGCAGTTTCTGAAATACTCAAATCAGCACCAACACCTATGCCACAGCCAAAGTCACTGATCACATTTTTTCTCATTCTGACGTTTGATGTGAACATTAACTGAGGCTCTTGACCTGTGTCTGCATTACTGCACATGAATGAGATGGTGTCCAGCCGTTCCTATTAAAGTGGCCAGTGAATGTATATACCAATTGATTTTTTCTCAGTTTTAAATGATAGTGGCAAAACCTGTTTTGCAAAAACTTTCATTACATAAAATACTCAAAATCAATATTAGAATGGAGAATGTTCATTTCCGTTTTATATGTTGAGTTCTAACATCAAGGGAATAAAATAGTGTGTTGTTGGAGAGTGTTAATAACTCATGTCCCGTGTTTATTCACCCAAAAAATAACCATGCAAATCTATTTTTAATTTATAAGTCTGGGTTGTCTTACGACATTAATTCATTCCGTTTCCTTGCCAAAAGTTTACCTCTAAATTACGACACAGAAAAGTTGTTCGTTATTTACTACCACAAAAGCACAGGAGTATGAAAATGCACCCAGGCTGCTCGAGCTTCTATGCTTAGTGCAAAGCTTCGACGATAAAGCATCTTGTTGTGTCTACTGAGGAAAATATGCTTATCAAGCCGCATGGTAATGTAAGCAGTAAATAACGCGATTGGTGCATGGCCACACCGAAACCGTAGCAGTGTGAAGCTGCTTCGGGCTAGGCGAGATTATGGCGGAGGCATGAAGCTGTTTGAATTGGGTTAATGTGACCTGAGCTGCTCAGACAACACACTGGTCAGAGTGTACAGAGTGCTCCCACATGTACACACATTATTATAGGAGTGTATAACAAGATAAAGAGGACACTGGTGAGTAAACAAATGTATTAGCTGTGAAATAGAACATGAACAAATCACTTGTATGCGTATTTTAATGCTTAATATAGACTCATGTTTACAGATTCCTGTGCTGCGTTGTTGAGTCTGACCAATTATACCAAGAACTACTGTACATTACAAACCCACCTAGCATTACATGTAACTAATTCTGACACTGGCACTTCCAGTTAGACCTGAAGCTGTCTCATTTGCACAATCAGAGCCTCCACTGTTTATAGTGATGCGTGCACTCCTGCCTCTTTTGTTCACCTCTTGACACAAAGATGCGCTGTGACCTTTATTACAGCAACTGCACTGACCTTCTGGAAAATAATATGCACAACAGACTATGTATTAGTTGTGGCGTAACACTATCCACCTCCACTCTTCTTCAGTCCCCTGTCTTCCTTCCCATGTGCTTCTTTTCAACCTCTTATAATTTCAGGGCTGTCTTATTCACACTCCATTAGTTAGTACACTCCATAAAGGGTATTTTACAGAGAACAGAAATGTAACAGGTGTTGTTAAACTCATACCTGTTTGAATTTGGATATAAAATGCAAATTTAAAAAAATACGCCTTGAATGTAATGAATAGTCATTGTGGGAATAAGGGACTTGTGAGAGAAAGAACTCATCAATACAGTGACTTGAATCTCAGTAAATTGTAACACATAGAGCACATTCTGATGAAAGCCTTGAAAGGAGCTAATCATGCCCTGTGGCTTTCCTTCAGAACCATACAGGAAACTGCAATGGGCGATTTAGAAGTATCTGACTACTACTCTAGGTTACTGAAATCCTTCACTTGCTAACTCCTTCCGTTAGTGAAGCTGTCAGCAAACTGAAATCTACTTTTGCACAGGACAGGGCACAGTAAGTGTTAATGACGGACCTCATCTGACAGTAAGAGAGTTCATCTACCTTCACTATTCCCAGAGTAATGCCAAAAGAGCTTTGTCAACAGCTGAAATAATTCTGACAGCAAAAGACCTCCATTATTGAATGGTAATTGGAAAGGAGAATCAGAACAACTCGTTCATTGCAAATCTTTTAGTCAGGTGTCCTAACAAGAAAACTGACAAATCAACAAATATTTAAAGCAAAAGCTCTGATTTCATTTGCTAGTTAAATGAGATGGACAGAAAAAGTGGACTACTCCAGCTGTTGTCTAGTATCTGGGCTCCCCTCCATACCCATATGTAGTGGAAACTGCTGAGGGGGTGCAACACAAGAGGAACAGCTGTTAACTGTAGGTGGTGCCAAAAAGCAACCACCTCCTTCCCTGTACCTCCAGACTCAGGAACGCTAAGGTCCTGCCATGATGCTAGTGACTCCTGTGAGGTCAGCAGGTGGGCATGTTGCTGTGGCAAGCAGTATAGCTGGACGTGATATTACAAATTCCGGTACAGTAAATTAGTCAGTAGACTGACTATTTGAAGGACTACAAACTTTTGCAACTGAAAAGAAATACCTAGTAAAAGACAGTAATGTCAAAATGAAGGTCAGTCATTGTCACACGTTTACAGTAATGTTCTCTGATATGTTTTCTGTAATGCGCTACCATTGTGTACAGTTGTAATATGCTTTAAGGAAAGACTAATGCAATCTGTTCAGTAATAAACAAATGGTAAAATGTATTCAAAAGCTGGTCATCCTGTTTCCTTAAGGAAACATACTGTGCACTGGGTTAATGGGTGACTGAAAGCTGAATCTTCTTTAAGGAGAAGTAGTAATGCAAGAATTTATGCTGAAAAACACAGGTCATGTTTTTCACAGTGAAATGAAACATGTTGTGTGTAAGTTGTTAAGAAAACTGACATCACATATCTGTGGAACAACATGCTCAATTATCATCTGAAATATTTGAGACAAAAGGTCATTTTCCACACCTAATATGAACAAATACAATAAGGATCCGAGGAATGATCCTCAACAAGACGAAAACAAGTGTATAGGAGACTGGATAATTGTTGACTCATAGATGGTGTTAATTGGTCGTGTAAGCTTGGACACAGATCGGTCAAGAACATTTGTATATCTGCATAGTTTGTTTGTCTGCATATATGTGTATTTCTGCATAAAAGTTAGTTTGCCATGACCCGGGTATTCCATATAAATTATATGTCAATTATATTCAATTATAATTCAAAATTATATTGAATTTCAAAACAAGACTCAGATGATACTGTAAAGAAATGCAGAAAGGTGATTTTCTTTCTCTTGGGAATCATTGGGATAAATATGAGGTAAATATAAAGCCACGCTAAATAATGTCCCTCTAAAAAAAAGGTTTTTGTTTTCCCTAAGAGGAACTGACCAGAAGCGTAAAGAAGAGGAAGCATTATACAGAGTAGGCTTGTTCATAAACTTATGACAAAATATTTTTGTATTTTTAGCTATAGCACAGCCAAAAATAAACTTCAAGAGTGATTAGGAAAAACACTAAATAAAATCATTTGGTGGTTAAATATGGAATTGCAATGATTACTCTGTTGACCTGTATACATTCGCTCACAAATAAGCATTTAGAATGATGTTAAAATATTTCAGGGAAAGTTCATACCTGAAATCCCCCACAGCTACACCTCTGCTTCGTGGCTCACTGTGAAGCAGAGCTAACATGCCAGTGTCCACACAACCTCCGAGGGCACTGAGTCTGCATTCAGATATGCAGATGTCATGATAATGAGATGCCTCCTTAGACTTGCCTTGCTAGGACTGCAAATGTCTCTATCTGCAAGCGTGTGTGTCTGGGTGTGTTTGTGTGTGTGTGTGTGTGTGTGTGTGTGTGTGTGTGTGTGTGTGTGTGTGCGTGCATGCCAGTTTGTTTACCCCTTGAACCAAATACAGGCGGCAGCTTGCCCTATCTCTCATGCACTCCCTTTAAACGGAATTTGCAATTGGGAAATGCTATTTATTTTGCTAAGGGCAAATGACAAGCAGGGCAAGGGCATTTGCTCAATGTTTTAATGCCACCATTCACCAACAGCGGGTGTCTAACTGCGGGTGTGTATGCGCCTGTGTGTGTTTGCAAACGAGGGGAGTGCGACTGCATGAATGTGAGAGTGTGTGTGTGAACTGGGGGGAGGGGCGCCTATTAAATGGAGGATGACAGGGAGTAATTATTCTAATGCGCTACATGGCAGACTAAAGCGGAAGGCCTGCGCTGAGGTGTCAGCTGTGAGTCATTATGGCTGACACGCGCTGGATTCTGCAGAGGCAGCTGTCTCTCTCCCAGGTGGGCTGACAGAGGCCACCAACGGGGCCACCGCTAGAACTGCTTAGCTCGAGTCTTGTAGGTGGTGCACGCTGGCTAATGGACAAGGTGTTGAAGGGCAAGTGCTAATACTTTTTAGGCTGTCTGTGGTGTTCGCTCTCTATCAAAGGACAAGATTAAAAAGCGCTTAGCTCAAGTCTGGGGCTCTGGTGTTCGCTGGATAACACACATGCCACTGGACATGCTTAACCTGAGTCTGAGTTGTGGTACATACTGGCTGATGGACACACCATTGTTAACTCCAACCATATAAAACCATTTTGTGTCAAAAAAGTCCTATAAAAATTCTTACAAAAGTTAATGCTGCATCATAATGAACGTACTGGAATTTCAAATGGGACTATATACTGGTATGGAAATTAAATGCTGCACAATAATAATAATAATAATAATAATAATAATAATAATAATAAACATTCCTAATGTAAATCCTCAAACAATGCAAATAACAATATTCTATCAGTATTTGTCTAATACCTTTCTTTTTTTAATTTAAAAAAATTAATGATTTTCTAAATCAGAGGTAGAGAAATTAAAGATCTGAGTCAACTGTCTGAAGTGTCTGAGCTTGGCCAGTTGATAACTGTCAGCTGATGATCATCTCTGAATTTCTTCATTTATGAAGTAATTCGGAAATGATGATCATCTCTGAATTTCTTCATTTATGAAGTAATTCGGAAATGATGATCATCTCTGAATTTCTCCATTTCTGAATTACTTCGTCACATCATGTTATGATAATGATAACATCACATCATGTTAAGAAAAAAAAAAACTTACACATTGCTAAAATTACTTTTATGTATTTCAAAGCGCAGAAAAAGTATGGGGGAAAAAATTAACATAAACTATTCTGTTATAAATTGCCTATGTTAAAAATCTAGGCTTTAAGCGGGACTTAGTCCGCAGATATTAGTATTAAAGTGTGTGGGACTCAATAATAATAAAACTGAAATGTCCTTGTTACCAAGATGTAGGATAGATGTATAGTAACTTTTACACTGGTTTTCAGCATGTACACAAACAAGTTGCTTGGAGTCGCTGAAGTAATATATGCAAGACTTTCTTGTTCTTACGAATTTCAGCGCCATTGCAAGTGCGGAAGCTGCACGATGACTCAGTTCAGGCAGTGCTGAAAAATATTTTCACACACTGACTGCAGATGCTTCCTCTTTGTTCAACAAACCAGCTTCCCTGAACTTGAGAAATAATATAAAAACCTAACACCATCATAAAATTTGTCTAGTTATGAGTTCTAAATTGGCTTAATTTTGTCTACAACTTTATCTAACAGCTAAGTGATGGCAATGCCTGTTACATTTCCATGTAATAGTTGCATAATATGCTTCATTACAATCAACTGAGCAAGAAAATCCATGAAAATCCCTAAATTGTGTACATAACTCATTGAATAGTCATTTTTTATCTCCTAAAAATAATGGTAAAACATTATATACACATTCAGTACATATGGTGAAGCGACATTCGTTCCATTCAAACGCAAGGGATAGATACCGCGTCTGATGCTAATGTGATGTCTGATGGGAAAGTGTGCACACACACACACTCACACACACACACACACACACACATGCACACACATACAGACTGCGGAAGGTATCTCTGTCCCCTGACTCCCTTCTCCTGCATTAATGGTAGTTTGCATCAGGCTGAGTGAAAGCATCACATGTCATCAGTGGCCTCATCCTTTATCGCTTTCTTCAGTGTAGACAGAGTAACCTTCAGAAACCTGCTGACCACCATTTTACGTCTTAGTTAGTGCCGGTGTCAGTCATGGATAGTTTCTCTCATCTTAATTTGACAAGACAGAGAGGTGAAAAATACAATTCTACTCCGCAAAGTGTGGCCATTGTGTCTGGATGTGTACTTAATAAGTGACAGAAATTTCCAAACTTCAGTGTTTTCATGCAGTCTGTTAATGACATAATGGCATACATAATGCATAATACATAATGGCAGTCTAATAACTATATGACTGACACTATCTGAGAAATATTTTTCACACTGCTGTGTGACAGACGCCTTTAGAAATGTTGGGCCCATCTGATGGGTTACAACTAAGAAGACCACAAGAACGCATCTGCATCTGTGCACACGAGGAGTAGGATTCAGGACTACTTACACATTTGTTTTGAGACTTGCAGATACAAATTCAGATGGCTGGGATAAAACAGAGGAGAGAAAACAATGCCCTCTTTTTATCTCTCTCTTTTGTCCAGACAGACATGAACGTCCATGAAACTGAGCTATTCACTCAGTAATGATATATGGGACAAGATGACCTATACCTCATTAAGGCTGACATCATCATTAAGGTTAGATTATAAACTGTTACCATTAGCATCATAGCCATCCATAATGATGATGAATGCAATATTGATTGAAATTTATGCCTCTTTTCTGCCATATCATAATATTCTAGCCCAATGAGTAGGAGATCTAGAAGGGCAGTGAAGAATTTTGCTTTTGTAGGAACTTTTCTCCAGACAATACTCACAACATCAAGTACAAAGCATGTATCTAAACCTTTTTTTCTGAGCTCTACAATAATTTTCAATCAGTAATGAACTGCATATTTATAGCAACTTCAATAAACAATGCAGAAAATGTTATGATAAGCCAAAATTGGACATCTGTCTGAATCTGATCAGGTCAGTCTGATTAAGATTCTAGTTAAGAAAAGGTTTTATTCAGATTCAGTAGATAAAATGATTTTTTTTTTAAAGACAACTTTCCACTGGCTGTGTAACAATTACAATCTAGAACATATTCTAAAGCCGCTTAAGTGTCCATGCACGAGGCTGAAAAAGTAGACAATGTGGTGCAGTAAACTGAAATTAGTTTTTAAAAAAGCCAAATCTTCCTGATCATATCTGGTTGTAAATGAAAGCAACAATAACAATATTTATTTTGTTTGTTAGTCACACAATCACCTCACTGCTCTTGTAAATAGGTGCTATGGCAAATCTATTGTAAAATGTAAATGTTTACATTTTCTAGATGCCTTTTTTTTAAAAAAAAAAAGACAAATGTATTTAGAAAACAATTTCACAATATTAATTCATATGTCTTTTTTATGACCAAATGATATGTTGGGCACTTAATGAAATTTTATTTCTATAAAAATACAAATACATTGCTGGAAATATGGTTTTATCTTATACAACTATGCTGTAGCTTTGTAAATGCTCATTAGATGCTCTTTCTTAATATTGTGCACTCTCATATTACACTGTAATTATTGCATAAAATGATACTTGAAGCAACGCATACTAAAGTTCTTTATATATATATATATATATATATATATATATATATATATATATATATATATATATATATATATATATATATATATATATATATACACACACACATATTTTCCGTTTCATCACATTAAAAATTCTAATTAATCAGATGAAGAGCAGAAGGCATTACAATACATATCTGTTTCCCTGCGTGATTTCTGTGTAAGTCTGACACTTGGAGACATAAATCTGTGCAACAAACCGGCCCACAAAAAAAACCCTGACATTAACAATAATGCGAGTTAATTGCAACCGTGATTCCTGGTCCTTTTGTGGTTAATAGTCAATATAATAAAAAAAAAAAAACATACATCAGATCTGACTGAGTAAAGGGAACCACACAGGGGAAATCAGCGGGTATTGACCCACAAAAATAATGCAGCATACACCAAGATACACCAGCAAAAAAGTTAAATATTTAAGAAAATAAAAATGGCATAAAATGTTTAGAAATAAAATAGTTTGTAAAAAATTCACAGGAGAACAAAATCAGCTGAAAATGAATGAATCTTCCAAAAATAAATATTAAAAGCAAAATAAACTAGAAATACACTACATTGAAATGGTTATTCTCAGATGTCATCCCTGTAGTAGTTATCTCCTTCAATATTCTAGAGTAATACATAATAATAAAAATATCATGTCTCTATAATCATTATAACACAGCACAAATACTCCAGGACAACAAATATGCTCAATTCTTCCTAGAAAGTGTAAGTAGTTAAGAAGTCAATATCAGCAATTTCGATCCTCTTTCCCCGTAGCTCAGACCATCTTATTCTCTATTTGCTTTCCCGAATCCCTTCTTCCCAGAGCCACATTTCCAAAAACTGACGTGGGCTCACTGGGGTCCCCCATCTAATCCTGTTACCAGCAGGCCTGGCTGCGCGGGGAGCCTTGCAGCTTAACACGGCGCACATTACCAAATTTACAACCAGCCGCCCGGACATCTGCCCTACTTTTCTGCAGTTCGCGTGCCGAAATATTTCAAATAGAAAAAAAAAGAAAAAAGGTGGGGGTAGATCTAATCTGGTTCAAAGAGCGAGGGACCATTTCGTTGGAATCGGCAAGCCCCTGCCACCGTTAAAGCTGTCACTTCTCTTCTGGGGCTGAAGCGGCTGAATGAAAGTGTCAGCCTTCGACATGCCGCTTGTTAGTGGGAACCGGGAGCGTCCACTGATAACGCTAATGAGGAGGCTGAACACACCTATTGTTCCCTCAAACTTCCCCCCATGCACCCAAACACAATTCTCCCATTATAGCATTTCCATACCAGCTACTTAAAAGCAATAAAAGGCCAAGGAGGCTGAGCGAAGGTGATTCGGAGAGAGAGGGAGGTGGAGGAGTCAAACTTCGGTAATTGTGTTTGTGCTCCATCAGCCGCTTTAACTCCTTCTTGTGTGCAAACGTCGGCTCCTTTTCGAAACACTTCATTATTTGTGATGCTCTGGTTTAATTCCAATTACCCTGTTAATTAGAAATCTCATGCTCTCTGATCTAGGGTACTTAACACCATTTGCATTTTTTTTCACAACACGAGTGCTTTCAGTTCATCACTGAGTCAGTTCATTATATTTAATACAGCACGGCATTTAGTATAGTGTTTGTCACGAAATAATACACCGTTAATATATTCAGTTATGTATTTACAAACAGTTATTAGTCTCCGTTGTTAGATCTTTCCCTATTTAGCTGTCTCCCTCTCTTTTTTTTAGTTTATTTTGATGTAAATACCTAGTACGTCGTCCAATTTAATCAGTAAATTAATGCTAATTAATCTGCATAACAAAGGCTGTAATGGAATACTGAATGCAGTAATTCAGGGAGAAAATCAGGATCTAATTGAGCAGTTTCATTAATTTCCTCACCGCAAAAAATTGTAGAAAAACATGAAAGACTAAACATTTCTATACTAAGAATGTGCAAAGCCATATAGCTGATATAAGGAGACAGCATTTGCCTCGACTTTTAAATTCAATCCATATTTACAGCACTGCTCCACAACGTGTGACTCTGCTGATTAAGCGGCTCCTCGCTGAAACTGCCAGGCTTCAGTTCATATTGCTCCGGCTAGTTCATTAGGACCCAAGTTCTGTCACTCGTCTGGGCACAGCACAAACAGTCCAGTATTGTCTGTGAGCGCTCATGCCCCTATCCAAGCTCTTACACACTACCACAGCTAAATCTGGCCATGTGTGTTAAAATCTCAATCTGGCCATGTGTGTCTGAGACCTGAGGGACTCGGCCTGCCAGCCCAGCGACTTAATCTCTTGCTTTTCCTCTCTCGCTGCTACCCTCCTCCGCCAAAATGCTCTTTGCCCATGCCAGTGCTGCTACCCTTGCATCTTCAACGCCCATCCACCCCCTCCTCTAATGGCATTCTTCAAGAGCTGGGCTGCATCTCGCTGCCCGCTCGCAGTCGCTTAATTAAAATGCTCCTGGCACACTGTTTATGTGACCGATGGCTGTTAAATTAAGACACTGTCACAGTGGGCTGCTTTTTAACCCCCGCTCTCTGGAAATCGTGAGTCTCGGAATCACGATTGCTTTTGTCCGCTGTTAAAATTTCTACCATTTAAAAAAATGCAACCTGCCTCGTTACAGGCTCTGCCTTTATGAGGGTACAAGTCTGTGTGCGCTAATAAGGTATTTGTTATGTGCAGAATGATTTTAATAGGGTTACAGGGGTGAGACTAAAGTGACATTATATGTATGCAATGAACAAAAAGACTGTTTGCCGTTTGAGGGGAAAAAGAAATGCTGCCCGTGCTTAATCTGTCTCAATATCTGTAGATTTAAGGGATACACCAGGCTTATGAGTTATTACTTTCCTTGAATTTATGAGAACAGAAACTAGAAATCATAACTATATGGAACCATAACAAGAGATGGAAGCTTCGTAGAATTAGACTGAGCTGTTTCTGGGCAATGTACCTTCAATATAATCTCGATCCGTACCCAATAAGGAATTAAAAAGCATGAGTCTTAAAACACGGAGCCTAAAATAAGCAGTCCTTTCCTCTCAATTTGTGTGCAGTGACTTTGCCTTTCTGCGTCAGATCGCCAGGGTTAATGTATGTTAATGTATCATTTATAAAGGAGCTTGTTAGCAGCTTTGTGTAGGCTGCTGCTTTGTAAAACAATAGCAAGCCAGTCGGACTGGAGGCAGGCAAGAAAGCCAGGCGGCCGTTCAAAAGGCGCTGACGCTTTCCCCTACCTGCTGTCCCCGGCCGCTCTTTTCCGGAAAAACTCAGCGGCAGATGTTACGGCGCTAAGTTGGCTCTGAAGTGCCTCCCTGGCTCCCAGATCTCCCCAACAACACAGTCAAAGTGCATTAGATCTCTTTATTTGTGCCCCGGGCAAGTGCAGCAGTGCAGCTGTGTCCATCTCCCGCTCTACCTTTGGTGTTGGAGCCCCTCAGGCGGTAAAATGGGAGACCAGTAAGTACTTGGACTGCTTATAAAACCTACAGCTGCTGAGAATCCTGCAGTCTGGCTACAGGCAGTGTGTGAGTGTGTGTGTGTGTGTGTGTGTGTGTGTGTGTTGGACTGGGGGTTGAGTGAGAAACAGGGGAATGGTGGGAGGGACCCCAGGGTCCAGGAGCTGAACAGATGTCTGCGACAACCTGCTTCCTTACACCTGTATGAGTCCTTGTAACCCAGCGATCCAGCACTGAAAAATTCATGACCCCGGAGGGTTCCTGTCGGCCATCAAAGCCCCCACTCTCTCTCTCCTCAGGCGGGGGACTTCTCAAGCTTTGATAACGCTCGCCTGGGCACAGTGCACCTGATGAAGCGCTTTAAAGTCAGTACGCTCAAACTGTGGCCTCGAAAAGCTTGCCAGAGACCGCTCAGAGTCTTCCAATGGCTCTGAACGCTCCCCCGGCTTGGGCTTGCTTGGAGTTGTTGAGTTTTTAGGGTTTTGTTTAGAGAAAGGTCATGAATAGTGGCTCAAACTCTAGCTGTGTGCGGGACTTTTTGTTTCTGATTGTACCTGCACATAATATTTTCTAAAATTTGTTCTTTTTAATACACATGCGTATCGGAACAATTTTATTCAAGTGCAAGGTTTTATCTACTGGCTTAAGCTATTACAGTCCAGCAGCTAGCAAACAAGCCTAAACAAACCAACAAGGTGCCTGGTGAATAGAAAAACATGGGGGAATGAAAAGAGAAATCTGACCCCAGCAGAAAATGGAGAAACTAGTCATTTTCCACCAAACAAAAGCAGAACTGAAAAAAGGAAACAACAACCATAGATAGGAATCTTACACTCTTAGACCAAGTTGCTCTTTGAATGTTCTTTAAGGGATCACTATAAATAAGAGTTCATAGCTTCCAAAAAGGGTTCTTTAAGGTTTCCCTGGATAATCAAGGGCTTTTAGCTTCCAAAAAAGGCTCCAAAAAATAGCTTCCAAAAAATAATTAAGGGTACCTAATTTTCAAAAAAGGGGTTTGTTAAAGGTTCACTGGATAAATAAGGGCACTTAGATTCCAAAAAAGGGCTCTCTAAAGGTTCATTAGATAATTGAGGGTGCCTAGTCTCCAAAAAAGTTGGTTCTTTAAAGGTTAATTGGATAAACACGTTTCTTACTTTCCAAAAAGGTGTTTTTAAGAGTTCATTGGATAATGAAGGGTTCTTAACTTCCAAAAAGGTTTCTGTGCAGCACGTTTAGACTTTGGATGCTATTATAATTACTAATGTGTTATTTTTCATAACAAAATCATTTAAGTGTGAATGCACCAGAAAGGTTTGTCTGTTTTTTTTTTCTTTCTTTTTTTCTTTTTTCTATACCAGGACTTCTAGAGCAGGACTTCATCAGTGCTAATGCAGCAGAGCTATTGCTACCAGCATTATCCCCTCCTCCCCACATCATCATACTCACATAGAAGGTAAAATGCCCCTTCCTAGAGGATGTTGTGTTTGACTAAAACGGGTAGATGATTAAGCTATTGTTTATTCACCAAGACACTTAGTATTGCATCCCTGGAATGTTGAAAGTCCCCTAATTATTGGACTATCGTTGATGATGTGTAAAGAATCTCAGCTTATATATGTATACAGTATAATTTTTATCTAAATAACCTACTGAAAGCAGTCTCACTCAGGAGAGTGTGTGTGCCTGTATTTTTCACAGCTTTGTTGCATTGGTATGTGCAGTGCAAGAGGAAGAAAACCCTGCAGCGGTTTACCGTATTTGGCTGTGAATGTCATCCTGCTTTGCGTGTTTGCAGCTGTTGTGTGATGCAACACACACACACACACACACACTCGCGTGCACAAATCTGTATACAGAAATCCGTTTCCTGTGCAACACAGAATTTTCTTGCCCTTTAATTTATTTGGCTATTCAGACTGCAAATTTATGGTCTTGTTCCAGTTATATTGTTAACGCCATGACTTCTGCATGCAAGTTTGCAAATGTAGGCAAACCTTACTAGGTTTCTGTGGCCTACCTTATCTGCAGAAGTGGGTCGCATGAGGGAAACTCGGTCATACTGTCTCCGCAGCAGAGCCCATAGTGCATCTAGACGGCCCTGTATTGAAAAAAAGTAAACAACCTCACGATGACGTATTGAAGTATGTACAGTCCCAACTAATGTTTCTTCGACAAGAGTTAATCATTCATTACTAACAGATATAAAAAATAGCTTGATAATTTACTGTAAACAATAGTAATGATCAAATATATTACAGGGATCACAGTACTAAATGGTTCACTGTCAGGTGAAATAATTAACAAAGCTGATGCTAATACTGAAACCAAGACAACAGTGAGCTGATATCTGATTACAATAAACTGTATTGTAATATATTTTAAGATATGACATTTAGATTAATTAATAGTAAAAAAAAAAAAAAAACAATGCTTAAATATTTACTAAATTTGCATATTGTTATGGCTCAGATTTGATCATTAGTACATTATTATGCATTATTTTATGTTTGTATTTAATATTAATAGGATCTAATTAGGGCTATACAGTACAAAGGCAGGTTACCATGTCATATACAACTAAATAGTTGAAATCTCTTTTCTTTACACAGGCTATCCAGGATCACGGGCATTTTTCATGAACATTATATTACCAATTTGGATCAAACAAGTAAATGCTGTAATGTTGTTTTTTAAATGTGCAACTATGTATTTGCAATACTGAATAGTAAAATGTACAAAAGTTTGTGGTGCTTGTTTGATGAGCTTTTTTGCAGTTTTTTGAATTGCACATGACAGGCTATATAGAACATTGAACAGTTAGCATCAATGACATCCCAGAATCATAATTCTAAACATAATAGACTAATTATTATTACCCTAGGTTAGCAAAGTTAGCTAAGATGGTAACACTGCAAATTTGTAAACCATGACACAACCAAAAAATTGAAATGCTTTAATAATATGTTAAACACAAACACATTGAAATACATTGCTAAATGATGCATGGGAGCTTATATATCAGTTGTTAACTCTGTGTCAATCCAGAGGTACGCTAATGCCTGGCGGCTCACTAGCATCCTGTGTACGTCCAGAATATTTGGATATACTGGCAGGGTCTCAGATTACTAAAAAGAAAGCCTGATTCAGTATCTTGATGAAATGAGTGTCTCAGACTTTTGTAACTGTATTATGGAATGGAATTTTGTATGATATATATGAATTAAAGGGAGTGTCATGTATGTGATCGACTCACCTTGATCGGAGTGTACCATTTAGTTTCGGATTGATGGTAGGCAGGTGAATCTGGTTTGGACTTTTTGATCATCGGCTGTTCCACCTCTTCTGGTACTGAAACCACTGCATTCTTGGCTTTCTCCAGTCTCGCCCCCTCCTCTGTTGAGCCTTTCTCACCCCAGCGAACCTGGAAATACAACCGATTGTCTTGGTTACCTCATTTAAAGAGTAATTCACCTCCTCCAAAACAGAATGTTTGATATTAAATACTTTAATGTCTTTAATGTTTAATTAATCACATCTGTCACGGTGGTAAATCCTCCATCATACAAACAGGGTATGAGTTTAAATGAATGGGCCACACAGTAGGTTAAGCCAGTACAATATGAAACAGCTTTAGAGTATCACCTCTGAATATCCTCAAGAGTTTCAAGGGAAAAAAAATAAAAAAAATGAAAGAAGATCTCTCGATGAATAAAGTATTCCCCATGCCACAGGTCTCCCTAGCCGCTTTACATTTAAAGAAAGAAGACAGGTTGATCTTAGGCACACCTCTCCCCAGGTCCACAGAAGTGTTTCAGAAATGGAGATGGGGCTGTCTCGATGAATAAAAGCTTTGTGCATTAAAGGAACGGAAAAAGTGGTGGTGCTCGGGACGCCATAAGTCTGGCGCTCACTCTCTCAGACTCCTGGGAAAAGTTTACGAAGCTTTTGGAGGGAAATCATAGAGACGCCACCTCTTCATGGGGCTATGGAGAAAGAGTAGCAGAGCATGGCAAGCACCTCTTAAAATGCCACTCCTGTGAGGAGAGCATTATGGCTGAACAACAGGGACTGACAAGATGGGCGTCTGTGAGATGAATTCATTAAGCTAGCACAGTGGCTCTTGATCCTTTATCATCAACATAAGTTAAGAGAATAGGACGTGGCAGAAGCCAAACTGGCAGGAGCCTGTCGTCTTCAAGGCGTCAGTCAAGGTGTCCTAGATCTAAAAAGACTTCTGCTGAAAACTTCAGGTCTCTGGTTCTTTTATCTGGATCAAATTATAATAATGCATATAAAAACTGTTGCTCATTATTAAATATTTTTTTTAAATTCTGTCTGGTGATCTAAACAGTTTTGCTGACTATGCGAGAAGGCCAGTATCATGTCAGAAATTGTGAAAAGAGCCACAACTGCATGGATTCTTTACATATATAATATATCTCATTTAAGGTTCTAGCCAATTCAGGTTCAGGTTTAGGTCTGAGAATCTCTGAGAGTACCAGTATAGCCAAAAGATAATGCTTTAAGACAATAGAAATTGGTACAAAGCTGTTTTTAAGCATAATTCGGTCACATTCTGCACGAAAAACCTTGCATTTTTCACGAGCATAATCATGCAATTTAGGCACCGTGCACACAGCAACATGCAAAGTGAGCTTCCCTCTCTCAGGCATATGTATATCAGAGAAGATTGCTCAAAAAGTGGGACGTTGGTGCAAATAAAGGGTGAGGAAACGGGAAGTGAAACTGATTACTTATTCAGTTTACTGTACTAAACTTTGGGCAAGTTATGGTGGCCAGTTTTGTTTACCATTTCCACCACGGAAACCAGGTGTAAATTTGCATCATGTGTGTTGCTCTGAGCATTATATGCAATGTTGCCAGATGTGTGCTTTACCCACGCGACTTGGATCTTTCTGAACGGCCAGAGCATTTTTTATTTTTATTCTCATAATAATATGTGATGACTTTCAGATGATTTTAGGACCTTGGTGAAAGAACTATTTAGGGAGACATCATCTCCTTGTACTCAACTGCTTGTAATTTGGGATTTTTGTCACACAGATCTGGCATCCCTTCAGGATCAGGAATATATACATCAATTTTCCTCATATTGAAGAAATTCAACACATTAAATAGAACCTTTGTGACAATGCAAATGTTATAGAACTTTTTTTCCAAATGTTATAAAAATAACAGTTGAACAAAATACAATTAATACAGTTTAATTTCTCATTTTTATAGCTATTTTCATTAAAACCAATCAGAAATCAAATGGCATATCAGACATTAGACATATCAATACTGTTTACTTGTTCTGACCCAAGAGTCTTTATTTAATGGCAGCTTTATTTATAAGCACATCTTCTTCATTACTGAATATGGTTAGTTTTTGTGCTTGACCATTCCATAACTTCACACACATTTTAAACCCCGGGTGCATTTTGCATGATGAGCTAACCCTTAGTAAACTGAACCCTGAGTGTATGGTTTTGGTCATTTTTATTTATTATTTATTTTTTTACCTCCATGCGTTTGATACCCCCAGCTCCTCTCCCTCCGTAATAAGAAGCATCCACGGTTGGCCATTTCTTCTTGGGAAGTGGACTCTCCTCTGGTTGCTTGAAAATGAGAGCATTAACACTTCTTTTCAATGCATAATTCATAACTAAACATACATACTACATAATTACCACATAATTACCACAAATGCATAAAAAATTAAAATAAAATCAGAGAAATATTATATTTATTGTACTAACAGGTGGTGGAGGAGGAGGTCTTTGAGGAGGTGGGTCCTTAATAACCTGGCGTGAAACAAACAACAGTTTAATTATTTTCAAGTAGCAGACACAGCCAGAAATAATGAAATAAAACATCAGGCCTAATGAACATGTTCAGTATGCAGAAACATTGTTCTTAGGTCCTCGCACAGACTCAGAGGAGCAGATTTACAATTGAACAACTGGAGCCCAGCACCTCCCTGTACATTTGATTACAGGGCTGTGCTTGTAAACCAACACAGCGGGCCCCTGGTGCAAAATAAAGAAAAGCTCAAAATCAACTTGTTGACAGGGGAGTCTTTGGGGTGAGCATGGCAGCCCGTTTATCTCTTAATTAATTGGATGAGGTTCAGCGCTCCCCAGCAATCCCCCAATCATAAAGTCCTAAGGAGTTAATTAGCTCCAATGATATGCAGAAGGGAGGCTCAGGCTGCACTCCAGACCCTGTCTGGTAGAAGAGTGCCTTGTCCCCAGTGAAAGGAAGAAACATGTGTGCACACACATATACACACATCCTGTCAGAATGAACAGGAAACTGTCTTTCTGCAGCATTGGTTTTGACATTATATCTGCCATGGCGAAAGCTGGTTCATGAAAAAGAAGGTTTTCAGTATTTGACTACACTATGACTAGATTAAAAGTGCTTTCAAAAGGTTAATTTCTTTTATGACTGAAACTCGCAGCACATATTGGACTCCTGGCAGATATGCTCTTAGCATCTTTCAGCTCTTTACTCTGCACACACCCTCTAAACCGAGAATCAGTCCTTACTCATGAAAGATGCATAGGCCACCACTTTGAGGTTATGCATTTAGGAAATTAGTTTTCAGGGGGAAAAAATCTTCACTTATTATTGCAAATCATAGGTCAAGCAGCTGTTTCATTCCCATTAAAACCCACTGATACCATTACACCAATGTTGTCATTATATTAATGGAAAATGATCAATTAGACTTAATTAATTGCACTTTGACTGCTGGCAAATCCAGGAACATGTGTTGGTAGGGGCCCTGCATAGCAATAATTAACATATTTTTAGGGGTAACCTTTGGCTAAAGGATTAACTCTTTTATTGAGTAATTAAGCAGCGGATTTATATTTCCCCAACATATTGTGGGATAAATAAGGCATTATACAAATCACACCCTGAGCTGTTAGGTTTTCAAATACCTGATCGACAGATGTGCAACAGACAAAAACCTTCCGAAAAGCAGCTTTGTAATTAAATTCCAAAATCACTAAATACCTGAGTGGCTACAGGCCACCGCTGGAAAATCAACCAATCAGGTGTCACCCAGGGAAAAAAAACCCATCTGGGTTTGGAATAACTGTCCAGTTGAAGTTTATAATCTGTTTGCTTCTCTTCTGTACACATCATGCTTTGTCAAGCTGTTTCCTGGCCTCAACTGATGCAGCAGCTAGCACATTTCCAAATAAAAATGAGGCATTAACACAAACCTAACCTATCTGAGAGAAAATATTCATTTAATAATATGGGAAGGCTTGTTATATGGACATTTCTAAATTATGTAATACTATTTACATGGAGACAGCAAAAACTTCTTATGTTATATCGATGTATACACTTAATTCTGTCACATTACAAATGGTAGAACATTATTTGGCCTTGCATATGCCTTCAAGTCCAAAAATCAAGGCTAACTCACTACACCCACACTCAAACTGACCTCCAATCTGGCAGCACAGAGTATCCCACAAAAAAATGGGAAAACGAAGGAGGGCGGGGGAGGATGGCTTGATGCTTCTGAACATATCTGACTGCTGAAAATCTGGCAGGGCTGAGTTTAAATATTAACAAAGCACACATGGCCCTTCTCTTCTGCCGGAGGTCCCTGATGGAGGGGAGCAGCAGCTCCTCGACTAAGACAAGCAGAGCCTGGTCCAGACATGCTGCAGGGGGTTTACATTTTAATGCCTTTGTTGGTTTTCCAAAATATGCTTCCATCTCATTCTGGACGAGCTCCCACCAGGTTCTTGAAGAGAGGTGGCGCATATCATTTTGAGCTGCTGCTGTGATGCCGATTGCTATAGTTCCACAGTGTGCCATCTGTATAGTTCCCTGGCTAAGCCTGCGAAGTGTTGCCGATTTCCTTCTTTTAGGTGTGAATCTTTCCCCCACTCCATTAAATATCTTAGAACAGCATTTTTGGATATGGTCATTATAACAAACTACAGCAGAGCTGACTTCTCAGCTGTGATTAGTGAGTAGGTGTTGATTATTTTTCTACAACAGCACGGCTCTGATAGTAGTGCCGGCTGCGTTGCAAATCACAGGTTTTCGGGGAAAAAAAAAATCCAGAGGGACTTGTGTGCCCGACACACCACATAATGTACGTCTAATAATAAACATATTAAAAACACTTGCTGTTATTTAATTTTCTACCTTGTGATAGTGCTGCATTTGTGGTTTCTCTGTACCAAGCGGCACTTTTTTCTGTCTTATAAGTTTCAGGAGTAAGTCAGGGAACTTACGTGCAAACAGGAACTTGTTTTTCCACAACATTACACAATTCCACAACATTAAATGTAACTAAATTGCCTATTGCTAAAACTTTGGGACACCTTATAACTAAAGGCTGTCATGTTTTATTCCTTACATATTATATACACAACAAATTAACCAAAAAAGGTGTATCATTTTCACTGAAACACTGCCACAAACGGTTCTTTCTGTTCTTTGGCATATGAAACAACCCTAATCTCCTCCCTGTGAAACACTGACATCAAAGAGAAATACAGGATGTGGCACGGTTCCTTCCCTTGCTTCGCCACACCTGCCTAGCATTGCAGTTTAACTGTGGCAATGTTTTTACCACACAAAGACCAAAGAGGAGCACACAGGATGTGACCCATAGCCACAAGTGGTCTATGTTGACCAAAAAGTCTTTACAAGAGATTTTTTCTTTTACTTTACAGCAAACTACCAGCGAAGAAACATTCACTGCAGCATTCTTGCTTAAAAGGAATGATGATCTGATCAGAATATTAAACAAGACTTTACAGAGAGAAGGCTAACAGGAGGCCACATGGTAAATGAGAAGAGATAATAATTAAAAAGACTCCACTGGGAAAATCACTGTTCAAAGCTTTATCAGGAGGAGAATTGGTAGTGCCCAGAAGAATTAAGTTCATGTGATATTGTTACACTCACCACAGTGCAGCAGAGAGGCCAGAACCACCACATGAGAGCCAGAGCAACGAGGAGCAACAGCACCAGAAATATAATGGCCACGATGGTACCATCCGACTGATAAAAGAATAAATTAATTTTAGTGACATTTCAAATTTCGGGAAATTTTATATCTACATATTTTATATTTTGACTCATTCATTGTCCCTTTTACATATTCACCAATTCCTATTTGATTTCTACTTATCTATCCACTGCTCTTCATTCACCTTTGCTGCTTTTACATTTGTGAAAATGGCTGTCATAACAATGCATTTTCCCTTTTAGGGTCCATTTTCTCTCTCTCTCTCTGTGACTCACTGTCTATTAATTATGTGAAATATTGCTGTCTTTGGAAAGCAAATATAAAAAAAAAAAATCCATGAAACTACACAACTCCTCTTTTTCTCTGCTTAGTCAGCAATCTTCAAAATGAAACTTACACAAGTTGAAGCAGTGATGGTGAAGGGACTTGTAACAAAGGACTTGCCCCCATTCAAGCTGATAAGAACTTCCATTTTTCTAAGGAAATGCAAAACAAGCGTCAAGAGCTTCCAAACGACTTTATACTTTCGTTTTACATAAAACAAAGATCATGGATTTCACTGTGAAAATACAGTATGGCAAAAAAGCAAGCAAGACACAATACAACACAGAGTGAAATACAGTTACAGCAGTTAAGGCGCTCATAGTTTTTACAATTTGCTACTCCTGTACTTTTTCAGTACCGTTATCCTTTGCAACTTTTTTCTTGTAAAATCTTAGGCAGAAATTAAAAAAAAAAAAAAAAAAAAAAGAGGATCTCATCACCTATTTACTGAAGAAGATGCTGGAATGTGCATGTAATTAAGTACCTAATGATGAACAGCATTGTAATTTCCATATGTATATTATGCAAGAGACAATCATCATGGAGATAATGAAAATCAGTGAGTACGAAATCAACTGCGTGAATGCCTGAGATCCCTTCCAAGATGAAGGAATATGAAAAGGAGTAGGCCAAAATCTTCTCATTCTGTACAATTGGTTTGTGTGATCCATCAAGCTGTGTCAAAAATACTACACTGTTGGCTAAAATATATCATAATCCAGCTAAGCAGAACATCTACAATAATACTAATGTAAAATAGATTGTGTACTTGATGTATTTCATCTTGCTTGAACTTTTTTTTTTTATGACACGGTAATTCATAAATTCATAACATTTACTCCAAAATTTGGTTTAATGCAGCATTCAAACATTTCTGAATCGTCTGGCTTTATTATGGCTGTAAATTGCTTCAGCGGTTTGCAAGAATCCTTTAAAAGGTTCTTGCATGTTAACTAGATGCGTTTACTGAATGGAACAGAGGAGAGGCTAATTTAGCTGACATACTCGATATATGCAAATTTTAGGCAGATTGTTAATCAAGCTGGATATGTGGACACTGAAAGGGAGAGTAGCTCCAAATGTGTCCAATCAAATCCATGGAGACAGAAACTTCTGGCAAATATCTTTCTCAGATGCTCTCACTATCCAGAACCTAAATTTTAAGGAAGACTGTTAGGTTTGAGATATGTGCCCTTGAGAGAACCTTGGTCATTAATATACCTATCTATTAAGCATTAGGAAATGAAGGAAACCAGGTTGGCACTACTCCAGATGTGTAAGAGGTTGAGTACATTAAAGATAACGAGGTATCAGGCCAATCCTGTATTCTTATCTGCTCCACCATTGTGGACAAGCTTGACAGTGTAATGGCTTTTATGGCAAATTGGGATAGCTTTGGACTATAGGAAATTAATTTATTATTATTTTTAGCTAGTTTAAAAATAGTCTAGGAACACCAAGAACTTTTCTGAAGCAAAAAAAAATCAGAATTGAATGCGAAAAATAAGAATTGAATACAAATTTCTGCAAAAATAGACCATGGCAAACAAAGGGAAAGTGTAAGGATTATGGACTGTAAAGATTACTGATACTGCAAATCAGGAATGCGGTAAACTTGCGGTAAACTTGTTTCCCACTCAAAGACTGAGAAAAAGACAAAAGTCCCTTTCTAGGCTAGTTTCAGGTCTTTTTGTGTGGTTTTTGAGGTGCAGTTGGGTTGGAAATTTTGCTGAGACCTGGCAACCCTGATTGTGGAACCGCTGCCAGACTCACTGCCAGATTCTCATCCTCTCAGTCCTGCACTACAAGGGCCCTAAGAATTGCATGAGTCCCCAGCTATACAGTGCTTTATCAACAGCCTGTCATAGTTTGTTTGAGTTCCAGATACAGTTCAGATGAACATGTTTAATTGTTTAAGACTATATCAACCATTTTAAACTATTTATTAAAATTGCGTAAACAAAAATATTTGAAATTAGAATATTTAAACCGTAGTGTTAAGTGGGAGATGCTGGGCTAACAACAGTCATGAAGAGAGAGAGAGAGAAAGAGAGAGAGAGAGAGAGAGAGAGAAAGAAAGGCAGACAGGGACTGCTACTATACTTGAAGATGCAGGTGGTATGTGAATACGCTTGTCAGGACATGGTGAATTATTTAAATTGGAGCATAGAAAAGGGAATCGCTGCATCTGTCGCACATCCTTTTAAAGCCCTCTGCCAGATGTGTTTACTTGCCGCCCATAGCAGCTAACTACTTAATGGGGCATAGTCGCAAGCCAAGAGTTAATTAAGCAAACCCTTTAAATAGTGATCACATACAGAGGTTTCAGTGTTATAACATGCTGCATTATAGGCACAAGTCTCAGCATAAGCTCACAGGCTCAGTTTCACATTAATGACGTGGGACTCCTACTCACTGTCAGGTGGTATAATGGCAGAGAAGGAGAATATTTAATGAGCAATATTTAATTTTCTTGTGCATTCAAGATTCCAGACAAACACATCATTTGTTAGAAAGAGACCCACATGACAAACAAAACATAGTCTAGCTTATTAACTAATACTCCCACAACACCCACATCATTCATTTCTACCATTCCCTTTTGAATACTTACTGTCCAGCATACTGAAGCACTGGCGCAGGACACAGCACATAGTCATCTCGAACTGTGGTTGATTTCTCAGCTGGAAAATAAAGAAAGAATATTTATTATTGTGCTCTAATACACCTCCAAACTAGCTGGAGAATAACATCAATCCTATATGTAGAAGTGTACACTATTAGTCACTCAGTTCACCAGAACTGCTGACATGATCAGTGCAGGCTAGAGACCAGTGCCAGCACATGTGTGGGATTTTTCCATAAAAGTCATTTCTATACACAGTTTAAAAAAGAATTTTGTTACTCTTTTGAAGCTTCCAACATCAAATGTGCACTGGTTTCAAGTAAAAACAGGACAGAGACAGATTCATTCAATATAATGACAGGTGTAGAAATTATTAGTGTAGATGCCCAGGACAAGCAGATTTAGCATCCAGGCTATTCCTTTTTTTTATTCTTAGCTGCCAGTTAGACAAGTGGTTTTAACAATAAGAGACATAAATTAAACTCTACTTCCTATTGACTTTCTCAAATGCCATGTAGCAATGTTTAAACTTAATGTGCTTCACAGTAGTGCAACACATGTAGATGCTATAACTATAGCACTAGATAGATTTATTAGGTGAACAAATGACAGAAGAGCTTTTCAGAATCAGGAGTATGCAGATATGTGGAAAAAAAGCCAAAACTGAACAAAGCTGTCATATGCCTCTGCTGCTAGGACAACACATACAATATGTCACTTCACAGTTAAACATATCAAGAGAAAATAAAGATGCTAGCTAGACTCAAGGTCAGCTCATAGCTCAAACACAGATGAATTGCCGATGAATTGCTGATGTCAAAAACACAATGTGCTACAAAATAAAAAACTTTATTAGGAGGTAAATGACTAAGACTATGGATAGGACTATGGCTACTTGCTTCCCTTAGTCTGTGCTAACTAGCTGGCCATACATTATTACAATACATTGGCTAACATTTTTTTGTTAACCAGGTCAATAAGGTTTCCGGGCAACCAAATCATGGGACCGGGCAGCACACTGGAGCTTTCACTTACCCAGTAGGCTAGCTAACAAATTTATGATTTGTCTACCACTGAGTGATCTGTTCAGATCACAGAGTCACAAAATAAAGCCATTCAGTTGTGCATGTCATGTATTTGGGTGTTAGAGATGGTAATGTCTTATTATTCTAATTCTCGTACACAAGTTTCACACAAAATCCATGTAGATTAGGGTTTCTGGGCCATTCAATTGTCTGTCCAGTTTAGTTGTGTAATAATCAATGACTTAATATTGACTCATTAATACTGACTCCCTTTAGCATATCTTAGTCTCTTAAATTGAGAATGCTTCATGTTGCACTCGTTAGTTTGTAATGATGCATTAACATGGATAATTGGGATTGTCTGTACTCACTGTAAGTTTGACCATCCACCAGGAAGCTGCAAAGGACTCCATCTTGGACTCTCCCCTGCATAAATCCATTCCCCCGGAGGACCATGTCAAAAGACTCTGTGGTATGTTAACCAGATGAGGACATAATGAGAAGCACACCTGGGAGCTGATCCCACAAAATAGTCAAGAACGCACACATAAACACACGTGCACATCAGTAGAAATAGGAAGACTTGAGATACTTACGATTCACACAAACACTGGACGGCTCGACGGTTAAGATCTCAGTGCATGACCGCTTTAGAATCTGCAAGGCAAAAACACCAAGTTCATCATCCACCATCAGTGTAAATAAGTACACGCTCTCAATTTATTCTGCATTGTTTTTTTCTCACCACTGCACATCTGATAGGGCTTTGGCATTGCTCATGCTAAGCACTATATGGATCAATGAAAAGACTGTCACATACACTGCAGCGAAGAAAGAACTATGTCGGCTGTTATGGAAAAATGATATGCCACCATTGGCCATCTTCGGCTCTATTAGAGACTCCAGGCTGACATTACCATATAAAAAGGCCTGTGTGATCCTACAGTCACCTCTCCTATCATCCATATAAATCAACGGAGGACAAACTATGCAAATCTCCATACACGACCGGCAAAAAGACAATATTAACCAAAATATATGGTGTTTGGAATGAGCAGCGCTGGAGATGAGGCTTCAGTCTGAAGTGCTGGGAGAGTATAAAAAGAGCTGATTAAATATGACATATGATAAACAATCCCATCATTAGAGGAGGGAAGTAAACATCATCTATTCTTGACGGAGGATCCTAAAGACACCGCAGTTACTCTATTATCTACAACTCCTCCAGTGCAGTATCAGAGAGGTTGTGGAGTTCATTTCTCGAGTTTGACATGTATACAAGTTTAGATGTTGATGAAAGAATTAAGCTGTTCTCAGTGCCTGAGGAAAGGCCTGAAAACAAGATGATGTCTCAAATGGAAGTGCTTCTAAATAGGCATAGATAGGCATGATAGGCTGTTATTTTAGGTGAGCTCATATTTACTGCCTGTAATAAAACAGCAGTGCTCACTAAGAGAGTTCTCTCACTGTTAAAATAAAAAACAGATGACTCTTATCAATAAAACAGGCTGGGTCTGCAAAGTAACATTCCTAGCCAATTACACCAAAATGATGCACTGAAGCGTTTTACATTTACTACTATATTTAAATACAGTTCCTTACATATAACTTTCATTATGCAAAAGAAGATGTACTGTTCAACTGGACATTGGAATATAAAGAACCCCAGCAACATTATGCAAATTCATGAGTGGAACAAATATTAAACTCGTTTTTGCAGAAATCACAGCTAAATCTACTTTAGGCTCTCACAGCAAAGCTGCACAGATGATCTCAAATCCTAGAAATCTGAGCACCGAGCATCGTGAGGCCAAGTAGTCCAACCTCCAGGATTACTAATCACTGGAGAATGCCTGTTTTGCAAGGCTCATACCTCCCTCTGGCCAAGTGGGCTTAGCCAGTAGTTGATAGGACAGAATAGAAGTTTTTTTTGTTTGTTTGTTTTAACAATGCATATTCAATAAATTATGAAAAAGCAAACTGAGTTTGACTGAGTCTTGCGTTAGACAAGTTTTGCGTCAGCATAACAAAGTAAAAAGAGTTTACTTAACTGTAGATCATTTAAAATAAAGCAGCAGAACACATCACAAAGACGTACAGTGCAGTGCATACAGTACAAACCATTTACCCCCTTGAACTTTCGTAATGCTACAACCTGGAATTGAAATGGACTTACCTGGGACAAAAACAGCCCATAATATTGAAGTGTGATACTGGATCTTGCATGATATTTCAGTATTTCAAATTTAAAAATGGCAAAATCACCATTATAAATTACATAAGTTACACAGTTAAGTAACTTACCGAATTAACAATTCCTTTGAGAGCCTGAAAGCCATCTTTGACTGGGAAGACTTGATTTATACTATCAGCCACATCAGACAGCTGTAGGCAGAAACATAAGAAAGTTAAATGGTGACTAGGAATGAACTTTCATAAACAGAAACACTGGTCATGGCTAAGCATTTCCTCTCCAATATCTGTCTTTCATCCACACAGGAAGAAAGATCAGCAGTTGCATAAGAAACTGAACAAAAGTTCGTACTCAGCAAAAAAATTGCATTCAAATGTGCAAGAACAAAGAAGTTCTTGTTAAAAAAACTTTGTTGTTCTTTCAGCTGCTCCTGTTAGGGGTCGTCACAGCAGACCATTGGTCCGCATGTTTGATTTGGCGTAGGTATTATGCCAGATGCCCTTCCTGATGCAACCCTCCCATTTTATCCGGGCTTGGGACTGGCACTGACACTCCCAGTGGCTGGGTTGATTCCTTGTTCGGGAATCAAACCCGGGCCACGGTGGCGAGAGTGTGGGATCCTTAGTCACTGGGCCACCAGGGACCAAGTTCTTGTTAAAAAATATTACAACAAAATCATCTTCTCAGGTTTTCAAAAACATCATACGCAAGCGGAATGTCTATGTGCTGATGTTGTGGTTTAGTTTTCACTGTCAATTGTTTATAGCAGGGCTACATTTTGCAGAAGAGAAAATCTAATATACATTAGAATGGGTGCATTTCAGAATGATAATAAAGAAAACAACAAAGTAAAATCATTTACCTGATCTTTGTCAAAGTCCTTAACACCAACACAATATACACGAGCTCCATACTGCCTTGCTACATCTGCCTGCAAGAAAAGACAAGGGAAAATGGTATCATCCTCTACTGCATCACCACTCTCACTGTCAGAGCAATGTAAATGATCTTACCTCTTTTACAGTAAGTTCATGGACATATACAGCAAGCTTCCCATCTGTCAGAGCAACTATGATGCTTGAAGACTTTTTGGTTTGTTCTTTCATTTGCTCAGTTGCCTGAAGATGAGGATACACAGGAATGCAGCATTTATATACACAGCATTTTCGTAGAATTTATAATATACAGTCATGCAAGACACCCAAAAATATTACAAAGTAAGCAGTGGAGTTTCAGAGCCAGGATGTTGAAAGTGTGCTAACGAGACTGTGTCCCAAAATAGACAAACACTTGCTTATCACTTATCTGGAATGTGAGTGAAACCAGTTTACTGCAGTTTACTTTCAACTCCAAACATACCGCTGTGAAATAATCTGGTACATCAAGTGAAAATCATACATCTTACTCATTTATAGTTCATATTTTTTTTATATTACACTTCACTGATGTATGAGATTTGGGATATACTGTATATAGGAGGATATGATGTAATATGATATAATCATGCTGTACAGTAAAATGAGCTTACTCAGGACTAAAGTGCAGTTTACACTGTGTTGGATACAGTTATACACGGGAGATGTGCAATATATTTCCAGTCCAATATCCTCAACATCTACACAAGCATTCATGAGTCTAGAGGGTAGATATTCTTGTTTACCATTTTAATTCCTTCGTGCATGTACGTATCACCTGCAGGTATGACTTTACTCAGTTTCTGCAGGCCTTCCTCTATCAGTGCTCTGGAATGCATAAACATATAAAGGCAGCGATATAACCCAGTGATATTGCTATTGTCTATAAAAAAAACATTTAGAACAGGGATAGCACATTTTGCTTCTTTAAGTCTATAAAACGAAGACTATAAAACTTCTGCAGTCTATAAAGAGCATTATAGAATAGTATTTCAAGCACAACTGTACTGTACCTGTCTCCAGTGAGTGGCAAAATTACTTCTGCGCTTGACGAGAAAACAATGAATGAAACCTTCATACTGGGGCTGAAATGGAAAATGAACATAATTTATACATAATACATAATTTAAACATAATTCAACTTAACCCTGGTGTTCCTCAGGGCAAAATTATAAATAAATAAATTTATATATATATATATATATATATGCACACATACATACATACACATACATACACATTGTTTATATATATTAAATATATTGTTTATATTGTTTATATTAATAGTCATATATTGCTCCACTTCAAAGTGACCCAAACAGAACAGAATGGTTCAAAGGGTTTACAAGAAATGTATTACTGTACATTGCCTAACATTTAGTCAATTCTATAATAATTATTTAAGTAGTATGCCTAAAAATCTTTTTTTTTTTTTTTTCAAATAATAGTTCTCTGTCACATCAACACATAAACACAGCTTAGGATTCTGTGAGTCTCAACAGAGTTATACTATAAATAAGAGGCCGGTATGGCCATCTAATAAAAGGATGTGACATAGTTGTAAAAATTCCCTCAGAAGGAAGTGATTAATCAAAAACATGTTGAGTGACTCACCCTGCACGCAGCACATCCAAAACACTACTGCTTTTTATATATATATATATATGTGTGTGTGTGTGTGTGTGTGTGTGTGTGTGTGTGTGTGTGTGTGTTTGTGTGTGTGTGTGTGTGGGCGCCTCATAAATAAAGCCCACAACTTCATGTTGTTCCTTAAATCATTTTTATATGTGATGTATTTCCTGACATAAGAACTGGACAAGAATAAACTATAACATTTTGCATACAAACTAGTGATTATTGACCTAGCTCGTCAAGCATTTGGTCTTTCTCTCAACCTTCTGTCACTAAAGCTAATACAGCACTGAAACATGTTGGGTTTCAGACCTCACAGCTAGTCAGGTCTCAGGACTCATGAGCATAAGGAGAGGTGCCGCTTTTTCGCACTTCGCTGACACATTCAACCTGCAATCATCCCCCACATGAGATTATTCATGAAAACAGAGCCAATATGCTCAACTAGGCAACCTCTACTGACAAAAACCATCAATCATCATTTTCAATATTTTAGTGTGTGACTAAGTCATAAACACATGAAGATGGCTGGTGAATGTACTGTAGAGTTAAGCAAGTTTAAGCTTGCATCACAGCGTTCAGACTCCAAATCCGCTCTCACAGCAGAATTGTTGAGACTGCTATCGTACAATACTGAGGCGACTAGGGATCTCCTAGCAAATCCTCTTTGGACTAATGATTTAATTAACGTTTGATACAGCTGGTCTATCTAACACTGAACAAAGAAACAACAAGAGAGAGAGAGAGAGACAGAGAGAGAGAGAGAGAGAGCAAGAACAGGAAAAGGGCCAGCAGATTCCACATGGTGCAACAGAAGAGTGTCAAAGTCAAGAGCAGACTGTGCTGGTCTACTCTCGCGCGCCATTCCTTAAAGTACATTCTCTGCCTCTCCTCCCGTTATGTGTGAGGGATAAGTGTGGCGTTGGAAGGTTTTGGTGCAAATGGCCATTCTCGCAGCCCAGAAGACTGAGCCTCCCTGCCACCCACTCCCACCTGCTCCCTTTGCTATTTTCTCAAGCAGACTGCTTTCTTCTGGCTAGGTCGCTACCGTCTGTACTGGCACATACATTGAGTCAACGTTACGTAAGTTCAACATTCATCAGGCCTTTTTTTTTTTGTTTATTCCATATCTCAATTCCCCCTCCCCCTTTCAGAATCCTTTCCAAGCCGGATGTGTGGTTAGATGAGCTGAATTTTGCACTCGGTTTCACAGTATAAGGCACTATAATTAATTAATCTCACATATATTTTCAAATTTTCGTATAGAAGAAATAAAGGACTTCTTACCTCACAAATCGGTCTACGAGATTTCTCACGAACTCATAGATCTGAATCCAATCTTTCGAGACACTTCCCGACCTGTAATAAAGAGGATAAAAACACAAAGTGGTGGTCATAGAAACAGTGGTTTTATATATATATAAGTAAGGTGTTATGCCACCACGAGCCACCAGAACAGCTTCAATTCTTCTTGTCATATATTCTGCAAGTCTCTAGAACCGTACTGGAAGGATGAACACCCGGAAGTGTATCCCGTCTGTATATTTAAGCAAAAAAATAAAATGGAAGAATGTAGTTTTTTTGATGTGGTTGTTTTAGTGTGCTTACTGACTCAGTCATGTTTTATTTGCTAATCCTTTAAACAGAAAAACAATGAAAATAAACATGATTCATACAAACTGGATAGTTGTCTCACCAGTGGAAATTCTATCATGGCAACATTAATGCCGAATAGTAACCCTGAATTACTGTATCTAACTCTCATAAGCAAAAACAACCATTGTTATTAAGGATCGAGTCACATTCAGGTACAAAAGTAAACCCACTGCACATTTTATGTAGGTTGTTCAAATCAAATTACATCACAGTAGGCCTGTAACACCATTAACCGTGATGCAGATGCATCTAAAATGTCCATAAAACAATGCCAGTCAATGAGTCTAGTCAAAAAACTCAGAATGTCATTAGTATTATGGGGAAGCTCTCTAGAGAGTTCTAGAGAGAGATGTAAACTGATCAAAGTTTTTAAAAAAAAGAAAAAAAGTCTGTATTGTCACTTCATAAGCAGAGCAAAGACTGAATCTGTGCCTTCATCTTGTAATTTCCCTGATGTCAGGGTGGAGGCCAACCAACATTTCTTAAAAGATAAGGAAATAAAGATAATCATGAACCTAAACAAACAAGAGCATAAAGAATTCCTCAAAACTGGATCTGGTCAAAGGAGTTTCTGCAGACTCTACATGTGTAGTAGTAGGAGTAGGTCTAGGCAACTGGATCTATGTCATAATTTTGAACACATTTTGATAAAACCCTACTGCAAGACATTGCAAATAACCTGGTTGGCAGGAAACATAACACTTAATAAATAGTATCACTTTTCTTTCACAGTAGTTTTGTACACTTGGTTAAAATGACTACAACTGTCTAGTGGCCAATCACAAATAAATATGCACAAGTGGCCTTTAGGGAGAAATTTATAGAAAGATGAGAAGCTCTTACAGCTCTGCAAACTGAATTGAATCCATTTGAACCCATTCGGGCCAGTTATTATAGTTACTGCCAGTGCACTGTGTTTAGTACTGAGCTACAGACCTAAAGGGGAAGGACATTTCTTTTTCTTTTTTGCTACAACTGGAATAGTATTTGGGAGGTTGGATGGATATGTTATGGTTGCTCTTAACCTTTAATAGAGTCAGAATAATGCAGAGAGTTTTCTGTTACATTTCTCTTGAAAACAGCAACCCTATTTTAAAAATCTTGGCAAATATCATAGTGTTTCATGATGCAGTCACATGTATTGTAAGGCAACGGTTTTCAGAGTGGTGTCTATGAAGCATAACTAGGAAGTCCACAAGTTTTTTTTTTGTTTGTTTGTTTGTTTCAGTGGTGGAAATCACCACTCACTGTTATCAAATCTTATTATATTTATTACTGAATTCTTCCAGCCGATTGGACAGGTCACTGAAATCAAAGAGATTTAATCAAAGCCTCATGAACCCAAAAACATATCAGACCTCAATAATGTTAATAATATAATATATTAATAATATAGGCCTCAGTAATGTCAACTTAGACCTCTGTTGGACTATGTTCATAAATTAAATCTGTACTGAGAGGGTCTGTTTATTTTAATAGTTTATTATTTATTTATTTAATAGTTAAAAGTGTCCCTGGATGCAAAAAGTTTGAGAACCACTCACCAAAGGCATAACATCACAGCATACGCTCAAGTCTCACCCTTGCATCAGTGGACAGTCTCAGCCGGATACTGTAGATATGTACTAAAGCACTGCTGCTGTAATCATAAAGACTGTCCTGTGCTCATCTCACGACTCTTATGAACATCTTTTCACAAAACATAGCACAGCTTGTCTTTACAGCACACAACTGTGGAAGAGTAATTTATAATCGCACTATCCGGTTTCACCCACAAGAGGATGGGTTCCTCTACCTCCTATCAAGAGCTCTTCCTGTTGTCTCAGAGAGCTTTTCCTTGCTAAGGAAAATTCAAAATTATCTAGTATTTCCTATTAAAAGATTAGAACAAAGCAAATATGAGATTACTCAAACTTAGTTCTAGACATTTTTTCAAGCTTGAAATTGTTCTATTGGCAGATAGTTTTGCTAATTTTAAGCAGTTGTTTTTAGAAAGAAGCAAAATGATCTGCCATAGAACAAGAAAATGAGTAACAAATGTCTAGAAACATTGAATAAATGGATATTTGGTAATTGTAATCTTATAATGGGGAAATACTACATACATCTGACTATATTCAAGATAGTTTCATTTGCTACGATGTCAGTTTTTGCAGAGTGCTGGTGTAAAGTTTACAGAGGATCTTCAAAACAAGCCGATAGTTTTAGAAGTGTGAACAGGTCTGAACAGAAAGCAGCTCTCAAGCGAGATCAAAACAAAAGCAGGACTGGGACGTGTGCACAACTCGGCTACTAACCTGTCCAACACGAAGTAGAGGTCGTAAGCTCCATGACAGGATGGAGAGGTGTCTGCTCTGAGAGGCGACATGACGCCCAGCAGCAGCAGCGCCGTCACGGCCGCAGCCAGATGTTGCTCTGCGCAGAAACTTTTCTTTGACATTATTATCTGACGCTGTTGCGAGGTTTGGTCAGTAGGAATAACACATATACATATATTAAAAAACCCAAAAAACAAAACAAAACAACAAATCCACCAAACCGTGTCGTCAATGCAGTGAACAGAGTGACAAGTGAAGAAGAACAATAGCGGCTCGGTTACATACACCACTCTGGCGCAACATGTCCCAAGCGTTTGGAAATGAGGTTATAAAATCCTTCCTGTAGATGAATAAACGCGATGGCGTCATTAACGTGATTGCTTCATCCTTCCGCGTTTACCCTTCATTTACATGCCGGGATATAGACAAACTTTTGGGTGCTAGACAAACTTCCTACGAGCTTACTTGCACAAATTTTTTTTCTACTTCTGAGGAAGGATGTAATGCGCATGTGCAGACAGATGTTGGAAGGAAGGATTAGGGTGGTACACCCAACAGCTGGAGGATGTGGGGGAAAAAAAAAAAAACAATAAACTTGCTCACCTCAAACAACCGTTATGAATAATACGTTTACATTTGTTTACACTGAATTACTCTGTAAACTATCCTAATTTAACCCCAAAACTATTGCATTAGGTCATTAATAAAATCCATGCTGACGTAAGTTAAGCGTCTCGTGCAGGCTGAGAGGCAGACAATAGTGGTATGAGTTTAAAAAAAGAGAGAGAAGCAATGGAGATAAATTAGGTCAATATATCAAACTGGGGTTTGAATTTTGAAGTTTGAAATTTACATTTAATCATTTAACACAGTATAAAGGCTTAGCAGTCAGTGGAGTTAAAGAAGACCTCACTGTCCTCAGATAAATATGTTGACAGCAGACTAATGAATAAATAAATACAATTATTTAATAAAATCTATTTATTAAGAAATAAATAGAAAGTAATCACTTCTTTGCTGTCAGCATAAATGAGAATGTGATGAGAAAGCAATGTTTCTGTAGGCTACTCAGTGTTACTTCATAGCACTAAATTATCTGATCGATTTTTTTTTTTTAATCAAAGGTTATCTCAAAGTAGCCATATTAAGTATAAACATAGCACACTGTTTCCATTAGTTAGCTAATTTTCTGCTGAACACACTGAACCACACTCGTCATCTTGTCATCATATTATATTTTTAGATCTCATTAATTTCACGTTGCTGTTTTTGTCTTTTGTGCACATTGTCTTTTATTCACCTTGTGTCCTTCCTTTTACTGTTTCGCATTATGTAGCTGACATACATTTACTTTGTCCTGTTCATTATTGTATGTTGTACTTTTCATGTATTTATTTTATTCATTTTATATGTAATTGGCTTATTTTGGTTTTAGCTTTAAATGGTCTACACCTTGGCGATGGTTTTACATTTATTCATTTATCTTCAGTGTCTGCTTTATCCTGGTCAGAGTCATGGTGGGTCCGGAGCCTATACCAGGAATACTGGGTGTGAGTTGGGCACACACACACACACACACACATTTGCATTTTCATGCACACCTAGGTGAAATTATTGTAGCCCATCTGCTTACTGGCCTGTTCGTGTGAGGTGGGAGGAAACCGGAGAATCTGAAGGGAGAACACGTGAAACTCAGACAGTACAGACAGGATTCCCAAGACAATCCCCAAGCTCAGGATTGAAACAGGGACCCCGGAGCTGTGAGGCAGCAACGCCCACTGTGCCACCATGCCGCTCTTTGGGTTTTATAAGTGAACTACACACATATCTAGGGTCTATACATTAAAGTGTGTGCAAACAAAATTCCTGAAGGATTAGAGATATTGTATTGGCTATCTTACAAACCATGTGAAATACTCCACTTTCCTGCATCCTCATGGGGCTAAAAGATTAAACTGAATTGCTTCAAATAAAAGTTTCCCCCACATACAAGTCCAAACCAAAACCTCTGCTATCAGTATGAACCATATGCAGTTAAACATTAATGAAAATTCCACGGGGATGTTCCATGATTACTTACAGACTTCCTGTGATTGCAGACGTGTTTGCACTTGATAGTGCTTCCTGTCCTTGTAGACGTGTGGCACCTTACTAAGCACACAGTGTTTACACACCCTCGGGTTGTGTTATTTAACTACTGTCAGGAATTCCTCTGTATATGATTTATGTTGAGTTCCTTTTACATTAATATTAATATAAACCAAAGTTCATTAAAGTTCGATCACACACATAGGCAGAAAGGATTGTCATGGGCTAATTCTATTAGTGGCTAGTGCATATCTACTTAAAAACTAAATTCTAAAATAATTTTTTTTTTAAATGAATCGTGTACAACCTTGGGGGGAATAATATTTAGGTGTATTATTGGATTATATATTGGGTATATTGAGTTAGTTATGACCCTGAAAATGTACAAAACAAAACCCTTAAAATTATTAAAGTGGAGAACAAAATAAAGATGGCATTCCTTGCTTTGTGAGTCACACACACACACACACACACAAGCACACACTCATATGCACACACAGTCTTTCTTACGCATGCTGTACTACAGAAGTACTAAAACACATATGCAGTCTGTAACACACACATGCACACACACACGCATGTAAGCATACACACACGCACACACACACGCATGTAAGCACACACACACACACACACACACAGACAGTCCTGATTACTTAACTAAATAATGCTGTGCCTACTTTGCCTCAGTTACCGAAAAGGTTTTTAGTCAAATACATTTTTTAAAAATGTATTTATTTGTTTGTTAGTTTGTAGTTTGTTTTATTATTTTTAATTTATTCATGGTTGGTTTGGTCAAGACTGTCTCTCTCACACACACACACACACACACAGACACACAATACAAAAGTTCACTACACCTTCTCTTGTTAGTTAGATAAAGTTTGATAAAGTTTGTCAGCTTTTTATCATATTCTCAACATGTCCTGTATTACATTTCATTTTAAGTATTTGATGAAAATGTATGAAAATGTATCACGTTTTAATTTTTTCTGTTTAAAACTATTGCTTGATGTGATCATAGGAGTCATTTCATCTGATTAGCTGACTTATCATAAGTGAAAACATGAAGATGCATTCTGATTAATACAACGAGGGATTGCAGAATGTCATGCTTTAAGCCATGGAAAGCACAGTGCATTTTTAATAAGAGCAGAAATCAAGCACAATCAAATCTTCTTAATTACCATACACTGTTACAAGCATAATTATCATATTTGGTATATTCACATGATGCCTCTTAAGGAGTATGGGTATTGTAAACAGTGTATGTGTGTTCCACACTTGATTATGGTGATGTCTTTGAAAATGGATCATAGTTTAGAAGTTCTAATCCAGTTCTTTTGTCATGGACATTACAGTGGTATGAATAATCAGAAGTGACAGGGAAAACAACTGAACTAATTGCAGGATTCATTGAGGTGTTGAAACTCATTAAGAGTAAAGTTCCATGACAAAAGATAAAGGTGTAGGAAGGTGTAATTTCATGCAGAATGTGCTATGCCTCGAAGATGGCAAACAGGAAGTTTACTGAAGTCTTTTGTACTGAAGTGTTTTTTTGTATCACAAGGAGATGTGGTGGTGCTGTGGATGGTTCCACACGGATACCCTAAAGATTTATACTTCTCGAGTTTATGACCAAGTCTCACGTTTTCCACATTGGATAATGTCTCTCACATTGATACTGTATATTCATACTGAAGAACTGCTACTGCGGGAATCGTAAAGACTGTCCTGTGCTCATTTCAGGACTCTTGATCACAATACGTTCATTCTGAAATTCTTTTCAACACTGTTACTGTTAGTACTGTTTGCCTTTATAGTATACATCTGTGAACATGTAATGATTTATAATCCCACTATCCAGTGTCACACCATGTTGTCTCAGGGAGTTGCCACTGTTGCCTCTGGCTTGCTCATTAGAGATCTAAATATGCATCCGGATTTCTGTAAAGCTGTTTTGTGAAAATGTCTATTGTTAAAAGTGCTATACAAATGAAACTGAATTGAGTGAAATATTCTCAGCCACCAAAAATGTTGCATATGACTACTGTGTTCTCTTTTAAAGAAAGCATTTAACCCATCCAAGTGCACACACACAGTAGTGAACACACACACACACCTGGAGCAATGGGCAGCCTTTTTAGCTGCGGCGCCCGGGGAGCAGTTGGGGGTTCAGCCCTTGCTCAAGGGTCTCACCTCAGTTGTGGTATTGAGGGTGGAGGAGGGCGCTGGTCATTCACTCCCCCCACCTACAATCCCTGCCGGACCTGAGACTCGAATCCATGACCTTCAGGTTACAAGGCAGACTCTCTAATCATTAGGCCACGACTGCCCCCAAGCCCACGACCCCAAAGTGTTGTGGTGGCGGTTTTTCTGTGGTTCTTCACTGCGATATTTATAACAAAGATCAGACCACATTTTGAGAAGACTAGTAATCCAAGTTCGGACAGTAAGGACAATCAATGAGTTTGAGACCATCTTGTAGCGTTTGCTTATATTAAATAAATAATTGTATACTTTTTATTGAATGGAGTTCCATAGACGTGTATGTCTTGGAACTCCATGTTTTGGCTTGTTATGGAATTACAAATCAGCAGATTAACTTCAGCTTCTTTCACTTTACTCCACAGAAAGTCTTTCACACTGACAGAATCTTTGCACTGATGGATATCTAAAGATATCTAGTACAAAACAAGGACCTTTACACTCTAAAAGTAGCATAGAACTATTGAGATGCCGACAAGGCACAAAGCAGAGCAGCAGATTACACATACTTTAATTAGACACAAGATGACTCTCTAGGTAAAATAGGCTTGCAAAATGTCAGAATGCATGCATTTGTATCTTCACTACCGCCCACAGGAAAAAGGCGAAAAGCCCTCCGTCTGCTTTTTTTCTGCCAGTCATGTTGCAATAATTAGACACAGTCTGTCTTGTTAGCAGGTATCAATATACAAACCATTAATCAATCCAATTTAATTCAATTTTATTTGTATAGGTCTTTTAACAATATACCATTGGATGCAGATTTGGATCCGTAATTAGCAAGCCAGAGGTGACAGTGGCAAGGAAATTCTCCATGAAATGATTAGGAAAAAATGTTGAGAGAAGCCAGACTCAAAAGGGAACCCATCCTATTCATCATCTTCATCTTCAGTATTAAGTCCTGGGATGAGCACAGGACAGTCTTCATGATTACAGCACCAGTTCTTAGGTACAGATCTACAGTATCCAGGTGAGATTATCCATGAAAAAAGGGGGAGACAGGTATAAACTGTTTATGTGCAAATCTTTATGGCATCCAAGTGAGACCATGAACGACAGCAGAAGGTCAAAGCAGACAAGTGATAAATGGTGATCTACAAACAGTGAAATAAGGATTAGTGGCAAAATTAGTGGCAATGGAGCGCAAATTTCATTCTGCTAAACCATGCTGATGCAACAGAAATCTCTGTGCTGCTGGACAGTTCACAGACTGACGTCCATCACTGACGTGCTGAATACGGCTGGCTGTGCACTGACACAATTCCAGTCCAAATCAGGCCCCCACCCTCCTCGTGTCTCCTCTCATCCGTCTTATCTGTCAGCGCGATGAATTTTGCCGGAATGGAGTTAATGGTTGCTGCGACTGGGCCCGTCAGCCTAATGAGGGGATTCTGCGGAGTGCCTGCACATTCCTGATCACCCCTGCACCAGGAATGAGGGGAAATCAAAGGAGACAAGGCTGCTGAAGTGAAGATTGACCTGTAAAGAAGACTCAATCAGTGCAGTTAATGGGTGTTGGTGGTGAAGAGTGTGTGGCAGGAAAAAAAAAAAGGAAAAGTAAGCTGACTAGCATGAGACTGAAGCATTGCTAAAGATAAAGTAAAATGTGCTCAGTGCAGTGTTGTGACTAATAAGACCTTACTCATAGACACATAATACACAGGTCTGATTCTAAGAGAAATACAACCTACTGCAAGAGCCGACTTGGATGCAATTACCCTAAAATTTAGGGTTCAAGACATTTGGTTGGGTTTTGCCATTCATATTCTTCATTCGTCTATTCATCCGTTCATTCATTCATTCTTTCGTTCTTTCAGTCAACTTCAGTAATGAAATTCACTTGGTCATAACGCTGTTTTTTAAGATCTTATAGCATCTCTATTATCATAGCAATACATGTTAAGAAGAAAAGTGAAGAAATTTGGATTCATTCATCTTCAGTAACTGCTTTATCCCGGTCATGGTCATGGAAGATCTGGAGCCTATCCCGGGAATGCTGGGCATGAAGTGGGGCTACACCCACGATGGGATGCCAGTGCCTCACAGAACATCACAGTTCATTCTTTTTATAATTTTCATATAAAGTTAAATGAAATTCCTTCTCTCATTTATATAAATTCATGCAGTATACATTCTAGTGATAGTAACTTTGTTTGATTTCGTAAGTTGTAAAAAAAAAAATAGCTAGAACCATAAAAAGAAAAGTATTTGATTTTGAACCATATATATTTGAATTACATGTGTCACGTTAAATAAAAAAAATGTTTCTGTGTAATTAATAAATGTACATTATTGCTTTTTCTTTGTTTTGCAAGGGGTAAGATTTGACTTTAAAGAACCCTAAATACAAATCTCAAAAATTCAAATCTCAAAATACAGATGTTATGGAAATTAGGCCAAAGGTGAAGCATCCTGAGTAGAGTTGATTGGAGTACTGAAATAGCTCAATTCCCATGCAGCCAACCTCGTCTAGCAAGCTAAAGTTAGCATAACTAGTTACACTATATGGACAAAAGTTTGTGGACACCTGACCATAACACTCATATGTGCTTTTTGACTGTCCCTTTCCAGATGTAGTCCCCCTTTGCTTATTATAACCTCCACTCTTCTGGGAAGGCTTTGCATCTGATTTTGGAGTGTTGCTGTGGGGATTTGTGCTCATTCAGCCACAAGAGCATTAGTGATATCAGGCACTGATGTCGGGTGAAGAGGCCTGGGGTGCGGTCGGCATGCTACGCAAGTTCTTCCACACCAACCTGTGGAAACCATGTCTTCATGGACCTCACTTTGTGCACAAGGACATTGTTTGCTGGAACAGGTTTAGGCCCCTTAGTTCCAATGAAGGTAAATTGTAAAGCTACAGAATAGACAATTATACAATTATTATACAAATCCTATACAGTTGGGTGCTTCCTACTATGTGACAACATATGTGTGTCCCACATGTGTCAAGTACCCAAAAACCTTTGGCCATATAATGTAGAATGTTGCCTAAATAGTTACACTGGGCATATACTAAGCATCAAGTATTGAATATCACTCTAGAAAACTAGCTATTTGAGTAAAAACTATTTTATTTGTCTGACCACTCTGAAAGTGTCTACCTTTCCCTGGGAATCACAAGTGCTTCACTTTTGGATTATTTTACACCAAATCTGTATTTCTAAGGTTCTGGGTTTTCTAAATACATTAAGGTTCTGGGATAATTCAAATACATTAAATTCATATTCAAATACTTTTGTAATATGAATATACTTTTTGTATATGAAGCTTCCAAGCTTAACTTACCCTAACTTTTTTGATGTGTGAATTCTTACAAACTTGTAAGAATATGAAAATTCGTGAGGCCATGAATTCCTATGCAGTGTTAATAGAAACAACCTTCCAGAGCCATTCCCACAAACAGCTGCCTCAAATAGGATTCGTAATATTTTCCTTGATTCCATTATTTTTTTTCTGCATTAACATCAGCTAAAACCATTTTGGAGGCAGGCAAATAAAATTCCTACTTCACTGCAATTTTAATATCTCCCTCTCTCCCTCTCGCTCCTCTTCATCTCTCTATTTACCGTCATGACAAGCAGCCTCATGCTGGCAGCTTTGTCCATCAAATGACACCTGCTCCCGCTGATTGTTTGCTCAACTTCGTGTCTAAAGCTGTATGGATTCATGTCAGCTATGCTTTGTTTCCCCTTCAGAGTCAATGTCTTGTATGTCTTTTATTTCCCAAGAGCTTTTGGTGTGAGAAAATAATCACAATGTAGCAGCAGGCCTAAATATGATATTTTTATACAGACAAACTCACATTCCAAATTGTCCCCAATTGTGCAACCCACTTACACAAACATAGACATTGCTGCGTCAAAGGAAATGTAACAAATTTACTTCCTTTTATTTCCTCTCACGATCCCAATCCGAAATAAAGTGCAAACAACACATAGTCATGAGCATAATAGGTTCTTTTGAGGAACTCGCTGTTTCTTGAGATTTCTCAGTCACAATAAGCATTGCCACACTTGTTTTGAAAATGCTTCACAGTTTTAGTAATTGTTCCCCTCGAGGGAGAGCATCCATTGCACTACATTAGACTTAAATCACAGAAAACAGCTATTGAGGAATACTGAGGTCCAGCCTGCTTTTTTTGTTTTGTTTACACATGCTACAGTTATACTTGCCTTGGCTTTCTGTGGACTGTGTAGGATTGCTATGTAATGCAATGTGAGACGCATTAAAATAAAAAAAAAAATTAAAAAAAACACTTTTTTTAACTTGTGTTAAGGATTCCAATAATTCATAATAAAATGTATTTCCTAGCAAAAGTAATATTTCATAAAATGTTATTAATGCTAGCAAGTAAATTCATTCTCCTTGAAAAATGTTGGGAAAAGGGCAAATTTTTTAAATAGTATATATATCCTAATACACAACATGATGCCAAATATTTGGATGCAGCTACAAAAGTAGGGGCTAGTCTGGATTTTATTGTTGCTTACAGTCAACCTCAGAACTATTGGCACCCCTTGAAGAGAATAGGCAAAAATCAAGTAAAATCAATAAAATAAATAATGTATTTTTAAATATATTTTAATAACTAATAAAATAAACCTAAGTACTATTTTCGTCTCCTAAAAATGTGCTAAAAGTATTGAAATGCGTGAAGAATATTTTAAATAATCAAAGGTGTAGTCAAAGATGCTTTTCAACCTAAAAGAGATGGATAATTGTTGAAATGCTGTCCAGGATCTCTTAACAAATATTCTCCAATTTTTGCTTTTATCAAGGGTGCCAATAATTCTGGACGTTACTGTATTATTTAACATGTCCAGGTACACTTTAAAGGAAGAAATAAATTAGTAATAATCTATGTTATCTCCTAGAATGTTATTAATTTCTGTGAGCTTTTTTTCTTAAAGCACCAAATTCAAATTGTCTTTTGATTGGACAGACTGGGATTTTTATCATTTTACCCGACCCGACTGCAAGTTGACTAAAAAAGGAACTTCATGTAATGTATTTACCTAGGTGTTCACGCATGCCTTCCCATTAGGAGGGATGAAAATGCTCTTCAGTCACTGTGATAAGAATGCCGTCCCAGATCTCCTCTTTGGCCCTTGAAGTATCTACAACATGTGACAAAGTGCTCAGACAGTGAGAGCCTTTGCTCGCTCACTTCCCCGTCAGCTCACTTGACAGCTGCCATTTTCAGTGGCTCGTCACCCTTGCCGCCTGTGTAGTCGCTTTTCCACGTTTGTTATTCTTCTATCTCGGCTTTCTTGTAAAGGAGATTTCACCAGCTCAGAAAAGTGTTGTGTCACAGTCGATTAACCCAAAAGTGGCGCAGAATATTTTGAAAGCTGGAAAGATGAAGTTTTATTTTGGGTGAGGTTTTCAAGGACATTCTCCGTTTTGACATGCATCTTTGTTTCACAGTTTGTCTTTTTAATACTTCTTTTCTTTTTTGGGTCTGTAAAAAAAAAAAAAAAGGATACATGAGGAACTAATTGTGTGTTCTGAGTTTGCCTGGGCAGACCACACAAAGTCAAAGTCAATAAACCAAACCACCAAATCCCTAATGTGAAAACCCCACTCGAAATTAGTGCGAGTTACACTTGATCTGCCATTATTTCTCGATCTGTGCTTCTTTCTGTCGCTCAGCGGTGGCCGTGCCAGTGCGTATCTCAGATGATTATATCAGTCATTTCAGCCAAGCATAACACAAATGGCCAAAGCAAGTGAGATGCAGTCACATCTGCAGTGGCCAGTGTTCTGCTATGGTTTCCACATCTAAAGGCTGGACCAACACCAACGCAGCACATTTTCCAGACAGATGGACACACACACCTTTTGCATTGCCTTTTCGAGATGCCAATCATTTAGAAGAGCGGCTGGTCACATTAGCATGCGCAAACAGCCAGTGGGTGGCATCCATAAGCTGAAATCAGGGCCTGTATTGTGGATAGACCTAGAGAAAGAGTTGAACTGTTGCCATCAATCAAAAATCTTTTTTGAATCTTTGCCTAGTTTCCTGTGAGGATCAAATTGCAACAACTTTTCTTGAACCTTTCAGCTTGCTTTCTTTTTCACAAATATTGATTTAGTTCTTCCCGTCCAAGTAGAAACCTCATGTGGCAAAATAAGCAAAACAAACCATGCTCCACATATTTTATATGCTTCCCCATTGTTTTTATCTGAAAACATTTTTGTTAAGAAATGCCACATTTTTATTCAGAGATGTATACACATGTGTTTGTGTCACATGGTTGCGTGTTTAAATCAGCTATTGAAAGGTTCGAATTTCCGGGATATGTTTAAACATTTAAAAGAACTTTCTGACATGTGGTCATATGTTTATCATCACTCAAATGTAAAACAATAAAGTTTGTGTTGAGCAATGGAAATTGAGAATGTTGTGTTTGAAAGCAACTTTTTTTCACCACAGTTACACACTTCTTTGTGTGAACCTTTAATACTATTATGGTCACTGGCGGCTCGACCATAGGGGCGAGTGAGACAGAGGCACACCATTTACATCAGCCATAAAACAAATGTTAATCTTCATAAAGTATCTTACACACAACTCCATCCATTAAAAAAAGACCTCTTTTGAATAATCTAAATGTTTCTTTCTGACAGATATAAGCCAATGGTCCTTTGATTTGCTTGCCTTTGTAGATGTTACACAACCATGGGACAGAGCATTTACTTCCCTATTTAGCTTCATAGAGTTATTATTGCACCTAGTGGTCAGAAATGGGAACTGCAACAAGCACTAATAGAGGCCCATTGGTGCAGGACTCACACTGCCCCATGCTTGCCCTATGAACATTTTCAGTGGAGGAGGAACAGCAGACAGGACAGTTAATGTCAGGGTAATGCCAGGGTTATGCCAAATTAAGTAAGTTGAAAATACTCTGTGACTGCAGAGATCTTGTTCCATAAAAAAATATTTGGAATTGAAACTAATAAATGTTCACAAACAATGCTAAAGTGTAAGTTCAGACAATGTGTAAATGATGTACAGAGACATACTGCAAAGATTGGGAGAGGGAAAGGGGGATTATGGAGTGGATAAGGTCAGTACATTAGAAATGCATGTGCACCACAGTGACCTCGATTTCCATGCAAAGGCTATGGAAAAAGAAGAACGATTTATCTCCCTTATCCAGTGCCTGAATTTTCTGGGCTAGTTTAAGATACTTTTGTCTGGTTTTTCAGATGTAGTTGGCCTGCAAATGTCGAAATCCGAGAACCCTAGTTATTAGCTGTATACATTTCAAACACACAGTTGAACAAAGATTTAAAACTGCTCAAAACAAGCTGCTTGACTGTATGCAGGAAAACTGCCTCTTAAGGGTTACTCTAAAAGTACACTAGATAGGAGCCTATAGCCTATAGTGGGATAGCTTCTTGACGTAATTTTTTTTGTTTGTTTGTTTAAGGCTACATCGTTATTAATGTTGTCCTGCTCCACCAAAATATATTGTCAAGAGCTGCTGCTGATTATGGTCATCCACAGTCCAAGCCTAAATATATTGTAGACTAAATGAGACCAAATGTGACTGCTTATGATACTGGTAAACTTTTGGGCAATCTATTCAATATTTCACCGAACACTGAGCTGCAGAGCTGTACCCTCAACCCATGTTAAGCTAATGTAAAGTGACAAGCTCTACCTTAGATAGAGGAACAGACATTGTGCTTCGGTGAAACTTTCAGTCGACTGTGTCTCATTGCAAGCAACATTCTCTGTGCTTTTCCTTGAGGCAGAATGTATGGGACTGATTAGAGGGGAAGAGAAGGCAAGCACCGCCATCAGTTCTGGCCAGCTTCCGAGTAACACGTCTCCCATTCTGGCTTCAAAGAAGTCGATCCTGTCACAGTTTCCCAAACTTTCAACAGCACACACACACGCACATACACATACACGCAGGCTGGAAAATGGATTGAATCAAAAGCTTTTGTGAAAGAAGTAAAAAACAATCCACTGAGAGCTTAGGGATGGGCCTGTTGCCTTTTGGGCCCAAGATATTAAGGGTGTGATGGAATTTTGATGAACTGCATATTACTTGAATGCTGTAGTTTTGCTGTGTTGTATTGATAAAATAAAAAATCTTACATCTTCATTAACTTGGAATGTGTTTGGGTCCTCTCTTAAGGATCTGGTAGGTTTCTCTTGTGATTTATGATACACTCTTTTTTATTACGCCATTTTATTTGTTCATGTTTAGAAATACATCCGTTGTAATCAGCTGTAATAAAGCAATCAAATCATAACATGTCAACCTCTTCCTTTTCTCTCTCCCTCTTTTCTTTGTTACAGCTTAAACTTTGATGAACTTTCTGCTGAGTGCTGTACCCTGGCTCCCAATGCTGTGAGGCAAAGAGCAAAGTTACACACTGCATGGAGGCATCACGCTGCAGCTGTGCACTCAAGTTTCCTCAAAAACTCTGCCGACTTGAGGCCTGGCCCTTAGAGACTTGACACGATGAGTGTTCTCGGTCGACTTTGATTCATGCTGCCGCAAGCGGCTTGGGCCATCAGAGTTTTCAGAGGTAGCTGGCTGTGCTGACAGCCCCTCCTCAAGGCATTTGCTGAAGGGGAGAACCAAAAAAACACCTTCAAAAAACACTACATGCCCATGAGAGTGTATCTAGTGTACAGCTGGATTTTTGCTTATGGCCAAAAACATCATTTGGCCTGAGGCATAGTCAAAGGTGCAAGTTCAATGAGATTGCTGTATTGTCTAGTTACTAGTGGACAACATTTCTATATCAAAAAAGTTGCTACTAAAGCGAATAAAATATTAATTTAAAAACAATCGAAGTTCCAACGCTAAGCTGTTGTGATCACTGATGGTTTAACAGTATGTTTTCTTATGCTTAAGAAAATCCCGTGCTAAGTAATACACTCTATGGCTAAAAGTATAATGACATCATACCCATATGTGCTTTTTGAACATTCCATTCAACATTTAGTCACCCTTTATTAAAGAAATAAAAAAAAAGGCTGTCCACTACATTTTGGTGTATGGCTGTGGGGATTTGTGCTCAGTCACAAGAGCATTAGTGAGGTCAATATTCAATTCATCCCGAAGGTGTTCAGTGGGGTTGAGGTCAGGGCTCTGTGGAGGCCATTCGATTTCTTTCACTCCAACCTTGGCAAACCATGTCTTTATGGACCTCACTTTGTGCACAGGGGCACTGTCGTGCTCGAATATGTTTGTGCCCCTTAATTCCGGGGAAATCTTAATGTTACAGCATACAAAGACATCCTATACAACTGTGTGCTTCTAACTTTGTGGCAAAAGTTTGGAGAAGACCCACATATTGTCAGGTGTCCACATACTTTTGGCCATATAGTCTATATTGTCAAACTTTACTGTGACATCTGGTCACAATATTGAATGGGAGGACTATAAAATTCTACTACCAGTTACTCAGCAATACTATTATGAAACCCATTGGGACTGAGCATTGTACCACAGACTCTCATCACAGGCATAAAACTATTACACATAGGTAAGAACACATTCTTTGAAGGATTTTGTAAGTCTAGTGTTTCAAGTCTATAATTATGCTGTGCCTCTTCTGAATAACAAGTAGGATAAACAGAAAATCTGCACTCACTGTTAGCCAGCTCATTTGTTCAAACAAAGAAACTTACCATTCTGTTGTTTGTCCCTTTGTGTATTATGTACTTTGATTGGACAAAGTTTGCTAAGTCTAGTTACATCTAGTTTCTCCTTTTTTTTAAATTTAGTAACTGAGAAAGTAATGCACACAAACAGTAGGAAGTGTTTCACCATGTGTAATCACTAGAATGTACAGTCTGGGCTAGAAAGAAATCAGCCCCAGACTCATAATCAGGGTTCACTGCAATGCCACTATCTGTATATGCATTTGGAGTTGGACCTGAAAAGGGCCTAAAACTGAAGGTTTTTTTTCCTTTTAATGAACTCTACTGCTATTTGGTTACATGCCTACTTCATACTGTTCTGTTGGTGGTGCTGTTGTTCTTGGTTCCACAAAAGTTAAGAAAAAATAATAAAACATTTGTTAACAGCCATTAATATGATGTGGGTGCCAAAAAATGCTCTTAGTTTGATGTATGTTTTTCTTGAAAAAGAGGGAGGGCTTAGCCGTACTAGCCCATTCGTACCAACTAGCCCTGCATTTTACCAATGTTGACATAAGATTGCTCACTGCTAATGAACAACAGTGGCAAAATTGTTGTGCAATTTTTAAAGAATAAAAAATTACAAATGGTAAACGTTGTGGTAAGGAGTGAAAGATATCAGAATCTGAAATCCACCGCTATCCCTTTCAGTCATTACAGTTATTACAAATTATATTCACAAGGGTAATATACCTGGTAGGCCCATAATCCCCAATAAATTGTCAACAAGCTGTCATTTATCAGACAACATTGTTACTCAGTAAGTGAAGATGGACGTGGAGGAGTCGCTGGATTCTTCACCAGTGCCAGAACTAAGTGATGAGGGAGATTGTAAGCCCTCGGGCCGCCTGATAAAGACTGAAATATTAATCTCAAAAGGAAAAGTGCTAATACAGAGGTTGTCCATTAGAAGGTCCCAGAACATTAATTACTAATGTTTATATTACTTCAAATTAATAGTAAGTCATTTAACTTGAGAATATTTGAGACAGTGTTGCTTTTTTTCTGTTGCTGACAGTTCAGTTATGTGATCTTTTTAAAAAAAAAGATCACTTTTTTGTTAAATTGTCCTACAAAAAATGATTAACTTTTTTTTTTTTTTTTACAAAATGCCTAATGTGCATAATTAAATTTATTTATGTATTCATAAATTACACATTTTCACCGTTATGCTCATTATCTTTTATACTAACCTAAAGACATTGAAACTCTTGGATGTGGTGTGTGTCCAGCTATTTACTGTATTTTAAGTTGGCAGAATGTTTTATAATGTTACAGCTTTAGGAACTTTTGGTTCCAAGAATGTTAATCTATAACATTTAGTAATGATCCTACAATCTTGTGCCAACATTTTTTTTATAATGCAATATTGTTGAGTTCTTAATTCTGATTGGTCAGAATTTCAGTTTTTTTTAAAGGCTTGTTTTAAGAAAGAGAAAAAGAGAGGCTGATGAAGAAATGACCTTTTATAGCTGCTGTAACATGAGTGATAACAGGAACTAACTTCTTTGTAACTATAAATGGTTCAAAGCATGACGTGTTGTTCTTGAATACATATGAATACAAATGTAATCACTGGCAAATTGCTGTGGTAAGCAGAATAAAACACTTCGGGATATGCTGTTATTGGGAAATAATCAACTTTGGGGTGGTGAGTTAATTATTAACCACCATGTCATTAATTGTTTTCCTATAACATCATGTCTAGAAGTGGTTTATTTCTTAGTTGTTGTATGAATAGTAATACTAACATCTGTTGTGTGACATATTAATAACATTGTAAATCATGCCAATGATACAGCAGATGTATTACAGGGATGTTTTTTTTTTTTTTTTTTTTTTTTTTTTTTGGAAGGTTACAGTCTAATCTTACAAACTTACTGAACATTATGATATCATTTCCGCTTAGCTAGGTGTAATGTGGTACCATAAGTTGTATATAAGATATTCTTATACATGGTCTATAGGTGAGACACAGAGGGTCCGCTGGGTTCTGGCAGAATTCACTGATGCCAGACGTGAGATCTTCTCTAACTGACAGGGGGCAAGCATATGCCCTGGGGCAGTCCTGGAAAAACCTGGACCATTTTTTGGTACAGTGGCTTAGCTCGGATGCAAATCTGGCTCTGGTCCTGTCTCTTTGCACTATTCAGACTTTACTTAATCATGTTTACATTGCAACTGTGTTTTCTTTCTTGTATATTGCACCATGGTCCTGAAAGCATGATATTTTGTCCTGCTGTCCAAGTGTATACGGTTGGAGGGCCAATAGAAATTGGATTGACTTCACTTGAAGGCAAGTCAGAGTGGATCCAGATTCACAGGAAACATAGATGATAAATTGTTGCCAAAGCCAAAGAGCAGAATGAGAAGACTAAATCAGGACTAGAGTGAAGACGAACTGAAAAGAAATAAAGTTTGATTCCGGTTCTTTTGAATCAAATTCCTGACTGATTGAAACAAAACCAAAAATGATTTTAGGCATCAATACAATGTGCAAAAAAAAAAAAAAAAAAAAAACATTGAGGTGTCATTTCAATTCCACACAAAAGAACCCACAAACAAAGAGTGGTGAGATTGCCTGATTGAAATTATAATGCTAATGATGACATTCTGGATTTGGAAAGTCAAGCCAATTTTTCTTCTGTGCATCCACATCAAGTTTGCTTCTGCTTCACAGCCAGGTGGACTGAGAACGAAGGTTCCTGCAGCACCAACCAGGCAGGAGAAAAAGGAGAAAAAGGAAAGGATGAGAGCCCAAAGACACTTTTTTCCTCTTGCCTAAATCTTCGTTCCAGCATTTGATAATTTACTCCTGATTATACAGTGGGAACTGCACAGGGACATCAGTGCACTTGTCTGAAGCACTGAAGCGTTTCTCTCTCTCTCTCTCTTTCTCTCTCTATCTATCTCTCTCTCTCTGCACAGCCCTCGCTGTGTTTTTGGCAGTTACAACTGACCATCATGTGCCATGGTGCCAATTTTTGTGAAAACTGGCACATATGGCAGCTGAAGTGCCATATGCCATAACAGAATATTTTTGGCTGTTTCCACCATTTGTATAATCACTGGATCCGGTATAAAAGTGGTTTATTATTAATTTATTCCTTTCTCCTAGTTTGTTGCCCTCCAGATGAAGCATTTGATGTGAATCTGTCTGAGAGAGTTCATTTAAGGTGCATTGTGGGAGAAAAAGCACTCAGTGACCTGGGGGTGGTGACAGGGGGACAGTGTGTGATGTGAGAATATTAGGTAAAGAAAGAGTGAGAGAGAGAGAGAGAGAGAGAGAGAGAGAGAGAGTGGCCTCTTTACCCTCCTCTTAAGAGACACATGCTACACTTGGAACTTCTTCACTGCTGTCAGGGCCTCAGACTCCTTTCCTTTCCTCTTCTGCCCTCCATTGGAAAAACTATGGAAGGCCTTCACTAGAGCTGACATTTCTCTAATCTGTTGTTTCTCATTTCAATTTTAATACATGATTCATGAAAGTCACCCTATGTCTCATTACACTCCTTGTTAATTCTTCATGCCAATCACTATAAATATATAATTCACAGATTTGTGCCTAAGTGTACATACTCAACACAGTGCAACAGCCTTTTAATGTAACTAAACCACAGAGCATGTGCACCAATTACTAGATTCATTCATTCATCTTCAGTAACCACTTCATCCTGGTCAGAGTTGCAGTAGATCCAGAGCGTAGCTGAGGAAAATAGGGAGTGAGATGGGAATACACTCTTGATGGGATGCCAGTCCATCGCAGGGCACCGTGCACACGCACATTCACATCAAGGGGCAATTTATCATACCCAATATATGCACATGCATATTTCTGGGAGGTGGGAGGAATCCATAGAACCAAGAAGAAACCCACACAGGCATAGGATGAACTTGCACAACTCAACACAGACAGTAACCTGAGCTCAGGATCGAACCTGGGACACTGGCCTGTGAGGCTTATTACTAGGCTCAGCTGTTCCATAAAAATATATCATTTTAATACAAAAGTAATACTGCTACATGAAATCATTTAAAGTGTGATGTACAAGAACAACTAACTTATGTGTATATATGTGCAATCACATTGCTAAACAGAAAAATGTGATAAAACAGTATCCTCCATCATTTCCTCCAAACCAAAAATGATGCATTGCGCAAATTATTTATCTCTTTTCCTCCTGCCGTTCTTATTTAATATTTAATAAACGTACATGTTGAGACTTTTTTTTTTACAATGTGCACAGAAATAAGACAAGTCTTGCACAGAACACAAACTGAACTGCTATAGAAAATAATAGAAAATCAAACATTTTCATATTTCAATCATGTACAAAATACAGCAAGAGCTTGTTGGCATGGTATTGTTTAATGAAGGTGTGGAAAAGGACATTCATTACAGTTTAATTCATTACAGTCAGAAATATGGTGACGTCTGTAAGTACGTGGACAGTGACCGTTTTTGTTGTTTTGACTCTCCCCACACACTGACTTTGACACATTGTTTTTTTACAGCGTCCTTTAATTTAAGGGGACCGTTGAATAAGTAATTGACAAATTTCCTGTTCACCAAACTGCAAAACTGCCCATGGCATTTAGACAGCTATTTGCAACTGGAGTCTTTTGCTGAAGTCACTCAACCTGAGGACTAAGGAAGTATCAATGCCAGCAACGCAGGCTGATGTGAAGCTGAAAATCAAAAGCAAACAATGTGTTACAACTGAGTACATATGAAAAAATATTTTAAAATCACCAGCATGACCTTAGAAGGTTCACCACAAACTGTCAAACAGATTGTCCAAAACATCAACATTTCTGAACATTTAAAAAAATACTGTTGTAAAATAATAATAATAATAATAATAATAATAATAATAATAATAATAGTCCACAAAAGCTCGTTGAATTGCTACTAATGAACAGATGAGACCAAGATGAATATGTCATGGAATGTGTGTGGAGAAAAAACGGAAATTGATCATGATCGATAACAAACCTCTATGTTTACTGATGACAGCTATCCTTAACAAGATGAGTTCTGAAATGAACAAAATCGTCTTACAGGTCCAACAGAAAGCCTCATAACGCAAGATACTTCGAGTTTGGTGATGTCTGTCAGTCTAAAGGATTTGCAACAAGTAATAAAGAAAAAAGTAATAAAGAATATATGTATGAAATTGCCTTTCTTGTTCACCTAAAAACAGGAAAAAAAAAAAAACCTAAGCATTTAAGCTGACGTTATGCACTTTTAATATTTACAGACATCACTGGAGGAGGATTTCGCTTCTTTAACTGAAAAAAAAAACATAAAATATGGTATAATGCTGTTATCCTCCATCTCCTTCTTCATTTCTTACTGAGTCAAAGCATCACTACAAGTCAGGATATTAAAAATAACAGTGGTTCATTAGTTGCAAAATTAAATGAATAGACATTTAGTGGTAAATACTTAAATGTCCACTTACGTTTCATTAAATTGCTTTTTTACACTACCAGACATTATTTTATAAGACACATAATGGATGTGCTCTTAATCTGTCAGCAGCTTAAAATTCCATTTTTGTCCTTATAAAGCAAAAGATTACACACACGTCCAGCCTGGTATTAATGTGGGTTATTTTAAAAAGATAGTGAGAGGAGGGGAGCTTCACTGTGCACTCTGCCTGTGACCATAAACTGCTGAAGCAGATGGCTACTGATTGTGGCTTTAATTCAGATCTTTGTATGGGGAAAATGATCCTTATTATGCTATACTAGTGAGTGAGGAGCAGGACAGGATTTATAGCCACGAATGCATAAATAATTGCAGGCTTATGGCATAGCCTTACAATAAAAACATTAATATGTAAAAGTAGAATTCAATCTTAAATCAGTGTAAAAGCATTACTTTGGAAAACCAATGTTTCTGCCTTAATACTTACAATGGACAGGCATGTGATCTACCTGTATAAAGATAAATATAAAAAAGAAAGAAAGAAAGAAAAACGCATTATGAAGTAAATAACTCTTTTTGATTAACCAAAAGAGATTTCTCCACAGTTGTCCATCTTAATGCATAGTCAACACTGGAACTCACTGTGATATAATTTACCATAGAGATCTCTTAAATTGGGAATTAATAGTTTGAACAAGAAGAAGTACAAATATTTCGATGAAGCTTTTGGTTTAACATGGTGTAAAAGATATTATCGATATGAAGTAGACAATCAGATATGCATTAATTTTCAGCGACAGGGTCCCGGGCACACTGGGTGTGAGGTGGGAATACACCATGCACACATAAACAAGTGCACTCTCATTCACACCTAAGGACATTTTAGAGTAACCCAGCATGTTGTTGGGAAGTTGGAGGAAACCAGAGAACCCAGAAGAAACCCATGGAGACACAGGGCGAACATGCAAACCGTGATCCCGAGCTCGGGATCGAACCAGGAATCCTGAAGCTGTGAGATGGCAACACTATACCCACTGCTCCACCGTATATGAAGCAATTTTCTGTGTTTTATATTTTCTTAACTTTATAAGCATTTATATTTATATTTTACATATTTATTTAATAGAAACTTCATGATCCCAGATCAGTTATGCAACTTAAAAAAATTCTTCTCAGTGTAAAAGATTAGTACGTAAATACATTTTATTTATAAAGCACAACAAAAGTTGATCAAAGTTAAGAACATAGTCTATAAAACAATTTATAAAGAAAAAAAAATCACAGAATACACACACACACACACACACACACACACACATATATATAACTGAAGAAACTGAGAGCTTTGATGTGATGACTTACTCACTAAAAAACGATCATTTATTTCATCTAGCTGCATTTGTAAAACAAAACAAAAAAAAAACGGAAAGAAAAAAATCTCCACGTTTGTGTATGGATGTATACCGGATCTATTTAATTAGCTTATTATTTCCATCCACTTCTGTCGCTGTTAAGTTACAAATGTCTCCAAACGCTTTTTATTGCGTATTTGAAGAGACACGGGTCATTTCTAAAGCTAAAAACAACACAGGTAACTTATATGAAAGCTTATAACTCAGAATGGCTTTACTGTGAGCCATTTTTCAATACCATATAGGTCTTAAACTGCCTTAAACAAACTTCACCTCACTTCACCTGTGTCCAACACCAAACCAGCACACTGTACACTGACCTTCATACACACAACCATTAATAAGACCACTATAAGTAGAAAAGCTGCGTTATAGTTATGCTTCAATTAGACGTCTTTCCAATTGATCATACAATTCTGTATGTATGTATGTATGTATGTGTATGTATATATATATATATATGTGTGTGTGTGTGTGTGTGTGTATATGTATATATATGTATAGATAGATAGATAATTCACTAAATGTATGTGCCTAATTACTCTGAGTTTCAATTAGCATAGCTTCTAAAGCAGCTAAACCTATGTAACACTTACCTCAATCAGTTAATACCCGAGAACCCACTTCTGACACGCAACTACCACACATATACCAGCTTCCTGACACGCAACTACCCAACATATACCAGCTTCCTGACACACAACTACCCAACATATACCAGCTTCCTGACACACAACTACCCAACATATACCAGCTTCCTGACACGCAACTACCACACATATACCAGCTTCCTGACACACAACTACCCAACATATACCAGCTTCCTGACAGAAACCGCTCATTAATCCTGTCCTTCATACTCACTCCACTCCCAAGCGTTCAGAGGCGCGTGAATCCCGGCGCGTGCGCCTCGGACCCGGTCAGCATCTGTCTTACCACGCGGCCAGCTCGTGTTAAAGTCAAGGTTAGGGCCAAGTTTAAGTTTAACGACTTCATCCGTGTCGAGTGGAAGAAACCGCTCTCACTTTTTAAATTCCTATGAACCGTAGGCTGAGGTCAGGACGCTCTCCTCCTCAGCGCGCGCCGGCCAGCGCGCACCTCCGCACGCGCGTTCCCGTAGTGAAGAGAGTGAAGCGCGCGCGCGCGCGCGCGCCCGGGATGTCCAGAGAGAAAACAGTTCTGCACATGGCTGATGGTGGATAGTGAACAAAACCCTCTACCCAGTAAACTGCAAAATGATGATTAGCATCCCTTAGAGCTAGGATGCTGTACAGGGAATTGGCAATATGTAATCCAGGCATTGCTTTTTTCAGTCCTATTGAAGAAAATACATATGCTAACTAAAATATGAAGAGATACTCATGCAACTAAGATGAGAGGTGATGCCTAGTTATGCAACTAGTATCTTTATTGTTGTTATGCGTTATAAACTTTGCAAACAGCATTGTATGGAAAGCAATGAATTATAAGCGAATAATACTTTATAATAGACTATTTACTCATATTAACGTCATGGGGAATGCTGCTGTTAGTAGTAGTAGTAGTAGTAGTAGTAGGTGTAGTAGGTGTAGTAGGTGTAGTATGCAATTAGAAACATTTTTTTTCATTGATATTAGGGTTCTTTACGATTAAGATTATTTGAAACAAGATTCCTGGAGTTTCCTTTAAGAGTCCAGAGACAGAAATTGAAGCCCTAAAGATCTTCCATGAACCTTTTGTTGTTGTACTACTACTACTACTACTACTAATAATAATAATAATAATAATAATAATAATAGTAATAATAATAACCACACAGGATCCAATCATTATTATTATTATTGTATTACTGCCTAAACAGGCAGCCCTTTTCATGTGAAAAAAATGTACAAAATGTTCTTATATCTGTGCCACTTTCATAATTTTATCACTCTGCACATCTCCAGAATGTTGAGAGCTTTTTGTTTTGTTTTTAAATGGCTACTCTGAACTAAAGCGCCTGGACCTTGGCCTCGGCTAGTGAAGAGTTAAAGGGAGGAGACGGAGAGTGACACGCCTCATTGGGCAGATTATGCGCAGCAAACAAAAAGTGTGTGTGCGAGAGTGTGTGTGTCAGTCAGTCGCTGCTTCACGGCTCCATCTGCGCTCGCGCCCGCCGGCACTCTCACCTTCATCCGGAGCGGGAAATGTACTGAGCGCGCGGACTTGACGGCTCTGCACGCGCACGCTTCACAACACATTCTTACAGCTTTGCAAACCTTGTGGATTATTGTTTTTTTTTTTAATCCTTTGTTAATCGGTGAGTATGTCGAGCTGAATTCTAAACAGCCCGGATGCGCTTCATTCATGCACAGCAGCATCCTCAGTGCTGAATTAACGCGCATGGTGTCCGCGTCCAAACAGGGACTTAGCTGAGCATTGCATTTGATTTGTGTGAAGTTAGAAGAACATCATGTGTTGTTTCAACACTGAGGCTTTGCTGTACAAACGAGAGAAAGATTTGCGCAGATGTTAGTCCAGAGAGGACGAAAGGCGCATTGCTTTTCAATATATTTACCTTCACTGAACGTCACTAAACGACGAAAACGAGTTTGGTCGTTATTGTGCAGTCGTAAATCGGAATAATAACAAAGCCGCGCTCAGACAGGGTTATAAATTTCACCGTGAAGCCGGGGGTCAGTGGGTTCATCCGCTGTGTTTTGGAGATGCCCGGGCTCTGTTGTAGTGCTCAGAGGAGAGATGCATATTCATCGGGCTCTTTGTGTGGCTTTACCCGACCGACCCGAACAGCTACAAAAGAAGAGCTCAGTACTAAAACTGCTGAAAGAAACAAAAAGAAAAGAAATGCGCAGACATAAAATCTTTTTAAACCAAACAGAAACTTTTGAAAACATTATCTACAGAGAAATAACTAAAATAAAACAAAGCGCAGCTGCTTTTATATGACTGTTGCGTGAAGTCGGAGAGTCGGATGTGCAGCTCGGGCTTCATCGGACGTTTTCGGCATGTTAATGTGCTTTTGGATGATCATCTGGACTCTGTTCTATACAGACAGTCTACAACAAAAAACCAGAAACAGCAAAAACAGAAAGAGTGTGTTATTAGCCAAAGACTATCTACAAAATAAATACATAAACAATAACAATTAATTAAAAAAACAAAACAAAGTAAATTAACAAGATAACTATGTGTGTTTACTGCATGGACTCAATTTGGTTAAAACGTAGGTGATCTAAATTACAAGAAATTTAATTTAATCTGAAATTGAAATTGTTAAGTCAAAGCTACTACAAACAAATGATAGGTCAAGAATAAAAAATAATAAAGATGTAGGACATTAACACAAAAGTAGCATGAAGAGTGTCACAGATTTTTGCTAAATCGAGATGATCTGTGTAAATTGTAGTTCTAAGCGCTGCAAGTCTTCGTCATTTAGTGCAGCTTATAATGAGTTTTATTATAAACAAGACAAAAATCGGATCATTCGTAAATGTGCATTCTGGGTTAGAAAAAAAAAACCCAGCTCCTTTTATTTGCTGGTTTAATTAAAGTCTCTGAGGGAAAGTGGTGGATTATGTTAATGAACGGACATACGTTACGGTGGTGTAGAATAGCAGGGAAGCCTGCTGCACACGAAATCAGCGACTTTGACAGTGCACTTGAAATCCATTCGACATGCTCCGACTCTAAATGCCGCTAATTTCCCTCCGTATCAGTGGCATGAAAAACGGGCAAAATAGCCTGATGCCACTGGTAATATAACGACTGTTGTTGTTCCTGCAATGCATAGAATAAATGGATTTAAAAACATAATAATAATAATAATAATAATAATAATAATAATAATAATAATAATATTTACTTTTTTATTTTTAAATAAATAAATAAATAAATAAATAAATAAATAAATAAATAATTCATGAGTAGGCCCATATTAAAACAAATATCGATTTAAAAAAAAATGCTTTTAAAAAGTCGCATATGAAGGCCGCATTTATTTCAGTTTAAACCTGCTGTTAAAGATGGCTACGTGTCTTATCTCTTTATTGCAATTATTTTTATTTATTTTTATACAGGTATGAAGTGGAGTATAATTATGCAGATCTTGTTTGATTAGCCTGTATTTTAAACAGACTGCTGGACTTGATTGATTTTTGTTCCCGGCTCATTGTCTGTGTCTTGGGGAGAAGGACGTGATGGAGGAGTCCAGTTCGCAGAAGTTGGCGTGGGACGGAGACGCTAAGGCCATGCAGCAGTGTTTAACGGACATTTTCACCAGCGTGTACACCACCTGCGACATCCCCGAAAACGCGATCTTCGGGCCGTGTGTGCTCAGCCACACTTCACTGTACGACAGCATCGCCTTCATCGCCCTAAAATCCACAGACAAGCGGACAGCGCCTTATATCTTCAGGGTACGAGTCATGGTTAATGATTCTCACATTGCACTTCAAGGTTAGGACTGAACTTGTGGATGCATACGAGTACAAATTTGTATGTATGTATGTATGTATGTATGTATGTATGTATGTATGTATGTATAAAAATCTGAGCATGTGAACGCCCCATTTAGCTGTCTGATTAAAATATATTAGCATTTTATGTAATGAGCTGATGTTGCTATATTCTACAAAATCCTCAGTGTTAAATTATTTCTTAAAATGCCCATTTTTCATCTGCTCAGACAGCTAAAAAAACATCAGATGGTGTGCTTTGGTTATGATAATAAATATATTTTAAATAATGTTGCTTGTGTCTGTGATGATAGGTGGACACCTCAGCTGCAGGTAGTTCTGCAGAAGGTCTGATGTGGTTGAGGTTGGTCCAATCTGCAAGAGACAGAGATGAGCAGAACCTGGAGGCTTACGTGAAGAACGGCCAGCTCTTCTATAGGTCCCTGAGAAGAATTGAGAAGGATGAAGAACTCTTGGTGTGGTACGGGAAGGACCTGATTGAGCTACTGTTACTCGGCTCTAGCAGAAACCATGTCAAAAGCAAAGGTACAGTTCAATGGAATGCATTAGCATTTATTACTTTATTTATTTATTGGACAACAGGTAAAGAACTTTTTAAATCATTAAGAATATGCATATGTTAATGAATGGATGCATTTGCATGACTGATATTTCATTACTCTAGAATAAGATGCTTGATAAGAAGCATACATCTAATTTTAAAAAGGTTTTACAAAATAAATGTGTTTTTCATGCTATAAGTTAAAATAACTTTTCTATAGAAAGTCCAGAATATTATTTACATAGTCATTTGTTAACCTTAGCAATGCCAGCCTATTACTGTTTATTCTTATTTTATTTAATACATATCTGTTAGCTCAAATTTAAAATCACTTATAAGTTATTGTGTTTTATTTTTGGTTTGTGCAGGATCACCACCTTATCTGTGTCCAGACTGCAGTCAGCGCTTCCAGTTTGAGTTCCCTCTCCTGTCTCACCTGAGATTCCGATGCACCAAGAGACTACAAATGATGGCCGGTGGCGAGGACGATGCTAAGGACACTAGAGAACAGGCCAGCATGCCCACTTCCAGTTCAAGCCCTAAATTGGGCCGATCCGAAGGTTTCTCCAGCCCCCAGGATGGAAAGCCATCAACAGACTTCCACAACCTTGCCAGGGACTTGGAGAACAACAGGACAAGTCCTGATACTGACAAGGAGGCAGAGATACTGAGTGAGAGCTCAGGAAAGCGTAAATTTTCTGATCTAGAGGACCACAACCGGGCCATGGGTTTGAACCCAAAGTCCAAGGAAGAGCTGGCTAATTCGGCCCAGCAGTACCGTGGAGCCTATGGCCTGGATGATAACAGGCGACCATTCTCTCCCTCGGAGGTCCCAGAAACAAAACGCAGTGCTTTTACTGAAGTCAAAAAGTCACCACACGGCTTAAAGCATGGTGCCAAAAATGGTGGTTTCAACTCCGAGAATAAGACAGAGGCAGTGAGGCCTGGCAGTGAGAAGCATCCTAGCATTAGGCAAGTGCTGAGCGAGACACAGCCGCCTCAGTCACGGATCGAGAGCTCAGCCGTAGCGAGTGCTTTCACTTCAGTGTCCCAGGATTCCGGAGGCTCAGAGCGCAAGAGCGCCTTCAGCCAGCCATCGCGTTCTTTCTCGCAGCTTTCACCACTCATCATGACGCCTAAACTGATGCCTGGCGTAGACTGCCACCCTCCTGTAGGTGACACCGTCACTTCCAGTAGACTCTACCAGGCTGATCACCTGGGAGCCAAGCTGCAAGGTTCTGAACTGGGCACCAATTGTCCTGTACCAGGTGGCATGTCAAAGCAGAACCCATTCCTCTACGCAACAACTTTCTGGCCTAAATCGTCAAGCGCCATCCAGCTGCAGATGCCATCTACCCTCACACTCCTGCCCCCATCCTTCACCTCTCTCTGCCTGCCAGCACAGAACTGGTGCGCGAAGTGCAATGCCTCCTTCCGCATGACCTCTGACCTCGTGTACCACATGCGTTCGCACCACAAAAAGGAATATTCCATGGAGCCATTGGTCAAGAGGCGGCGTGAAGAGAAGCTCAAGTGCCCCATCTGCAATGAGTCGTTCAGGGAGAGGCATCACCTCTCGCGTCATATGACCTCTCATAACTGACTTTTTGGGGCACTCTACTTTTCAAACGACATTTTTTTTTCCTATTGGAAGGGGAATATTGTCAATCTTGTCAAATTGGAGATCTCACATTCTTAAGGACGTTTCTGTTTGGATCGTATCTTTCAACATGTCATGCTTTTGTGTATGCAAAACTTTAAAACCCAAAAACTCTAAAAAATCTATTTGAAAAATCTATTATCATATGAAGCACTTATTATTTGTGGGGGAAAGGGGAAATAATAAAATGTACATGTAATTTGTATTTTGTATATATTAATGTATTGTATAATGTATAGAAATGAATTGAAATGTAGTTCAGTTTCATGAAGAAAAAAATTATTCAATTGCTTTTCATGTCTATAGGCCTAATTAAAATAATTCGGAATATGATGTTGAACTATATTTAAGAATGCATGTAAATTAGAGTTATCTGTTTAAGATACAGTCTATTTACAACAGTGTAAATATTTGTTTGAATACAACAAAGGTGTAATATTTTGTGTCCGTGAGGAATAGATTCTGTGTCTCATCCTTTTTGCTGAAATTTACTATTTGATAGTTTATCTAACCATGTTGAATGCTTTGACAATAAAATAGCTTTATTTTCATTTTTACCTCGTGATTCATTCCGCTACAACACATATTATAATCTCTTTTCACGTGTGACACATGATTACTTGTTTAAGAAGTGATTTCTTTACAGAAAAAGAAAAATGACACGCGCGTCTAGTCTTACGTCGCTATTTTAACCTTTTAACTCATGCAGTGGTTATCACTCACTCCCGGTGCCAGCAGAGCTCCATGCTACAGTTACAGCGTACCGCGTGCCACCGGGTCATGCTGCGTGTCGCGAGTCACGCGCGGGATTCTGCTCTCGCGCCCGACGCCGTTTAAATCCCCGGACAGCGCGCGCATAAATTTAGCGCTGCATTTAAACAACAGTGGAATAATTAATGCACACACAAAGCCAATGCAGTTTTTTTTTAAATGAGCCGGAAAAATGGAAAAATGACGTATTATATTATTATTATTATTATTATTATTATTATTATTATTATTATTATTATTATTATTATTGTAGAAGCAGTGGTAGTATTTGAAAGTGATCTCACAAAAGCATTTCCCCTGCTAAATCAGTTAGAATTAGTCAATTTTCTTTTACAGATATTTACAAATACTTCATATAATGATTAATTTTTGTATTATTATTATTATTATTATTATTATTATTATTATTATTATTATTAACAGCAACAACAATACTAATACTAATACTACTACTAATAATAATATACGTTTATAAATTTTGCTACACAGTGCATTGAAAAAAAGTCCATTTTGTTTAGATTTGTCCAGTTTCAGCCTAACCTACAGGAAATAAAAGAATAAAATAAAATAAAGATTTGCTGTTTGCTTATGAGCAAAATCGGCTGCAGTGATCAGCTGGCCCTTTCCCCTACCTTTCCACTAAGTTCTGTTTCCCAGTCCACGCTGTTGTCTAAGGCTATAGTGAGGGGAAAGAGGCTTTTAACGAGTGTAATTTACCTTCATCCACGAGGAAGATCTCATATCATGGGTGTCTATGAAAAAGGGGGTTATAACCTCAGCTGTGGAATAGCCACAGGCTCCAAGCAGCTCTAATTTACAGATTATTGCCATAATAATCAATAGATTGTTTTCTTTGCGTTTTATTACATTCATATGTCCCCTTCAGGAAGAAATGCAAATCCTTATTTAGCCTATAGCCTATTATGGGAGGTGGGTGGTGGTGGTGGTGGTAGGGGTGGGGGTATGTTGGGGGGGTGTAATCGCTCTGAAAATAGCTCAACAGGGACACCAAGCTTTCATTGTGAGAAACGCAATTAAATCCTTTTTCCCTTAACCTTATAACACACACACACACACACACACACGCACACACACACACAAATTACATACACTCCATTATTCTCAGTCGATGCTTATTATTAAGTGTTGCATTTAGGACTGAGGCAAATAAATTTTAGCTGATTAAAAACAAAATGCATCTGAATGTCATCTGAATTACACACCATTTTGCTAAATTTATCAAATTGCTACATATAAAATGGTTGCACACATACTCCTAACACTGTGCTAACACTCATTTTTAAATAGTCCTCTGAGTACTGAACATTATCACCATTGCTGAAAGAAAGACTAAATGAGCAGTTATATTAACTAAGTAACTTTGGATAAAACCATACGTTTATAAATGTGTTCGTTTTTCATTGCTAACATAAATTTCTTGGACCGTAGCTACTGACCTTCCATGAAAACTTTTCATTTTATTGGGGAAAGGTGAGCAGGAACAAGGCCTGCATTCATAAAAACCTCTTGCAATTACTAAAGTATTTTAGTACTAAGTATTAAACTGTTATTTATATGGATGAAGTGACATACTCCTTCAGGCTCTCCTAAATCTGAGTTATGAGTACTACCATGTATTGCACTATTAATTTGCTTTTACTCTTGTATGTAAGAGTAGAACCAAAATGACGTCACTGACAGAATTTTCCAGAAGTTGTGACCGACTTCCTTCTCTGAAAGCATTGATGAATATGGGCCCAGAGCAAAATGAAATATTATGATGTACACTAGAAATGTACGAAGGAAGTGCAGACACAAAGGTCCTGAGGGATGGCGTTCCAAAAATACTGGAAAACCTGTACCAGCATTTATACAAGCATTATATTTTTCTGTATCCATATGTATCAGGTTTTCAAGAAGAGAAAGACAATATATAACACAAACTGCTAAACTACAAACTGCTATTCGAGCAATAAAACACAAACTAAAAACATGACATTACTCCCCTCTAAGGGTGAATCAAGGACTAGCACTCACAAATTATTCCCTCAAATTAATCTCTCAAGTCTGAACTCAATCACAACATTTTCAGCATGCAATTTACAACTTAACTCCAGTAGCTGCAAATGCAATTAATGCAAATGCAACAGCTTCCTGGATTTTGCATGCACAGCAATCAAACTGTTCTCTCTGATGCAGTAGATAATGGAGTAAACCCAGCTGGGAGACTCTGACGGTCTTTTGGAGCTGTGTTCACCTCTGCTTACCAGAGATATTTATTGCCCTGCCCTGCTTTGAGCCTGAAGTCACTGCCCACCCCTTTTCCTAAGCTCCGGTTACATTTGTCAGTCTAACACTCAGCACCTACCAGTCACCCCTTCCTGCATGCACTCACCCTTGGCCAACCTATCTGGTCCGCTTCTCATAGTTAACGTGTGATTGTGTCCTGTAATGAACTCTTGACCTCTTCACCATCGCTCCATCTGTCCCTTCCGTTCGTGCTCCTGTTGTTCTGTAACCTCTGGCAACTTGGCTCGCTTGCATCAAAATAGGTCTGGGGAAGAGCAGCAAGCTTGAATGGTCTAATGTTCAAGTTCAGTATTAATAGATTCTTCACACGAACAACACTGCGACACTCAAGATGATGGTGAGATGGATGGAAAATCCAAAAGTGTGATTTACACCCACTGATTTATGATCACAATATGAACGTAATCGAGAATCATGTACTCTGAGGTATATATAGTAAGGAATACAACACAGCAGGGCATGCTGCTTTTATAGAAAACAAATCAATGAGAAAACATAAAGTTGCAGCTTTACCTCTGACTGTTACAAAGTTCTGACACTGGAGACTCCTTCCAAAACAAACTGATGAAAGGAAAGACAAGGCAAGTCAGTAAAAATCTTACAAGTTGAAGATTTTCTTCTAAATTTCAATAATAATAATAATAATAATAATAATAATAATAATAAGCAACCCAACAGGTAAGGTTATAGAAACTATGTACGTTATGCCTGCATATTACTAAACAGCAGACTATTTCAATACACAGCACTCTCTATCTGCTTCACTGTTGACAGGCACAAATTTACACATAGCATGTGCTTTAAAGGCACTCCCTCTGTCTTTATAGGCATACCTGGGTTCTTGGATCACTGCTTATACCTTCTATATGTATGCATGCCTTTCAGATTCTTAGCATTACCAAAGAGGAACAATCATAGAACAGGGAAGTTGTTGGGCTTGCACCTGTTTCTCCATCTCTAACATCTATCTCTCATGAGCTGTGTGTTAAATCTGTGTAATGTATTAAATTCCAATTGTAAATTCATACAATACTGAAAAATGGTTTTGCCTAAAGACAATATAATTAAAGATATTGTTATTATTCAGTCTTCTGACCCACGGTTCACAAACACTCTTTAAGTGAGCATGCTGATGTATGATCAACTACAGTATTAGTGCCACCCTTCAAGAGAATGGGCAAAATGTATGATATCAAATACACATGGCATATAATTAATCATTTCCTGCTTAAACTGTTGGAGAATTTCCAACCAGGGAGTATTCTCACATCGCACACAGAGTTCCCAGGATAGGCTCTTGGAGAACTGTTTAACCTTGCATTAATACAAGTAATTCTCAGTCCCCAGGAACTCTAGTCTGCCTCTGAACATTTCCTGTTTCTCTGCACATGTTTAAAAAAAATAAATAAATAAAAAATTTACTCAGAGCTATGGGCCTATATGAATAAAACCTTCAATATAAAACTATAGTTTTGACCTGCACAAATCAGGTAACAGGGCTACAAATACATAATAATAAAAAAAATACATAATTCCATTAACCACAATCACAACCATAATAAAAAAAAAAGTTTGAAACATTCAAGCATTTGCCTTTATAAGTATCAATTACTTTCCTACACCTTCAGAGTGAAGAGGATGGTGAAGCAGGCAAGGAGGAACCCAAAATTCACACAGTTTCAGAATTGAATCTTGGAATTTTAAATTGTGCCATCTCAATAATATCATGCTGTTCCAAAGGGTTGCACTAAAGAAGCTCTTCCTGGGAGCAACCCACAAAGTGCAGCATCTGAACTTCATTAAGCATCAGTAGAACTACAACTGGAATTGTGTCTTGCAGTCAGATCATAACAAAGTTGATCTTACACACCTTTTGCACAGGGAGTGCATACTGGGCAAATTGCTCCTACCTCCTGCAATGGTGGTAGACCATAGGTGCTTTGGGGCTGTTGTGTGCCTGGTGGTCAAGGGGCACCAGATGGCATCATGCAATTCAGATGGCATCATGAATCCTGCTAAGTACCAGGATAATTCATGTCCCAAAACAAGTTTCCTCTGCAAGTAAGTTAAGAATTGGAGATAGAGCTTTCAACCAGATAATGACCTACCAATCCAGAAAAATGGGAACAACATCAATGGTTTGCAGTGGGCACTGAAAACCTGTGGTCTGAATAGAAGTGGACAGTCCATATGCATGAACCTAAGAATATAAAGAAGTTTGAAATGTTCTGCATGATGGAGTGGTCCAAGCAGGATTGCCAGGTCAAAACATACAGCCAAAACCCCCAAGAAAATACCTGAAACTAGACCACTGGGCAGTGGAAAATTCAGGAACATTCTCTTCTCTTTGCATGGTTTCATGGTGATGTGCACACATTTCTGATTTGCAGTATTTGCAGTATGACTTTTTAATTACTACTTGGTATGGACATTATCTACTCCATCATCTTTGCAATACATCATACATCATACATCACTGTCTGCACTTATGTTTTCCATTTATTTGTTTTAGTCTATATTTATGCAAAGCGATTTGCTTTAATTATGATTATTTGCTTTTAAACATGATCGTGGCAGCTATGGACTATTTGCAAACTAGCGCAAAAACACCACCCACAGATTTGCTTTTGCACCCGCAACCTTGTTCCAAAACTAGCCCAATTTGGCATAAAAACTGGCAACGCTGGGTCCAAGAGTCTTTCTACTGACTGTCAGTTGTTTTAATAAACCTACTGTGATACTCAGTGTGACCAGAAAACCAATAAATATTCTAAAAACTATCTATATTTTAATCCAGTATTCCGAGTAGTCACATGGTCCTGTTGACTTAAGAGGATGCCTCTCTCATTACAATCGGGTCTTTACCTTATGAAAGCATGCTTATCTTTTTTTAGCTTATAGATCAGCCATTGGCAGGCATTTGCACTCAAAGCAAATACCTCCGGTTCGCATAGCAGAGGCGCGCAGTTATACTGAACATGTCAGTGTCAACAGTTCAATCGCTAACAATGCAACGCACAGCTGTTGTGATCCTACAGTGCTACTTAGCAAAACCACAGAGGAACATAAATTGTCCAAGTTCAGGAGATGCACCAATCTTTCACACGTCACTATTAATATGGATGCTATTAATATGTGTAGATGGTCATGTTGTCTTTGCTGCATTGTGCCACGATGACATGGTTGAATGTTAGTGATGGGAACAAGCCTAGTTGACATAAACATCTTTAGTCAGGTTGCAAAAATTTACCATAAATTTGTTGCATTGCTTTTTGTCTTCTCGCCATGACATAAAAAGCGTACTCTTGTATTAAGTGCTATGGAGACACTGCTTTAAGCTTTCGGTCCACAGAGTAAAAATACATTCTCTCGGAAATCCAGCGTAAAACTATACAGAGCTAATCTTTCTCTGGACTCTGCTTACTGCTGTTTTAGGCTAGTAGATAGAGATAGGGATTGAGACCTGATTTATGGGGCTGGGGAAGTCCCATAGTACAAAGTAAACTGCGGTTTTGGTTTTTTACAGCAACTGAGCTGGTATAGCTGAATATCCAAGATATATTTTAAAATAAGGTTAGTGTAAGGATGGCATTAGTTTTCCATTGCGTATCGTAACTTTACTAGGTAAGAACCATACTTATAAGGTTCCATCTGCGTTAAGAATGATTAAAATACTATGGTCACTGTGTCTTACTTCATGTTTTATGAAATCCAAAACACATTCCCACTAGATCAGGTTCTTTCTCTAGTGAAGGCAACAAAGCTTCAGAGAGAATATTTGCTTTGACTCAAATCTAGCTAATGTAGAAAATCAGCACCTGTGTGAAAGGCTAGTATTGAAATAAAGATATGTAATGAAATCAGAAACACATCTGGAAGTGACCAAATGTATAAGATCAGTGCTTCTATATAATGGAATTAAAAAAAAACATTGATAAAGCAAGCAAATATTTGCATTCGTGAATTGATTGATGAAAAAAAAATCCTGGCTTTTACTTTACTTGTGAGAGCTTAGCACAACCAGTGAGATCATTTTTCAAGCAAAGGTTATCACACCAAGCTAAAAAAAAATCTAAATGGAGCTAGCATTATACTGTGTTAGCTACTAATTAGTTACTTACTAATGATCTTTGGACAACAGTCTTAACTCCATAGTGACAGCTTTGAAGAGGCTGCTGCCATCTATTTACAATCTATTTTACCCCAATACTAACATTGTTCTCACACTTGCAATTTCATAACATTTCTCATGATACAATCTGTATGAAAAGATAAGGTTATGATTAGGAATGGGGTTCGCATTCATACCTTACAGGGTCATTTATATGGATTCTGTGTTTGTTTGAACTGGTACAAAATTCTCTTGAAATGAGGTTGCAACGTTCCACATGTTGAATTCTCAAATCTGATTGGTCAGAAGGTGTTGATAATTTTTCTATAACAGCAGCTCTGACAATAGAGCCAGCTATAATTCAAATAATATGTTTATATTAATGCTAATCAATCTAATACTCTTATCTAATATACAGTATGGCAGACGCTTGACATAATCTAAGTCTAAAAAAGTATTTAAAAAGTTGTTATTTAACAAAGAAAAACATATAAGAATGGATATCTTGAAGGCTGCTGGAAAGAGATGTTCATTTATCATTTATGGAAGGAGAAAAGCAGAAAAAAGAAAAGAAAGAATGTTTATAGCTGTTATAATGTAAGTGATAACAGGAACTAACTTATCTTGCAGATGTTCCACATCATTATGCGTAACGACAAATGGATAAAATGTACATGTTGTTCATTAATATACAAATAATTTTAATTTTTTGGTATCTGTAACTGTTATGAGTGTAATAAAATACTTCAGGACAGGCTGCTATTGAAAAATCACGACTAATAACTAATGATAACTAATCACGCCATGCTGGAAGTTCCCATCCTGACAGTTTCTCACTGGCTAAGGCCTGCATTTGACAGGTGCCGCTGTCTGTAATGAGTGAACAGGTGCTTCTTTATTCTTCATCAAATGTACCAGGCTGTAGTCAAAGCAGTGCAGCCATTCCCACACGTTAATGGACCGGCGCTTTTGTCCCATGCACATGTTGAGATCTTTTGCACTGATTAAATGCTCGGCTGATCCGCAGACTGTTTTGACACGACGCACTGGAACTGAGCGGCTCTCTTTTTTGGAGGGGGGGAACAGGGTGAGACGCTTTGACCCCTAAAGCTCAAAAATATGTCTGTGGGTTGAAAGGGAGAAGGGGATCGGACGCAGAATCCCACTCTCCTGTTCCGCCTTGCCAAGGCGGAATGTTCCAGATGACTGAGGCCATGTTCAGAGAGCCGGAAGGGTTGAGGAGCATTTCTGAGAATTGTAATTGTATACACCAGTCGAGTGTTGTTTTAAGTACACAAGGCATCATTAATGCAGCCTGTGGCACAAAATTAAAATTAAACTTCCAAACAATGAGTACCAAAAGACAACTATTACTGATTCCTTGTGAATTTCACAACCATCAAATCGCATGTTTATGAGAAACACAATACTTTGAAAGCAGCATTGTGAACATTGCTGGAAAGTTTTGATAAAAATGTGATATAACAGTTTATTTAAAGCACTATCTATCAAAATTGCTGCATACATAACTATTGTTTTTGTACTACTCAGTGTATGTGTTGCACGTGTGTACACACTTATGGACAGCAGCTACATAATGTATGTTTCTTCTTATAAAGAACCTCTCCTGGAGGTTTAGAGATGATTTATACAAACTGTCTGTTCAGCTCTTTCTTGACCTGAATGTGGCCTTCGACATATTTGTTCCTAAGACCTAAGTTATCCATCACCTTGAAAACTGGATAGGTTTCTCAGGGAACATTTGAAAATGGGTTAAAGTATACAGTGATTGCTGAGCAGGCAGTTGTTGTTGCTTTGGGAAATCTGTTACCTGCGGAGTTCCACAAGGTTCTATTTTAAGACCTTCTACTCTTCTCATTGTACACGCTACTCCTTTTACATTTCTATTTCTTCTAAATTTCAAGACTTTGTTGACAGGCTAATCAATGGTGTGTTAGAAATTTCTATACGGATGTCTCAAAACATTCTGTAGCTTAATCAGGAAAACACCTAGATAATGATACTTGGTATTGAATTTCACAGAAAAGTATTCATGAGAAATTAGATCCCTTTGCTCCATTTATCAAATGTAGAGTTCAACACCTGGGTGTAATTTTAGATTCTAAGCTGGTTTAGCACTCATTTAAATAATCACAAAGGTTGAGTTCTAGAATTTAGGAAACATTGCAAAGGTTAGATCTTTTCTCTGTCAGTGCAGAAAAACATAGCCATGCATATGTAGAAAACACAATCCTTTTTTAAAAAAAAAAAAAAAAAGACAATGAGACAATAAACCCGAAACCCTAAAAGACAATAAACAATAACCCTATTGTCAAAAAGACAATAAACCCTATAACTTGCAGCAACACAGACTCTTACCCAAGAGAGAGAGAGAGAGCGAGAGAGAGAGAGAGAGAGAGAGAGAGAGAGAGAGAATGAGCTCTGAGAACTGCATGAGCTACCTGCATCTACAATGATATGTTTCAGCATACTTTTTCTTTCTCTTTTGTTGTTAATTCTGTTTTAAAGTACCCGTGTAGCTGAACGTCTGTCTATGTTCCCAACATGTGATCTGAGCTCTGCTAATGTTGGTCTTTTAGAAATACCTTTTATAAAATACAAAAAAGTGGAGAGACTTCTTGTTGTGGATCTAAATACCACTTTTTACTAGACAGACAAGCTTAAGTCATTAAGTCACTTAACACTGAAGTACCTCCTCTGTCTTAGTGTATATATTTTGATTGCATCTTTCATTTTATTCCTTCAAAATTCTTTGCATTTACATTTTCATTACAGCCTTTATTTTTTTTTCAATGTATGCGGATTTTAGTATTTATTGTCTGTTTACCTGTTTTCAATTGACATTACTTATTTTGTGTTATTTTGTAAATAGCACTTTGCAACACAAAGTTGAGTATTGTTATTATTAGTTAGTATTATTAGTTAGTATTATTACTGTTATATGTTATATTGTGTGCAAACTGGCTTGGTTTATTTCACTTGATATCACTGCAATCACTGTTTCGAACAGCAGCATGGCTCCAGCAGCACCACTTTCTCCTCTCCATGGCTTAGGCTTACATGGATATCACTTACATAATTTTTTTTCTGTCTTGAGGTGGCATAGATCCCTAAGAAAAATTTATTCTGTTGATAGGATGATGCATGTGCAAATAGAAGATCCATTTGGAAGATGCCTTAGTGTTGTAACATATAAGTGCTGTTACTTTGCATTACTGTAATCTTACTGGCTATAGGATAATAACTCTCCTAAACACTTACTATAATGGAGCATCCATCTTCGGGAAGATCAGACGATGGCTTTAACACTGTCCAGACACCATCATGTGCGACGGTGCCTTCAAACCCATCTCTGCCCATTTGCTTTGTTGGTGTGTAGATAATGATCAGTCATGCCGAAGTAAGACAAACGGTTTTTAGGGGATGGTGAGAGTCCACCGTAAAGCCTCTGAGGCAGCTAAAAGCCAGGAGCATTGATGAATCAGTCAAACCAGTGGTTGTTTATACACATCTGGCGGATTACCTCACTCAAGTCACTGGAGGACCTAACAGGAACAAATGACTTTTACAATTTAGGAAGTAAACAGTCTCACACTGTTAACATTAAAGTCATCAATCAAGAGGACTGCAACATGCGAAACGAAATGGCGTCAGCTTCATAGTCATCCAGGGACTAAAACTGGAATGTTTTCATGACACATTACTTTAAAATGCTGCACACTCTGCTGATACATTGAGCCATCATGGACATCATGGTCTTACTTAAATAACATTAGGATTATCCTGAGGTTCTGAGTGCAAGAAAAACTCTTAAATTACAAATCCAGTGGCATCAAATGCAATAAATGTCAAACAAATATTGTGATTTTAGACCAGTTAAAACCCAAAAACCCCGTTAATAGACACTCCTATTTTCTATTATAATAAATCTACATTCCTTTTTCACAAAACCTTCACTATGTAACGCTAAGTACAGTACAGTATAATGGCCTACCAAGTCACTTGTGATGAAGTTCCAAAAAAGTTTCAAACACTGTTGTGATACTATCACAACTGATCTCAAAGAGTAGTTTCCACTGCAAAGCACAGGTTTACCTTCATGTTTTAATATACTACTATAGTATTACTATATACTATACTATAGTAATAACTTTCACAGTACTTATATGATGGACATTCCACATTAACGGATTAAAAATGTGTGTAATTGTTGATATGGTGAAGGTTTATGCAAAGATACATTTAATTTGCATTTTTTAAAGGAGTCTCCAATGTCAGTGCTTTGTAACTGTCAGAGGTAAAGCTGTAACTTTAAGTTTTCTGACATGGGAAATTCTCTGGTGATTATTTTTCTAAAACAGCATAAACATGTTTATGTAAATAAAAACCTGATAGTTGACTTAGGTGTTATGTCAATTTGGCATTGATGTTTGATGATTGTTGGAATAATCCTTTATAAATGCTTATGTAGGTTTATATCATTTGTCATGAAGAGCTTAAGTTGGTGTCATGTATCCCTATGATCAAGTGTTGCAAACATTTCTAGTATTGCTCCCACTTTGGGAAATTTAGTGAGGAAATTTAGTGTTTCTGATGTGATCCATCTGAAATCTGATGTGGTCTTCTGCTGTTGTAGCTCATCCGTCTCAAGGTTCATCATGTTGCGTATTCTGAGATGCTTTTCTGTTCATCATGGTTGTAAGGAGTGGATATCTGAGTTAGTATAGACTTCCTGTCAGCTCGAACCTGTTTGGCCATTGTCCTCTCATCAACAAGGTGTTTCCGCCCACAGAACTGCCAGAACTTGATGGGTTTTTTTTTTTTTTTCCACACCATTCTGTGTAAACTCTAGTGACTGTTGAGGGTAAAAATCCCAACAGATTCTTAAATGCTCAAACCAGCCAGTCTGGCACCTACAACCATGGCACTGGGATCACATTATTTTCCCATTCTGATGATTAATGTGAACATTAACTGAAGTTATTGATCTGTATCTGCATGGTTTTATGCATTGCACTGCTGCTACATTATTGGCTGATTGTATAATTGCATGACGGAGCAGGGCTACAGGTGTGGCTATAGAGTGTATGTGTATGTGGCTGATGAGTGTATGTGTTAACTTACTTTGTTCCTCTGTTAATAGCGCTTCTGGTGAATTAATGCTGAATTTCATGGAGCTAGTATGCATACTGTATGTAATAGACTGTTTTGTAATACTGTGATATGCAATGCAACAGAATGTGGAGCAACATATGCAAATGACAGGAAATAATGAATAATTTCACAGTGCGTCATGATTTCAAAGGTTTTCTAAGCAACCCTTGAAATCTTCAGTGCTCATAGAAACAACCTGCTGTCCAAAGCAGTTGGCCTCCCATAGCTCAGGCCGCATGGGGTGGGGCGGCTCATGAGCACCGCCGTGTCTGTGCAGTGTGATTCTAAACAATCAGTGCTGATCATTGTTTGATTTCATTAAATGTAATGCATTTATATATTTATATATGCATTGATGAATTATAATTATATGTATACAGTATATGCACATAATGAAGGGTAGGCAAATGGAATTATGGAGTAGGCAAATGTAATTATGTTTTTGGGTGTATTATTTCAAACATGTGTTATAAGACCAATTAAGCAGGTAAACTGTAGTTACACAGCACATCAAAACAGAACTCAAGTTGAACAAAGTACTGTACAAATACATTTCATAAGTCATGAACAAAAAAGTATTTTACAGTATGTGTGATTTTTTGACTCCTCTATTTGTAATGCTGTATGAAATGTTATGTTTTATGTGGGATGTCATTTACATAACTCTCGTAAACTACTGATTTGCATTTCAGCTATCTGCCAAATCTGTCAGTACTTTATAAACTTTTTTTATTTTTTTATTTCATTGCACAGTCATTTTTACTCTCTGTTCAAAGCAGTGTCTCAGTGGTGAAACTAGTATGTGTTCTTTTTGCAACACTTTTTTGCAATCACCAGTTGCAGCTCTTCATAGCAGTAAGTGGGGCGTTATCACAGGCCAGTGAAGTTTTCAGAATAGTCAGAGATTCTACTGAGAATGTTGCTGCACTCAATATAATTTGAAGCTAAAAGAGTACAATGAACATAGTCCATAGTACATACATAGTACTCTCTTTAAGAATATACAGTCCTCAGTGGGACTTGGGGGATTTTTAAAATAGGTGACATTGTGGGAAAAACTGTATAGATTTTTATGAATTCGAGCATAAAGGAGAGTGCTGGACAAATAATAAGACTGGCTACATAAATCTCAGAATATGAGAATATCCATACAAAGTACTGAAGCAGCCGTGTATTTGGTAATATGAAACATGGATGAACTAAAGCAGGTTATGGTGGCATGGTGGCGCAATGGGTACATTTGCCACCTCACAGCTCCAGGGTTCCTGGCTCGAGCCTGAGTTTGAGTTACCCTCTGTGTGGAGTATTGTATGTTCTCCTCATGTCCACATGGCTTTCATCTTGTTTCTCCAGTTTCCTCCCACCTCCCAAAAACATGCCTGTAAGTGGATTGTGTACTCTAAATTACCCTTAGGTATGAATGAATGTGTGTCTGTGTGAGTGCATGATGCCCTGCGATCGGCTGTGTCCCATCCAGAGGGTATTCCCAGGACAGATTCTGGATCCACTGTAACCCTGTCCAAGATAATGCAGTTACTGGAGATGAACGAATGAATGAATAAAACAGGTACATCTTCCTCCCCCCCACCCCCCACCCCAGGGACCCACCAGTCACAGAGTAGAAACTTTATTGTCATTATATTATACAGGATTGCATAAGGAATTGCAGTTTTAGACACCTCTGTGGTCTATACGAATGGCTCTTAAACAGGTTGTACAAGTGGCCGTCTCTGGTGTGGTATATAGATTCCATAGCCCATAGAGTGGGGGAAAAAATGCATTAAAAAGCAAGTGCCAGCAATGCGTATAGATGCATGCGCGTGCAGCACAACATCCAATAGCATTATGTGTCTTATGAGGCGCAGCGGTCAGCGTGTAGGAGAGAGATCCAGACGCGCACCGTGTCTATTTTAGACTTTCTCAGGAACTCTTAATGATCCAAAGCTTAGACCTAGAGAAAGATCAGCTCGGTGAGAGACCCCGGTGGAGCGGCTCGTGCGTCTCGCGCGGTTAGGATTCCCACGCGCGCGCCCTGTGCGTCGTAAACAAGCGCGCACGTGCGTAAAGGGGAGTTTTGGGGGAGGACGGGGTGCGTGTTTGGCTTCACGTTCAAAGTTGGTTGTGTAGTTTTGTCGATCGAGAGAGTGAGGGAGTGAGAGAGAGTGAGAGTGAGAGAGAGAGTGAGAGAGAGAGAGAGCGCGTCCTTCAGGTCCCAAGCACGCGTAGCCCAGTGAGATCATTGGCGATATAAATATCTTCCTGCCCGCGGATCTACAGTGCTCCAGCTCCTGGCTATTAGCCACCTGAACTCTGTGGCAAAAAGACGGACAAAATGCAGGACATGACTTAACTGGTGCAGAGAGGGAGAAAAGAAAAGAACAGAGAGAGAGTTGTTTGGGGAAGAATGAATGTTGCGCTCTTGCTCGCGCTTGTAGCTCAGCTGATTGGCACCGCGGCTGGTTGGTTGGAGGATCACCTGGTGGCCTCGGGTCGCCGCACTGGCACTCTGTACTGCAGGGTGGGCATCGGCTTCCACCTCCAGATCCACCCCAACGGCAGAGTGAACGGGAGTCACGAGCCCAGTCACCTCAGTAAGTACCTGATTGTGGACTTAAGCGCATTTACGCGAATTTGGAAAGCTAGGACTGTGAAATATATCATGCGTCAATAATTATTGCAGTACTGCTGGCGTGCGAGCCGGAAATGACACTATGCTGTAAAATGCATGATGCGGCAAAATGCATTTCCCCCTTTGGTATCCTGTGAGCATGCTAAATTAGGCTGTATGCAAACAGACTATACAATATTCACACGAGCGCCTTAACTAACATGTTTTTCTCCTTACTGTAAACATATGAGCGACTTTTCTTTTAATGGCAGGCTGGCGTACACTTTAAATATCTAGCACAGCATATCAGCTGTGGAAGGAAAATACTTCTCAATTCCAATTAAAGTTGTAATAATGGTTCGCCTATATGTTTATTAAGCAATAAATATTATTGAAAATATTAGCATTATTAAAATGAATCATATTTAATATGAATAATAATTAATAACCAAGGCAGGGGTGTAGATTTTGAAAATAGTGCTGGGAAAAGGGGGTTGAGGGGAAAAAAGTGGGACACTTGCGTCATCAGTAAGTAACATGCCCATAAAGACAAGTTGCAAATAGACTTTTTACCGAACTAAACCTTTAACAGAGTTGTGGGAAAAAAAGAAACCTGCCTTAAAAAGGGCAGAGGACATGTCCCCAGCGTCTCTAGTAAATTACACCCCTGGTGCAAAGCATATCACCACTGCAATATAATATAAATATGTAATTTTGCCCTGTTTATGTAGCCCTTTTAGACTAAAATATCCATCTATGATTGCTTTATAACTCATTAATAGGCTGGAGTCATATGGCAAGTTTGTGGTTTGATTATTAAACACCCAGTATCACAGTTTTCACTATATCTATGTTGTAAGTTTATCACATTAAAAAAAATAATCTGTCATATTGCAGTAGCAGTGCAATTATTTATTCAGAAAAATGCTAAAATGTTTTTATAATGCAAACACAGTTTTCTCGGATTTTTCTCTCTGGTGTGTTTGGTATTTAAAAATCAGGCCAACCTACCTCATAAAAACAGTTTTCTTATGTCATTAGCTGTATCAAAATGGCATAATGTTAATTATTTGAACTATTTTCTGAATCACGTATGAAGGTAAATTAACAGTATATACTGTATACTTGTATATCATTGTAAATTTTAAAGATCTGCTATAGTTATTGATAAGGGGCTACAATACATTTCTCAATATTTTACTGGACCAGTTATGCAATATAAGTTGAATAGACTTACACAGTCAAACTATGTTTGGTTTACCACCACAATAAGGGCACAGTTTTTTATTCTTCTTATGCTACAGCAATTTGCAAACAATTACAATTCTTAATTCTTTATTATGTTTTATCCATTGATAGTTATATTTACTATTGTGGAATGTCCATGAAACAAGTTGGTTACTGTGATCACTTACGTTACAGCAGCTCTAAATCATCATTTCTTTACTTCTCTTTTTTCTCTCTCTTGAACTCTGTCAAATATCAAACTGCAATTCAACTAATAAATCCCCTGGCTTGGTTTGCCCATGTGATTAACTTGTTAGGCCATTCCAAAGAGTGCTACTGTTCATGCGGCATTGCTTGTGTCTGTTTGTTTATTGGGAAATGCTCTACATGAACAGCTGCAATGACTCGCATGAGAATGTAACTTGGTCAAGAACCAGAATGTCGTGCACTGAATTGCTGTTAATGGTTCCGTGTTCAGGGCACATGCCATTGTATTAAGTCTGTTCGGAGGCCCAATATGTGCTGGATCAAAGGTAAACAGAAATCGAAGGGGGAAAAAAAGACAAATGGTTGTTGAACAAAACAACCTGAGCAATAGAACTAAACCTGAAGGATTAAGAAACTTCTAAAATATTGAATTTGGGACCTCCTGATAAAACCAGACAGTTCTGACCCTACTGAACCAAAACAGTCAGATACAGTTACTCACTTTTATGATGAACAGATTTACTTTCCATATGGGATGTACATTAGAACCTAAGTATTTCTGCCTTCTTCAATAATAACAAGGTAATAGATATTTCATATGGCACTGCACCATTGCTTTGGTATAAATAACCATCTGTATATTCATTGGTTAAGGTTATATCCAGTACCATGCTACTATAAGTCTCCCTTTCTCAGATCACTCATCACTCACATAAAATGAATTTGTGACGGTCTGCAGGTCTGCTGGAACTGTTTTCCATATCACAAGGAGTTATAGGAATCCGAGGAGTTTTCAGCAACCGATTTCTAGCCATGAATAAGAGAGGATGGCTTCATGCTACCGTGAGTCAGTACTTTCATATTACATGCTCACATCAACTCACAAACCTATAATATCAAATATAGAGGGGATTGTTTTCTCCTTTTTTCCACTGTATAGTTTCAGTTGTAATCCTTTAACATCAGCTTTATTATTCAGTTATCCACCTTATCATATTATTCCATAACAACATTATCATATAGAGTATGTATGTAATTATGAGAGGAAATGTATTTAGTTATGAGAGTGAAGAATGTAAGGCTGAAGTTCATTTTTCCTATTTTGTTCTATTTTAGTTCTGTTTTGGAAATTCTGATTTTAAGCTCAATTACAGGTTATATATATATATATATATATATATATATATATATATATATATATATATATATATATATATATGGTGTCCAAATACTTTTCATTTTGTAATTTCATTTTCACATTTTCATCAGTTTCAATATATGTGTGTATGTATGTACAGTTAGGTCCAGAAGTATTTGGACAATGACAGAGTTTTTGAGATTTTGCCTTTATACACCACCACAATGGATTCGAAATAAAACAATCAAGATGTGATCGAAGTGTAGACTTTCAGCTTCATTTTAAGAGGTTCCACAAAAATATGTCATTTACCATTTAGGAATTACAGCCATTTTCAGCAAAGTACTTCCATTTTCAGGGGCTCAAAGGTATTTGGACAATTGACTGACAAGAAGTTAATTGACCAGGTGCGGTCCATTCCCTCGTTACTTCAAGACAAATGAAGCAGATAAAAGGTCTGGAGTTGATGTCAGGTATTGAGTTGGCATTTGGCAGCTGTTCAACTGGAGCTACCAATATGACGTCCAAGGAGATCTCAATGCAAGTGAAGGAGGCCATCATTAGGCTGAAAAACAACATAAATCTATAAGAGAGATAGCAAAAACCTTAGGTGTGGCCAAATCAACAGTTGGGTACATTCCTAAAAAGAAAGAAAGCACTGGTGAGCTCAACAATGTCAAAAGGCCTGGAAGACCACGGAAGACAACTAAAGTGAATGATCGCAGAATTCTTTCCTTGGTGAAGAAAAACCACCTTCATGATATCAACAGAAGTCAAGAATACTCTGGAGAAGGTAGGCGTATCATTGTCAAAATCAACAATCAATGTAAATACAGAGGGTTTACAACAAGGTGCAAACCACTGGTAACATTCAAGAACAGGAATGCCAGATTAGACTTTTCCAGAAAACAGCTAAAAAACCCTCCCCATGTTCTGGAATAAGATTCTTCGGACTGATGAAACCAAGATAAACTTGTACCAGAATGATGGGAAGAGAAAAGTATGGCGAAAGAAAGGAACAGCTCATGATCCAAAGTACACCACATCATGTGTCAAACATGGTGGAGGCAGTGTTATGGCATGGGCATGTATGGCTGCCAATGGAACGGGTGTTTATTGGTGATGTGACTGCTGACAGAAGTAGCGAGATGAATTCTGAGGTGTATAGGGCTATACTCTCTGCTCCCATTCAGCCAAATGCTACAAAACTGAAAGGACGCCGCTTCACAGTGCAGGTGGGTAATGACCCTAAACATACTGCAAAAGCAACTCAAGACTTTTTGAAGGCAAAGAAATGGAATATTCTTCAATGACCAAGTCAGTCGCCTGATCTCAACCCAATAGAGCTGCTTTTCACTTACTGAAGACAAGACTGAAGGCAGAAAGACCCACAAACAAGCAGCAACTGAAGGTGGCTGCAGTGAAGCCTGGCAAAGAACCTCCAGGGAGGAAACTCAGAATTTGAGTTTTGAGAACATGGGCTCCAGACTTCAGGCAGTCATTGACTGCAAAGGATTTTCATCCAAGTATTAAAATTACGGTTATATTAACAATTATGTCACTTTGTCCAAATACCTTTGAGCCCCTAAAAACTTTGTTTAAAATGGCTGTAATTCCTAAATGGTAAATGCCATGTTACATAGTAATACATCAACTCCGGATATAATGGCTGGAAAAAAAAAATTCTCAGGCAAATTGCACCAGTCATTATAAAAGACGTTGCTGTTGGTTGGGAAGATTTCCCACAAAGTAGCAATCATGGTGAAGGTGAAGGAGCTTCCTAAAGTTCTCAGGGACAACATTATTAAACAACACTTGAATATAAGAAGATACAGAGCAAAGACCTGTCAGACCTACAGGTGCACCAAGAAGGTAAGAGTAACGCAAGTCATTCCAAAAGAGTTGTAGGATGACCTGAAAACACCAGGAAGAACAGCTACACAGAGAACAATAAACAATGAACTGCACCTCAACCACTCCATTCCTACACTTCACACAAAACTCTTTTGCTAAAAAAAAAAATAAGTGCAGAGATGTGCATCTATAATCTGCACACGAGCATTTAGACAAATCAGAGCTTCATTGGAACAAAAGACGAAACAAAAACAGAATGCTTTGGCAATAATTCAGTTTGTCGTCTTAGGAGAAAGAAGGTTTGTGTGTATGAATACGTACAGAAATTTTTTTAAAGATATCTTTGTTGAATGCATGCTGTTTTGTTAATTAGTTATAAGTACAAAGTAAAAAAAACATGTAAATTAAATAACAAAAGCAAATTTGTCTGATTAATTATTTCCCCTCACTGTATATAGCACTTGTCAATAATCCAAACTCGTTTTGCAATACTATTGGAGGAAATGGGAAAAAATTGAGTCAACCAGCTTCAAAAACGGTTTCTTTGATTAAATAAAAGAAATTGTCACTAATTGATGACAGTGACCCTGGCATTGTAACTAACAAAAGCTGAAAAGAAGAATAAAGTGAGTTCAATAAATGAATAGTGGACATTAAAATAATGAATAGTGCAAATAGTTAGAAGACTTTCAGCATAAATGCATATAGAAAATGTAAAATAAATAAAATCAAATGTGCATTTCTGGCATATACAACCATTTTAAACAGTGCCAGCTTCAATTCAGCTTCTAATCCTTATCCTTTAAAGTAATGTAACAGATTTAACTGCTCATTCTGTCCTTGTGGGTCAAATAAATAGTATTTTGGCAGGCATTAAGTAATTACCGACCATCTAATTAATTATATCTGTAGTCACACTGAATTTAAATGTCTTTTTTCGTTTTTCTGATAATGTTGGATTGCTGTTACTTTCAGCATGTCACATTCTTGCAAACCTGATGGCCATCAGCCCTGCACTTCTCACTAATTGATTGTTGTTGACTTCACGCTTTTTACATTTATGTGAAGTTTTTATTTGGTGTATGAGTTTTGGAAAATCCTCTGCAGTTTAAATGAATAGTTTTCATATAGATTCCCAAAATTCACGGCTTGCACATGGAAAGAGCAGGTTAAATGGAGCTTTCACACACATGACTTCGAATTAGTATCAGCAGCCACCTCTGAGTTCAAGTTTTTCATCTCACCTCACATCAGGGCGAGTGTCAGCTTTGTGAGTTTCTGCAAATCTGAGAGGTTCATGAATAATAAAGATTCGCTCAGCGCACAGCCGCACCATGTCGACTGCCGACAAGCATCTGTTTGAGCCTGAGTCCAGCTGATAAAAGTCAGAGCTCATTAGCATGCGTTAATGGGAAAGGCAGATTAGGAAAGAGCCTGGGATGCCTGATAATCGAGGGGGGAAAAATCAATATGGTGAGCAAACAGAGACACACAGGTGCAGAGAGAGTAAGAGAGAGAGAGAGAGAGAGAGAGAGAGAAGAAGAAGAAGAGCATCAAGATGGCAGAATGTGCGACACAGCAGAGATCACGTGCATAGATGACAAACTATAAATTGGTGTGTGTCAGAACACAGAAAGAAAGAACAAAAGTTTTAAGTGTGTTAACTGACCATCTTTTGGACTGACTTTTAGATGTCAGATCTTCACATACTAATTCTATGCTCAATATTTCCTGCACTATAAAGACAGGAACTATCTAACAAACTAATATGTGGAACTTGTGTTTCAAAGTACCCTAGTTTGTGTGCACTATATCATTTGTTTAATCATTCTGCAAATTAATATTTTACAGTTCATCTCATAAACAGCACTAATGTAAATGGCTTGTCATCGGGCTAGTGTGGACGTGTCCTAAACCAGATCCTAGTTACTGTATAGGTTGGCCCTGTAAGTTCAAAACGCATTAACAAATCAAAAATCCAACAGCAAATCAGAAAACACAACATCAAAACCAGAAAGACAACACAACAAAATTAACTCAAAATGGAAAAGGTAGGTCCTTATTGAAGGTCACATGCTTGTTGCTGATTGGACACAGCGTTTGACTATCACAAGGAAAAGTCTGCTTTCTCAGTCTGGTATCTAGTTAGCTTAGATTTAGTGCAAGGTTACTTATGTTATTAGCGTGAGGAGTAAGGAATAACATGGTTTCCTTTGGCCAGGATTTCAGTGTTCGCATATTCATATTAATGCCATGCAAACGTGACAACATAAAAAAATAACATCATGTGAAGCACACATAAAAGCATCAGTTGATTAGTATAGGCTCAAAGTTCCTCTTACTGTAAACATCTTCCAGCTCTCCAGACTTACATGCACTGCAGCCAATCAACAACGATTACGTCATTTTCGGAAAGAACGTAACCTTTCCATTTGGGCTTAATGTTGATGTATTTTGGGTTTTGCTGTTGTGCGTCCTGATTTGCTATTGCAAAAGGGAGCTTACTCTCCTCTGATTGGGTAGAAACTAGTATTAGAGAACATTGTAACAAATGATACCTCATATAACCACTAATCCATTTGAATTAACCTCCTCATCAATGTCTGAGCTTAAAAAAAATTACTTTTATTTTACGCTAAAATTCTTATTCTTTATATTCGTCTTTTTAGCACTTATGTGCCTAAAAAGTACTCTCTTGCACAACTCTGGGTATTTATGAAACTTAGTTAGACTGCTGACAAGAGATGGAGAGAGTGGGTCAAGGGGGAATGTAAAATGAAAAAAACCTACACATAAATCTGAAGATGATCCTTTAAGCTGCTCCAGAAATCATCAGCAATTAGAGCAGCTGCAGTGGCTCCATCAGTGTTGAATTAGGTTTGATTTTCCTCAGGCCAGCTACAGTTGCTGGGGTTTATTTAATAGTCCTGTCAGCTCAGCTCTTAAACCCCGGAGCACTGCTCTCCACATACACGCCAGCCCGGCCAACACGGGTATCGGGTGACACAGTGTCTGATGTCGTTGCACTGTCTGTCATATTTAATATTTAGATGTTTTCACAGGGACAATTTATTGCTGAGATAATGGCAGGGGGAAGACAGATGTATATCACACTGCATGACCTCTCCCCAAACCATTATGAACGTAATCTTTTCAAAGGTTAAAGGGTTACCTGGATTTATAAAGAAAGCAAACAATGGGCAAGGGGTACAGGGAGTGGCCAAGTGAGAAAGAGAGTGAAATGCCTCGGCTTCAGCTTAGAGAGTACGACAAGCTCCTTTCAACCAAGTATTTTATACATTTATTGAATTTTATACCACAGCACTGTTGAAGTCTCAAATCTGAAGCGGTGGATTCATTTTCAATAGCAGCATGGCTCTGACAGCAGTTCTGGTTGTAACATAAATCATATGTTTATATTAATGTGCTTGTCCTTATAAATTATCGTTTCTATAGTAACAACTCATTCACAGGGACTTGTATGGTGCTCCACATAATCTAAGAGTAATTTTTTTTTAAAGATAAATTTAAAAAAATGCGTTGTTATTTAACAAAGATAAATGCATATCTGTGAATTTCCTTCTGGGATTAATAAAGGGATCTATCTATCTATCTATCTATCTATCTATCTGTCTATCTACTTGTTTATCTATAATGTTTGATATGTTTCTGTTCGGAGCCATTTATTTAGCATGAGTCTCAGATGTCTTTGTAATAGTCAGTAAGTTTTCCACCATGGGAAAGTCTTCAGGATGGAGGACTTTGCGCTTTCTGGTTTCTTGGTAACATGATAAGTTTTTTTTTCTGTCTTATTAACTTCAAGAGAGAGAAGAAAGGGAGCCTGGTGAGGGAGAAATGTTGCGTTTTACAGCTGCTATAATTGATAACACGGACTAACTTGTGTCATGGACATTCCATAACGTTAAATGTATATGTTAAATGTATAGATGGTTAAAAAGTATGACATGTCATTGAGTAATAAATTGTAATCGTTGGAAATTCACTGTGGTGTAAGGGGAATAAAACACGGTTATTAGAAAAATAATCCACTTAATGGTGGTAACAGTAACTCCACTTCACATTGTTCCAAATCCCATCACCACATCATGTATTATTTTCCTATCTCAGCACACCCCGTGTGGGTTATTCCTTACTTAAATGTCATATGACAAACTCTGGGAAAGGTGCCTTAAAATGGAGTTTAAACGAATATGCAAAGATAGAATCTAACAAGAGGACTCTATCTACAATAACTCAGCGTAGTAACACTACACTAATGATGATTATGCTGAAAGATGGGAGACACCATGGTACTGCGAGGGAAAAGAATGAACGGTGTATCTGTTACACTTCCAACTAAAAACATCTACTGGTTTGGATTCAATTGATTCAATTTTCTTTAGGCTTTTTATTTATTCGTTTGTTTTTAACTAAAAATGCTATAACACTTTATTTAAGGGTGCTGTTTATAGAGTTACATGAGACCTAGATAAGCCTTTTGTGATAACTAAGATAAACTTACATAACTACTTATGAAAGGCATTCCAACTGACATGAGGTGTCATAAAGTCAGCTTTGGTCAGATTTGAATTTGAAGTTGAAGAAGAAGAAGTTGATTTAACACCTGGGTCCAGTGCCATAGTTTCTTTGTTGAAGCATCATTGGTTGTGTTATGACATTTTCAAGGCTGCCTGACATTAGAATGGTGTTATGGCATAGTAACCTTCATTTGGCAAGCTATAAGCATCATAATTATGCAACACTGACATAGCAGATGTACACTAAGCTACAAGGTCTGCTCAGAATGTCTCATAACAACCTTATGTCAAAAAAACTCTAAAAAAAAAAAAACTCTGTTGATTTTCTTGGGTCTTTATGTACAGATTGTATGTAAATCTATATTTAATGGAATAAGCAATTATCTAATTGTTATAAGCAAAAATCTTTGGACCACAGCACTGATTGGTCAGGCGTCGATTAATTTTCTATAGCAACAGCTCTGACAGTCAATTGTAACTCAAATCACAAGTTTATATTAACTTGATCGTTCTAATACATTGTAGTTTCAATAGTGACAGCTCATTCTCTGTGGCAGTTGCTCCACATAAGCTAAGTCTAATTATAAACTGATTCGTAAATATGTTGCTATTTAACAAAGAAAATCTCTATTCATTGATATGGTGAAGATTTCTGTGAATTAACAGTTACAGAAGGAGTCTCCAGCATCAGCGCTTTGTAACAGTCAGTAAGATTTTTCTGGTTTCCGGTAAATAATGACCAGATGCATTTATTCTGTCTTATTAACTTCAGGAGAGAAAAAAAAGACAGTTTGGTGAGGGAAAGACTTCTTTTATAGCTGTTATAAAGCAAGTGATAATAGGAACTTACTTGTCTGGCAGACATGACAATAAAAACTGTGAGGAATACGATTCACAGGGAAACACCGCAGTTACATCCAGAGGGCTATGGCAACTCACAGCAATGTACGTGCCTCCAGAACGTTATGGCCAGTCAATCTGTAATTGGCATCATTTTCTGCTATGCTGCGCTCTTCAGTAAACCAGAACAAGTTTTATTTTTCCAGTGATTGGGGTTACTCAAGGCTCTATAGTGGAGAATGACTATCCTTGGGCACACAATATAGTTTCCCACCAGCTGTATTTTTAGGAATGGGAGATTCAAACTCCTGATCATTACTACACATGAAAATAATTCATACTCAAAGGCTAGATGTTACTTTAAATACATATATGTGGTGAATTACATTCCTTGGAAGGAAATTACCCAAACGTTGCCACAGTTCCTGGGGTACACCTTTCCAACTTTTTTCTTCTCCTTTTTTTTTCTTTCTCTATCTTTGGTTTCCTTCACCCTTTTTAATCTCCCTCTCTGAGAAGTGGCTTTAATAGTCCATAAAAATCTAATATAGTTCATAACAAACTTTATATATTGCTAACAAAGTGAGAATAAAAGATTGCATACAAAGCATCATCACAAATCAGAAGACTTATTTTATTTTTGTAGACTGTTTGTGAAAGATGGGAAAAGAGAACCCAGGAGACTTTGAAGAAAGAAAAAAAAACGTTGTACTTTCAACATGAGAAGGGAGATATGAACGGTGCGCATAATAATTGAAATAATAATTGATAATTGATTAACATCTATTATTCAAACAATGTAAAGAGAGAATGACACTGAAAATTAGACATGTCAGATATATCAACATTTTCCTAAGATGTGTTGGTGAATTGTTAAAGGAAAGAATGCATATGACGAAAATTACACTGTAGTTACACATGGAGTACAAACCAAACTTTCATGGCTGCCGCCATACTGAGAGACCAGAGCTATCAGAAAATGTTGTGTATCTTCTCATAAATGCAGTAAAAAAAAGAGCTTCTCTGTTCCAGTCCTCATTTGCATGCCCCCTCAAGTGTGCTGGATAATTGTTTCATGAGGTCAGTCAGCTGTTAGAACCAGAAAAGCCAGAAAAGCAAGTAATAACTGCTTACGAAAAAAGTTAGGTTTTCAGGCAGATGGCTTTTTTTTTAACTGTAACTGTAATAAAGGGTCAAATTCCAATCTATAAAAATGAGAACTTCAAGATTGTATATATGGTTTCACTATGAAAGAACTATGAACTATAAACTGTGTCTAATATGTCATAAACTCATCACCTCATATAATCATTTTATCAAATTCGTAAAATTTTGAGCTCCTGTTTCAAAAAACTCAGATCAAAATGTGTAGACCACATTCGTGAAACCTTACCCAAGTGGAAGTGCTGGCACAGTGGGTATGTAAAGATTGCCTGAAATAAGACACAGAGAGCATCTGTCCTTCTGGTAGATAATGTTATTTTATGGACTAATGAGGTTTCTAGCCTGCACAACTGAAGCTCTTAGAGCTGGTCACTATTTTGAAGGCCTTGGATAGGAAAGTCATTTCCAGGACTGTGCCACAGATAAAAGTAAAAGATAATTATTGTGCAAGTCTCAAATGCTCGTTTGCGCAACTTGATGGATATAATCTCCTCGCTGCTTTTCATTAGCTTGTTTTATGTGGGGCTAACTCAATCAAGCCATGAAGCGCTCGGGCTGCAGCAGCTGCTAATGTGGCAGATGATAATATGTGTGCATGGTAATTACAGACTGTTTACACATTGTGTTCTAGCTTTGTCACACTGATAAAGATGATGATTACTGAGATACTAGATACTTAGAAGTATAACATGTGGTGAGTAGAAACAGGACACAAGTGCTCAGTGTAATATTCATTGGGGGCAAGCCATGAATTGTAGTCAGAATACAGTGCAGGGGTCAAGACTCAGGCAGACAGGGTTATCGCAGATAGCGAACAGGTAAAGTTCATACCAAGAAACACTACACATGGAACAGGGAACTTGAACTAGACAAACAAGGACTGGACTAAATGAAACAAAAGCACAATAAGACTTTGCAATGCAAAGAAACAGCAGAGTAGACTAACACAGACTAACACAGAACAGGTAAACACCATAGGGCAACAAACCAATGACAGCACAGAGATGGAGAACGGATTAGGAGAAAAACCAAAACAAACACGAGCGCATGGCATTCATCACCAAGGGAATCGTGATGTGAAGGGGGAAACTGTAATAAGAACGATTGAAATTAAATAAAGTATAGCAACTTAGCACCTATTTTTAGTTAGATTCTTGCAAATTATTATTATTGTTGGTGGTGGTGGTGGTAGATTTACTTCTTAAAAAGGTGCGTTAGCCTTTGGTAGTTTATAAATTAAAATGCAAATACAATAAAAAAAAAAACCTTTTACAAATTTTGGAGCATATTTCAAAGGATACATATTAATTTTTTAAGGCTTAATTTTTTTTTTCTTTTAGTGGTTTAGTTTTCGCTGACAAAAACAAAATGTTAATTAAATATGATTACAAATCTTAGGAGCTTTTGGGGCATGAATATTATTATATCTTAGTTTTTAAAGAAGGACAAGAGCACAGATAGAGAAAATATACAGTCTGCTGTAAACAAGTTCATTGTTTGGACTTTATGTAGATGTAATATACTAAGGTTCCACTTGAATTCTACTGCTGCTTTTCAACTGTGACTTTCAGAACTTTTTCAGAGATTGAGATCTTGTATTACTGTAACCTATCATTTTGGCCTTACACATTGTTATTGGCTAATTACAATATATTAAGGTTGCTCTTACATGACCAAATCAGTAAGAGGTTATTGGAATTTTTTAACAGGGGGTCTGGAACAATTGTTAGCATAAAATGTGGTTATCTAATTAGAGAATTACAGGAGAATAATACCTCAGGTAACCTTACACTACAGAAACATCATCACTGTCCCAGATGTGCTCCAGATGATCCCGCATTCATTCTCAGCCTGTTTTCATTACGGTGTTAGATGCCAAGGTTTGAACCTTTGTGCCACATGATTCACTGCTAGTTCCTCAATGGCCTTAAGACTTGCATGCTTGTAAGAATCAGCTCAGAGTTACACTGATTGCACTGAACTAAATGGATTTGGTAATTGTTTTTGCAGGAGAGGTTCACTGATGACTGCAAGTTCAGAGAGCGGTTTCAGGAGAACAGCTACAACACATATGCATCAGTGATACACAAGAATCACCGGACTGGGAGAGAGTGGTTTGTGGCACTCAACAAAAGAGGGAAGGCCAAAATGGGCTCCAGTCCAAGAGTGAAGTCTCAGCATGTGTCTACGCACTTTCTACCCAGGATGAACCTGCACACGAAACTGGAACAGGGCTTTATGATAACAGACAAAGAGCAGGACAGGACTCAGGCTCTACCAAAACCTCAGGCCCCTAAAGTCACCATGAACACCGGGCAGAAACAAATTCGAACTGTCAAGTACTGGCCAAAATTTAGGTTTGGATAGACCGGCATTGTCTTAAACTTGGAGAAAACTTGAAAACAAGACAGCAGTTGTATATGAAGCAGTTTTCTCAGCCGACTGTCAGCATTCCATTCAGCAAGTGACTCAGCCGAAAAGGGCTGTGAAGTCCACGTTTAAATGTTTATGAGGCTGAACTTGAACTTATTGACATGGAGGTATTACAAAGCTAATACCTCTGCAAGAGCATTTATATAAATTCCTTAATAGTTTTTGTGAATCTATTTATACACTGTATTTATGCTAATGTATATGTACAATTTTCTATATGTGTAAATGTCTATTAATTGAAAGTGTATGATGAGAATGTAGGGATAGTTGAAGTACAGTTTTACAAAGCAAACAATACCATTCAGAATGTGCCTTATTCAGAAAATAATTGAGGATAATCACAAAATACAGTTTTGTGGCCAAAGTGGCCAAAAAAACTGGCACCCTTGCACTTTTTGCAAATAATTCATATTATGTTTTATTTTCTATTTTATATCGATTAGTCAACATCCTCTATTCCTTTTTTTCCACTGTTAATATTAAAAAACAATTGCTTTATGTAATGTTTTTTAAACATAAATTAAAAACAGGCACTAGCAAAATGATTGAAAGATACTTTGCGTCTACATAGGTTTTCTTCTAGATAACATTTGCACATATTGCTTCCCACTTAAAAACAGTCCCGAATTTTGTCTTTGTCTTTGTCATTCTATGGTGCTTGAGATCACTGTAGTACTAGAAGACCTATGAGACACAGTTTTTTGACATTAGTTTTGACAATGTAGCCCTGATTTAATGAGTTTAAGGTAAGTCATGGCACTGGAACCCTAAAACATTGCTGATCTGTTTGAATATGCAGGAATGAATGAATACTGATTTTCAATATTTTATGTTTTGTGGTTGAATACACAACAGTCCAGAGTTACAATTTGGTCTTATGTATACACAGGGCATGGTACCAGAATCGTTTGGATACGTTCAAGTTATGGGAAATTGCAGTCTTATGGTTGTCTTATATCCCAGGGTAAGTGTCAGTACAACATGCATGTACTAAGTAAATTTTATAGTAAAAACTAAAATATATTTCTTCAGCTGTGTCAGAAAAACACACATAAATAATACTTTCAAAAAACTTGACCCCCCCTCAAACTTGACTCCCTCATTATATGCGTTTATTATGAAGAGAAAACATGACAAAAAAAACCCTGTGAAGTAGCTAGCCAGCTCAGTCTTTTATCCATATCAAAAACCGCATCCTATTCAGTATATAGTGCAGCATTTTATTTTATTTTTAACACTTTCATGTCTGAAAGTGTAGTGAATATCCAGTGGTAGGTTAGGGTCCAAATTATGCACTCTATGGGGTTGCAGGTAACCCCTGATCACATTGCATTTTGTCGGGAATAGGAGTACAGAGCCAGTTATAAACAGTTATAAACTTCTACTAAAATGGCAATAATATTGTCCTGGACCACCTTTCCATATTGTTCTACTGCAAAATATACAGCATGTGTATATTTATTCCATGATATCATCAAATGGCTGCTGAGTTTTCTCTTCCAAAAATTATGAATGAATGATTAAGAATGAATTAATTCATTCCAAACAATTCATTCATTCATTCACTGAATACTAAGTGTGAGGCAGGAATACATTTTACATACGTATTAAAATTATGTAGAATATGTAAAAGTATAAAATGTCAGACAACGGTAGCTTTTTTTTTTTAAATATTGTGTTTGTAAAGACAGAGATGTACTTTTACCATGTTACCTCCCGTTCTATTTTCCCCACACTTTTTTTCTTTGGGTGAATATCAAATGACAAGCAAATGTAGTGCAAAGTGGGGTGGTTATGTTTTTGTTGTAGCCAAGGTAGAACACTAGAAGTATAGGTCTAATATTGTTTTGAAAATAGAATATTCCACGCACCATAATGTAATAATTTCCTATTGAATCTTGCTTTCCTTTTTAAATACATTATTTGTGTGAGGTGTAGAAGTGTTTCCTTTGGAGCTGTTTGGTTCTGGCCCCAACAGTATTTGCTACTTGAGAATTTGACTCCATGTATCTAATTGATGACCCCTTCTGTAGCCCATTAAAGAAAATGTTATGTTGTACCAAAATTCTTCTCTTGAACTAAGACACATGCTGTTTGACAAGAAGGAACAGCTGTGACTGGTTAATGTCAGATTATATTTGACATCCTCTTTTGCAGTTGTTATGTTGTAAGCAGGATACTATATGAAGTGAGTTGGTAGCAGCCTACCTATATGATAACAGATATAATAACAGACCATTAAACTACCACCTGTTACAGTACAACTCTAGTGCATTCCACTATGCGAGGACATACATGCTTATAGCAGTGTTTCATGTTCAGAGATTATATAATATGATCCATATCAACAGTATGATCCATACCAAAACATACTTCATACTGTCTAAACATGTGTACTTAAAAGGCATTCTAAATATTTACCCAAGTCTACAGGTGTAAAGCAACCTTTACTTTACTTTACTTTACTTCCACCATTACTGAGTATAACTGCTAACGTCTACTGTCTTTTAGAGAGCACATTGGCATAAAAAAAAACCTGCTTTCTAACATTGCAAAAGCATCATCATTAGCCAGTACCAGCAACATTATGAGTGAGGGCAGTAGCTTCAGTGAAACAATTCCAAAAATGTTGTTTCAATTGTACACTTCACTTTATACAATAAATTGGCAATAACAATTCCAGGTTGGCATAAATAAGTCACTAACATACACTAACCAAAACATTTGGTCTCATGGGGGAAGAGAACTTTATTGTTTTAATGTTACTATACCCTATTACAGGGAAGAAAAAAAAACAATTAGAACAATTATGGTTTATTTTGTTGTCCATCTGGTGTAACCCTTACACGTTAAAGAGCACAGTATTTCCATATCAGAAAATGTTCCAAGTAAAACCTTTTAGGAAGCGGAGAGCCCGTAATTATTCAATGAACCCTTAAAGAATACAACTAAAGTATTTTGCCCAAATTTGAAATGTCTGATGGTTTGTTTGGAGCTTGTATTGCACTATCACACAGTTAACACATACACTCCTGAGAAAAGGGCTTCTTTAAGGGTTCATTGGATTATTAATGGGTCTTAGCTTCCAAAATAAGGTTCTACTAGGAAAACTTTGTTATAGGATTCTGCATAAAACCTTTAAGATTTCCCCCCTACCAACAGGTCCAAATTGTTCATAATTGTGGTATGTATTTGGTGCCTTGTGCATCCAGGGTGTATCCCTGCCTTGCGCCCAGTGTTTCAAGGAGGCTCCGGATCTACCGTGACCCTGACCAGGATCAAGTGCTTACTGATGGTGAATGAATGAATGAATGAATGGATTTATTGAAATTGTTGAATCAGAAAACACAAATAAAATGAGATAAATAGTTCTATTATAAATTTAAAAAAATGTCTATCAGCCTATCTATTTGGTGGAACATTTTCAAATGTTTAAAACAAGACAAGACATGATGAATCTTCTTGATAAAGGATAGACATTTTAACCATTTAAATTTAGCAAACTGCTGCTGTTTGAAGTCTCAGATGATTAGACAACATGTCATATGTGTCAATTTACAAACTGTTTGAAAGGAACTTTGGTCTTATGTGACCATACATTTGAGTGGTAATAAAGGACCAGAGGTGGGTTTTGCAGAAAAGAACTATGTCCAGAAGTGTAACTGCAGACATGTGCTGTTACACGGCTGTTGTTTACTTTCAAAAGGCCATGGGAAACTTGTCAGGACACATGTCATTATGGGTTCTGTCCAGTTCTGGGACATTTTAGAATGTAATCAGGCTGTCTTTGCTGAGAAGCTAAAACTTGGGTTGTTGTTGGACTGTCAGGCAAGACAATTATCCGAAACATTCCTCCAGACATGCACAAAAATGGCTCTGAATTAAGCATCTGCGATGATTATTCTAGTCCCTTGAATGAAACAGTATCAAAAAACTGAAGTATAGTAATGAGAGCATATTGGTTGTCATAGGAAACATTTGGTAAAAATTATCCAGCATTTGAGAAAGCAATTATATCGAATTTGGCAGATATTTGTGGCATCAGTTTCTATTCAACTAAAGACTAGTCAAACAAGTCGGGATTAGTCAAACAAGTCAAACTTTGTGATTTTGAATATGGCTTTGATATTTAGCACTGTGCATGCTGGTACTAGCATCTCCCTACGGATTCTATGCACAATGACAGTAAGAATCAGGCCATCAACAAATAGATGGGCTACGACGAGGCAAATCCCATCCAATTTCAACACTGATGTGCAGAATTCACCACTTTCCAGCTTGTTTCCAATGGCCACAGCATCAGCAAACATGGATTTGAGGAGTGGAAAAATGTTCCCTGGATGAACAAATCTAGTTTCCCTCTGTATCGGGCTAAAGAAAGGATCAGAATTTGGCCCAACAACATCTGGACCAAGCTCTATGGAGCCCTGCTGTTTGGTGTGAACAGTGCAGGTCAGTGTAAACATCTGAGTATTGTTACTAAGTTCATCATTTTATAGCTATTATTTGATCATTCCAGCATAATAATGCACCAAATCATAAGGCATGTATTATCTCCAAATGGTCCGGGAACATAACAGTGAGTTTTCCGTGAACAGTGCTCAGACTGTGTAACAGCACTGAGCAACTCTGGGACCTTTGTGATAAGTATGACTCAAATAACTGCTATTGTCACCTGCTAACTACTGAGGTTTTGTTTGTTTGTTTTTTTTCTTGAGGACGAGATATGACCAAAACCATATAAAGCAGTATTTATGCCTCTTCTATCTCAATCTCTGGGACAATTTAACAGTTTGAAAACCACTAGAGGGCACAAGTGACTAACAAAAATAGCCTGAGAATCTGGTGTGTTCAGTAACATCAGATGAGTTTTGGTAAATACAGCTACTTAGTCCTACCATTGTTTAACCATCATTAAAAATCATTTACAATTGCAGACCTTACCCGATCCACAGTAATACTGACTGGTGGTCTCTGGAATTCATACAGCTGTGGATAAAGAGCAGACATTTATATTTTGCTGATAATTCATTCATTTATTCATCTTCATTTTCAGTAGCTTTTAAACACTAGGGCTGAGTATGTTGAAACTAAGATGAATGAGATGTACTGCAGTAAATGCACTGTATAGCTTATTATGTCCTTCAGTTTACAGTGCTTTTTGAAATATCTGGGCTTGTGCAAGAAGAAAAGTCGTGTGCTGAATCACTAGCTAGGGCTACAGGAATGTAGGAAAAAACACAGAGATGTACATGACTGAAAAATATGTTTATCGGCATGGTGTGCAGAGCTAGATGCTATGTAGAATAAACACATACTGGCTGTTCTTATTGTCTTGGGAAATTAATTTTGGATTGCTTTATACTGTATCTCAGATTAATTTAAAAATGTGTTGTATGATATTTATTCATTCGGAACAGATTTACATTGGATCTGCAGGGAACACCGGGCAAGAGGCAGGAATACAACCTGGACGGGATGCTAGTCCATCACAGTGTATTGATAATGTAATGTTGTAATATAATGTCTCCTGAAAGGCAAGTAGATTAATATGACCTTCTAAATGGCTTCACAATTCATTTTATGAGCTTTTACAGAAAATTCAGCAAATAAGAATCAATGTGAGTTGCAAAAAAAGTTACAGAAATCAAATAAAAAATTAATACAGAAATTAATTTGAGTTACTCCAGTCCTGAAGCAAGGACAGCCTCTGGGCATGTACTGTATTGTTGTTATTTATATTTTTTAATAAACCACAGAGCCGACTTTTTCCTCTAAGCGTATAGTCCTGTACACTCTTACTTAGGTGACACAATGCATTCTGGATACTTTCCTCTACTTCCAGTCATGTTCTATAGCATAGTTCAGCACAAGTATATACCAAATATGAGTCATTTACAATCCTCAGTATACCACTGAGGAAGAACATATGAGCACCTTCAACATTCCCCACACATGCACATGACACAGGCCTACAATCTTGCTTAGAAGCCTGACCCATAGAAATGTCCACTGAGCCTTGATTTGATTTTTCAACCCTGTGGGAGCAGGGGCAGCAACTGTAACCTGATCTTACACAAAATTCATAAGAACTATATTGAGCAATAGTGACTTCACTGGATGTCATAAGAATGAAGTGGTAAGAGAAGCTACAACCACAAACACCGTTTTAATCTTAACCAATTGTAACCCGAATATGCATTGACTCATACTAATTTCCACATCAGGAGCAAGACCAACATTCTGCATAAATGTCAACCCTGTTACTTGCTACTGTCAACCATGTTATTGTCGACTCTGTAACTCTGTAATTCAGTAGAAAGGGTATACACAATAAAAGGTAGATCGATTGATTCTTTTCTGTCTCCACTATTTCTATGTTGGATTGCTTATTAATATGACACTGAATGTTGCTAGAACATGGTGAAAAGCAACAGACCAGCCCTTCTGTTTTTAGAAGCTAAATGCGAAACCTGACTGTTATCACCTACTGTATGTGGTCACTGGATTTGTTTCTCCTATATTAAACTCCATTGTAACTGCATTAGCAACGTCCCCCTGTGATGTCAGAGCGGCACACATCTGCTAACTCCCCACAGGAAAGACCAACACCAACCAACAAATTAGCAACAGAATCACTAAGCACATAAATACCTCAGTATAAACATATTTCATGTATTTCAGCGTGGAGTTTTCCTTTAAGAAATCAATCTACTGTATGTCAGATATACTTAATCATGAACTATAGATTAAAACATGATGGCACAAACTATGATTTAATGAATAATTTAGGCATATTAAGCCAGATGCAAAGTAATACAAAAGGGGGAAAAAAGTAATTTATAGCATCAAGATGAATGTTAGGTTTCTCAGAGAGGGTCATGATAAAACCTATTTTGAAATATATATATATATATATATATATATATATATATATATAAAGAAAGAATGGGGGTGAAAACTTTTGCACCATTGTGCATTATGTAAATGGTTTAATTAATTGTTGCATTAAATGTACTGTGCGGCCCTCGTGCTTAAAGGGACCAAACCGGTCACGTGACCCCGTTTCTATGGAAATCACGTATCCCGTTGCAAACAAAATGGAGAAAGACGGCACTAAGACGGATTTAGACGGAACTGTAAACGAATTTCTTACTTACGATGAGTATTTAGACTCTAAGATAACGCCGTTAGACCTTTATTACCTCGAGGTAATTTTAAACCCTTCAGTTTTTTTTAAATTTCTTCCTTAGCCCAAAAAGTTGACCAATTTCACGTTGTAAGTTAACGTTTTCTCGCTTTCTCCTACGCCGTGTAGCTAAGTTACAACGCCAATATGGCGTTCTTGTTAACCGAGTTAGCAAAAAAGCAAAGATGGTAACAATGAATGCAGTGCTAACTGTTTGCTCATTACTTGGGTCTCAGTGTTGGTAAGTGTGGTTATAGTTGGCTTGAATGCAATTGAACTACAGTGGTTGTTAATTGTACAGGGCATTAGCCGGTTTTGACACTAGATGGTGCCACGAAAGTGTTAAACCTTCAATGCGGAAATGTGGCATATGACCATATATGGTGTCCAGCGTATGACATACAATGGTGTGTGGGTTTCACTTATATAGCCATGTATGGCCTCCAGTATATGATGCGAATGTCACTTATATGCGACATAATGTATATAGCAAGTATTCACTTTTAAATATATATTTACATGATGCTATATCCACATATGGGCCTAGATATAGAAATATATGTGGAAAAAAATGTATGGTGATTATGTATGATATAAAAATATAGACAGGCTCTAACCAACATAAGTATGCTCCCTGTTTACTCTTTTATTGTGGCACATTTTATTACACACCCTGAATATAAATTCAGCATGAGTTGTGCAATACACATTAGCTCATCAGCTAGTGGTAAATCAATTTATTGTACTCAAGTGTTGCTAAATATAAATATGACAAAATATTATTAATATAATAAATATAATATAATTTTTTTTTAAAAACGTCTCTCCTCCATCCTGTGTGCACAGAGTTTGCATGTTCTTCCCGTGCTTTTGGGGTTTCCTCCAGGTACTCCGTTTTCCTCCCCCAGTCCAAAGTCATGTTTTGTAGGCTTACCGGCATTTCCAAATTGTCTGTAGAGTGTGAATACGTGTGTGTGTGTGTGTGTGTGTGCGCACGATTGTGCCGTGCAATGGGTCTGTCCAGGGTGTCTCCCACCTTGTGCCCCGAGTTGCCCGGGATAGGCTCCAGGCTCCCCGAGACCCTGTGTAGGATAAGCGGCACAGAAAATGGATGGATGGAATAAAAAAGGCCGAGTAATAAGTGCAAGTATTAACACAAATTGGATTATCAAGTTATTGTAATTGTCTGAGTTACAAAAAATTAAAAACAGAAATTTAAACCAAACTTTATAAATTTTGTTTAAAAATAATCAAGATTCCATTGATGCAATCAGTTAATCATGGGTTTAGTTTTATAGTAAAGTGAGACTAACGTTAATCCTGTTACTCTGTTACTTTAAATTTAAATTTAAATAGAGGATTCAGTTTACTTATGTCTGGGGTGGTTTCCAAAATAGCACAACAACGGAATTCCTTAAAGTTTGTATGATGTTTTCACTCAAAAGGAAAGAGAACAAAGTATCTATAGTGGCTGATTCTAAGAGTAATATTTTTGCTATTTACATTTTCAGACCAGCAAATCCATCATGGAAGGCAATCAGAATTAATCCCAGGTCAAGCTTTTAATCAGAGGTTAAGGTTTTAATTGCGGTATTAAAAAATTATGTGGTGGAACACAACTTGGATAATAATAAATCTTAGACCAACATATCCTCTAATTGTTTATTCTAACCCTTGACACCAATTCACCCTAAACAAAAGCATTTATAAATGCTAACTAGGATCATAATTCAGACTTGAAAATGTAATATTTAAGAGAACTGCTTTCTGTAACATGTAGAAGGCAATGTTCTTCAAGTTAGGTATGTTAGCCAGTGGTATCATTCCTTGACGTTAGCTCATGCATCACTTCTTGCATCACAGTCTTGTAAACTGTATTGCATAATCTAACAATATCATTACATTTGTGATATCAGGTAACAGCTTAGTACTTTCCCTTGCTCTGTCGTTGTATCTACTTCATCCAGAATGAATCAGCGACAGCAGTCAACCTAAGCAAGTATCAGTGTTTTGGGTCTTTTTAAAGAGCTCGTGTTGCAGGTACTTCTGCCTGGTATGAATCCTTGGAAGGTACTGCTTAGGGCCCCCCATGGACCCATGTCAGATTTCCAAATAACATTTTTCCATCTGACTGCTTGCTTACTTGGGATTTGTTAATGTGGTGCTCAGGAGATGAGGTTTATAAATAATTCAAACATTAGGTGGAGGAATTGTCTGCAATAGTGAACTCATTATGTGTTTTGTTAACTATGATTACCCCAAGGGGACGGTTTCAGACACATGTTAGGGATCATTTTTCATTGGCCAGGGCTCATTTTGGGTTACAGGAATGTGTGTGTCCTAAACTATATGGTTCCACATATTCTCACCAGTGACTTTACTGCTGTCATTCCAAGACATAGCCTCTTAACTGATGTTAAATTAGCCTTTATTGAGTTAATTAGCCTTTGGTAAGTCAGTGTATTATAAAGCTTTATACCACAGAAGGTGTTCTGTAATCTTCTATAACAGCAGCTCAGACAGTAGTTCAGGCTGCAAGGCAACTCGCAGGTTTATATTAACGCACTTCCTGTAATGCATTATTGTTTCTATAGTAACAGCTCATAGAGGAGGTTGTGAGGTGGAAGTCTATGGCTCATAATAAGCATATTAAAAACACTTTGTTATTTAACAAAGTAAAACATTGTTTATATGTTGAAGCTTTCTGTGAGGAGACGTTTATTTAGCATTTATGTCTCCAGCGTCAGCACATTGTATCAATCAGTATGTTTTGCAACGTCTGTCTCTGCTGATTTTCCTCTCAAAGCACATGGTTAAAAACAATTGTTTTTTGTTTTTTGTTTTTTCAAGAGCCAAATGACTCTTCATCTTAGCAACATTTGCATTATAGGATGAATGTACCCTCACCTTCAAGGGTATGAAAGCTATCACGTGCCTTTTACAGTGAGTCTGCAGCTTGTCACCATATTTTCTAATTACAAACCAATAAGTTCCTCATAATGAGGGTAAATATTTGACTCCAGCACATGATAAATCAGATGCCAAATTTGCTTCTGAAGTAGGAGAGATGGACCCTGCCATCTTCCTTTCCACTAAAAACATGGCCTGCTGCACTCACTAGTTTATAGTTTCTTCTAATTTTTAAATGATCAGAGAAGACTTTATGGAGAGAAGAAGTCACAGAATGTGCCACCTCAAAATGCTTGAAACAATTTTGCTGTCTTTAGATTCAAATTAACAGTTTCCACTTTTTCCCACATCGCTGCTGTTTCCTAACCAGTCAGGCTTTGCCAACTCATTTCCCCATGGCCACATAAAAGCAGCCCTTTTGTTTGAAGGCCCAAGGAATCTTCCTCAGTCATGTGGCTATTGCACGATCCATGACTCACTGACATGTGGCAGAAATCCTTGATCCAGAAAGCCATGGTGCATCTTAAGGATGGCATTTTAGCACCAAACTACACCAAAAATAGCCCCAAACTACACATACTGTGAAGTTTGTAATGCGTTGACCTAAAGTGGATAGACTTGATCACTGTTATTCATTGAGTTGTAAGCACCCCCTACTGGCCTGTGCAGAACTCACCAGATCTGATTATTGCTCTTTCAGGATGAGAAGTTGGCTCGCCAGGTGGTGGAGCTGGGCCTCAGGGGCACTGGCGAGGTCTGGAAGAGAGAGGAATTCGAGAGCAGGAAAGCAGCTGCTCAGGCCTCCAGGCTCTCCAAAAGGAGCGAGCAGAAGTAAGTTAATGTGTGTTGACTGCAGAGAGGGATGATCTTCACACCATTGTGTGACCTTGAGAGTGCACGTTTGCCAATGTGTTTTCCAGTAAGTTCACAAGTAACATGTTTATTCTACATTTCAAGGACAATGGGCTGTGTAACAACATAATGTCAGCAAAGTGTGTATGTTAGGCCCATTTTAGGTATAATTCTGGATATTGAGAGTAACATTAAGGTGGAAGTGTGGTAAAGAACCTGTCCACTGCTAGTGGAAAATAAAAAGAAAAACAGAAAATAATGCATCTACAGTCCTGGTTGGTTAAATCTGGGTCATGGCAGAACATTTGACTATCAGCTGGAATGACATGACAACTTTAAAGAGAGTTGACATCAGTTTGTGTCGTACTATATGAAGGCATTTGGCCAAAATGTCACCGGATGAGCCTCATGTGTGATATTCTAGGACTATGTTGCCTGGACTGGGATAAGAGTAAAAGCAGTGCTTTCTGTGTGTTTGTGGGAGTTTTGGGATGCCGTAAACTTGGACTCGCACTCGGCGATGATTGCATAGTTGGTGTGGTCGGTCTTCAGGAAACATTTTTGGAGCACTATATTTGTGTTTTCTCTGGCTGCTTGCGGCCAGCTCCCCTGCCTAAACCACCTGTAGACGTGTCTCTTTGGCATTCGACCCTACTAAAACATGGTTAGACATTCTTGGTTTCAGCTTAAGTAAAGTAATACATCAAAATCAAAATGCTGATTGAAAAAAAAAAACAGTTGCTGAAAATAAAGTCAAAAGCAGAAGAAAACCAACCAAAGAGCTCCTTTATAGTCTAGGCTTATCTATGGTCTAAGTGCTGACCTTGATTAAATCATGAACTTGGAAGACACCTTAATTCTCATAATTGTTGCTACAGTGGCTTTGTCTTTAGCCCAACATAATCATATTTTGGGTTTGCAGTAGGAAGTTTTGCATCAAAAGCTGTTTTGAATCTTTTATCTATGGAGTCCAACATGACCTCTAAAACCATATGGTTATACTGTTAAGGCTAATGGAACACACCTAATTAGAGATTTGGAACTGCACAGAGAATGACTGTCACAAGTGGTCGTCAACTGCCTTGTGCACCCGTAAAGAGAGTGGTGCAGTAGCCTGAGTACTAACTCTGTGTAATAGTTCCAAAACTGCTAAATGGGGCAGAATAATGATTTACAGCTCTACTGTGACATTTATATGAACATCATGTTGAACACAATATGTTGCATTACATACAGTCTTAATATTATCTGACACGGTGAACAGTGTATTGACATATTGTTTGCCAGACACAGCAGAATTAAGCTGTGCATAAGCAAGTTTTATGAGACGGCCACTAACAGGACGTTTTCATCACATTCGGCTTTTCCAAGAGCTGCTGCTTTCACGAGTGCTGTTTCTCTCGTCTTTTGCGAAAGATTTGCTCGTCTCTATAACACTCCTCATTCTTTGCCTTCCCTTTTCTCTCTTTCTTTTCTGCAAGCCCTCACATTCTCAGAGAGCTTTAGTGCCTGCAGGTGTATAAATAGAGCTGTTTTCAATTAGGATAAGCTTTGCCCATAGCGTGCATCTGATCAATGAATGCCCTTGCACCTGTGGTAATAAAATACTAAGGGAAGAGGGAGATTGTGCAGTGAATGCTAATCAGATGTTGCCCTTTTGTTACCCTGCTAAAGGCTAGTATATAACATGCTCCATTTGACAGCTTTCCGTGGAGGTATCTTGCCAGCAAAGTGCGAGACGAACAAACGAAGGGATTTTGCTTTGAGAGGACTTGTGTGAAACTCAAACCTCCACCCAA
>CM040998.1:11475340-11497176 GCA_022985145.1 Pangasius djambal
GAAGTGTTAGAATTGGAACCTATCTGAATTTGTCTCCAAGAGCACACAGTCAAAAACACACTGTGCATCTAGTAATTGGCATACTGTTTAGATTAACACACAGTATCTAGACTAGAACTTCAACTCAGAGCCCACTCTTCACATTTACAATTCACAGTATCTTCACAAATCTGTGACTGCTAGCCTTGGATCAAAAAAAGTGCAGGGTCACACAGGTCTCAAAGAGCCAAGAAGAGGCCTGGCGGTTTAACACTGTACTGATATGAGGTACTGGCATGAGCCCCAAAACCCGCAACTTGGCCAGCACCCAACAGTAAATGTCAGCAGATGTCGTGACCTTATGCGCCCGTAACAGGCGCTTATTTCCCTGCAGCAAGCTACCACAGTCATGCTCTTTGTCCATTGTTTTGCTCCTTCCAAAAAAGGCCTCCGCAAAATTCTAGTCTTTCTACCTCAATGGCCGGAGGAGCCATCCTTCCTTGGCCAAGTAAAACTGTGCAGCGAACGTACACTGTACACATGCACCCGAGTGTTAATCCCTCGTCTGCATAGGCTGAAATTGGACCCAGTGTTTTCAAGGCATAGACAAGTAGGCCTGTACGAAGATGCCATGGTGTTCAGTGGTTCCTGGCATCAACAGTTAGGTCAACATGAGGCATTTTCATTTTTCACTAAAGTGGAACAATGCTAAAATTATTTAGCGCTGCTCCACTTTTAGCACAAATTTAACAAAGGTTTCTGAAAATATGAAAAACTGAAATATCATCTCTGTCACATGGTTCTCATGTCACAGCACCTGCCATAATGTGAAACATTTAAAGGAGTTTAGTATGTTTCTTTCCATTTATATTGTTTATATTGCCAATAAAAGATATTTTTTAAAAACATATATTATTTATTTTAGAATAGTTTTTAACAGTTATTATAATGGGACAACATTTGCTTTTAGTGAACAGACAACAAGAGTTAAGTATTTTATTCAGCATTTTAACACTTATTATATTGAGCCTAACTGGTTTCTTATGAGAAGGATAATGAATATGTAAAAGTGCCAACAATTATGACTATATGTGTTATTTCAGGATAGAACAATGCAACAGCTTTAGCAAAAATGAATTGTGTGTGTTGGATAATAGTCTTTTTCCCACCTTTCATTGCTGAATGTTCCCATTGAATGGAACTGTATTTAAATCAGCTGAACAAATATCTGTATTCACTGGGCTTAAATGCCAGCTCTCTCGTTCAGCTTGTTAGCGTTGAAAAGAACTCAAAAATTGGCAAAAGCCGCTTCCTTGATAGATTTGCAATGCATCAAGGCAATCTGGAACAAATGTTCTTTTTAAAATTGTGTATACGCATGTGTCTTGAATGGGGTTGATAGCTGTGAACGTGCTATGAGCTGTTTCGAATGAAACTTGGCGGTGCAGAAATTAGCTCGGCACATGTGTGGCTCAAACCAGAGGCCTGAAGGATAACAAGTTCGTTTTTGTGTGATGGAGCTCTTGTCACGAAACTAGCAATACAACTTGTTTTTGTATTATGAAGAACATGGGAGGGCATGTCTGATCTACAATTTACAGAATGGTAAAGGAAATAAAAATGTACTGAGCCTTGTTTAGCACCTTTACATTAAGAGCACTGGTCAGACTTGGATGGATTTTTAATAATGCTGGCAGTGGACACATACTCATTACTTTCTTAGTGAAGCACCAAATAGAACGAGATTATAACTATACTATATAAATCTGTACCACATGACTCAATAAACTGGCTCTAGAACATTTGTATGCTCCACCTTACCACTCAAGTGAATGAATCATTAAAATCCCCTTGTCTTTAAAAGGATGATAGTAGTGATATTCAATGAGCTTTGATTAAGAAGACCTCATTTATCAGGCTCTTTTGAATTGCTACAGACCAGATTGCCAGATGACCAGACCTCAGTTAGTTTTGTCCTGGAATCATCTCGCTCTGTGTGCTTGTGATCATTTACACCACCACATGTAACAACTGTGTGGTCAAGACTTAAAGATGGTTTCATTTAGTCTGTTTTTGTAACTGATTAATCTTCATTGAATCTATATCGGCTTCGAGATTAAGGGGCTTAATCAGTGCTCCTTCAGAGCTAATACGTCCTGAAAACGGTCACCAACCCAATCCTAACGAGATTCAAAGGAAGGCAGGCTGAATTTCTGTTATGGCCATAATGAAACCATCTGTTTGCTTGTTCTGCTTTTAACCATTTCCTCCCTGCATGCCATTTGTCATGTAAGCAGCATTTTGTGAATAGGGGTCCAAGTTGGCGGAGCGGTGCAGCGCTTTTTCCACCCACCCACTCTGGACTTCTTAGTAAACCCTTTTTATTAGGAACTGTTACAGTGGTTAGTGACCACGCAGAGGTAGGCAACGTATTCATCTTTATCCTTTACATTACACTCTAAGGCCTGTGATGTGTGATGACTCATAACCCAGCCTCCAGTATCCTAGAGCAGAGGTGGAAGTGTTTTTTACATTATATAACTGCGCGGCAAAGACAATATACAGTACTGTCATCATCCACTTTGTAGTTCGCCCGACAAATGCTGAATGTATATGATGGATTCTGCAGCAGACTCTCGCTCTTTGATTTGTCATGTAACATTTCCCAATGAAGAGGACCACCGTTGTGACTGCACGGGATACTGGTATTGAAAAAGTATCGATGCGCCAAATTACAGAAAGCGGTACTATTCAACAATTCTGTTACTAAGTATTAAGTAATCTGCTGCTGAAGTTGCTGTAAGCCTGTTCCCATACAAAATGCATCTCAAACAAGTTCAATATAAATTAACTATACTATAAAAATGCTTTATATATTTCCTTATTTCCTAATTTTTTAAAAAGATTTTGTGGGGATTTTACAATTAGTTATAAATAGCAATGTTCCTTTCTTTTGCTTATTTCCTTTGCTTCATTTCCATCTTCATAGAAATGAGCCATGAAGAAAGTGATGCCAGAGAAACTGGGGGCATAAAACTAATGAAACTAATTTAGCACTGTGTTTCAATTTTGGCTCCATTAAACCTAATGTTCAGTTTACAGCTTAGCAATGAGTGTCCCAAAGACCCAGATCGTCTCTTTTACTTTATGGCAATATAATTGCCCCTTTGTGTCCTTTCACCAAAAAAAAAAAAAGTTGGGGGTCTTTTCAACACAAAATTGGGGTGTTTTTTGTTTTTTCTTTTTCTACAGGGTGTAGGAAAAGCCAAGAACCAATGAGAGCAAAATTACATATACTTAATTTTGTATTCATTATTTACAACAGATGCTCTACATTTTCTCAGCCACTGTACCATGGTTTTGCAGATTTTGCTCAGCATATTTGGATCATTATATTTGCTCAGCAAATTCCCATTAGTTCCTGACTTTACGGACACCCTGTGTAATGCATTAAATCTAAAATCTAAGTGTACAAACCTGCAAAGAAAGATGAGGTGCTTCTTATTCTCATGGTCAGATTGGTTATTCAGATGACTGGGATTCATGGTGCTTTTAAGTTACAGTGTGGTAAATGGCCACCAAGCTAGAGTATGATTAGAAGCTCTTACAAGCTGATGAGGCTAAACCCACAAGCCCAACATGTGCAAAGCAGATTAATGTAATAACCCCTGGTTGTGTGTAATGGAGAAATACAGCTCCTGAATGTGGGCTATAGCTAGAGTCATGTTTAGGTCTTTAATAGTATATTATTGAGGGCTGAAAATGAATCAATCATAATTAAGTATGGAAGATTCATTAAAGAGACACACCAAAATGGATAGGCAAGTTCATACTTCCTGTCTGAAAGTATTCAATCATCTGACACAAATTAAGTGAAGAGTGAGACATTATATAATTCTCTTCGCTCGCTGGGCTGCTTATGAAGTGGAACTTAGTCAGAGTTCTATCCTAGACTCATTTAATTTGAAAAGGAAAAAGTCTCATAAATTAATGATGTTAAAATGAGGTACAAATTATTCAGCTTGGAAAAAATTGTAACAAAGGATTAGCTAACGCCTATGTCAATACCATGACAGCAAACCTTTAGTTACGTGTTTTTAAATGCAAATCAGTAGATACAGGGGAAAAAATGAGGATTATGTTATAAAATATCTCTTGTGTCTAAATGTATGACAGCTGTGGGACTCATTTTCAGGGCACCTTCTACCTTCTAACACATACATGAAGAGTTAGTAATGAGGGTAGAACAGGGAGTACAGCATGTGTAATTGATACATTTGGCTCAATTTAATCAGAGGTGACAGAGGATTTCCAAAAAAAGAGAGTTAAGTAAATTGTCATGCTGTGTGGAATTTCCCTTGACGTTCAACAGACCAAAATAATATTTTCCATAAGATTCTTTTCACCCAAGTGCCCTCAGGAAAAATATTCCAAGCACTGTAAGTGCAGATTTTTTAGAAATCACTGTATTATTTAAAGTTGCCATCTGCCTGGCTATTGAGAACTCAATTTTATTCTCATAAAATGTAACAAAAAAAAAAAAGTCTTCACACATCTGTCGCTCCCTGAAATACCTCAGACTTCTTCAGGGAATCCTTTCTTTTAGGATAATCCAGCTGAGTAATTTGTTTGCAAATTGTGGGCGAAGCTCGATTTTATGATGGATGTCAAACATTTTCCAACTAAGGGATTTTAATGACATTTCATCAATAATGGTTGAAATGATTTGCCGTAACAAATTTCAGGGTGGAAGACGAGACAGCAGCGTTTAATGATAATTAGGATTCGGTAAGTATCGAATTTGTTTGACCTAGGTGATAGAATAGCAGAGAGTTAGTGCTCAGGGCAGTGCGCTGTATTGAATTTCTTTTATTATATTCCAGGCGTTAAACACTGCCTCTCCTCTCAGCTGTACAAACAGATAGTAAATTTGAGCTTGAGCACAGTTCGAAGATAAATCATTATTGAACATGTTGGTCAGTGCAAAGTTAGGGGAGCGCCACAGGAAACATCTTTTGTCGTGCACTTGATATTGAATTGTGCTTATTTTGCTGGGCTTCAGTCTCTCAGGTCTTTAACAGTGCTAAAATATGGTTGCCTTGTGACTTCTTAGTTTTGCAGTTATTTATTTATTTATTTATTTTGCATTTGGCAGTATAGCAAATTGTAGGAGAACACTGATTTGGCCACTCTCACATCATTTGCAGTTGCCGTAACGTTAGAGGAAAAAGTCCACGTGGAAGAGGGTCGAACGTAAAATACAGTTTAAACATCTGCTTGAGGTAGGAGGATTTATGAGGAACTTTGGCCTTCTCATGCTAGTGGTCATCTGTCCAAAGCAAGCAGCTCTCTCCAAATCCTGTTTATTCTGTGCTTTCATGCAAGAGTGAAAAAGAGAGAGAGAGAGAGAGAGAGAGAGAGAGAGAGAGAGATGGGGGGCTGGGGGCAAGGATCTGAGCATCATCATTCATCCCAAAACATAAAATAATACATTTGTGACTATAAATGTACTTTACAATGTATCATGAATGCATTTGAGAAAACAGTGAAGAGCTACAGCTACAGTCATCACCAAACTGCTAGTGCTTCTGCCACCACATGAGTTTTTTTTTTTTTTTTTTAGCAGGAAGACAAATGCCTGGCTCTTATATCACTTCCACGTATTAATCATTAACATTTTTTTGTAGATTGTTTGCACATCTCGACTCTTGCCAGCTCTTTACTTTCATGAACTGTTAGACCAGATTGTAACAAATGGAGTCATCCAGCCAAAGTGTTTTTGATGCATCTGCCAGCGTACAGCTGAATGGAACATATTAGAGATGCCAAAGCATTTGCTGAATAAATTGTTTGAAAGATTATTACAGGAGGGAAAGGGTCTCATGAATCTGTCTTGCCCGTAAGCATCCCCTCACGCTAATGCGTTGTTTATATTGCTGTAAACACATTCAAAGATAGTTCATAGATCCTGTGTCTCCAGTGACAAGCCGTTTACCCCCAGCAGAGACTGTAATACACTGTGGAGGGTCCATATTAGGACAGAGCCTTATTTCTATCAGGTTTCATTTTAGGGTCGCCACATGTAGAGTGCAAAGTCTGTGAATTCCTCATTACAAGCTTGAAGGTCGTGAAAAACTGTAATGCTGTGATAGCCCTCATGGTAACTTCATAATTGCTCAGTCCTGTTTGATTGATTCAGTCTCAGTTCTAATTTAATCAGTCTACTGAGCACAAAATCACGCATATCCAGTTGCTCACATGTTGCTCAATTTTTTAATAATAGTGCTGTAGCCAATAATAATAATGCCTTTAATTTCTATAGCACTTAAACTCTTAAACTGAAGGATGCTTTACAAAGGAGAAAAATAAAACAATACACAGAATAAAATTAGTCAGCAAAAATATACACATAAACACGTAATGGTAATTGTTTATGCAGCTCTCTCCTCCATGCAGATTTCTTTTTATTAAATAACGAAAAGTATTATTTATTTATGGGAACAATAATACTCTAAGGGCACTTATATGCATTATTTAGTTCAGTGTGTTAATGGTTTGTTTAGGCAGGTGAGAACACAGTAATCACACGTCACAACCACAAACATCTTGATTGAGGTGGTGTTGGCCCGATTTCAAGCACTGAGAAAGTGATTCAACACTGGATTGACCCAACTGCAGAAAGTAAACCAAATATGCTATGTATTGTGGGTTGTGGGTGGCATTTTATTGAGACGTGAACTGTGATACTGACCCTTTTAGTTTGATTAACCTGATAAGTGAGAGAGTTTCCTAGGTTATATATATATATTTGGCTGTTACCTCTAAATCAGAGGTAATCCCTTATATTTGACATGGGGCTAAATTCTCCCCAAGCAAATACTGTGGTGGCCACTTTTTCTTTACTAGACGGTAATATATTCCATATATGCAATTATACACTTCAGTAGATGTTGATGGTAGGACAGTATTTAATTCTTTCCCATTTTTTAAAGCTAGATAATTTTAATGTAACTGTAAAAATGTCAGCACATTTTACAGTTACATTAAAATTATGTATCTAGGATGGGTGGGTCAGGACTAGAGGAAACTCGCTGCTAGTTAATGATCCTGGCTTTAAATGTTGAGAGTCATCCTGGCAAACCTATAATAGTAATTTACAGTGAGGGCTGGTGGGGTTGGAATTGGTGGTGGTATATCTTACATCGTTATGCCTCCACTCTTTCTATATGCGTTTGTTTCTGTTTTTGTACTTCAAACTAGTTTTTTTTTTTAACCTTCTTTTTTTGGCAGTTGCCACTCAGTAGCTAGCGCTGCCCTATCAGAGGAAAGCTAACTGCCCTCTTCCACATACAACAGCTCACAGATGCCCACAGTTTGCCAGTACTGCTCAGACTGAGAGAGAAGAGACTAATGCCATCCCTCCCACTCAGAGAGGACAGCCAGGTTTGTTCTTTGGGAATCCAGATGGCTGTGGCATCGTTGGGATCATTCAGATTTGTCAGGATTACTGGATTACAGGATTCCAAGTGGCACACTTTTCTGTTGTGAAGCTCCTGTGTTCCAACTATTTTGAGATTTTTAGTATTTGACTCTTTAGTATGTAGTGTGCAGTTTAGGAAACAGCACTGAATACTCATTTCATGAAGACATATAGACTTGCCACTCTCAGCCATCTGATTGATCCACGTTAAAAAATATATTTTAATCTTCATATTTCTTCCAGAGAGAACTTCAAATCCCAAAGTTATATCCTGTCATTTTCTTAATGATAGGGGGTATAACTATAAATCAGTATGTGAGTATGCTGAAATCATTATCTGATCTGCTACCACTCTGTAATAGCTAAACCTGCTTAATCTTGACATATGAGACTTAATGAAGGGTAGTTAATTTTGAAAAGGAAAAGGATGATCTGTTTCTGTGTTACTTAGGAGACTATTTTACAGTCTCATAGCGTGATTTTCAGTGTTTCTCTTGCTACTGGATGGGGGTAACCCCATTTACGCACCTCCACAGCACCTGTGTTTACATTGGGGCCTCGGCCTACATGACCTAGCAACTCACGCTGAAGATGAAGTGGGTTCCCAGTCTTTAAATATGTGCTGCCCCTGCACTTTCACCACTACGCGTTCCTCTAAGACTTCCATTATGAGCATTGGCCGGAGAAGGGTATAAATTACATTCCTCCTTCAAATTTAAGTTTATTTTAACATGCAAGGGGGTAAAAAAAGACGAGAGCCTGTGCAATATTACTACAGTCTAAGGGTATCGAGTAAGAATTTTATGATTGATTTTAGATTTTACTGGCAAACCCAGCAAAAAGGTGCAGGTGTAATCGTAACTGGTAAAGGTCGAAAGGAGGAATTGGGAGAAACTAGGGAAGAACTAGAGAGATCTACAACCTCAAAAACTAGGACTACCAGGAGAACATGAAACACAGGAAAACAGGAGACTTGGCTCAAAGATACAATTACACAAACAGACACAAACAAATGAGCATGCATCAGAGTAACAAGACACAGTGTTAATTGGTGATGGAAAAATAAAGTCTCACGTTTGGCCCAACGTGGCCATTTTTCCTCCATATAGTATCAAACCAGTGACTGTTTAAAAGGGGTCATAGATTTAGGTTGAACAACTCACTGCTCATTTCGCACTGATGTTTTCTCTCTGAGACTGTCCAAGTTTCAATGTCTAAAGTTTAAACTCTTTTTCTCTGACTCTGATGTTGGATAGCTGGAAGAGTTTAGCTGTTTTATATATTGTATGTTTAGATTGTGTTCCAGGAATATGAGAATGGTCAGACATTTCTGTAAATACATACTTGTGTATGTTTATGGGTTGGCAGTTTCATTCATCTAAAAAGAAGAGGATGTGATTCTCTGTCTGAGTCCAGTTCTACACAGCCATTAATACATTAATAAATTATATATACTTTAATTTTGAAAATAAAAATGTGGTCAACATCTGTCCAGAATGTTTTGTGCATGACTGCAGCAAAAAGTTACATTGTACAAAAATAGTGCATCTGAGACATCTCACTCTTGTGTGCGAAAACAAAGCGTTTTCCTCACAACAATTCTGGAATTCAAAACATCTGGAACACCGACTGTTTGAGCTAAGGACTTTTGACAGGACCAATATATTTCATGACAGGGGTTGGATACTGATATTAAAGTGTAACACACACTATTGGAGTTGGTTTACAGCTGGAACCTTTCACTTTGCAGGAATGAAAAGCATGTATTCATTCAGAATTACTGTGACATTTGTCGTGTGAGACCTTATGGTTTCTCTCTCTTCATTTACATTTTTTGACCATTCAGTGCACCAATAATGTACATTTTTAGACCTCCGTTTATTATTGTGATAATTACACCAGAGAGTTATATATAGAGCATAAAAGACCATCTGAAATCTATTAAGAGAAATAATTTCTTTTATTATGCTTAACTGTGATTAATTACTTCCTTTATGTATCCGTATTTTGAAAAGTGACTATGTGCACAGGGTCAAGCATTCAAGAGGCACAGCTAAAAGATCATCCAGGAATAAAATTAAAATAGAATGTTATTTAAAACATAATTGGACATATTTAAATGGTGTGACGCACACATACACACCTTGTAACCTCAGTCTTTGATTTCACATCATGCAGCTGTCTTATATCCAAAACACTCTCAAACTGGATGTAAATAACAAGGCCCACGGTGTGCATCAACACCATATTTCAAGGCCACTTAGGCTTGTTCTCTAAGGACCATTTATCATAGCCCTATAAAAATAGTGACGGATTCAGATGCTCTGAGACCGCATGACCACGCAGCAGAGTCCAAGAGAAACCATTTCCCCCAAACCTGTACTCCTAGGAGTCCTTCCATTCGCTATATAAAAGCTATATAAAAATACATATGTTTGCCTGTATTTTTATTATTCGGTAAAATCCCATACTTTGCAGTTTCCTTACTCAGTACTCTAAACTTCATACAAAACCATCCATGTTGGTGGGTGGAATCATAATCAAACACAGATGAGCAAACAGTTATCTTTGCCTCCATCTTCACCACACATAGCTGCCAGAAAGTAACAAGCTTTAAAGGTATGCCGGATATGAGGAGCAGTGTGGTCGATTTTGTTGGACGGAAATAATGTTTTCACAGAAGCTTCCCTCCCACCCTCTGAATATGTTTGCAGCATCTGGCAAGCAAATAAATGTGTACTTTCCAATTTGCTATGTAAAATTGTAATTAAGGCACATCTGTTTGACACTTGCCCTGGAATCCAAACACTGCACAAATGTGAGATTATTTAGTTTCATCACAAACATGAGTAAGATACCAACTCAAACCATACGTCTTACAGTGACTTCAGTAGTGCATATCTAGCTTTTAGGAAATATTATAACAACTCATGCTAATTGTGGTATGCAGTAGGTTTTCCAATTAATTCGTACTATGCAATTGAGATTAAATATATATCAAATATAACTTATTTTAGATCTTTTACCTTTTTTAAGCTTGATATTTGTGAATGAACACACACACACACACACACACACACAATTTGATCTTAAATTTGGGATATGTTAAAAAAAGTTCAAAGATCTATCATGCCTGAACATATCCCAAATTTAAGATAGCTGCTTAAGGAGTCCACACATTACTAAGAAGTGATTACAACACAGTTGATCATGTCTAGAATTTGATTATTGTCCAAAACCAGCATGTTCTGAAGTGTTTTATTCCTTTTGTACCTGCTTATTGAAGAGCAACACATTTTCTCCATTTATAGTTATGTGTAACTTTGTGGAACGTCCACAGAAACGGTTAGTTATCACTTATGCTACACCAGCTATAAACAGTTGTTCCCTCCACAACTGAAGCCTTACAAGCCTGTTACCAATTGCTGACACTGGAGACTCCTTCCAAAATCACTAAACATCTCCTCACAGAAAGTGTCACCATATCAACAATTGCATGTATATTTTTAATCTGTATATATGGAGGGTCCACCACACATGTACTGGTACATGTTGTTACTATAGAAATGAACAAGTGCATTAATATTTGAACAAGTGCATTAATATAAGCCTATTATATGAATTACAGCCGGCACTACTGTCAGAGCTGCTGTTATAGAAAATGAATCAACACTTTCTGACCAATCAGAAGAGAGAATTTAAAAAAAAAAAGAGGAATGAACATGTGCTTGTTCATTATTTTTGGATTTAAGCACATGATGTAACTATTTCAACAGAGCCATCACTGATGATATGTCATGTTGGCATATTCCCTGAACACAAACATAACTTCACCAGCTAATGCATCTTTTTCTTGTCGTTTTGTTTAGCTCACAGCTGTCTAAGTGGTGGATCCCAAGATCTTTTGGCAGTTTTCTGGTATTATCTAGCTAAAATATGTCTTAGAGCTAGAGAGTTGATATTAATTGTTATTGATGTTTTTGCTCTTTCAGGGTAAATTGTTCCAGTGTTCCATTGTTGAACATTGTTTTAGTCTGGAAATGTCTCGCACACCTGCATTAGGGGTGTCCAAATGTACATATTTTCAAAATTAACTAGTCAACTAATCACTCTCATGGAAACTTTGTATAGCCCTCTATAATTAGGCAGAATTAGGGCCATGTCCATGCAACACCAGTCTGAAGTGATTCTTGAGGATCAATGGGCCATCAATGTGGCACATTATTACCCGGCGTAGATAGACATATTCATCAAGCAAATAGAAAACTTCAGCCTTTTATTGTGCCAAAATATAAGCTTAGTTGTTGCAGAGTTGTTGCAAAACAGAGATTAAAATGCTTAGTGAACATAAAATCATACAGGAGTTGCCTGAAAAGCTATTATTACAAGGGTGGTGCTTTAATAGAACTGCTGGTAGTGATTTAAAAGTAATGGATATGGTTTGGAGATTTAACTTCCCCATAACTAGACCAAGTTTATTCTGCCCATGATCACTATCACCCTATTCTCAAATTAGGCTGCTTTTCTGAAAACTGTTAAAAAGAACAAGCATGAAAACAAAGAGACATAATGATCGCTGCTCTAGGCCTTTTACAGGCAGGTTTGCTATCAACAGAGAGATCTTCTTGTTGTATATTGTGTAAGAAGTTTGCCATACTCGCTTGGCTGGGTCTGTTATATAGTTAAGGAATGATAAGCCATTGTAAGTGTCTAAACACAGCATTGTAAGTGTTCAAGCACTGCATGGCCAGAAGAGGATGGGGTTACCTTTTAGGAGAAAGAGACTGGTTCCTCCGAAGGTTTTGTACTTATGCCATATAAAGGATTTTTTTTCCCTTTATACACAGAAAACTGAACTGAATTGTTGAAATGAAATGAATTGAATTGCTGAATTGAATTGTACAAGTTTTGCAGATTGTCAAGAGTTAGCCAGGATTTGCTGTTTGTGACATCTTTAGAGCGCTGAGGTTTTGCCTCCTGACATGTAGCGTGCCAATTGGGCTCAAGAAACTCATGATGGAGAAGCAAAATACATATAAGTATATGATATAATATACAAGAATATTGTTTATTATTATACCACAGTGCTGTTGAATGTTGATCAGGAGGAGTTGATTTTTTTTTTTTTTTTTTTTTTTTTTTTTTTTAAAACGTGTGTAGTTTTCTGTGACGAGATGTTTAGCATTTATGGAAAGAATCTCCAGTGTCAGCACTTTGTAACAGTCGTAAGGCTGTAACTTTATGTTTTTTGACACTGTCACAGGCTTTGTGGTTTCTCAGTCACATTTTTGGTTTTAAATTCAAGAAAGAGAAAAAAGAGAGACTGGTATTGGAACTACTGTTCATAGCTGGTGGTGTAAGTGATAACAGGAACTTAGGCTGATGTTTTATTAAATGTAAATATAAACGAATAACGAGTATGATGTATTGTTCTACATTTAATAAGAATTATAATCATTGCCAGGTTGCTGTAGTTTAAGACAAAGCATTTCAGGATGTGGTGTTATAGGAAAATAATCAACTTCATTGTGATAAACTGCACTTTGTATCAGCAATTCCCCTGTCGGTGTTTATTTTCCTGTAATAGCACATCCCCAGGGTTTTATTCCTTACTCAATAACAACTATGATCATTTACATACCTCAACATAGAAATTGTTAACCCATGATTAAAATATTTACAACAAAACTACATTATATAAATATATTAGATGATTAATCAGTTAGTCAGTCACTCTGAGCCTTACTTTAGTTTTTCTGTCTAGCAAGGTTGCTTGGTCTTGCTAATTATACAGTACTTGGCATCCAACTGCAGATTAGGTAGTACAAGCAGCCAAGTAGGATGAGCAAAACAAATGGCATGTGTGTGTTCCACTTACTTAGAGCTGCCCCGACACACACACACACACACACACACACACACACACACACATACACACTTTCTTTTCATCATCCAGAATAAACAGAAGAGGCTCCAATCGCATCATGGTCTGCTAAATCCTTTCTGAGTGGCAAGGCCTGTTTGCAAAAGGTCTCCTACCTGTCCATGTCTCTGACCTGAGTTGAGCAAGAATTGATGATGACTTAAAGGTAAGAGGGTTTAGAGGCCCATTAGGAATATTAAATCTTCTGACCTGTGCAGGTGCATGACATTTGACTTCACGCCCATTTGCATAGGTCAAACCCATTATGTCTTTATTCCTGTTCAGTAGAAAACAGCTGATGTGAAAAACAGACCTTTTAAAGTGACCTGCTCTACTCATAGACCATATATCACTGTGTTTTTAGTTCGGGGAGGTGATTGTCATCCCATATCATAATTGAGCTCCTTAGAAGAATGTTAAATTTACCATTGAAACTTTATGTGAAACCTTACGTGATCCGCTTAATTCCTGTAATGAACATTTAAAATAAATCTTTAAAAAATAAAATTATTTTTCAGAAAATGTTAATAAGATAAAGATTGCTGGAAAACTAAAAAAAAGAGAGAGAGATGACCTGGGTCAGTTGAGCAGTGCTAAGCAGTAAACAGAGAATGCGACGTAATATAATCTGTACTGTATATGTTAAGCAGGTAAGAATCGGTCACGCTGTACCCAAGCTACCCTTTTCACCTCTCCGTGCACCTCACAGAACAGTGCGTAAACCAGAGCAAGTTCTCAAATACCTGTTTACTGGCAAGCAGATGATTCTGCAGACATAATGCAGACGCTATGAAAGTTGAGCAAAGTGAAGGTTGGGGGGGAATGACAAGGCGCTATTGCTGGTACACTGTGAAAGGTGCAAGATGAGTGCCAGTGTTTTGTCAGGTGCCACAGATCCTGCAGCATGCCAAAACTTTGCTTCCATGGCAGGGAATCCAATCATGCTGAAAAGGCAACATTCAACGTGAGATAGAGGTGAATAGCAGGAGAGAGAAAATTCATGCAATAGCATTTCCCACTGTGATTAATTACCTTTAAAATCCCATTATTGGACTGAAATCACTCACTGGGACTGTGCACTTTTTGCAAATCATAAATCACTCCTTGTTTTGTGTGTTACTCGGTTGTGATTTAACGCCGTTTGGCTGCATTTATTTTTTCCTTTCCATGTTGAAGTACTTAGGGGCTTAATATATTTTAAAAAATTAGACCCTTCATGCTGCAGGTTCAGGCCATTTATGTGAATTTTCATTTCAGCACCACCATCTAGCTCTTTCCTTTAATTTGGCATGTGCCTTGCTATATCTTGCTGTAAATCAAGTCTTATTGAATATTTTTTGAAAATAAGTAAGTTTACTCTTTGGTCAGCTTTGATTACCTCAGAAACAGGTGAATAGATGTGATGACTGCTATAATAACTTTATTTAAAAATATATACGGTGTGTGTGTCTGTGTGTGTAGGTTTTAATTAAAGAAAACCATCAAGAGAACATTTTAGGCATTAAAGACCTTTTTAAAGGAACATTTCAAATGTTTTCATTGTTGACTTTTCCAGGACCCTGGCAAGTGCAGGAAAAGAACTCAAAGACAACTTCCTGAGAGCCCTGGCCGAGCGTGAAGAGGCCAACCGCAGTGGGAAAAATCATGTGAGTACATTATTACAGCACTGTGTTCACTACCTAACGGGATTCCCCCAGCAAAATATTTAGGCAATTCCATCAGGACAAGAACAAAATCTACACTGTGTTAAACAGGGGATGGCTGAACACACACACACACACACACACACAATTTTCTCTCGAACCCACATCACTCCATTAGCCATAGCAGTTAAGTTTACACGCACAATTAAAAACTATCTTGCAGCAAAGATCAGAGAAAAGCCTTTTAGTCTGATTGTATGGTGGACATAAAATTCTGTTTGCAAATTTGCCACATGATTCAATTTAATTACAGTAAACAGAGGCTTGAAGTTTATGTGATGGGAAGGCTTATTTTCTCATGACTTCTTGGTCTATGGTTGTTGTTAGAATTTTAATCAAATTATACATATTGAAATTTAGTACTTGGTTAAAGTGCTTCAAGATCTTAATAATCAGACCAGTAGCACAGCCAGCAATATATACTGAGACCTGAAGTGCCAAGAAGCAGAAGAAGAAGCAGAAGAAGAAGCCCTTATTTGTCACATATACTTTACAGCACAGTGAAATGCTTTTCTTCTCATATCCCAGCTTGTTAGGAAGTTAGGGTCAGAGCGCAGGGTCACTGAATACAACAATAAATCCTTATTTATTGAAGAGCAGATCTAAAGTCCTCGACTATGTTCATATTGGTACCACATGGTAAAACCAACGGAAGCATTTAAGCAGTAACCTTTTATGTTGTACAGTATTACTGCAAAATCAATAATACAACAAGGTTAGCAAAGTGCAAGATGAAAACTTCATTTACAGAATATATTTATATTCTCTGAGTCAAGTTGTATCCTGGGATTATTTAAAAAAAAAAAATTACTGCTACTTCCAGTAGCCACAATTCATGCACAAAGCACATTAGTATACAAAAACAGCAAACATTGGAGTATTGCAGTCAGGCATGGCTTGTTAGTGTCAACATACATTTCAGTAGTAAAGTTTTAGTAGAGCTCTCTTTCAAGTGAAATAAATAATGAACCACCAAGTTGTTTGTGATTTTTTTTTTACAGCTCTCTCACATGAGTGAGTGAGTAATTATGTAATGTAGAATATAAATCAGATATTTGATGACCAGACAAAATATCCAGTTAAACAGCAAAAACTGTAGGTAACTAGATCCAGCTAAACCGTGTTCACTTTGCCCAATACAATACAGATTAACCAATGCCTAAGACTGCACACAGTTCTGCTAAGCCCATTGTGTGTATTAAGAGATCATCCACAATCAGGTAAATATTGTGGCGTTTTTCTGGTCACACAAATGCAGCTTGTCATGTTACAGAGAAACCTGAAAGCGCATAATCCTCAATTCTGAAGACTTTTTTTAATCTATCTATTATTAGCCTTAGATTAAACTTAGATAGACTTAGAAGTCCCTGTGGATGAGCTGTTACTACAGAAATGATAACATATTAGGACAAATGTATTCATAAAAAAAATGGTGATTTGAATTAGAGCTGGCATTGCTCTCAGAGCCATGTTGTTATAGAAAAGTAATCAACAACTTCAGATTTGAGAATTCAGCAGCGCTGTGGTATAACTTTCTTGCAGGCATTTGACGCAGTTTGTCCAATGTCCAATGTGTCTGTGACTTTACACTTTCATGAGTTCAGGACTAAAATGACCTGTCTGTTGGTTTGACCTCTTACACAGGGCTACATGTTTATCATCACTACTTGTCACGTGCATCAACTAATGACAACATTACATGTTTTTAATGAAACAAGAGCCGTGCAAAATGAGATAAATGAATAAATGACGAACCAGAGACAGGTATACATATCCCGACAATTTGTCGGGTCTTATATGACCCCTTTGCTGCTGCAATTATAAGATCACATGAGGTATGGCAGGCAAGTGTAGACAGAGTCCCTGGCCAGATTTTTCCCCCAAAATGTTGATTCTGTAAACAATACTACACCTCCACTTCAATTTAGCATTATAAGCCGGTGTTACCAAGGCTGGTATAAAAGACTCAGTTACAGCTTGTTCATTTACGCAAATATTCAAAGAAACCACTGTAGCAGAGTCAGAAAAAAAGTAGTGAATCAAGCACTGTCTGGTATAGCGCTTCCTGTGTTTAGAAATGAGAAGAAAAACATCAGAACAAAACACTGTTGTGTATTACCAACAATATTATGCCAGCATGACCCCCCTGACCCCTTTTTGCATTTTGTTCCCCCACTAAAGCACTTCCTCTGATGAAAAATGGCATTTGAAAAAATGTTTATTTTTTCTTAGCCCCCCTCCCATTCAACTCTATTTAAAATCAAACCAACATTTGAGCACGTAATACCACTCCCTCAGAATTTCTAAAAAAATATAATCTCATATGAGACAACATATACACAAAGGTCCTAAAAACATCTGCTATACATTCACATTATAGATTATAGATTTTGTCAAGATTTTTCTTGACAAAAATTGTATTACTTTATATGTATTTGTAAATATGTTTCGTAGTTTTCACAATTCCTACACACCTACGCAGATATACTGGCGCCAGCGAGCTTTAAATAATGTAAATTGAGCAGATCAGTCAAACATGATTATAGAAGAAAGCCTGAATTATCCCCGCTGCTCTCATTTTCTGTGTTGGTATTCCTCCTTAGCATCCTACCTTGACATAATCTAAGGATTTTGCCTCCTTTAGCCCGGATAAAAATAGTGCTCTCTGAATCACATTACAAAAAAGAATCACATTACAAAAAAAAAGGTTAATCTTTGATGAAGCTGAATATTAAGACCACCCACTAGTGTAAACTATACTGTAAAGAAGTCTATCTGAGCCCTCAGGATTGCCTGATCAAACATGTTCTCTCAGCACATAGCATAGCGCTGTTCACTAACACGCTGTGTGAATTATTAACCTTTCCATTTGTGAGAACAGGAGTGTAATGTATGATGTAGTCTGCTAAATCATTAAAACCAATTTCCTCACACAAATCCTTTGCATCATGTTGGAAGACCACACAGCATTTATACACATACTTTCTTTTATGTCTCCTGTCATTTGGAGTGCAGCCCTACTATTTTGTAATAGTAGGGCTGGGTCAGATAAATGATTTGGTAATAATCTGCTGACAGCTTTAAAAATCGTAATAAAACTATTTGTTTGTCTAGCCTACAGCCAAGACCTGAAACTCTGATCCCATCAAAAAATTTTAAACAACAGAAGCTACAATATTGCTAGTGTCATTCAACGTCTTTGCCAACATACTTCAGAACAGGGAGTGTTGGAGGGAACGACCCAACCCTTCCAGGCCTTTTTTTTTTTTTTTTTACGTTATCTGTGCCATCAGCTGAGCTCATAAAGCCTCGAGCTCGGACGTATTGTGCTTCTCCTCCCCCGGCCCTGTTGCGAAAGTCGCACCGCTGCCAAAAGTCACACACAAACAAAAGGTGCACCTGGGCAGCTTTGGCATTATTTACTCTGGGTAAGAAGTTAAGTTTATCAAATCCAGGTCACACCTGTGCTAAGGTGCCTCAGGGGCTCCTTTGTTTGGGAGGTACGCATTTGAAACCGAAGGTGTTCTAACCCCCACCTCACCCTCCACCACACGCCACCCTCCTGTTTGTTTTTTTTTTTCTCTCTCTCTCTTTAGCAAGTGATACAATGATGTCAGCAATCATGCCCTGTTTGCATTTTCTGCCAGCAAAGTTTAAAGGAAGAGTTCCAACATAGTCCCAGGATTCATAAAGGCTACCTGAAAGGCAGACTAGGATGGAGCTAGTGCTTGTAGCTTCTTTTAACAGATTTATTCTCATGCCATCAAATTAAACTGCTCACACTTGTCAGAATTCCTGTGAATGTTGTGAGGGTCGGAAATTCAGTATTTCACTTCACTTTGGCCCATACATCGATTTATTAACACTTCTGTGTGAGTCCCGATTTGAAGCCTGCTGGACAACCACATCCACGCATTCCATGTGTAGCTGTTTTAAAACCACAAAGCTCCTAAAAATTTATGTTCAGAATGTCAGCACAACATAAATACTGCACACATATGGTTGTTAGAATTTAATACTGTGTCAGGACTTAAAACAGTAACACCCATAGTCATGCGTATTGTGGCTGGCTTGAGGATGTGTGCATCTCTGAACATATTGTTAGCACATGTGTTTAAGACTTTTTTTTTAAATTTGAGTTTAAGATCTTTCTTGCAGTTAAGGCATATAAGACCAGATACTTTAAAAACTAAAAAATAATAATTTAAGAAATAGGGATATTTTTCCACAGAGCTTACAATCACTAGCCAGATCATATGGTGCCTCAGTTGCCTTTTGTTCCTGCTGAGTTAACGATAAAACCTATATAACCTTAGAGCTGATAATGTCGTATCGACCAGTACGAGTCAATTTGCAGTTACTAATAATCTTCTAATTATTTGCAGACATTGTTCCCTTAAAGTAAATATTACCATGGTAATTATGTTAGATAGGACACTTTTGCTTTTTTCACCTTGTCAAGGTGTTTTTATTTGATATGTGATTAAACGTTCATTATCACACCAAGAAATGCCTGAGAAGTGTTAACAAAGAGAAAGATTTCTTCTTTTCATTTATCCTCAAAGATTTTTGTTTTGTTGGTTTTGTTATAATACATTCATTACAAATGTATTGCCACTAATGTATTATTTTTATCTGAATGTTTTGCCTCAATATAAACTGAATTTTACCAATTATTCAAATGGGACTTCCTGTACAAAGCAGGTGCTTGTCTTTGGTCTGTGGACCCAGCATGGTGTATATTGATAAGCCTTGATCGCGTATAGATAATAAGGTGGTCAGTCATGCAGTCCAAAGATCACATTTAGTATAGAAATGAGAGTGGAATTCCCAGCCAGATCAGTTTACAGTCAGTGTGCGAGTCGGTCAGTCGGCTCTTTGTCCCCATCATGGCCAGTAAAATAACAATAGCATGTTGGTTTCAAAGCACTTGACCAAAGGTGAAAGCACCTTCGAAAAAGAGTCGTACAGAGCTATCATGTGAACCTGCCTTGAAAGCCACACAAAGGACTGGGGGTCGGTTGAAGTATTTGACCCCCCAGTTTAACCTCATTCAAAGAGTGGACAAAGGTAACCTTTTGTAAAAGGTGTCAAAATTTGATTATTTCAAAACCTTCTATAAAACTTTCTCAGGGTTTCATGGAATCAGTTTTGTCTTTTTTCACAAACACCATAAGCTTCCATTAGGGAAATCTTTCTGTCTTGACTTTCCAGTGGAAGTCGTCAGAGATAATTACAAATTGTTAGACCTTAATTAAAACACACAGTTCCAAATCCAGTGATCTGAAACTGAGCACCATTCTTTGAGGAAATAAATAAATTACAACAGGTTAAACTCATTTGAACCTTCTGGATGCACTTTTAATACAGGGATCCTTCAAACCATTTCCTGTGGCTGGTGCTTAGATGCTTTATGGAAGAAATCGAAAATAATTTCACAACTATCACTCTGTTGTGACACGTTTGATGTTTTAAAGCACAGTGAAGGCAGATCCCATTTCTTCATTTTTTTTCCCTGGAGATATTTGAGATGATTGGCCCCAGTTGGAAGAAGCAGCTGCCATTAATGAAAAGCTCAATTCCCGCACCATACCCATCAAATGTGACCCATGAAATGAACGGTATAACAGATGTAATAGATGCAAGGTGCAGTTGCATGATCTTGGGCCATGATGTATGCTAAACAAAGCAGCTAAAATCAAGCCAGACAGAATCTGGACATTGCAGTATGATCTGAACATTGATAAAAAGATGGTAAAAGCATGGAAGATATCCTGCTGAATTGTCTCTTGTAATGGACAGCTGTGACCTTTTCCTAAAATCATCAAAAAGGATTGAGTGTAGTCTGATCTATTTTTACTCAGCACATTTTCAGGCTGAGAGGAGTATAATGTGCCTTATCTGGATTTGCTCAATAAGAGGCACAGCTTCCTGATGAGCTCTGTCAAAAAAAAGACACTTTCCAGTCTTCTGGCCATTTGTGTATTTTAAAGCAAGATTAGATGGAACAGTAGATCATTTTCATGGCCACTCCCTTTTAGAATACTGGGAGGACTTTTGAGGATAGAAAGCATTGGTGGGTTGGACTGTTTTGGTGTTGTGATACAAGTAAAGTTCTCTTCATCTCATCATAACTCAAACATACACTATATGGCAAAAATATGTGGACACCTTACCATCACACCAATACATGGGTCTCCCCCATAAAGTTGGAAGCACAGAATTGTCTAGTATGTTTTTGTATGCTGTAGATTCACTAGAATTAAGAGCCCAAAACATGTTTCAGCATGACATTGCACCCCATGCATAAAGCAAGGTCAATGAAGACATGGTTTCCAAGGTTGGAGTGGAAGAACTCGAGGGCCCTGCACTGAACCCCAGTGAACACCTTTGGGATGAACTGGAACACTGACTGCACCCCAGGCCTCCTCATCCTACATCAGTGCCTGACCTAACTAATGCTCTTGTAGCTAAATGATCACAAATCCACATAGCCATGCTCCAAAATCTAGTGGAAAGCCTTCCCAGAAAAGTGAAGGTTATTATAACAGCAAAGGGGGACTAAATCTGGAATGAGATGTAAAAAAAAAAAAAAAAAAAAAAAAAAAAAAAAAAAAAAAAAAAAAAAAAAAAAAAAAAAAAAAAAAAAAAAAAAAAAAAAAAAAAAAAAAAAAAAAAAAAAAAAAAAAAAAAAAAAAAAAAAAAAAAAAAAAAAAAAAAAAAAAAAAAAAAAAAAAAAAAAAAAAAAAAA
>CM040998.1:11497276-11524529 GCA_022985145.1 Pangasius djambal
AAAAAAAAAAAAAAAAAAAAAAAAAAAAAAAAAAAAAAAAAAAAAAAAAAAAAAAAAAAAAAAAAAAAAAAAAAAAAAAAAAAAAAAAAAAAAAAAAAAAAAAAAAAAAAAAAAAAAAAAAAAAAAAAAAAAAAAAAAAAAAAAAAAAAAAAAAAAAAAAAAAAAAAAAACATATGAATGTGATTGTCAGATATCCACATACTTTTGGCAATATGGTGTAACTAAACAGCTGATCCAACCACTAATACCCCAAGCAGTGATTCAATGTCAGGAATAAACAGATCTTTTCTCTTACAACACAGAATCTTTGCTTGAAACAAACAAACAACTGTGATAAAAAAAAAAAGAAAAGTATCTGTGAAGGATGATCCCTGTTTGCACCTTTCAAATACCAACTGCACCATGGAAGACACCCGGCCCTGTTAGCTTGATAGGTTCAATGTGCAACTGTTTTTTCACTGTGACTATGGAATTCCGTCTTATCCACTTTTTGACATCGTGATATTATGATAGCAACTCCCACCTACAGGCCTCATTTTTCAGCATGACATATGACATGTGTTGATGTACGTGTAAGAAACCGTTTAACCTCTGCTCTCTGAAGGAGTTCTGGCTCTTCTTTCTAAGGAATGTACACCTGCTCCATAACAGCCAGCAATAAGATTTCCAGGCATTTATGTCAAAACTGGTGGTATATAATATTTTATAATTTCACCTGAAGTTAGCAGAAATAGATAAGAACATTTGTCTTAATTTTATAATCAAGTCTGAAGTTCATACATTTCATCGTGAGTGATATCACGTCGCTGTGACTGTAGAGTTATGGCTGGAACTCTCACGTGAACCCCTGTTGTTGGTCAAGGCTGACTGTCCAACTGGGAAATGCAATTACACTCAAGCAGGCTTAGAAGCACACGGAGCACATTCTTTGGAATCTTCTTTGTTTTGTCACCACACAGTGGCCTGCTTAGATGTGTATTATTCCACCTGAGTAAATACTGTACAGCATTTCTCCCACATAGGTCTGAACATGTCTTCGATGAGAGAGTCTTTTTCCCTCTTTCTGTCTCATTTCCCTTTATATTTTTCTCTCTCCTACTTTAATCTAACACCTCTGAATCTCTGAACTTTTAATCTTGTTTGATGAGCTCAAGGAATGTCTTTGGTATGCATATCTGTTTGCCTAAAATGTTATTGTTCCTGGTGAATTATTGTCATAGTTTAATGTATGCACCAATGAACTTACCTCACTGTATAACTTGTGATTTAAAAGGATTTGGCATGCCAAATTCCTCTCATAGTTCCATCTCATTGTAATGCATGATTACAGGTGCATAGTTCAACCTCAAGATTTATGCATCTGCTAGAAAGTCAGATAGTATTAAATTAATCACTTTACCCTGAGAGATCTTGTACTTCAAATCTTAGGAATTCACAATTAATTAATTATTTTCTTCTACACAGATCACAACCAATTATGTAAATGTAGTATCCCACAAATCATACCTTGTTATCTGAAGTCTGAAATTGGGTCTGTTTCCAAAAAAGTGTGCAAGGTTTTGATTTGGTTGAATACAGATTCCACACAAATTGTAAACCTGGTGTAATGTGAAACAACCATCATAACTCGTGCATAACTGATGAAATGAATGCATTCTGAATTTATTTTAAACCTTTTAAAGTCACACTTTAAGACAATTGGGATAATTGATTACTGGTCATTTACGGCTTTATGGTTCTTACATTAAGTCTGTTATTGTGATAAATAGTGAAAATTTATTATCAAAAGTCTTTTGCTATCAAGGCTTGCTCTATGTTGTGAAAATTAGCACTCAAATGTGATTAAAAAAATAATTGATAGATTGTACTGAAACCAGCCATTATCCTCCACATGTTCTTAAGAGTTAAAATGTCATCACTCTCCTTATCAGCTTCCTGCACCCAGCCACCATCTGGCTGAACTGATATTGCTGCTTCGTGAAGTAAATGTGCTCTATCTTGTTTAGCTTCACCTCCTGACAAACAAAATCTGCTCATCTTTTTAGTTAGAGGAAGGCCTGGTATCTGTCACTGCAAACTGACAGCAGCGATAAACACATTTCAGTAGAATAAGCATAGGCTCAGCTTCAGCCTAAGTGCCATTGCACCTGATGTTAAGTTAATGTTCTGTGCTGAAATAAAAATTTATTTAGTAAATATTTATCTCTGTTCTGCTTCTGGTGTATTAACATTAGAACAATGCAAGAGCATACCAGAAGTGAACTTCATTAGAGTCCTGCAGTTGATTTGTTTAACAGGACAACTAAGAAGAGGTCTCAAGAAAAATGTACAGAGACCCTTATGAGTAAGAGTTACTTAGTTGAATGTAAGACTCATTAAGTCTTACTGAGTGCTACGTTCACAAACTATGTCCTAGTTACAAGTTTAACTATTGATTTCCTATAATTTGGCCTTTTGTGCAAATTCATAACCATTTTGAATAGACTTATATTTTCATACTACTCTGTGATCTTACCTAGTGGGAAGAGGAAAAAAGAAGATCTGTCCAGGATTTAATTCTAGGCCATTACAGCGTATGCCATGGCCAGGAAAGTGTTGTGAAAACACTGAACCCTCAGGTCCACAGCACACCAGCACAACTGCCCTTGGGTCTCATTGGCAGTCTGAGGGGAGCTTCTTACCAGAGTCACAGGCCAACCCAAACAGTGTCATGTTTGAACACCTATTTCCACTGGGAAAGGGAAGAAAAAAAAGAACTGCAGGGCTTTAATCAGAATCTCACAAACAGGCAGGCCTTTGATAACAGCCCATGCTGTCCATTTATCTTTCTACTCTGAAGAGTGTGCTGGCTTATGTCACCCACTTTGATCCTGCTTTTTTGGAACATGATGTCGGACATATCTCCTCTGCAGCACTGCCTCCAATAACAGACCTTTAGTTTGGGATCCATTACAAAATCTACTTGAGAAATTTTAAGCCCTGATACTTCCCACTTTAGGTGCAGTTTTAGGTATCTTCCTGCTTTCAATAAGCACTGCTCAGCAAGAGCTGGGGGACACCTAGCTTTTCAAAATGTTTTTTTTTTTAAATACTTTTTTTTTGTTTTGTTTCAGTAACAGGTTTATATTTGAGGCCATAACCAAAAAACCAATTAAACTTAGCGGCTACACACACTTCATACAAAAATGTTTTTCCAGGCCTTTCTCAGTGATGCCTTGCCACAACTTTAGGAGTTTCCAGAAGTTTCTGAAGCTTTTTTTGAACACTTCTCTCTCTAATTTTTCGATCTAACTTCTTCAGCTTGATTCGACCGAACAAGATATTGTCACAGACAGCACTGCATATGTCCTCTTCAGATATCTTATACACAGGATTTCAGTCTGTTTAGGGTTGTTGAAGATCAAACATTATTTGTAAATTTTAAAAAGGCAGGGTATTCTCAAATGTTGATGGAAAGTTTAGCTGTAATGTTCTTTCTGCACTTTTTCTAACCATTGTGACTAAGGAGAAACATATCCAGTACCAAGTATTAGGGTTGATACATATCAGTCAAGACCACAATGTACCTCTTTCAAACAATAATCCTGCCAGGACCTCTTTATGGATCAGAGATGTGGACGCTGCATGTTAGACAGAACAAGCTTGGGAGTTTCCCTCCTCTTTTGAAACAAGACCATCAGACTCAGATGTAAACAGCACCCTATGATTGAGGAGGAAATCCAGAGACAAAGATTTCAATGTTTCAGACACATTTGCCAGCCAGCAACCATACAGAGTTCTCTGGAGGCTCACACATTGGAAAGTGCAGCAATCAGCACCAAAAATGAGGTTGGAGATTCAAGCCAGGAATGTCGACCCTTTGATCACCAAGCATGGAGAAGTATTGTCCGAAATCCGGTGATGCCCACTGCACCATCCTGGCTCTGAGGTCACTCTTATACAAAATAAGAAAAGGGACTGGTCTGAAAGTTTGGATTGGTATAAAATCAGATTTGAGCTTTGCCAATCCACTGATGTATTTTATATTGTGAATGCATGTTGTCTTGAGAGTAATTAGACATATCTAATGTTTCACATAAGTTGGTGAAAAAACCTTGTTGTATCTGGATTAAACATAGTAAATATATCAGTACCAGAACAATACTGAGTATCAGTCAAGCTATAATATAGGTACTGTACTGAAAATGGAAAAGTGTGATCGGTCATAGATAACTGTGACCTCCCTAGCTAAAGCGAAGCTGCAGTACTGTATATACAATGGTAGTGCAACAATATTTGTCTTTGTTGGTGGAGGCCAATAACAGCAAAAAGTAGGTATAATTGAGATTTCTTGGAATAGTGAGTCACAGTGCTTTGTATCCATAGAGGAAGAGGGCAACTTAAGTATTTACTGAGCAGGGCAACTTGCATTTGATTACAATCCCTTTAAGGAACATTTAGCCTGAGTGTACAAACTCCCATAAGCAGTTTCAACACCTGGTTCCACAAATTAGCCGGCCTTATGAGCCCAAGGCCTATACTAATTACCTAATTCAAGACCTGCAATGACACAAATGCTTTGGCATACTTATTTTTCAAGCACTTAGCCCCTAATGATCTGTGTCCTAGGCCCGAAGTTAATTCTGCTTCTTTAGATTACAGAAGGTATAGTAAATAGAGCAGCGTTCACTTAGACACTCGGACAGGGAGCTTGAGTTTAAAGATAAATACATATGACTTAAGAGTACATGTCCTGCTGATTTAAGACATGGAGAAGACAATGAGAATACCGCTAGCCCAGCAGTATCTCATTAGTGCAGGTCCTGAATTAGCAAATCTTCCTGTTTAACACGTGTTTAGCACCAGGCACCTCACAGTGTATACATGAAGAAGCCCATGGTGTTTGAGAGCTTAAACAAGTGGGCCACTGGGGTTTGTTTTCTTTCCGGTCACACGTATAGCTGCCACTTAGCCAGATCGACTGCAGAGCCTCCACTGGCCAGACTCAATGATCAAAAAAAAAAAAAGTCTGACTCACTAAGGAAAAATTATGAATAGCTTTCAAATTACAGGGAGAGTGACAAAACTCTGGTTAGTGTCAGTGCACTGGTCATTACAGTCTTTCAGTACTTAATAGCTACAGGTGGGATCTGTTAAGGAATGAGCTCTGTAGGGGTTAACCCTTATTATCACTACACATCACTGACATAGCATTAGCCTGGATTTTAACCACTTACTTTTTTTCCAGCTACTATAAACGAAACTATTTTTCACAAAGACAGTGAAAAGTTCCACCTTACTAGATGTCAGGCCGTCTAACATAATGTGTCAGAGTGTGTAAATACATCTGTGTGTGTGTGTGTACAGTCCACCAGCTGTTTGCAGTTGTTTTTTTTATTGTACTCTTAGAGCTCACTATGATGCAGGGCTTTAATTGATTGTATGTCAGAGGTTTCATCAATGGTATTACAACATGTTTTTCTTAAATTTCACTGTAAAGAATTTCTACAATTTCTATAATGAGATTCTGTGTTCAAACTACAGGGGGTCCCAAAGGTCTCCATACGTAGTTGAAATTAACACTTTTTAGCAAAATGTAATTTTACTTACAAAACATCCTCTATATGATTGCCATTTCTCTGTAAACACACCCAGAGTCATCTCTCCCACTCATGATGAACTAGTGATAACACATCTGTTATTATGCATGTAATTGCACTTTGAACGCATTCCTTTAAACGATTTTTATGTTGTATCTTTTCCTGGTAAACCAATATGTTCTTCTTTTGTCAAAGGCACTCTTAAAGCCTATCTGAAAAAATATATAATATAAACTAAGAATGAAAAAAAAATGTACTTAAAAAAGGACATTTTGCTAAAAGTGTTAATTACGCCTATGTATGGAGACTTTTGGGAGGTATAACACTTTAAATGCGGTTTACAGTTCCATACTGTAGGCTGCCTGGTATTCTGAGAGAATAATGACAATAGTGTATCAAAGGACCTTATTGTGTAGCTACTGTAACACTCCTGTGCCTATATTGTAATAGAGTAAAAACATGCAGTATCATTAATTTTACTGTAAAATTAGATGCCAGAAACATTTTCTTGAAGATGCAAAGAAACCTTGTCTGGCTCATTTCCCCCATGTTTCATTTCTTTCATTAGTTTGACATCCTACTTTTTGATATAAAAAAAAGCATAGCTTCAATTATTTTAGGGAAGCAGTGTAAATGCAACAGGTTTAATTGCGAAGGTAAAGCTAGGTAGTTCAAGGTAATGTTAGCCTAGCTAGGTAGCTAAGGTTTCCTAGTTATCTTGATATTTTAACTAGATAATCCATATAGTGTACTCTTGTTTATAATGTGGTATTCAGGACTAAGAACCACCAGATCTGTTAAGGTTGTTCTCACTGTTCATTTTAGTGATTTCTTATTATTATTCAACTTGATATCATATTTCAGGGGTTCCCAGACTTTTTGAGTAAAAGTCACTAAATATTTTTGAGGAACCTGTTGGTGGTAAATGGGTGGGAAAATTTGTCCACTTTTATTGCTGAAATCTTAATCTAGTGCAGCATGTCAGTGATAAAGGCTAAAATGGCACATACGCATAAAATTCAATGCGATTTTAAATTAAAAGTGATTCTCAGTAACATTTAAAAATAGTATGTCACAAAATGCATCTTCATAGTTAGAACGATATTCATAGTATGACTTACACTATAGAATAAAGAATAAATATAAAATAAATGAATAAAACAAAAGAGGAGACCCTCTCATGACCCTATTTGTAAATCAAGTGTGACCCTACATGGGGGTCACCTAGTTTGGGAACCCCTGTCTTATGTTGTCTTATGTTATCTTATGTGAACTGAAATGAAATAACACACAATCATTTTAACAGGTTTATTTACAGATTTTGACACTTTAAAATTTATTTTAAAGATATTTGGCAATAAAAGAGATAAAACTACACTACAACTAAAATGCAGCAGTGTTCTTACAGTATTATACCCCTACCAGTATGTAACTGTTTTGCACGTACTGTAAACCTACAAGGTGCTTTTTGCACTGTCTATTTTTATGCAAATCGCATTATTTACATATTTTTGCTTTGATTTTTATCAGGTATAGTAATTACATTAAGAATCAGTTTGAGGGATTGTAATTGCAACACATGCATAAAAGTGAAAGGGATTTTCTTAATAGCACTAATAGTTAGGTGCACACAGCTGAATTCTACCATATGTGTTCATGGCTAGAAGTGAGCCAAACTCTCCTGGAATGAGAGTGTCTTAATCTAACTCTGCTAATTCTACAGGAACGCACTGTGTACATTTTGTCTGGATGTAACAAACAAATTCTGCTTGCAAATAGTTTACAAGACAAATCAACAGGAAGAGGAAGTATCGAAGACCGCTGTAACCAGAGCATAATGTGTATGTAAAGATTTCCTTTAAAATAGGCTGGTATTAGGGAACATCCGTGCAGCCACTTCCAGATGTGTTCCATAAGGCTGGGGTATCACACAATTGCCTCGTAATTCCGTCCTCTGTACTTTTTAGTAAAGCAAAAAAACCTTTGTTGTTTGCGATTGTCGTTAATGAAATATTGTTGTCATTCATCAAGCTATTATTCAATGAAAAAGCTTCCAGTGAACACATAAGAACATGCTTTTATGCCAGGATTAACGATCAAGTTGCTAAAAGCCACTGCCCACTTCCACTAACTCACCCCAACCCCCGTTCAGGCTAATAAGGGGAAGATTAGGTTTTCTCTCAAATAAAAGGATAGGGTTCTCAAACGCTCATGTCAGCTGAAATAGCTAGAGTGATTGGTGATTTAAGGAGAGACAAAAGAAAGCAGCTTAACTGAGGAAAAGTACTGTTTAAAAATGATAGTGTAAACCCTAGAATTAGATATTTACTTGAAGACTCAGAGCTTTTATGTGTTTTGGCAGGGCATCTTTTAACACAACACAGAACAGACTGTCTAATGTCCATAAAACTGTATGTTATTTTTGGCTTAGTGCTAATATAAAATTAAGTGTCCGTTTATTGCTGTGACTTTATTAAAACCACATTTTACCCCATTTTGCATATCAGTATGTGTACCAATTCTCCCACATTCCTAAGCATAAGCACAGTGCTCCCGCAAAATACACTTGACAGTGTGCTGAGACACTGCTTTCTGACACAAAATCATGTTTCCTCTGGTTCACAAAACAATGCCCCTGACACAAATCTGTTTTTTAATCTAATATCTGTTGGGGTTTTTTCCCTCGTGATTTTCAAAATCCCTAGCTGTAGCACAGTAAAGCTTTGTAAGTATCTCTTCTAGCTCAGTACTGATTCTGTTATACAGATGGTGGTTGTGAAATCCTGCCTGAAATTTGTGAGGTTAGCTCTGGTTTCTGCGTTAAAACTTGTGAGGTTGTACTTATATCTTCATTACACTGTTAATGTACAAATCCCACTTCTCTCATCATACGGATAATAGTAATAGTTGTTTGTTGTTAAAAGTCATTTCCACTCTGTAGGTTTACTCATGATGAATGAAGCAATGTTTTCGATTCTAAATACAGAGCAAACTTGTCTTCCTATTTAAGCCTATCGTACACATCAAAGGTCTAATCATATCCTCATTTCCTCACTGTGTGTATTTTTGTATGCTTAACCTTTAATTACAAACGTAAGAATCAATCGTTAACAAGTCTTTCATTTGTTAAATTGTTTTTGACCACTGAAATGATCATGTCTATTTAGCATCCAGTAAAATGTTACCACATTTGCAAGTGCTTAACTGCATGCCAGCATCTTTTTTTTTTCTATTTTTTTAATCAGCCAGTTTGAAATTATTGCTAATTTTAATTTATTGCTATATTATTGTTATCTTCCTTGATTCTTTCTGTTTTTAACAAGTTGTTATCAGCCCTATCTATAGAGGATACATTTAGTTTTCATGGTGATTGTTCATTATTGTCACATGATGGAGGCCAGCACGAATGCAGATGCAGGTAAGGCAGTTTATTATATCACATACAAACAAATCCAAGTCGTTGGGCAGTAACGGAATCAAAAAGCAGGCAAAAGTCATGTGATGTGCAAACAGACTGTTGGAGGCAAGGCAGAGAAGAAAAAACAATAACCTACAAACTGGGTCAAAATCAAAATAGCAAACACTAGAAAAAAGGCTTGCTAACATTAGGTGTACTGGGACAATACTGAGCGTATACTTCACAAAGTATGAACGAGTGGAAGTCCCTTGATTCAGCTGGCTGTTGGCCACAATATTTGTTGTCTATTAAATAATGCTGAGTTATATACAGGTCACTCTGTCACTCTCATTGGTGAGGAGGTTCTTTTGCCAGACTGCTATCAGTTTACCAATTTTTGGCAGTCTCCTGACAAGTAACTAGAACAATTTTGGTGAAAATCAGACGCTGCAATCACAAGATATAAAATTTTATTTTATATGGGTGATGCACTAATTTAATTGGTTTTAATAATAATTTAATGGTTCAATAACTGGTTTTGCCAATATATATTTTTTTAATTTATAAATTTTTGGGACACCTTAAACCCCATTTTCTCTCAGTTTCCTCATTGGTGAATTCCTGCTCACTAACTATCTCTCCCCTATCACACAACAGCTACCACCCAGGGGGGCTGAAGGTTAATGTGCTTCCTCTGAAATGCTGCATCTTTTCAAACATGCTACATCATAGGGCAGCTGAACACACTCTGAGAAAAGTGTTAACTGTCCTCTTCAACACCCACAATTCGCCAGTGTCGCTGTGACTGACGGGAGAGAGTAATGCTAGAGAGCAGAGCCTGTTTTGTTCTCTTGGACTCCCGACAATGTAGATGGGTGTGGTTGAATTGGGATTCGAACTCGCAATCTCCTGATGATATTGAAAATGTTTTTCTGTTAAATCAAATTTATTTCAGTAAATCTGAAAGATACATGCCAAATCTACGTAGGTAGGGATTGGGATTGTTGATCCTTGAACCTTTTGGTCTGGCTGAGGCCAAGGAATCTGTGGGAGGGGGAAAAACATTTGTTGTATACATGGTTCAGGGGATATGGAACAAAACGGATGATACAGCACTATAGCGCCAACATAAGGCCAGTAGGAGAAGTAGGGGTGCAATTCTACACCTTCTTGCCAAATCTCCTTTTCTTCAAGGAGAGACAGTAGAAGAATCCTAATAAAACCTATAGGGCTCCAGAACTTTGGGCTGTTTGGACTCATGACAAGTGTATTATCCATTATCTATAGAGTTTTTGTTGCACATGGGAAATCTGCCTTTGTGTGGTTGCAAGCTAGCTGCAAATATTGACCCTCAATTATATTGTGCATACTTCATAATATGGAAGGTTAGCTAGTATAAACATTCATTACAACACATTTATAATCTGGTGGGTTTGGGGGTGTGGTGCTGTTAGTGCTTAAATATGTTTGGCATTTATCCATAAAGTAAGTGTGTGTGTGTGTGTGTGTGTGTGTGTGTGTGTGTCTTTGCACAATTTACTGCAGTCAATCATGGTTTCTATTGAAAGGAGAAAGTACTTGTCATTCTTTGTTAAGAGCATTACCCTCGTCAGTTAACCCTTTAACCTCCACCATATTATTTAGGTATCCATCATAACATTATTCAGTAACTGTTATGATTTTTTATGTAAGTATATTGAACCTAATAGAAAAAGAATGTAGTTATGAGAGTGAGGAATTTAAGACTGGACCAGCCAACAGGTCCTGGGAGTTTAAGTGGTTAAAGTTATCTTATTTAAACACTATTGTTCAATACACAGTGGCATATCAGGAACTGGGCTGTACGTATGTACATATCTACACAATATGTACATTGTGTCACTACAAAGTAGATAACGGATTAGTCACTGGGTGCTGCTCTGCAAACCTACAATCTGCTTTGCAACTTTCCATGTCACCCAGAGTGTATGTAAATAGTTTATTCGTAAAATCTAGGAACCACAACATGAGTTTTTTGTTAGTTTTTTTTTTCTAGAAAAATATCCTGGTTTAATTATATTTTTAAGTGTGATGATGCAAAAACTGAACATATATAAGAGCATGGAACTTGTAAACATAATATGTACTGATGCTTGACATGAGAGTGTAGAATGTATGTTTTCTTTTAGGTCCCATAGTAGCTTTTTGGTGAACTTGTTAAGATCACAATGATGTAAACATCCAAGGGTGGAAATTACTCTCCACCCAGTGCTTTGAAGACACGCAGCCTCCCCTTTTTCCTGTTTTTTTAACCAATGATTATAGCAAGAGCCCTGCATATTTAAAAGATAAGTTAAAGATTGTTTTTTTTGTTTGTTTTGTTTTTTGTTTTTTTTATCAAATCTATCAAATATCTGAATAGTGGTGTGTATTGTATCTGTCACAGATTAAGGGAACAATACTCATAATCTTTGCTTGGATTTAGGAAAGCTCTTACAATCTAAATGCATTTTCCAGTGCAAGGCTATAAATGTGATTGCATTTAAATAATGCCTGTACATTAGTCTGTGATTACTATAATTATATAGTACTAAAACTGTGCCATAGCTTGTAATAATCTTGGCTCATAGGCAAATTTACTATACCTGACCACTGGTCCACATGGTTACAAGACCAGCATTCCCTAAAATGAATCTGTGTGGGCAGATGAAAAGCATTCTTTGGCTACAATAAACAACACAATTTTGAAACCTATGTCATCTTACAGAAGAGAAAATCAAAGATGGGGTTGAATCACATAGCTTGACCTGGCATGGGTTTTTATGTTTATATCATGGGTGAGGTTAGGTATTGTAGGGTAATGAATTTCAATTTCAAGGGTAATCAGTTTTTTTAAATGAATGTAAATGTAAAGATGGTCATGAAGAGGGTCGAGTAGCCAGAGGAAGAACTTTCAAAATTTTTTCTTTTGTGGTAAGGAAAAATTTTCTTCAAACTCTTGTGGTTTCTGAGTACCCACAGATTCAGATAAATTGTGGGGAAATGGTGGAATTAGATAAATCTCTTTCGAGTAATAGAAGCAAAAGCTGGTGAGCCTTGTACCAAAAATGTGGGAGAGAAAATAATTGCTTCTCAAAGGTTTTTGAGTTTTGAATGGTGTTCTCACAGAGATACAGCAGAAACACAACACCCTCCACCACCTCAAACCCTATTGTGAATGCTGTGTGCACCTGTGCAGCCTTCTTTTGACATCTCTCATGACATTTCGCAATCACACTCCTTTTGATCAAAGTGGCCATGAATCGTCTCTAGCAGAGATATTAGATCTCAAGAGATAGACTTTGGTGTTTTTTTTCTGCACCTTGTCAGCATCTCCGAGAACAATGAGCCGACCACTGTTACGCAAGATGGATGAAATGGCCGTGGAATCCATGCTGTGTAAACATACAAGGGTGCTTAAGATCTGCTCACTTTCCTTCTCTCTTTCCCTCTCTCTCTTTCTTTCTTCTCTCTCTGATGTGCTGGACCACCTGGCAGTGCTGGCTCTCAGTGTGAACCAATGAGCATGTACAAACTCAGCTCAGTTCCAAATAAAAAGCAGGGCTAATTACGCAGCACCCTGAGTAGTCCTGGCTAATTCCATTTGGGCGCTGAGCTAAAGCCTGTAGTGCCATTCCAAGCAAATGGACGAAGAATAGAACTCAAAGTCTGAGTCAGTAGGGCAGAAGAAAAGAGAAGCCTGTCCCAAAATTCCAGTGTTCACAGGGACAGGAATGTTATCACAGCACATTTGGGACTGTCCCTCCTAATTACAGGAGGCTTGGTCTGTTCAGGCCAGAGGCACTGTGTAATTATCATGATTGCAATGCATTAGGATATATTAGACTGCTTTTTTATCAGGACATAGGCTTACAAAGTATATATTTGAAAATTCATGCCATTCTAATAACCTTGAGACATTAGCCATAATAATTCAGTATTATAGTAATTATCCAACATATCAGGTTTTATTTTGAATTAATACAGCCATGTTTTGTTAGAGGTTTGGCTAAGATAATCATTTCACAGCTTTCACAGCTCACATATATGTTCTGACAGCTTAAGTATAACCAAGAAAATATCAACGCAATAAGAAATGGTGCAGACTATGCACAAATTTCTACCATATCTCTTTGGTCTGGCTAAAATAAATTAAACTGCTTCTGTTTATTGCCATTGGTAGAAAACCTGTTCTTAGTTGCACAGCTCATTCTTTTTCTCACTCTTTCTATCTCTCTCTCCTCTCTCTCACTCTGTCTGTGGTTGAGAATAATGAAAGGAATGTCAAAGGGAGTCACCCGATGTGCCGTCCAGCTGCAGCATACCCCAAGTTAGCGAGGCACCCATTCTTTGAGACTTTTTTATTACTCCCAATGAATACCTATGTGCCACATTTATTTGCCCCTTACTCAATTTAAAACATCCCTCTTAAATAACAGGAAGGGAGTACACTGCAAAATAAAGTTGGATGTGGCAGACCTTTTATGTCTGACCAAGGAATTTGAGAAGGTTGATTTTCATATAAACCTTCCTCATTTATTCAGGCTGGTTGTTGTGGGTGGATGTAACCATAGGATGTTATGTTTTAGTAGCAAGTGATTCACTTGTTGCCGGATATCGGTAATGCTGGATTTAACTGTGGTAAGAATTTCATTTACAACTCTTCATTTAAAAAAAAATGTTGCAATCACTCAACAGATGTTCCAGATTAAAAACAAAAAGGAAATCCTGAATCGTCATTCTTAACTGATGGCTTTATTTTATTAAAGAAAATAAAGTTGTAGTTTACTCAAACTCAGGTTGGATTTCTTGGCTGTAAATCAGTGAAAGTACTCAATGGTCCGAATCATCCTACGCAAAATCAAGGCAGGCAATAATGAATAAAGCTAAGTTTTAAGGCACACAATCGCCTTCACAAGCCTTCCCATCTTGATAAAATGCTCCCGACAAATCCCAGTGCTCAGGTGCCGCTCAAGTGCACCTGCAGAAGCAAGGATGTAGTTCGTGTAGGCTTTCAGCCTTCTGTTAATCTCCTAGATGGGAATACAAAGACTCTGGGCCTTGCATCTGATAGATGTGCTGTGAAATAAATTGTTTTTCAAGTGAGCAACTGCAACGACAAAGATAGCATTCTTTGAATTTATATTTGTAAGCCCAGGTCCGTTAAAGGAGGATACAATGAATGAAGCAGTTCTGAATCAAGTCTATATCAATGATTAGTAATGCTAATATAATGAGCTATTTTTTATGGATGAACACTTATACACGTAGGGGAATATCTGGTTTAAATTACTGGTTTAAAGTACCATTGATTCCCGGTGGCCTTCACCTTCACACACTCAAGTTGATGAGGTTTTTTCAAGCTTTGACATGGAGCAGTTCTGCATGTTTTATTCAGGCCTGGTTAACCTCAGCTTTGCTTTGCTTTGCTTTACTTTGCATTACTCTCCTGTGCAGACGGTGAACACTTCTAATTAAGACAATGTGATTTCCTTCTCTAACCCAGAATCCTTCATTAGTTTGCACAAAAGTCTAGGTTCACATCAGGAAGCCCAACTCAATTCTGGAAACTTGGGATGTCCCATCATAGCAGGGTGTGTAAAGTTAAACTTTGTGGCCAGGAGAGCTTTTTGAGTCTTTGTGAACTGAAACACAATTGGTGAAGATACACAGTTGAGCATACCCTGCCTGGCGAATACAGAAGACATGAAGACACAGCTCCTCACTGTTGTACTGTACGTGCTATGTGTGGCAATCCCATATTTCCTACTACTGCTTGATTTGTCTTCTTGTGTAGCGTAGAAACCCACAGTGACTCAGAAGCACAAAAAAGTTATGACTTGGAAAAAAGGTAGTTAGGATGAGCCTGCAATCCATGTATGTCATTCTTTGGAAAAGTCTCTAGCAGATTCACAAATATGGAAGTCCCTTTGTCTCCCAAGAGCTGAGGTACTCTGCACATGTCCGAACTAAATTTTCTTTCCCATAAGTAATTTGCAAGCCAAAAGTATGTGGAAAAAGGAAAGCCATGTCTATGTTTGGTTGAATCCGTGTAGGAAATCTAGGCTTGACTGATTTGTGTTTTTGTCATTGATGCCAAAGGTTTTGACCCTATAATTCTTGATATAATTCAGTAATATATGTTTTTCAAGGATTTCATGTGTATTTCAAGAACTTTTTTATTTTCCTCCTGGCATAAGCTATTTCATTTTTCTGCAGGAAAAATATATCTTACTTTTCCCACCTGACACCATGTCAAACTGACAAACTGACTTAGCATGTTTTCAATTACTGTTTCATTAGACTCTTAAAAGGTAGAGTATATAATTTTATATATGTAATATTGACTGCATAATAAAAGGCTTAATTTTGCATTTCTAGAAAAAGATAGCATTAGACAACCAAAAAAAAAGGCTGCATATTTAAACCTGTGTCAGGATAGCCAGATTATTTGAATATGCTATTTGGAAACACTGCAAGCTCTACATGTTTCAACCACCTTTCGCTGGTAAACTGATGTTACTTGGCCTGTACTTGCACACTGGAACATGATAGGCTTGTATAATTTATAATGCTCAATATTAGCTCACATTTTCCAACAAGGTGTTCACCTCCCTCGTGTTTCTTAAAAGAATGCGTCAAAAGTATTGCAGTGATCATTTTCTCACTTTAACCAGTCTGCACATGCATGTTTAATATTTGGACATTTTTAATTTTTATGAGTTAAAGTGACTTTATGGTAAATAGATAATAGTAGGTAGAATAAACCTACCTTAATCTATAACTGTAGCAAATCCATTTCATCTCTATACACTGGGCAAGATATTCAGGCTTACTTTGTTACCGAGGTTTAATGATAAATCCCGATACTGTTGTAAACATTTTGATATGAAAAAATAAATAAATAAAAAAAGAAAGAAGTAATATTAAAAAGAAAAATGTTAAAAGGTGAATTGTTTGTTTACCTACTTTTGCTGATCACCCAAGGTTGTTAGAATCTAAGGGGTCTTACTGAATTGAAGAGTCTATGCATCAGGTAAATGGCAAAAGTACTTCTGCTCTGGCAATAGGTTCTCATCCTCCTCTTTTTTCTTCCTCCTCCTCGTTACGGGCTGAGAAAACAGCAGATGGCTTATTAGTTTGTCCATCCCACAGGGTACCCACCTCATGGGGCCTCACAAAACCCACTACTTCTTGTTCAGGGATAGTGATCAAATGGATGAGTAGCTATTGGCATTTGTAGTCAGCAATCACCAGCATGCATTTAAACTAGTTTTATTTACAGAGAACCCAGCACTGAGTGCACTTAGCATGGAATACAATGTTGCGACAATCTTTTATGGCACAGCAGATCTGAAGTGACTTCATTTCTTTCCATTATTTCCATATGGCAGAATGTGGAGCTGCTCTTTCCTTTACTCCCAAAGCACTGCGGTTTTAAGCTCTGTTAGCCACATACAGGTTTTAACAGGGCTGTCCTTATGCTTTCCTGATTGAGCTGGAGGGAAGAGACATTACCCAGAGCTGTCATGGAAGCAATCTAAGAAAAAAAAAATGAAGGTATGAAAAGGTTTGTGAAGGTTTCGGGTCTAAACCTTAAACCTTGAAAAATGACACAAAAACCTGGAGAGCATTTCTGATTTTCAGTGCCTTTTAATTTGATGTATGTGGGTTCTCAAAACCACTTATTTTGTGGTTTGAGCTCTGCTGGCGACTTGTGCAAAAAACAGCTCAGAGCTGTATGCCAGGCTGATTGACCAACTAATCTACAGCTACAGTTGTTCTGTTACATCTCACATTTGGTTATTGGACATTTGGCGTTTGGACAAGGGATAAGAGGACACCTGGCCTTGTTTTGTTTGCTTTCGTGCACAAACTCCTAAACCACAGAGATGCTGAACACATGGGTAAACAAATCTTCTAATCCCTTCTCTCCTCCCATTTTTATAAGAACTTTTTTGCTCTTTTCTTCTTTTCCTTGCATCTTTGAAACACATGCTGGGCTACTGGTGACCACACAGCACAACACAGCCCCTAAAACTGCAGTTTCCCAAAAAATCCAACCATAGTTCCACCACCTGTTTCAAATTCGATTTCCGTAGGTAACAGGTCTTGTTTTGTTTACTCTCTATGCATTTTCTTTCTTTCATTGTTTCTTAAGTGGTGTTCGATCACACTAAGAAGTACCTAAAGTAAAGTAAATACAGATTGAAACAGCTAACCACCCAGCCGTGCAAGCAGCTTCTTGGTACAGCTAAAGTCGTACTTTTTTTTTCCTTTTTACCTTGTGCCAAGACATCTGTCTTGGGACACACCCTATGATTATAAGTGAAAGGAAGCAGCATCTTTTGATTATTTTCCGGCATTCTGCACACACAAGCAGAGGTCTGTCAAAGCCATTAAAATAAGATACAAAACATTTCCCAGATTTGATTAATTTGATGCAGATAAAGAGAACTACAAGAGGACACTGGCAACAAATCTGACAGATTGAAGGGCTAAAGCTATAGCGCAAGATAAAAATGCAGGCACCTGCAAAGCTAAGCATGTTTTTTAACTAATTATCACATGGAGTTTTTACAGTCCTGCAAAAGGGTTAAAATGCATACAGAAGAACTTTATTGCATGTCTAGTACTAAATCATGCTATAGCAACACTCCCATGGGCTGCATAAAACACAAAAGAAATATATTGTAAGCAGAATGAAAACAATATAGTCCTCACTGTGAGCTAGCAATATATTTAATAGAAGTTCTTTGGTATTAAGCTATGCATGAGAGTCCATTGCTAGTCCTGCATTGTCTGCCATCACTGTCAGCTTTAGTTCATTTGTTTCACAGTGCTTTGTTTTACAGTGTTTTAACAAGAAAAAGGTGTGAATTCACTCATGTTTTAGTGTTTTTGAAGTTTTTAACCAATAATTTTGGCAAATATTCACTTGTAAGAATGATCTTAGAACATCTAAAGAATTTCAAATTCAGTGAGCTTCACTGGTGGATATGTTGTGCATTAAGAAGGCAAAGACAAGAGCTTTAGTGGTGATGCAGAGTGGAAACGTCATGGGCGTTTTTATTTTTTCTTATATCTCATTTCTCTTATAATAATTAGGTACCTGACTGAACATGCTGTCATTTGTCATAATGTCAAATTTTAAAAGTGGACACCTGTTAATTTTGTACAATGCATCATTACAATGCAGAATCCACAGAACCCAACAGTCGAATTTAACCTGTAGCTGTTATCATTTGGTTTTTTTTCCTTACTTTCCAACAAAGTACTAATGTGTCATAAGGGGTTCTCAATTGAACATGCCAACCTACAATAAAGTATCCGTTTTTGGTGTTTGCATCCCAAGCAAGTGGAATTCTGTTCAATCCCAGCAGAAACAGCACACCTCAGCACATCTGGTTTCCACTTCTGCATCTATTACACAAGTCCTACTGTGTGAAGTCACTTCCAAGTCAAATAAGACCCCCCCCCCAAAAGGAACACCTAAAGAGGGACAAGGAGTAAGCCTGCCAAAAAAGGACTAGGACCTCAAACATTCCTGTCGTCCAGGCCATGTTTTCATTACCCCAACAAATTTACACAGTTGTTAGTGATGGCCTGGGATTCCTCCTAAAGCACAGCCCACCAATAATAAACAGAGAGCAGCTGACACCCTCAGACACCTGCACAAGCCTTCCTGACACTGCATGATTGTTCTTGTTGCGAGGTGGTGGGATAGAAGGGGATATACCAGGAAGCCTGAATGTTGCTGTGTAAGAGCACTTCTGCATTGCTGTCTTGTACCACCCTGATGCTCACCTAAGAGATAAAATGAGTCCATGGAAATTCCCTCCACAGAGAAAGGCGCTTGTGCAACCCCATGATAAAAGCCATTCAGTCATTTTTCCGTTGCTCCACTCAGAGTTTCTGAGGAGTGGATGTTTGAGGGTTTTCCTTTGCCAAAAACAAAGGCTGTGAACCTCCTTATTCAGTAGACTCCATAGCCTTTGGATATTTGTAAAGTACAGTGATCCATTTGTAATCATACTTTATAGCCATCTTTGTGTTTTACAAAATAAAATAAAAAAAAAACAGTCCTTATCTATAAAACCCTCTCCTACCAACTGCATGATAATTTTGCTGGTGTTAAGAAAGTCAATCTGTCTATGCTTTGTTAAAATATATCAGCCCAAAAATCATTAAATAATTGATATTGATACTAACTCTACCACAAAATTATTGGGGAGCAGTTATGGTCAAGCTCTTGTTATGCCCTGCCCAGTGTGATACAGTGTGATTCATCCATATAATTTGTCCATACAATGCTCAAGCTTTTAGAGAGACGATGGTTTCTTGAATTAATTTCTTAAATACAAACATAGTAGGTACAACATGAACCGAGTCGGTTTGAACTGAGCTTGATTCATTTGGTCTTGTATGACAGCTGTTTTCGAACCTGGTTGTGGTCGCTGGTTCCGATCTCCAGTACTTCCTGTCTCACAGTCCACTCCCAGGACTCGACAAAAGGTAATGTAATTGTAATTGTAATGTAGACTTATCATGTTAGTTATTATTTCAAGTTTCACAACTGTGCTGAAAGGCATGTGGTCATCAGCAGATAAAACTAAGAGCCTTCTACATAAATCTAGTACACAAAGCATTAAAAATGCAAGTGACTACAATCCCTACAACAGGGGATTATTTCTATATAGACCATACAGCTTTAAACTAGCAGCTTCAGTTGAAAGTTCAGGTCATCTACTGATAAAGTGTGATGAAAAGTAGGAAAAAAGAAACACTTAATAAATTGTACATTTGTTAAAAAAAAATAAGAAGAAGAATTATACATGGATGTGCTTGTTAATTTTTTTATTTTGCAAAGATTTCGCATACAGCAGAAGTGGTATATTAGCTGTCTAACTGGTTTGTGGTTCTGAAAGAATTTGTTTAAGTGAAAACGAACCTGCGATGATAACTCCTGTTCCCCAAACAAGCCCAGAATTAATGCAGGGCATGGACCTAAGTATTCAGGCCAAACACAAAAACAGCCTTAGAGTTATTTACTTCTTAAGGGAAGATCTTGGTTTTACTGTAGCTAATACTAGTACAAAAATCTCTTCAAGTCCTTCTGAAGGGAGAACACCTGTTCTCCGAAACTACATGATGGAATCAGGCAGTTCCTTTGAGCCATGCTTTTGTTTTATTACTTTGACTCATGAGTTATGAGGGTGAAGGTAGCTGTGGGCCGAAGGGTTTTGATTCCCTTTTCTGAAATCGAAAGACGATCCACTCGCCTTGTTCTTCCCACTGTATTTCTTATCCCCCGTCTGATGATTTCTTTTCAAGGGAGTGCAGAAGCCACAGATAAGGTAGATCGCCCAGCCTCTGGGCAGCTGTGAACCTGATAGCATCTGTTTAAAGTATATAAAGAGGCGCTCGTTTCTTTTTTTAAGTCTGCGGTACCAGTTATCTCACTTTTATCCCACACATGTAAGGGAATCCACAGATGGCCAGAGTTCAGACAGAAATACAAATATGATATCAGTGACTGGAGTGTTGTTGGGTGGAGGGGAAGCTTCACAGCAGAAGTGTAACCCTCCCATACTGAGGTAAACAGACAAGCCAAAACAAAGCTCCTATTCACAGCATATGTTATTGGAAGTCATTCTTTCATCATTATCATCTAGACAAAATAACCACTGAATGTTTTTAAACTGCTGAATGCATTTTATCTTGAAGATACCCTCTATTTTATAAGGATCATCTTTGATATCAGATTTGCTCAAAACCTTTGCTGTTTCATCCTTTGCTGTCATCTGTTTCATAATTTTTATTCTAACACGGAACCAAGTCCTGCTTTATTCTTCCTTTAAATGATTTATTAAGTAACATTTTTTCAAGAGTTTTAAGAATATACTTCCTGACTGATGTCACATCATCATTTAATTTTTTTGTTATGAGTGTTGTGTCACTCACGCTATTGTTTTCTGTGTGATTTATGAGATGATTCATGTTGTGCATATTCCCTGACTGTATATTTGTGACAGATATTTTCCATCTCCACTGCTTTGCTAGTTTCTCAGTTTTTGTCATATTCTGCTCAGTATTATTTATATAGCATGTGCTTTTTTTTCTTGCAGTCCATAATTTTTATAAGGGACCATAGTGCTTGTGGACAGGAAGTATCTGGGTATATAGACTACGCCCACAGACTCAAATGTGAAGACTTTGAACCATATTTCAGCGGAAAAAAAAGGCTTTTGCCACGACCAACTGACTTAAGGTAAGTCTGCTTGTATTGTTACTTGCTCAAATTAGCCTTCAGTAGCTACTGTTTATTAGTAATGGTTATGGTAAAACCTTCAAATGTATAACCTAAGAAACATCTGCACTTGAACACAGATAATAAAGCAGATTCTACACAGGAACTGTAGGAAGTATCGATTTCTCTGGAATTTTTCCTGATAGGATGTACCTTTAAGATGAGAATATGATTGACTAAGCTATCAGTGATGTTTATTCCAATTTGTTGGAATTATTCCAATTTGATTTATTAGAGTTGAGTTTCTCAAAGAACAAAAAAAAACAGAAATCTGTCAAGTAGTTGTTCATTTTGCATGAAGGGTGCCACATGGAACTGCAATTCCATCAGCAGCTGCAACTGACATGGAAACAAAGCAACAATCAACAATCAACATTGAGGTTTTCTCAATTCTGTGCAAATGAGGTATAACGTGGTAAAGCGACAAAACCAAACAACTAGTTCTAGTGAATTCCTTGGAACAAGCCAATGACATGGGCATTTTATTACTCCTGAAACCTCTAATTTCACAACTTTAGTTCCTCCCTGTGTTTACCCCTCTTTCAACTAATTTTGGTGTGCAAAAATGAAAGAAAAATGTATATCTTAAAAAAAAATCATACCTTTTCATGTTACTGAGAAACCCAAGAGCCTCTGTCCTGAAGAAGTCCTCTGTCCCGAAGACTTTCAGATTTCACAAAACTGAATTTTATAAATTGCTGGAACTGGAGACTCCTTCCATAAATGTTAAATAAATATCTCCTTACAGAAAGCTTCACCATATCAATCATTATATGTTTTTCTTAGTTAAATAATAGTTTTTTAATCTGTTTATTTTTCTTAAATTTTTTTGGAGTGTCTGCTATACAAGTCCCTGTGAATTAGCTGTTACTATAAAAATAAAACAGCTGGGATGCAAAATTATTCAATAACTTCTGACTGATCAGATTCAAGAATAAAGAAGTAGCATATTGATGTGTATGACTTTTTACAGTAGAATGTATACATTTTGGCCACTACCTTCTCACTATCAGAACCTTAAAAAACCTAGGCAGTGCACACCCACAAGCTACAACAGTTGTGGATGCCATGTACACCCACAAGAGACAAACTGAATGCAAAGATATTTATTCTTGTGTTCAACTTAGCTAGCAATTTTCTAGTAGCCCATGATAAGGGAAAGATATGAAAGAAAAAAAAAAAGCTTAATTTTAGTAGCTTCAATTGTAATTTGTGAAAACACTTGACACTAGACAGTTTATAAATCACATTATTATAAGTTGATAGACATTACCACAAACATGCAAAACATGGATTTAAACTATGCAAGGTTTGCAAAATGGAAGACGTTGCTCAGTTACACAATAAACAAACACCTATCAAAAATAATAAAAACAGGTTCACAAATCAAAAACAGATATATTTTGTTTATACAACACGAACTCACAGGGAATACATTTTCTGCATTTCATATTTGCTATGGTTCAGTCCAAAAAACACAATTCAAACACCAATCTATTCCAGGACATATTGTCTATAGCACAATTTTAGAATATGTTTGACTGGCACCGTAGTTGTAGGTGGTGCTGTGTGTTCATCAGCCCACCCTTTGAGCACACTTTCAGAAGTCAGAAGTGAGTCATCACAATGTGCTGGGCATTATAAACTAATGTTCTATGTTCAATGCAATTGTTCACTGCCAAGGAATTTTTAAATGCAGGCAATGATTCATCTGAACCATTGCATATTAGACATGTGCCTAGCCAGTGGCAAAACTTATCAAATTCAGATGTTTAGAAATCCCATGAAAATTGGTAATTGCTTGTATGTGTGTGTGTGAGAGAGAGAGAGAGAATGTGTCTTGTGTGCATACAGTATATTGGAAACAAACATTTTAGATCTTTACATAAGATGTTTAGTTATATTATGACCAAAAAAATTAAGAATTGAACGTAGACTTGCAGACCTATGAAAGCTTTCTGACAGCTCTTGAAGGGTAAAAATAAAATAGTCTATAACTCCATGAAAACATTTTTTCATCTAAATTAAAATACGAGTCTTTTTTATAGTTTAGATTTTAGAACTCAACACTACATGTTCTGCTAAATTAAAGATAAATATTTTGAGCTTGGAATAGGATTTTTGTTATATAAAATGTTCCATGTGAACTGTATACGGTGATGTCCACACCTGAACTACTTCAGGATACACACACACTCGAGCATACTCCCAACTCTAAACAGTGTAAGCAAAGGAATTAAGTGCATTATAACATAAGTCTGGCCTGGACAACCCAACCCCCTTCTCTCTCTCTCTCTCTCTCTCTCTCTCTCTCTCTCTCTCGTTCTCTCTCTTCTCTTCTCTCTCTCTCTTCCTCCCGCGGGAAAAATAACAGCCAGTGCTTGCGGTCGCTGGTAACATGGAGCAGATGAGTTCTTCCCGTACAGATGCACAACTCCACGCCACAAGTTGGACTCCGTCCCCCTCATCATAAAAAATAGAGTTGAAAAAAAAAAAAAAACGTGACCACCAGCTGAAGACATTTTCAGGCCGTTGTAAGTGCAAGGAAGATGTGTTGTTAAAGAGAGAAAAGAAGAGCCAGTGTGTGATACACCCACATGATATGATGTTATGGTTATGATAGGATGTTCATGACAGGCACTAAACACAGCTGTATGACAAACATGTTTGTTTTTTATTACCAACCTTTAATTTAATCCTCACAACCTATTTAATCCTCCTACATGCTTTACTCAGAATTTTTATGCAGAATATTGCAGAATCTTCCAAAATGTCACTTCATGTTTTAGTTAAAATGTAATGCAATGTATACAATTCACAGTCAATTTCCTCTACCGTCTCCTATGTTTATCCCACAATGATCATCCTGACAGATGTTTAGAAGCATTGCCTCTTTTGGTGTATCCAGTTTTACCACAATGCACAAGTACCCCTGTGTATTTGCATTTGTGTGTATGCACATCCAAACAAACCAAACAAAGTCCATATAGGCATTACTGTACTTGAAAATTTTTAACTGTAGAAATTTTTCAAGGTGTCTCCATGGCCAAACCATTTCTGTGTTCATCCATGCTGCATTCCTGCAGTGCACCTGTTGCTCAACTTTGCAGCTTTAAAGATATCTGCAATACGAACCTATTTTACTAACTTTTATCATGAGTAGACCTGAGATAAGCCCAGGAATAAAAACACAGGTTTCAGGTTAGCATTGTCCATAAATCTTCTTTGCCATGTCACACGGAACACTGTGTAGGTAGGATATTTTGAAAGGGCAGATATTTGAAAAATATGATGGCAGTGTGTTTACTTTCTGTTGATAACACTGAAAATATTTATGATGAATAATTTACAGGTTTTTTTCTGAACGCTAGTTTTAAAGTCTCTGCTGTATACGATGGAGTGTAGAATTTGTTCTGTGTTAATCTCTTTATTTGGGGTTATATTTTATGATCCAATGTCTTACTATGATTTACTACCTCAGATCATGTGATTTAAATGATAGATTGTAAGGTTCATCGTGTTTGGAACAGTATTCATCCTAGTTACACGGTGTCATTCCATTCTTTATAAAGGTCTTAGAAAAGTTAAGTGTTCATATTCAGGATTTGTCTGCCTTTTTTAAAAGTCGAGAGAATCTGAACACAAAATGCTATGCAAGGTGAGTCATTATTTAATATAATAAGCCTGTGCACAGGCTTCCTTTTTTGTTCTTTCTAGTGTAAGTTTAATGCTAAAGACGTTTCAACAAAATGCTTATTTTTCACACATTTGCAAGGCAGCATGGGTGTGGTGCCATCTCCACTGTGGATGTAAACCATTTTTTACGTTGGTAGGTGACATCCCTTCACGGAAAAGTAAAACATAAGTGCTGCATTGCTTCTGTCTCTGTCAAAAAATGAAGGGATGAAAATCTCTGAGTGACTGTCCAGTCTTGTAGCCCCATCCAACCTAAAAATTTTAAAGCTCTGGAACACTATTTTGCCCATCTTTTCATGTTCTCTGTTAAAATATCTCACATCTGTCCTGTTGCTTCGACCCAAAAGTAAGTGGTTCACCAGTGCATAAAAGTGGTGAACCCAAAAATGTTAATTGCTAGATGGCGTTTCAGTATAAATAGACACCAAAAACGCTGTCAAACCTTATTCTAAAAAAGAGGAAGTGCCAATGAATCTCCAGTTCTAAGCTTCTAGCCAGATCATTTTCATTATGTGTACATTCAAAGCCATATGGAGAAACAGAAAGACTTTCCTTTCTCTTTGAGAAATCAAAGTAGACCATCCAGGACATTAACCAGCACTAGGATGTTTGATCCAGGCTGCAAATGGAGCATGGGTTAAACTTATGATTTCATGCATCATTGTATTTGCCCCATAGAACCTAGACTGTAGTGTTAAAGCCTGCCATGTTTACTGTAAAGGCAGTCCCCATGTAGGCTGACCACAAGTGAAGGCAGAAAGGTCTTTCCCCCAATGCAGCATGGCAGGCAGGGATCCTCTGAGGATGTTTAATTCAGACCATTACATTTTGTTTAGTTCCTATTTCCCTGTCTTTTCATTTAAGGTACACTTTGTTTGCTTTGGTGCTGACGAAGGCTCCATGGTTTCTGGTCAGTTTAGGAGGAATATAGAGGCACCCTTAAGGCCACATCTCTGTTTCTTTCGCTCACACTTTCTTTGCATTGTGTCTGTCAAAGCCATGGTGATTAACTGGAGATATTTCAAAATGTTACAGCCATATGGATATAGCATATGGATCCAACAAGTTGAGGCCATCTGAGTAGTGGAATGAAGAACTCTTAGGTTGATTTATTAATGTTGGGTGTGGAAAATGAAACAGGTCCAAGTATGCTGGGATACCAGTTGCAAACAATTCTTTGGCCTTAATTTTAAGGTTATATTTCCTCTTAGATGAACATCTGTAGAATCATAAAATAAATAGGCCTCTATTGTACAAATGCTTACTTGTTTGCTTTTTATTGATCCAACAGATTATATCTTTTTTGTGCTCATGTTTAATACTGTGATGTAGAGAACATTTGTGTGATCATCATGCAAATGCATCATGCGTCTTTATGTTTGTCCAGAGACTGCTACTGAAATCAATCCACCAGAGTCTGAACAATCAGCCAAATGTTGACATCATTTGAGTTTATGAGTGCTTGAATTCTGTGATTTATTCCTTTAAGGTCAGGATTTTTACATCTGTTGTTAACAACATTTTGGACATTTAAGCAACATATCAGAATGCATCATGCATTGGCCAGGTGCCAAACAGTTATCATGATCTAGGATGGCTTGCTTAATGTGTGCTTGCTCTTTCAGTGTGCCTCTCCCTTATTTTTCTAAATCTCATCCTCCCTGAGTTCCAGTGTTGCTCTTGGACGACGGACTGTTGCTTAGGTATAGCTGAACTCCACTTGTCCAACCCACCACTTCTTTTAAAGTGTGACATTTGGAGTTCTGCTTCAGCCAAGCAGCTGTCTTTCATTTCAGTACTTTATCTAGTGATAAGGACCACTAACTATGCCCAAGACTGTCAGGCAGAACCCAAGTCCCAATGTGCACTCTGTTACTGCTCATTGTGTGCCTCAATAACAGTCAGATTCTCTAGCTGCCAAGTCATGGGGCTGCCACAGTTTAACCTTTTAAGTGATTGCAGAAATTTCTTGTAACTTGGTTGATTTCTTTACATATCACCCAAAACTGAGGCTAAAAGTCATATTTGAAAATAAACAGGAAGCGTATTTTCAAATATATTCATTAAAAGGGAGGAGTTAGAAAATGTAGCCTTTCAGTGTTCAATCCAGTCTACACCCTAAAAATGGCCTCTACATTCCAGTAATTTTTATAATAGTGAAAAATTCACTGAATTTAAACATTATATATATATATATATATATATATATATATATATATATATATATATATATATATATATATATATATATAT
>CM040998.1:11524629-11559562 GCA_022985145.1 Pangasius djambal
CAATTCAACTTCTTTTAGTTTCTACAACTGGAAAACAAATGAAGTCGCCTCAAGTGACAGTGAAAACTACCAGGTGATTGCTAACAGCCCAAATGGTGTACTCTTCATGAATAAGAAGGATCGAAATATTGTGAATGTTGACCCACAGGTAGGAATGTTTTTTATCACTTTTAAATGTGTATCAGTGTATGTATAGCGTTTCTTTCTTTCTTTGATATAAGCTGTTCATAGTTTAATTAATCATAAATAATAGATACTTTTACAAACAAAACTTGTAAAGTGGTGCAGTGGGCAGTGTTGTTGCGTCACAGCTTCAGGGTCCCTGGTTTGATCTTGAGTTAGTGTCTGTTTTCTGCATGGGTTTCATACTGGTTCTCTGGTTCCTTCCACCTCCCAAAAATATGCCTGTAATCGGATTGGCTATGCTAAAATGTGTGTGCATGGTGCTGTGCAATGGAGTAGCGGCCCATTTGGTGTGTATTCTCACCTTGCACCCAGTGTTCCCGGAATCCACCACAACCCAGAGCAGGATAAAGTGGTTACTGAAAATAAATGAAAACTTTAACACAATGAGATATTAGTTATGGTCCCCTTTATTGTTTGATATCCTGTATGAGGTAGACTGAACATTTTACTTATGTGTTACTTATTGGTTGACAGGATTGTATGCAATCCTTATAAAATACCCTTCCACTTCAAGGTTTCTATGTTAGAAGAGTGGAAGGGTTATTTATTTAACTGGAAAGTTGTTCATAAAGCATAGTGAATCATAAGACCACCCATATTGAAAGTAAGATTGACTGCCACTGCATTATCCTGTGATTTTTGGCCAATCCAGTGGAATCCAGTGGCTCTCTCTTCTTGATTCAAAAATGAACCTGCACTGGATGAATACATTTAAAAATCCAGACATAATTGCACTGGGGAAAGATCTTTAGATAGGTGCTTCCTTCCTGTCTTTGCACTGGTTTGGTTTGATAAAACACAGGAGAATGTGCAGTGAATTCCAGCCTGGAAAACTGTGCCACTTTGGTTTCTTCATCTCTGCACTTCGAGGACGGGCTATTTTAGTAAAGACGCAGCGCTGCAGACGGGCTGCTTTGAACGCACATTGAGGCCAAGATGGCAGAAGCAAATTGTGCCTGTGGTCGAGCACACCCCAACCAGGACGGCTATTAAAAAAACGAAGGGAAGGCTTGAGAAACCCAGACGCCAAAACCACCCAAGCACCCTGAACCCAGCCCAGGCCCCTACTAGTCATGACCTCATTGCCCATATAGATGCATTCCTGCTGACAAAATGGTACATGAAACTCAGATTTGGTTTGGTTGTTTTGCTTTTTCCTCATATTAAATTTTTTTGTTTTAATTGCTGCAGATAAGTGACAGTCTCTGATCATACTACCCATTTGAGCGATTATATATGTGTGTTTATTAGTCCACTAGAGTGGAGCTTGGAGCTTTGGTTCAAAATAACAAACATCATAAACCAGAATTAAACCAATTGCTGGTTTGTTTGCTTTCTTTCTCCTCTTAAGTGTTACAGGCAGCAGACACATACTGTATCTTCATAAAGGGAGGGGGGTTGAATTTTGATTGAAAATTCAGTTCAAATTGCACAATGTGTATTAACCAATTTAACAGGAATACCAATGTTTATAGTAAACACAGAATCTGTTAATATGAATGTGAATTTTAATTTAATTGTACAAGCAATTAATTAGAACTGTTGTTATAAAAACAAGAATTTTCTTTAACTCCACAGGTATCACCTTGTGAACACTCACCCAGAATGCACCTTAAGTCTGATATCTATCTTCATGTTGCCATCTTTGACCATTTTATCAAGTGTACAATCTGACATACACTGGAACTAAAGCACAGGCAGCTTTGATATTAATATTGTGTAGTGTGTGGTGTGTAGTGCTGATGCTGCTTACTCCATGTTTCCAAAAATCCACACTGTGGATGGCTGGAGAAACATTTGGTCTTCAGGTATTTAGTAGTTATAGTGTAAGAACTTTTTTCCTTGTAGTTTTCTTGCGTAGCTTTAACTTGTTACAGTTCCTGTTATAGTGCTGATGGAGCTACCAAGTCGAATTCCTGATTCTGATTCTAAACAAATGCGTAGCAATAAACAGTTCATCTGCAGATTCTTGGCTCTCATTTGCTCTCTGCAGACAGCCTTGCTGATGCTGTTTATATGAAATACTGTCTATTACTTAATATTACTTTCTTAAATGTCACAAAATTCTCTGTAACATCTTCATGTTTTTGTTCATGTTTTTTTTTAAATTAATAAATTGTTCCTTTTGCACAGCATTGCTGGTTTTATTTGGATCTCACCATATACTTTATGTGTTTATCTATGACACCCTTTTTCAATTTGAATATTACTCTGTAAACATGCCAAAAACATATCTTGAAAAATCACCTTGCTGGCTTCATATGTCACGGAAACGGAGAGTTGATCACTTCCTGCCCCACTTGTCCTGAAAGACAGACACTGATGCGGGTGTCCTGGATCCTAGTGCCTCATCCGGTCAGACTCTGCCCTACAGGATGTGTGTGTGCTCAATGCCATTGAACTCCACAAAATGGGATTGAGAGCCTTTAATGCCCTTTATAAGCCACATCATTCAGTCTCTCATCCCAGACACAACTTTGCTGAGAGATGTTATGGAGATCTTACTCTAAAGGAGTCCCACCAACTTTTATGTTTATTTTCTTTGATATTTGATTGAGCATGTTTACCTGGATAAGGGCATCTATCATTCAGGAGTCTATTAAATAATGTATTAGTTATATTTCTAACCTGGGAGTGCTTTATTTTCTTCTCCCTCTTCTACTTTCCTTTCCTTATTTCCCTCTGTCCATATCTCTCTGTCCACATCTTTATTTCTTCACAATTTCTTTGTCTCTCTACAGTTTCTCTTTGTTTCTCCCTACCCTCCTCTTCTGTTTGTCTATGGCTGTCCTGTGGCTGAATCTAAGGTGAAGTACCTCAGGGTTCTCCCCTAAGCCATATAAATCTGCAGCCCATTCCGCTTGGCGCTCATATGAGAGCAGAGCGCGGATGCGATTGGCTGTCCGTCCAGCAGCGCAGCGTCCACGCACAAAACCCCGAGAGCGCGCACCAGACGCACCACACTCAACACACTCCTCACACACTTTCCTCATCTCTCCATCACACTACAGCATTGGGCTTTTCTTTTTTCGCTCGTGTGATGATATCTTGTAGGAGAGTTAAGCGCACTTGAACAGCATAGCGTGTTCTAACAGAGCTTTCCTTGGTGCCATGGATCGCCTGCTGGTTCTCCTTCTGGGATGGAGCTGCGTGTGTTGTGGATATTGTGCCATGCTGAAAGATCACTTCGCTAGACTAACGAAGGATTTTGGACACAAAGTGGACACGTATCAGTCGGAGAGGTCTGTGCAGGACACAGTGTCTGAGCACATGCAGATGCTCTACAGCAAATACACGAGCGCGAGCTTTCCGCTCCGTGACGGCAACACGGTGCGCAGCTTTAAAGCGCACCCGGGTATGTGCCTGCTGCATTTTTTTTAAATTACTATTCCTTTTTGTTTTAATTTAACAAAGAGATGTTGCATGCATTACTGAGTCTAATTGTGATTATTCAGTGCGAGTACAGCAGGTATTAGACCACCCGTTTATTTAGTTTTGCGCGAGCGCTGTGAGTGGAAATCCACCTGCTGTACTCGCACGCTTTGCAGTCAGATATTCAGCGCATACTTTTTTCAGTCCTGTTGATGAATAGATGAAATGGTGTAAAGAAGACTGATTTAGTAAGCTGAGGTGCTTGCGGTCTTAATTGCAGTGGTATCTCCCCCGTCTGACGTCAAACTCTGCATGCACTGTGCGTCTCTGCTAATTAAAGGGGGTAAAATTCGGAGTGCGCACGTGTCAGCTGAAGAAAGTATCTGTTCTTAGATGCTATGTTCAAACCTCTTGCTAGTGCTAATAGTAAGCCAAGATAGTAGAAATTTCATGCTGACTTAGTATTTAGTAGGGTAGCATGGGAAAACATGCTCATATCTACCAAGCTGCTTATGCACCAACTTGAAGAATGAACTAGGGTTCAGTTCTGACTTTGGTGTGACAATAAAACCAAAATCCTTGTTGTTCTTTTAAAACAATATAAAAGAACATAATAAATAACTTGGATTATTGTCGGATAACAAATTTAATAACTCTCGGTCTCCATCCAGGTACCATCAACAACAAGCAGCTTCAGATTTTCAATCTAACATCACTAACCAATTCAGAGGATGTTCTCTCAGCAACGCTGCACTATTATATCGGAGACTTACAGAATAACAGCCAAAGATGCTTAAAGTCCAAAACCTGTGTTCATCATGGCCTCAGGCGGCACGTTCACTTTCACCTCAGCATCTGGAGCTTCGCCTCTGTGAATGACAGCACTAGAACCCTTGGACATTTCCTCATTAATGTCTCCACAATGTACAGAGACTCCATATCTTGGCAGTGGAGGGACATCACTCGTGTAGTCAACGAAGCAAAGCATCATGATGAGCTTCTCCTCGGCATCTCCATCGATTCACAAGGACAACGACCATGGAAGAAGCTCTTGTCCGACCATTCGCCTTACATTCTGGTTTACGCAAACGATTCAGCCATCTCCGAGCCCGAAAGCGTGGTGTCCACTCTCCAGAGACACAAAGGGAGCTTAGTGCCTGGACTTCAGAAACTCAGACTACACAACCACAATAGTACTTTACCACACAGGACAAAGCGCTCCGCCAATATCCTTCTACCGCTGCAGAACAACGAGCTCCCGGGTCCTGAGTACCCTTATGAGATCCACACCTGGGACGAGACTAGCCCATATGACCCTGTTGAGAACAAGGCAGCCAAGCGCTCTCGCAAGAAACCTCGCAAGAACCCAAGAGACAAAAACCCGCTTCTGCAGTTTGATGAGCAGACCATAAAGAAAGCACGGAAGAAGCAATGGAACGAGCCGAAGAACTGCGCTCGCAGATATCTGAAAGTGGACTTCGCCGATATTGGCTGGAGTGAATGGATTATCTCTCCAAAGTCTTTTGATGCTTATTACTGCTCAGGATCCTGTCAGTTTCCAATGCCGAAGGTATGTTTATAGAGACGTAATTTATGTTCTGTTTTTATTCCAGGTTTCTTTTAATAAAAAAGAAAGTCCCTTACATCAGTGGATACAATGTTCTGAGCGGTTGCTATTTAAAAATTAATCTTATGAGATCATAACCACCAGTGTACTAAGAATTGGTTCTTATCCGTAAAACTTGTTTACACAAAGCTGGGCCACATATATGTTGAAATGGATAGTCAGCTCCATCCAGTGGTTGGATGTGGTCATTTCCATCCCTTGGCCTTTAGACAGAGCTATATAACAAACATACCCTCATACATACCCTCATACTTCACTGTACACATACACACAGTCATTGTATCTGTGGTATTGTTTAAAAGTAAACTATTACCTTAGAGAAATGCCTCAAAAACCATTTGTATAAGCCGGTTTAAGAAACCTCTTGTGGTATATTATTACAGATTATGCAAAATAGGGACTGAAGAGGATCATTAGCAAATGAAAGTTTCTACCAGTGCTGGTGTGTTGGGAACCAATAACTCAAGGGGATTTTTTAAATCCTCTTTAATACCTTCTTAGTTATCTGAGCCTGTCATCCATCCCAACACCATGTGGCATTCGAATCTTTCAGCTGTACCTTTCATACTTTCAAGAAATCTGTATTAAAATCTATGAAACTTCCCATCAATTAGTACAAGATTATTGTCAGATAGTGTTTAGTGGTGATTCACTTAATGAAATGCAACATGCTGCTAATTTTCTGAGCAAGAGTATTACTTCAGTCAGTCCAGGTGCAAAGATTATTATATAATTCATATACTTTGCTTTTGTGAATAATCAGAACCCAGTGAGGTTAGCATTACACTTGCAGAACATGCTGCCTTGTTCACACTAGCCACTGACAGCCATGTGGGCAAGGATGTTCCTGAAGATGTCTGTAACTAAATGTCTCTAACTTTTATTCCACAGTCCCTGAAACCTTCCAACCATGCCACCATCCAGAGCATTGTCCGAGCAGTCGGGGTTGTCCCCGGCATTCCAGAGCCCTGCTGTGTCCCTGAGAAGATGTCCTCACTCAGTATCCTCTTCTTCGACGAGGACAAGAACGTGGTCCTGAAGGTCTACCCGAACATGACAGTGGACTCCTGCGCCTGCCGATAATGTCTCATTTTATCCTTTCACACACCAGACTCTGCCTGATCACCTGATCTTCCTCTTTATCCCATTCCCATTTTGCACTGGATGAGAGACTACATCCCTGTAGCTACATGAAGATGATTCCGTTCTATTTCTAAGGACAACTTCTATTTGTTAAGCTTCAAGTCTGAATGAACCGTCTGGAAGGAAACCGCAAATTTTGCAAAATCGCCCACCCAACTGAACGCGGAGTCATTCTATGACATGGCTGTTATGAACTTTTGAAGAGACTTCTTTTCTTTTTGTGCCTCTGTTCTCTTTGGATGTGTAGATTTTTGTGTGTTGAGGATGTAGGGATGAACGATAATATGAATTTGTACAGTTTTTTCTTTCCTTCACTATTAAGCTGTTACTATTATGTCAAATTTACTATACTTATAATCAATCTACTCTTATTATTCTTATCTATTGCTGCTATATGAAAGAGATATATTTTATTCCAATGGCAAAATGTTTTTTTAACTCAGTATGTTGATGCATTTATCAGCAGCATTGTAAATGAGTGATTTAGTACGCTACTCACAAGCACCATTTGCTGTAGACTATTCAACAACAAAGTACCTTAAAGACATAATTTAGCATGATAAATAAATAAAATAAATAAAGCTATATTTGTTTTTATTGATAGAATTTGCGCACAGACCACAATCAGAGGCCACATGTAGCTTCATTTCAGTCTGATCTCAGTCTGAACTTCAGTCTACTTAATGACCAAGTGCCCTTGTTGGCTTCATATTGTGTAATTCCATATGAACATTAACGTTATCATGCTTTTTTTCTGTAAATACCACAAAACCACTATTTTGGCTCAGAATACATTAACTTAGTGATTTATCAAGGCGTAACAAGTTTCAGAAATATGCTTACAATCAAACCTCTGTCACTATCATTGTAAACTTCGTGCCAAGACACATTTTCAGGACATTTTTTTTGGCGGGCCTTATTTACACTCTGAGCAATAACGGTCACTACATTTTCCTTGAAAATGTGGAATAAACTTCAATATGCCAAGTCACCAATAAAGTAGTATACTATATGAAAATATATCCAGGCCTATGTATTTGTACGTATGATATGGGTCTCAGAAGTGCCTTCCAAAAAAAGTATTTTACATTTGTCTAAAATGATGTTTCAGTTCATTTGGTATTTGTCTATTAATGTGACAAAATATTTCTTCAGTCATTTTGTTCCTTTCCTTTTACTTTTTATATTTACACAGAACTAATGATAGTCTCTTTTCCAATGCATGTTAATAAATGTGTATTTTCAGGTTTGACATTTTATACACATGCAACATATGCAGATTAAAGAAAAATATATGTAAAAGTGAGCAATTACCTTAATATATAACACAAAAATAACAAAAAAAACCAGAGCACTCCTTCAATATTTGTATAATATATTTTTACAGGAAGGCTTCCTATACTATACTATACCATACTATGTAATCTATTGTGTAAATGATTTTGGTGTAAGGTTGTGCTTGTATGATAAGCTTCATAAGAAATTATATTTGTATATGGAAATGAGCTTTAAATGCATTTATTTATTTTCTGTATGTTGCATATCTTGTCGGTTTTTCTTTTCGGGCAAGGAAAGCCTTCAGTGAGATTGGGTTGGAGCCTTCACATGAATAATGTAAATGCGTTTATAGTTACTGACTGAAGGTTTATTTCTGTTCATTCACCCCACCTGTAAGATTGCTTTCTTTTGGACAGACCATCAATAAAGTTGTATGTTCCACTGATCTGATTTTTTTTATTATGAATTTTCATCAGTCAATTAAGTAATACTGTGAACTATATATCCAGAGGAAATACAAACCAAATAACCCCATAAGAGTATGTCCATATATTAACTAATATATGAATCTAAGAACATTTACAGATGTGCACAAAGCTTATTAGAATGTGGGTTTGGCTCAAGTGCAGGGGCGAGATGAAACTAAAATAGCACCTTCCAGGCTCTACACACAGTTTCTCAGTGGTTATAAATATTTCACACAAGTCCATTTAAATGACAAAAAAAAACAGCAGTTGAGCTCATCTTCTGTGGTCTGACTTTGAAGCCACATCACTGGCGTTCACACCCACATTCGGTTTGTGAGTTCACGAGTTCGGCACTTGGCTCATTGCTGCTTCCAAAAGCAGCCACATCTCACCTTCTTGGTTCTCCAGGTCAAAAAACAGTAAATATTTCTTCTGGTTTCACATCATTTTCTTTGCTGTTCAAAGTCCACAATTTAAACACAGTAAAACCTCTTTGGAGAACTCTGTGGTGTACTTTACCCAGCAGTTACGATCCATCCATCTCCGTAAACGGGCAGATAAACAGGATGAAATTACTCAATAACACTGAACAGGGTTACTAACATCATCATCCAAATAACACTGGCCTAGTTCTTTTCAAATGCCACATTCCCAGCTGGTTCATCCTCCACACTGCCACCTACTCCAGCACAAATATGGTCTGTGCTCAAGGCTGTGCTTTGTCAGAGAATGTTGTGCCATACGCTGGGTTTCTGCTGGCTTTGTGGTTGGGGGAAAAGGATGATGTAGGAGTTTTGACCTTGTTCACACTGAGATATGTAAAGGAGGGGAAGGAGAGGTTGTTAAAAGTCCATGTCCCATCCAGAAAGTTCATCAGGGGGAATTTCGTCTTCAGGTGGATAGTTATCGAAGTAGCTGTGGTCTGTTGGTCCTTTCACCTAGAAAAAGAGCAAAATTAAGCGTCATGTCTCTTTGAAATGTCTCTCTTTAGGTGATGTTCAGTTCAGAATGACACATTTTATAATTTAAAACATAATCAGTTTGGTTCAGTTTCTTGAATAAACAATAGAAATCATATCATCATGGTGCTGTTGAATGCTGATTGTCAAAGGTGTTGATTCATTTTCAATGCACTTGTTAATCTATTTCTATAGTAACACAGTAACTTCCACCGTGAGCACTCCACATAAACAGATTAAAAACATGTTGATATTGTGAGGTTTTCTGTGAGGAGATGTTTATTTAACACTTCTGAAAGGAGTCTCCAGTGTCAGCACTTTGAAACAGTCAGGACAGTGGGTTTTCCATTTTCTCAGTTTCTCAACAAAAGAAGACACGAGAAAGAAAGGCTGGTGAGTGAACGACTGTTTATAGCCGTACCATGTAAGTGAGAACAGGAACTAACTCGCTGTGTGGAAGTTCCACAGCATTAAATATAATTATGAACTGATAAACATATTCTATAATTCTTTAATTGGTTAAAAAAAACTAATTATTGGGAAATCATTGGGCTGTGATACAAGAGAAATAAAACACTTCAGGATATGCTGTTATTGGAAAATGATCAACTTCAGCTTCACGTGTGCCACATCACACCACCTCATCACTGATTATTTTCCCATATCAGCATTGTGTTTTATTCCAGTAAGGTGAATTTATGTTTTATATCATTATATATTAAAAAGATTGTTAGATTTTTTAAAAAAGATCTAGTCTTTCAAAATACTCCCCTCTCACATGACCTGGACTCAGATTTAAATGCACATTCACAAGCAGGAGCATAAGAGCATAAAATGTCTCTTTCCATATTTATATATTACTAAAGATTATATAACAAAGTTGTGATATGCAGGCTATTTCAATATGTTCAGTTGTTTTGCTGTAAAATCAAAAGAGATAAGCCGAGTCGTTTGGATATTCTCTGCTCTTCTGATCATACGCTTAAGGATCTAAACACAAGCTCAACCGTGTCACACTAGTCAGCAAGCCTTGTCTTCTCTTACCTCTCGTTTCAGTGGTGATGTCAAAGTCCTCTCTTTCAGGCCACTCCAGCTGAAGCCAGTAAACCACCTACACAGCATATAAACACAGCATATATTAATCCCACATTACATTTCACAACCTGTCCTCGACATGACATTACATACTCAACACTGATTGCATGCAGAGCTAGTGTTTATAATAACAAACAATACAAAATGAAATATGTGAACGTCTGTCCAGGACCCTGTCTGAACTGAGAGGGGAAGAGAAGATATTTTTCTTGACTATTAGCGGACCATCCGCTATGCCTGGGGCTGTGTGCGGCAAATCAGATCAAGCCGCAGATTGCCACAGAGATCAAGATCCATCTGCTCGGCTTTATGCACCAATTGGATTATAAATCCTCAGTGCAGCACCTTGAGTTTACAATAATGACAGGACAAAGGAGACGCTTGTCTACTTTGTTATTGTCTATAAAAATACTTCACAATGAAAATTTTTTATATTTATAAAGTCACATACTAGCTTTCTTATAAAAGCACTGTGTTACAGAGAAAAATATAAATAGTCAGCCATGTGGAATTAAAAAATTTGCTTTAAAAACATTGACAGGTTATATTTAGCTCATTGCTATCCTGGCCTTTATGACCTTTATGTTGAACACTCATCATGACCAACATGGAAATACAAAACACTAGCAGAATTTGATTAAGACTAAAAGTGCTCAAGCTAGAGGAACTACAAATGAGCAGCAGATCCCAGCTTTCCTTTTGACCCCAGACTCTAATTACAGTCTAAATCAAGTCTGGCTGGAGAGGTCAGGAAGTAAAGCACAGTCTTCCAAAACTCCACAATAAACACACTGTTCAACATCCACCTGTCAGTGGGTCTGTGTGTGTTTTCCTTCACCTGTGCTTCTTGATATCTGTTATTCCATTCTTCATATTCCCAAGACGCTCCGAAGGATTTTGTCTACAACGGAAAAACAAAAATGTATTACACTTGGAGGAAAGTGCTATCTACCCTCTTCCGCATACATGAGCTCACACATGCTGTCAAATGATTGGTATCTCTCCGACTGACAGGGGAGAGAGTATGACATCCCTCCCACCCAGACAGCATGGCAAGTTTTGCAATCTTGGATTCCCGGATGGTTGCGGCATTATTAGATTCAAACTTGCGATCTCCCAATCTCCCCAATATGGCAAGCGCTTTTCTGTTGGACGGACAGGTATGTAGTTAGGAGAGTAAGAAATGTCATCTTGGGACTTTCAGATCTTACTTGCAGAGCTTACGAATGAGATCCCCAGGCCTTTTTGTGATCTTCTTTGGGAAGTCCATCTTCTCCATGCCTTTCAGAATGAAAGTGTACGTCATCATCTGATCTGAGCCAGTGAAGGGAGGGCTGTGAGAGGGAGAGGTTTGCTAAAGAGTTACATAGGTTCGTGTATAGTCTCTTTCACAAGCATCATGTGTTTTTCAATGACACAGAGAAACGTTATCCTTTGAAAGAATTTGCCCAAACTCTGTTGACAACTCCAAAAAGTAATAAATGGATGGTGCACCAGATGAAGAGTGCTTTAGGAGTGTTTGCTAATGCAGTATTGCCCAAATAAACATTACCAATATATATTTGTGAGATTCCATCTATCACAAAAAAAACAGCTAAAAATGTATTTATTCACAATATTTAACTAGCTTTTATTAGTTGAATGTAACTAAGCACTTTACTTGCACATGACCTTCATATTATTATAGTATTCTTGTACTTTTACACATTAATCATATATTTTTATATTTAATATTGTTATTATTTTCTTTTTCTCTCACTTATCAGGTAAAGCATTATTATTATTACTTCCTTATTTTTAGTATTTTATTTTTGACTACCTATTGTAAAGAAAAAATTATTTCTCTGTTTTTACTTACACTCTGTTAAAGCATTTTGAGATTCATTTTAAATGTATTAATGGTGCAGAAAAAGAAAAATTGACTTGCATCACATAAATGCTATGACCAGAATAGTAATTGGAAAAAAATAGATATATATTTGATGCCATCATGCATACATAGATGCAGTCAGCTTCAGATTTATGGCACCCTGCAAGAAAATGAGCAAAAATGCTGTAAAAATATACATAATCTTTCCACTCAAACAATTTTTAAAATGCATTTTAAAAGCATTTTATGGAAAAGCATTGCAAGAGATCCAAAATATTCTATGTGCCATTAGAAACACCAGAAAACTCCATATATTATGTGCCATACATTCCTTTGTTATCCATCACCATGTGCAAAACCAATAACATGAGTAACAGATATAAAATACAGGGCATTCAGCTTCACAATTTAAAAAAAATAAAATAAAAAATGTGAAACATATATGCCAGGAAGTGAGTATACAGTCAGGTCCATTTTTATGTATTTTATTTTATTTAAGTATTTCTATAGTGACAATTTTCGTAATTTTGCCTCTGTACACCACCACAATGGATTTGAAATAAAGCAATTAAGATGTGATTAAATTGTAGATTTTCAGCTTTAATTCAAGGGGTTTAACAAAAATATTGCATTAACCATTTAGGAATTACAGCCATTTTTTTACAGAGTCCCTCCATTTTTACAGGCTCAAAAGTAATTGGACAATTGACTAATAAGCAGTTTTATGGCCAGTTGTGGCCTGTTTCCTCCTTATTTCATGACAAATTAAGGAGAGAAAAGGTCTGGAGTTGATTCCAAGTGTTGAATTTGCATTTGGTAGCTGTTTATGGGAACTCTCCATATGCAGTCCATTCAGGTTTTGATGCAAGTGAAGGAAGCCATTATTAAAAAACAAAACAGACCTATCAGAGAGATAGCAGAAACCTAGGTGTGGCCAAATCAAGAATTTGGGACATTCTTAAAAAGAAGGAATGCACTGGCGAGCTCAGCAACACCAAAAGGCCTGGAAGACCACGGAAGACAACTAAAATGGATGATCTCAGAATTCTTTCCTTGTTGAAGAAAAACCCCTTCACAACATCTAGCCAAGTCAAGAATACTCTGGAGGAGGACGGGGCATTGTTGTCAAAGTCTACAATCAAGAGACGCCTTCATAGATGCAAACCACTGGTAACACTCAGGAACAGAAAGACCAGATTAGACTTTGCTAAAAAAATGTCTCACCAGTTCTAATGCAAGATTAACTTGCACCAGAATGATGGGAAGAGAAGCATTATGGAGAAGGAAAGGAAGGGCTCATGATCCAAAACATACCATATCATCTGTCAAACATGGTGGAGGAAGTGTTATTGCATGGGCATGTATGGCTGCTAATGGAACTGGGTCACTGATGTTTATTGATGATGTGACTGCTGATAGAATTAGCAGGATGAATTCTGAAGTGTATAGAGCTATACCTTCTGCTCAAATTCAGTCAGATTCAGTAAAAACTGATATGACAGTTGGATAATGACCCAAAATGTACCACAAGACCCAAGAGCTTCTTAAGGCATAGAAATGGAATGTTCTTAAATGGCCATTTTCACTTACTAAAGACAAAACTGAAGGCAGAAAGACCCACAAAAAAGCAGCAACTGAAAGTGGCTGCAGTGAAGGCCTGGCAAAAGCATGTCAAAGGAAGAAACTCAGCATTTGGTGATGTCCATGGGATCCAGACTTCAGGCAGTTATTGACTGCAAAGGGTTTGCATACAAGTATTAAAAATAATCCCAATATTTATGATTATGTTAGTTTGTCCAATTACTTTTGAGCTTGTAAAAATGGAGGGACTCGAAAAAATGGCTGTAATTCCTAAATGGTTAATGTAATATTTTTGTTGAACCCCTTGAATTAAAGCTGAAAGTCTACACTTCAAATTGCTTCATTTCAAATCCATTGTGGTGGTGTATAAAGGCAAAATTACAAACGTTTTGTCACTGTTGAAATACTTATGGACCTGAATGTATATGAACAAACACCTGTGGGGTGCAAATAATTTTGGTCTATAAAATTAAGTTTTTATGTTTGAAAAAAAAAATTTTAGTGTTAAACTAAAACTATACCCATGATGATTAGCTCAAAATCATTAATTTGCTTGTGTTATTTGTTTTTCCTCATTTTCATGAATGAAAATAATTTTGGATTTCAATTAATATTTTTACAAAATGGATGATTTGTTTGTGATATGTGACTATTTTGGTCACTTGAAAATAAAAGGACAATTCCATTTTCAAATTACTGTTTTCTTTTCTTAGACAGGAAAATCTTTCCTTTTTGGCTCGGTTACTTGGTAACTTAATAACACCTAAATAGGTTTTGTGGCTCTTCAAAGCTGATAATCTCATTTTCAGTCATTAATAAAGGAGCCAGTGGGATATTTGGTTGGTACAAACCTTCCAGTCAGAAGTTCAAAGATTAGGATTCCCAGAGACCAAAAGTCCACACTGAGGCCATGGCCTTTATTCAGAATAATCTCCGGTGCAACATACTCAGGAGTCCCACAGAACGTCCATGTCTTCTTGCCACATTTGACCTTCTTTGCAAAACCAAAGTCAACCTGACAGATAAAATTGAATAGAGTGAACCATGCAGTGTCCCTATTGCTAATTATCCAGGTATCAAAATATCAGCAGCCCATTAACGATTAAGCCTACCAGTTTTACATATCCATCTGAGTCCAACATGAGGTTCTCAGGCTTCAGATCCCTGTAAATTATTCCTTTTTTGTGAAGGTACTCAAACGCTTCAGTCACACAACCCACACAGAACTTGGCAGTATTCTCATCAAAGCTTCCCCTGAAAATATCAGTGATAAAAGAAGTCAGTGAGAGTGAAAGAGAGAAAGATCTTTACATTGGTTGGTTATATTCAAGCTAACCTGTCTCTCAGCAGACTCCAGACCTCTCCACCCAGACACGCCTCCAGCAACATGTACACAAACTTGCTGTCCCTAAATGTACGGTACATTCTAGGGGGGAAAAAAATCATAAAAGTTTTAATTACATCATTAAAAAGTGTTAAAATATCTATACATGTTGGCATATAACAATCTCCAGCAAGCACAAAAAAGACTGAGCTCTCAATTTACTAAAAACAATTTACTTAAAAAATTTTGTAAAAACTTGTAAGCATGATAATCACTAAGAGCAGACTGAGCACACTGAGAAAAATAGCAGGTTGTTGAGATGTCACTGCCTTTAACTGGTGTTATAGTGAATTATGAGCATGTGCCATTTTTGACTTTTAATTTGAGTCTTTAACAAGTCACTTACAGAACAGAACGTGCCGCAGCTATCAACCATCAACCTAATTTACATATTATTTATTTACATATTGTTTATATTGTTTATATTGTACATACTTTGGGAATAATTCATGCAATTATATTTGTAAATCATTCAAAACATGTTCACTATTTGCGTGTACAATCAATCCCATTTGCATACATGCATTATTTGGGATTTTGGCAAAACAGGGCATATTTGGGGAAAAAACTCAGAAGTAGTATCTCATCTCAACTAGAGATGTGGGTGAAAATGTTTTTTCTTTTGTTTGTGCCTGCCCACAATATATTTTCTAACAAATTTAATTGGTGCTTTTTCCCAAAATATAAACAAACTTTAGCCTGCCACTATGTGGACCAAACTGTATTATAATCATTCATTAATACATTGTTGACTAATGCTTCTCTGCATACATGCTGTTGAACACATGTAATTGCTTAGAGCATTCCATTAATATGAATGAGCAAGCATGACACACTGTAAGTACAGACTACTTTAACATACTTGACAATAAAAGGGGAGCAGGTCTCACTCAGGATTCTCCTCTCTGAGTGAATGTGTTCTTCCTGTCTGTTGTCCACAATATGACGCTTCTTAATACACTTCAGTGCGAAGGTCATATTCTCATTCTTCACTTTAACCTGGTGGAAGACATACACAACAGTCAAATACATGTCAATGAACTGCCTTTCTATAATGTTTTCACACTACTTTATATTTTAAACCTGAACCAAAATCATGAATATAGATATGGGAACACTGGGTGCAAGGCAGGAGTACACCCTGGGTATTCACACACTCATTCACACATAGGGTCAGTTTTGACTAGTTGATCCATTGGAATTATACAAAACAGTAAGTATGAATATGAAACAACTGCTCACCAGTTCAACCCTACCAAAGCCTCCTACTCCTAGAGTAGCGATGATCTCCAGGTTCCTGAAGGAAAGAGAGGAAGTAAAGTCTTTCTCTTTGAGCTGCACCTGATCATTGGACAAGGGAGAGCTGGGAGTACTGCTTCCTGGTCTCCTGCATAAAAGAAACAACACAAAAACCTGTCAATGTTTAATATTTCTCTGAGATCAAATATAAATTGATGCTATAGTGTACGTATTTGTGTGCCAGCCTTGGAAAACCCTTTTACATGGTGAATTTTAGCACATTTCTACAATTTATAGTTCTGAGAACTTTCAGAAACTGAAATATGTTTCTCTTTTGCATGCATTTCAAACAGAATTAAAGTTACAGCATTTAAAGTACCACCAAAAGCAAAAAGGCAGCAAATGGCATTTAAAGAGTTATTTGCGCAGGTTCATCTTAGGAATTTTGTGAGTTAGCATCTGACTACAAACTGAACTGATCAGGCATATGTCTGTTTTGCTACGCCGTGCAGCTATTCAAAAAATCAATCATAACATAACATTCTGCCGCAACAGAAAAGTATTCGAGATATCGTCCAGAGAGCACGAGTTCAAATCCCAATAGTCACACAGCCATCCATGGCCAGGAGTCCAACAAAACAAAACTGGCCTTGCTCTCTGGGTGGGAGGGATGACATGCTCTCTCTCCTCTAACAATCACAGAGATACTAGCCAATCATGGGGGTCTCTGAGCTCATGTATGTGGAACAGGGCAGATAGCACTTTCCCCCGACTGTGTTGACACAGCTTGAGCAGCAGTTTGAAAAGATGTGGCTGGCTGGCTTCACTTGTCTTGGAGGAAGCACATGTTTGCCTTCACCCTCCCTGGCTGTCATGTGATAGAGAAGAGCTAACTGGTGGATGGGAATTGGCCAAGTTAGGAGGAATATCTGGGAAAAAAAATTTTAAAAATCATGTGGCATTCACTTTGTGAAAAAATCACAAGCAAGGTATTAGACCAACTGTTTTTTCTGATGTGTTTGTTAAACTGGATACTTACCGATCATGATCCTTGCAGGATAGCCTAGGCAAGATTAAGAAGTAAATTTTAAAAATTCCATCTTGTTTTGGTGAGATATATTTATGGTTAAGGTGACATAGTATGTTATAGGTGGAAAAACTCAAATTTGGACGACACCTGCTTTTTCATCTTTTGTGGCTGTTTTGTGCCAGAATTCAGCCACAGAGACATTTGACAGGTTTTTCCCAGACCACCATATATTTATTATTGTCTTTGAGCATTAATACTTACTCATGCCTTGAGTGGGTTATACTGTATATACATGTACATATATAGCAATACAACTAAATATAGATAGATATACCTGCAAATATATACCTGCTTTATACATATTATCATTATAGCATTATTATCATTATTCTCTGTATATGTTCTGTCTCAAGCTGGGACACTATACACACTGTCCATGTTTGTTATTACATCTTGCAACAGCTGTGCATTTTAAAACACCTGCTTACAATTGCACCACTCACTTTGCATTTCTCTTCTTGTCATCACGGGCTAAAGTCTCAACATAGCCTTGAAGATATTTCTTAAGTTCATCAAAGGTGCCAACAGTTTGAGTGAATGTTCTGGGAAGAGAATAATAAAAGTTATTAGAGAACAAAGTCAACCTACGCATTAGTAAAATGGAAAAGGGCTGTAATGTTCTTACTCCCTGTCAATGACGAGGCATTCAACTCCATCCTCATCTGCAATGATATTAGCTGACCTGACATCATCACTGCAAAAAAGGAGGAAATTACATCATGTCTGTAATTCTAATGTAACCCGAGGATTGTTTGAAATCTCATTCTGGCTTCACTGGAAGGAAGAATCATGTTAATTAATCATTAATGCAGTCTGCTATCAGCAGCTAATATCTGAAAGTAATGTGTGGCATAAGATTATAAAGAGAAAAATGTTACCTGATGAGGGCCTTTTCTCCAAAGTAATCACCTTTCTGTAAAGTATTGATGACTTGGGGCTCCTTGTGATCCTTAGTGCTTTGGGTTACTTTAATCTGAGCAGAATCAAGAATTAAGTATGACAAATGGAGAACATATTGCTTGTCCATCATTTATGGTGATTCACCAAACATAAGTGATGAATCGTGATCCATTAATACTAATTAATGAATCCCAGTGGAACACTGTTCTACCATTATATGACCATATTCATATGTGAGGAGAGAACCATCTAGAAAGCTGTAGATCATAACCTAATAGTCATTCTTTCATTTTGAATCCAATGTTCAAAATATTGTCACAACACAAAAAACAGGGATCATCCAGCTATTAACCAACTTCTCTGTAATTACATATCAAATGTATTCCAAAGCCACTGAACTTCCGTGTCTTTCCTCTCAATCCATGATTGGACACATAACTCCTCTTGTAATGTGATCTACAGCTGACCCTCTTGACCTAATAGGCAGCTTTTTGGTGGCTAACACTAATGGGCTTATTCCCAACACGCCGTCTTGGACAGGGTGGCGACAGGCTGACGAGAAGCATCATTTCCGGCACTTAAATCGGTCTCAGAAAAAAACATCTGTCTTCCCCATTGCAGTCAGAGTTGCAGCTATGGTGGGGGCCCACCAGGGGATCATGACCGGGTAGCTCATGATAAACAGTTCCTGTTACTTCCCAGAGGAGACCTCTGTCTCTTAACCCCTGCAGTGTCAGGTTACTGATTTATCTCAACATGCTCTACCTCCCACAGAAATGGACACACATTTGCTCTATAGCTCCAATATAGTGGTGTTGAGGGAAAGTGACCATAGAAGAAGCCACATGAGAGGTCCTTTTTTGGGTAAAGATGCCAGATTTCAGCTAGAGGGGTTAATATTTAAGGAGGAGGAATGAAATTTCAGCATTAGCCACAGAGATTTCCCAAAATACAGGCTGAAACTAGTTCTAGCTTGGTGGAGATTATGCACAAACTGCTAACATCTGATAATCCAGAATCTTGAATTAAATCCAATATGTGTGCAGTGATGCTTTTACCTTTCCATTGGCGATGATGTAGAATGTGTTTCCTTCCTCTCCCTCCCGAATGACATAGTCGCCTTTGTCATAATACTCCTAATGAGGAAATACAAAGAAGATCTTATTTAGCTATTGATTTCCCATTGAGTCAGTGCCGCCGTGTTCCTGTAGGGATATTCTCAAAGGGATATACAGGAAGTCTGCAATCTTTCACTCAGAGGTACACAACGAAATTATCTCTGATAAAAATAAGTTATATAATAAAAGATATAACTTTATATCCAGACTTCAAATTCCCTTATATTCACTTAGGAGGTTTAGGGCTGTTGAATGACATTCAGTCATTCTCATTATACACTTTTTCCTCTTAATATCACTTGATTAATATCACTTAATTTATAAAATTCTGAAATTCCTGTTTTTCAGAGACAAATATGAAACCTTGAAACCGTCCACTTAAACAATGGGATAGTCTTAAGATATACCACTGTAATTAACACTACGCTTCCATTCTGTGATTAGTTGAGACATAACTCTAAATGACCTGCAATAGAGATAATCAAAACGGTATTCAAAATTATACCCCAGCTTAACCAATTTCACCATCCTTCACTATCCTTTTGACAATCCTTGGAATAGAGAAAATGATTATCCTCATCATATAGATAATAGGAACCAGACAGGCAAATGTGAGTTCTTCAAGTCAGACATGTTCAACATCCCTTTGTTGCACCTGAAACAACATTCAGTTTTATCAGTCACAGCCATCTCATGTCATCAGTTTGTGGCTCAGACTCTTACCACTTCTAAGACCATTTTCCAGAGAAATAAAACATTGTGCATCTCATTCATTCCTCTTCAGAAACAGCTTTATCCTAGTCACCATCGTGGTGAATCCAGAGCCTATCCCAGGAATACTGGGCATGAGGTGGGAATACCATCCCATCCCAGAACACCACACACACACATTCACAGACTCATTCATACCTGGCATGTTTTTAGGAGGTGGAAGAAAACCAGAGAACCCAGTGGAAACCCACACAGATGGGGGAGAATGCTGCTCAAATTTCAGCTCATACAATTAATTAATTTACAGTATTAAAGCTGCACATCTTTCGTTACACATTTAAATAATAAATTCACATTCAAATACGTTATTTGGAAATTAGTCATTTGTATTTATAACTATCTTAGCTATGTCTAGCAGAGTCAATGTTAGCTAGATATGCATACAGACTACTAAAAGTGCATGTTCGGCCTTAAATGATTAAATCCTTCTTTAAAAAAAAAAACCCATTTTGCATAATTGATTGAAAATAAAATACTGTCCCAAACAATAGGTTTCCTCTCTGGAAGCTGCCTGGTGTTATCTGAAGGGAACTTTCAAGTGTCACAGAGGAGGGAGGAGTCTGAATTGGACAATGATCACATCCCTGGTGGTGAGTTGTTAAAAGGAACATTATTCCAGGAACAATAAATGCATGTTTACACTGACATTCACACTAAATTACATCATCATTACCTACTACATATTGGTCTCAGTCAGAGGTGTATATCTCTGAGGTGAAACTGGACAGCTTCCAAGCTATACGTCAGCGCCAATCGTGATTAATATTGCTTGCATATTTTTAGTGAACATTAGAGACCAGTTATAGTTTCTTGAAAGTCAGAAAGCCAGTTCTAGTCCTTCTCTCAAGAGTGTGATTCCTATCAATTTATTCATGATCCATCCACGTGTCCTCCTGGCACAGCTCTACAGTCATTTCATCCAAGTTCTCCAAGAGAGCCCTGGACCTTTTTACATCAGGAACTCCAAAACATTTGTCCAATCCAAGACTCTCTCACCACATTCCTTTCCTCACTGTTTAATGATAGAGCTCCATATTATCTGCATTTTGCAGTATGAAACATCTGCACCACTATTGAGTTACCTTACTTCCCATCCCCTTGGGAGGGAATATAATCAACTCCATCTGAATGATTAAATAACAAAATTCTTCCTTTCGAACCTGGGGATACATGATCAAGAGGAATGTCCTTGAAGTATTTTCAGAAGGTGGGGAATGTGAATGGGGTTATTTGACACAAAGCTGACAAAGCCCACACTCTTTTAGAAACGTTCTCTTTGGCCCCATCAGAGAGACTTGAAATAAATCAGTCAGCAGCCCGAATCAGCTGTCCAACAGATCTTTAACAAAGCACAGACTGTGCCACGTTTCTACCCTCAACCTTTAAATCAGGAATACTTTACTTGGCTTTACTATTGTGGCAACAATATGTCAAATAATTATGATAACAATCTACCAGCTCAGGAGATGACAGATGTAATGCCTGCACTCTCCAGCACAAAGGTTATTGATGGGGGTGTGATCATTTTTTTTAGTTCAGGAGAATATCAAGAATAGAGCTAATATCTTTACTTACCACCTCCAGGCAGTCAACAATCTTAGTCAGCTTGTCTTCTGGAAGATTGGCCAATAGTGAAACACTGGAATAAAAAAAATGAAATAAATGAAAAGGAACTAAACATATTTAAAACAGGATACAGATCTTTCTGCAAAAGGTATGTGCTAATGGCTGTAATAAGGATAATAGGGAACAGTTGTGCTTGTTTTTAAGTTACACTTAAATTAGATCCAAAATCCAGTCATGTTTTCTATTTAAATTGTGTATTTAAAGTGAGAGAGATTGTTTCAAACCTAGTTTAGCATCTGCCAATGGGCTGTGGGCCAATTCACCACCCCGAAGAACACAGCATGTTCCAAAATGTTTTATTCCTCTTATACCACATCAATTTGTCAATGCTAGCAATTTTTATTCATGAAAGACTGATACTTTGTTTATTTTATCCATTTATAATTACGTTTAATGTTGTGTAATGTCAGCTAAACAAGATAGTTCCTGTTATCATTTATAACAGCTATAAACAGTCATTCCCTCACCAGCCTCTCTCTTTTCGTTCTCTTGAAGACAAAAAAAAAATGCAGCTTGCTATGATTCTGAGAAATCACAAAGCCCTCTGTCCTGAAGACTCTCCTGTGTCAGAAACCTAATGTTACAGCTTTAGTTCTGACTGTTACAAAATGTTATGTTATGTCACAAAATGTTATGTCACAAAATGTTATGTTAATGTGGAGCATCCGCCATACAAGTCCTAGTGTAAGATGCTACTGTAGAAATTCTAACTGTATTAGAATGAGCTTATTTAAGCCAGAGCTACTGTCAGAGCTTCTATTCCAGAAAATTAATTAAAACCTTCTGACCAATCAGATATAAGAATTCAACAAAGCTGTGATATATACATTTCATTTCACTGTCATAGCCGAGAGAGTGTGATACGTTTGTTATATTACCTTCTGAGGAAGTTGCGGTACTGCTCATGTCTTGCCTCAGCGGTCATTCGCATGATGTTGTGAAAGACCTCCCGGTCAAGAACCCAGGTTCTGACATTACTGGCCGCTGCAAGGGCAACAAAATAGCAGGTGATGCAAAGGAAATGCCTGCATGTTCCCGAGGCTTAGCCTCCTCCTCACTGCTTGAGACCAGATTAACATGTGGTGAACCAGTCATCAAGACACCACAGCTACATCTAATAGAGCCATTAGAAAGTGCTTATATTTTATGGCAGTTTGTCAAATCAAAGGAAAAGCTAGAAATGGTGGTTAAAAGTTACAATTTGTAGTTAGAATGTTATGCTAATCTGCCTGAGCCAAGGCTATCTAACAAATATTGTTATGATGCGTCCATTTTCTGAGGTTGCCTTGTCAGCTTGAGAAAGCAGGAGGTTCACATGAGGTCAGTGCCTTGGGCCAAAACAAATTCAATTTTGAGGTCCAAAGGCTTTGTGCTACAAAGAAAAGTGTTAAGATCTCGTATTTGAAGAGTTTGACGATGTCTAAATCTTAAATATCCTCCACGGCTGAGGTCACCATGTTTAGTTAACACACAGATGAACTGCTAATCTAAACAAGAGAAAACTTTCAGGCTATTTTATTTTATTAAATTCTCCCATACCTAAGCCCAGGACAAATTATATCCATTATCCAACCTCAACACGTGTTTATTTGCATCATCCACCATTTTCTTGTTAAATTCTTAGCATGTGTATTCATACTCATAAAATGAGAACGATTATTTATTATTTCAGAACATTTTTCTTTTTATTGTGCTTCCAATTTAAAACCATTACACAATACTTCACCTTTAACGGATGCAGTCCGGGTACAGTTATATAAAATTGCTAATTCACCAAATGTCGTCCATACTGCAATTGACGTGAGCAGTTTATTGTTCTGATAGACATCCAGGTTGCCATCTGTAAGCACAAAAAGGAACATCACTCAACAGGCATTCACAACAGTGCTTCAATTAGGAAATTAAATTACTCAATTAAATAAAATTAAGTGACACAATATCTCCAATATCGAATCCTGCATTATAAGAAATCATATAGCAATGTCATAATTTTCATGATAGCTGCCATGATTTTTAATTGCCACAACAGCTTAAGCCACGTCCTGTACTCTAGTTATCATGTTTTATTGTGAAATGGTATGACACATATTTTATGAAAACTGTAATAATATATCTTATATCACGGCTGCAGAAATCACTAAATTCTGATTGACTGAGAAATGTGTGTTATTTTCTTTTATACCATAGTACCACTGAATTCTTGAATTTGATTGGTCAGAAGATTAAATTTTATTACAGCAGCTCTGACAGTAGTACCAGCTGCAGTTCAAATCACGGTTATATTCATGCACTAGTTCTAATATGTTACAGTTTCTATAGTAAAACCTTACACAATGGCTTATATGGTGAATGCTCTACATAAAAGGGTTAAAGAAATGTGTAATTTCTGATATGGTTTTCTGTGAGGAGATGTTTGTTTAACATTTTTGGAAGGAGTCTCCAGTGTTAGCACTTTGTAACAGTCAGAGGTAAAGCTCTTGCTTTAAGGTTTCTCTGTAACATGAAAAGGTGCATTTTTTTGTCTTATTAACTTCAAGAGAAAGGTAAAAGAGAGCCTGGTGAGGAACGATTATGACACAAGTGATAACAGGAAGTAATGTTTCACACATAAGCTTGTGATGTAAGCTGTTATGATGTTAAATATTATGGCAGTGTTGATGATAATGTTGATAATGATGATGAAAACATGGCACTGTTATTCAGTGAAATGTAAACTGTAATGACAACTTATGTCAGCATCACCCATAACATGTTTCTGATGTGGTCTTATGGCACAGATCATTTTAACCAAACAAAGAATTAATACTGTGCGTCTCAGTAGTTTAATTCCTTACGGATTCTTACCTGCCAGCACAAACAGGTGATTCCCCGGCTCACCTTGCTTGATGACATACTCTCCTTGTTGGTATGTTTTTTCATACATGCACTCTACCATGTCTCTAAGCTGCTGCCCTTCCAGCCTCTTCAGATATCGGTTCTTATACAAGGCATCTGTTAGGAGCTTCTTCACACTGTCATAAGCATAAAATAATCAGATAATGAGTTTAGATATTGTATAATATATTACCAAAAAACTTGAAACTGTACATCATGTTAAATCTGTGTTGGTCAAACACGTAGCAGTTGTAAATGCTGACATCTCAGCACATCATACTAAATATACTGTATAAATTGGGTCTTTGGTCTTTGTGTAAATGAGGACAGATACACAATGCTCTCTGGGCACTGAATTGAGTTGACAGATGTTTTTGCTTTATTTTTAAATTATTCAAGACAAGCTAATTGAACAGCACTTCAGACGCTTTCTTTCAGTTATCAAATGCACCAGTTCTTCAATTGTCAGTACCAGCAGGCAGAATAGTTAATGAACCTCCAAACGGTATGATTTAATATAATGAGAGCTATCACAACATGGTCCCTATGGAGATTACCATCTGAATGGAGCATCCTAATTAATGATGTATAAAAGGTGAGACGATTATTTTTCTCAACATCATGTAACTGAAAAATCTACCTGACTGCATAAATTACATTGGAGTATACATTGCAGTTTTTTTCCTGACCTTGGCTCTTTCCACACTCGTGCACTCTCAAAGTAGAACTTGGGCAGGCTACTTGAGTCATACGTCCTAGATGACGGTTCTGCAGAAACCCCAGCTTTGGCTCCTTTTCTCTTATTGAGCGTCTCTCGCATCAGGTCGCTGAGTCTCTGACTTGCCTCAGTGGGTGAGTTCATGAGTTCCAAATCTCGCTGTTTCTTCAGAGTCTCCTGTAGACTGCTGAGCTGGAGACACTTGGTTCTCAAAGCATCTGAGATGTCAGCAATGACTTGGTTATTCTGGGCCAGCTGCTCTTCCAGCTGTTTGATCTGTAGCTGGTGGGCACCCAGTTCTTCATCCTTCTTCTTCAGCTGGCTCTCCAACTCCTCCACCTTCATTTTGAGGCGCTGAGGACCACTGCTCGACTCGGTGTTGAGCTTGGATTTGGCCGAGCCATTAACATGTATGAAGGGATTCAGTTTGGCTGAGCTGTTTCCCATTATTGTACTGCATTAAATAAAGCAATGGTTATTTCTTACAAGCCATTAACATATTTTATATATTTGACAATACGATACATTTCATAAACATTAAGGCAAGACACTACAGGTAAATACATCAACTTTGGTTTTCAGATTTTTGCATAAACTGTATCTATGACATGCTTTCTCTTCAATTGTAGCCATTACAAAATAAAAAGAATCAACAGATAAATGTTTATTTAACTGTTTTTGTCCTCTCACAACTACCACATTATCTGAAACTTAGCAACATTGCACAAAGCTTTAATCCCCGCCTACTTGACACAAGCACATCATGCCATACATCCCTGAACAGCTTGTTTCCTGATATATACACTATATTGCCTAAAGTTTGTGGACACCTGACCATCACACCCATGTGTGCTTGTTGAAAATCCCATTCCAGATTTAGTCTCCCTTTGCTGTTATAATAACCTCCACTCTTCTTCTCTAAATTTTGGAGCGTGGCTGTAGGGATTTGTGCTCATTCAGCCACTAGAGCATTAGTGAGGTCAGGCACTGATGTCAAGTGAGGAGGCCTGGGGTGCAGTCGGTGTTTCAATTCATTCCAAAGGTGTTCAGTGGGGTTGAGGTCAGGGCTCTGTGCAGGCCACTCAAGTTCTTCCACTCCAACCTTGGCAAAACATGTCTTCATGGAGCTCGCTTTGTGCACAGAGACATTGTCAGGCTGGAACATGTTTGGGCCCCTTAGTTCCAGTGAAGGGAAATTGTAATGCTACAGCATACAAAGACATCCTATACAATTGGTGCTTCTAACTTTTTGGCAAAAGTTTGGGGAAGACAAACTTATGGATGTGATGGTCATGTGTCCACAAATTATTAGCCATATAGTGTATATCAGTTTATGTGTCATTAGGATATGTCAATTTCCTTTAAAAAACCTTACAGCTTACTCAAGCGTAAACACATGAAACCACATTGTGTTTTTAAAACTGTTTTCCTGAAAATCTCTCTTTTTTCTACATTCAGAACCAAAACCTTCAGATTCTAGATCATTTGCTTTCGTGTCCATTTACACATTCTTTGCTATCTTTAATTAGACAACACTTTTCTGTAAAGGTGTTTCACATTGAAATAAAGTTTTTAATTCTAAACAACATCAAAAGACTAGACTTTTGAAGTATGTAAATCTATGCATATTTAATTAAACCAGACCTCATTTGCAAAAATAAATATAATTTTTAAAATGTTTCAGTATACAGATATACACCTATACACCTGTAGTGTTCTGCCTTATATGGCTCTGATTTTCCATTGAAGCCAATCATTTTCTTTACCATTAGCAATCTATACAGAGTATTACAGTACAAGGGCTGACATTTGGGGTTATAATTTGTATGGTAATGCATGGGTGTGTTATTTTGCTACATTTATGATTTGGTACTTGCATTTGCATATACAGATCACAGCTCTGTTTGATGGTAAAGGTTAGAGGGACATTTATTTATCTATTAATGAATGATCTCCCAAATGTGAAGTGGTAATGAGTGAGTGAGAGAGAGAGAGAGAGAGAGAGAGAGAGAGAGAGACATGGAGATTTAAATGTGATCCAGGACCCCAACATGATTCACCCTACTGATCAATTATTCAGAAGGCATGATGCTATTCAGTAGCTCCCTCACACACCATGTGTTTACAGTATTGTTGTTGTTGTTGTTGATGGTGACACTATTCTTTATTTTCAGCGGGACATTCACTATTGGAATGGGAAAAATATATACACAGCATGTATACAACGCTGGACATTATGCACTGCATACTCCTACTCTCAGCCCAAAACTCTCAAGCATAATTGAGCCTACAGTGTTTACTATAACAGTCATGTGACTTGTAGAGCCGCCAACACACTACTACACCATGCACATGTCCAGTTTAGTCCCAGTCAAAGGACTCCTACACTGAAATAACATTCCTGCTGTATGACCAACACTGAATTCCTCCATAAATATCACATAAATGTGTTTTGTTTGAGGACAGTCTCAAGTCTACAGGATTAAAACATGCAGCAGTAGGTTCATTTCACACGTTTTTAATAACTCTTCTTACTAAAAGTGGGGTAATAATTGACTAAATGTCTACTAAACCATTTCACAACCAAGAAACTTTGTGTGCTTGACTTAATTTTGCTATTAATATAACCAAGATTAGAGATTATGCTCAGATCATTTTGCCCTGAGTGTAACAAAGTAAAATAAAAGTAAAAACGAGTGGGCTAAATTGAGGAAAAAAAGATGACACCAAGCGGGATCCCTAAACATGTCATGATTATTTTTCCATCTATAATGTTTGTAGTGTATTGTTGAGAAAATAAAATGAATATTGTAAATGAATTTGTATTGCTGTCAATTCAGAATAGATGAAAAGAGACAACCATTGATAAATACACTCATAAAATGGGTTTTCTCTAAGTGGTTGTATGTAGAACAGTACAAAAAAGTGTTTCCCTGTCAGAAAACAATCTAAACCAGAAGCTAAGAAGCTCTAAAGGAACCTCTGAAGAAGCATTTTGATCAGAGTATAGTGAACAGGACATAAGGGTTAAGCAGTTGAGCATTAACTGAGACATTCACTTCCTGTGTTTACTGCTCCAAACATGACACAGCAAGTAGAAACTCTCTGAAATGACTGGTTAAAAATGAGTTCCAAATTGTAATTACATGCATAAAGCAGTAGTTCATAATTAAGTTCAGAAATTCATTATTTCTCTCTTTTTAATAATTACACATTTAACTTTTACAGTAACGTTGCATAATGTTTATCACGACGTAAACATACTATTTGATTTGGGAAAAGAGTTTCGTTAATAAATACAGGCAGTACACGTATAGCATTAATAAAGTATATAGTTTATAGTAAGAGCGTACAGTATAGCTGCTATGAAAATACTATACTAACTATAGTTTTATGGTATTAATATTCGCAATAAAACATTCATATTATCACTATAAATTGTGTAGCTCATGGTCGCATAAAATGACTTGAAAACATGACGATAAGTAGCGCTAACTGATTCACTTTCCCGATTTTCCCCAATCTGCACCCCTGCTGCACCTGTTTTATCACACTTCCGTTTCCACGTTTCACTTTTCTAACACTGCACACATTCACCAGCTCACCTGAGTGTGTGTCCGAGCTCCACCCAAGTCTCATCCGAAAGTGAAGAAAAAAAACCTGGAGACACTCCGAGTGATGTTTCTCTCAGTCCGACTCACTGCTGTGTACACATCAGCTCCAAGTGTGTGTGTGTGTGTGTGTGTGTGTCAGCTTCACTGTTTACCATGTGATCTCACTACAGCCGGTAGGGTGTCATAAAACCTGACTGATGAGGATGATGTTTTAATGATGGTGATGATGATGATGATGTTGCTGATGATGTTGCTGTTGACGAAGATGATGATGGTTGATGATGATGATTAAAGTTATACGGAGGGTAAAGGGTATATACGGAGATAAGGAAAATTTCAAAATTATATATATATATATATATATAAACACTTTTCCTAATTAAATAATGTAATACCAGAGGTTTATAAAATAATTCTTAAGAAGTTGTCAGTGATATATGGAAAACAGCAGTCCTATGATTGTTCTCAGTGATGATGATGTTGATGGTCATAATTACAAATCAGTGGCTTTCAAGTGCAACAAACTTTGCTGTCATTTCTGAACAAGATTACAAAATTCTAAAATCATAATCCTTGTAAATTAGTACACAATTTTGCATTTTGCAAGACAGAAACATCTAATCCATTTTTTAAGCTTTGTTTGACAAATCTATGCAATGTGCCCCTGTATAGTTAATCACCCAAGAAGTAGCGGACATTAACCCAGATTCATTATTTTACTATTGATATATTTGGTACTTGAAATGCATGAACAAAAATATCATCCCCTGTTTTGAGGTATTTTCGTAATACTATCAAAAGACACATTATAGGGCGAAATATCTCAAAAACCCAGTTAGGAAAAACAATCAATTTGTAAATTTCAGGATTTAGGGACTTGTGTTGGCCAGTAGGATTTTCTGCCAGTTAAATATGTCATACAACTTTTAAGGGCATAACAGACTACTTTAATGAGTCAATGCAATATGTCAAACTTAATATGGAGCAAAAACAAGAATAAATATTTTGGGCCAGATCAAGATGGACCAAGAACACTTTAACATCCATGGACATCTGAGGTCAGTGCATTACATGCTGCAATTAATGCTCACTGATCTATTTTACATTCCAGTTGTATACTGTGTACAAGAAAACATCCTTGTGCTTTAAAAATCCCCCACTGATCCCATCACAAGCTTACATAATCACATGTTCAATATATAGACAGCAGATAGTGCATCACTTATTGCATTATGTAAAGTAACTGATGCATTTAAGATACATTTAATGTCAATTCGGATTCACTGTGTTATTTGTTCAGATGAGATTTTTGCTTTGAAAGGAGTGTTGCTGTAATCTCTTCCCTTCTGCAAGTCATCCTCCGTATTATATCATCAGTGAAGCTATTTGGATTGATCTGTGTGCATTTAACTGGATCATAGCCAGGGTGTTACATTAGTGCAGCTACAGCTTCTGTCTGTGGAAATAATCAATAATTCAGCACATAAATGTTACAGGAAAAAGCGTGACCTTTAAATCCCTGCAGCTTTGTTTTGCAAACTCTTAAAATACAGTTAAATCTTAGTAATATAAATACTAATGATATAAAAGCGAGTACATTCAAATTGCTGCTCCATTTTTATTTTTGCTAACTTTCTCTGTGAATTTGTTACAACACATTCCAAAGACAATGGGTTTCTCCAATGATTCCAGTGAAACCATGATCTGCAGGGTTTTTTAAATTTTATTTTTATAAATTTACATCCTTCACATAAATATTTAACATGTGTTATTATTAAACTGAAATACATTTGCTCTTAATCTGATCACATTGCATGTTTTACGGTCTTTCATCTACCTCATATCAATTATACACATTCCAAATATCACACCATTTTCTCCTAAAATAAAATTCATCTCAAGTGACTGTATAAAGGTGCCAGTAGATGGAGACAAATCCTTTCTCTGGGACTCTCCCTTTACTTCATATATATACATATAAATAAACCCATCAACTATAACATTAAAACCACTGACAGATGAAGTGAATAACATTGATTATCTCAAACAGTGGCACCTGTCAAGAGGTGAGATATATTAGGTAGCAAGTGAAGTCAGTTCTCGAAGTTGATGTGTTGGAAACAGGAAAAATGGGCAAGCGTAAGGATCTGAGCAACTTTGACAAGGGCCAAATTGTGATAGTTAGATTACTGAATCAGAGAATCTCCAAAATGGCAGGTCTTGTGGGGTGTTCCCGGTATGCAGTTGTTAGTATCTACCAGAAGTGGTCCAAGGAAGGACAACTTGTGAATCAGTGGCAGGGTCATGGGCACCAAATGCTCATTGATGCATGTGGGCTTGCGAAGGCTAGCCCATCTGGTCTGATCCTACAGAAAAGCTACTGTAGCACAAACTGCTGAAAAAGTTAATACTGGCTATGATAGAAAGGTGTCAGGACACACAGTGCATCCCAGCTGGCTGTGTATGGGGCTGTGTAGCTGCAGACCGGTCAGAGTGCCCATGCTGTCCACTCCCGAAAGCACCTACAATGGGCACGCGAGCATCAGAATTACATAGATTTGTAAAGTCTATGTAAGTAATTGTTATTTGTCCTAATAATTAAAATAACAAAAATAGTTGTTATTATTACAAATAGTATCTGCACTGAGTCCCTGTCCTTCACCGATATCAGGGCATCTCATGTTAGGTAACAGGCCACATTACATTTAGTACAATGTCAAGTTGGCCAGACCAAATAATAATTTTCAACACATTCTTTACCAAAAAATCCCCTCCAAATTATGGTTTTGTCAGATATATATGCCACCTTGCATAAGTATTTGCCCCATTTTCCACATTGTGAAGTGGAACTGAACCTGGAACTGAAACTGGCTTATTTAGGGTTATACGTCATGCATCTACACAACATAACCCACAATATTCAAGTTTGCGAAATGATTTACTAAATTAAAAACCTAGCCTAAAAGCCTAAAATAAATATTCACCCCCGCTGCTGTGAAAACTCTGAATGAGTTATTTTGACGAGACAGGGTTTCACTAAGTTTATGGGCCTGTGTTTATTGCTCTATTTTGCCCCTAGTGGAATAACAGAGACCAGCTTCTCTCTTTTTTTTTTTTTCCCAAAATTTCAATTAAGTTCATTATTCATAATTTGATTATATAAATTAATTTGTTAGCCTAGGGCTCCGGGTGAAAGGGTACACAAATTAATTAAAACCTATTAATAAATATTCTGGTTTTCTGTCCAGTGATAATATTTTAAAAGACATTACCGCGGGCTGACCAAGTGCAATAGGTGTTTTGATTCGTTTAGCTGGGCGTCGGTCATATTTGGCTTTGGTTTATTGGTTTAGAGTTTGATAATGGGCGGGCTAAGAGCTCGCGCGGGTGTAGTGATTAGCTAACTAATTGGCGTAATGGCGGATAACAGAAGATATGATAGTGGAGAAAAATAAACTTCAGAAGCTGCACTTCTGTCAGCTTTTCCATTTCTTTTGTTCCATTTTAGAGTGTTGTGAGGATACCCAGAGATTTTATTCGGCTGAAGTTGGTGGCGTTGTGTCTCTTTTAAGTTAGTTTCACATTTACGGGTATTTTCGAACTATTGTAAGACTGTATGATATAAATATGACCAAAAAAATGAAACACAACTACATCCTTTTAATCAAAACTCCTGATTCGGAGTTCAACATTTTTTCAATCCGAGTGTCCGTTTCCGTGGCGCTGAAAGGTTAGGGACCGTCGCTAAAGTGCAGCAAAAAAAGAAAAGTGAAAAGTTTAACATTACCACCCTAGTGAGTTCAGTAGCATCAGCTTTGCAATTTAATCCACTCTAACCAGCTACTGAACACTGACTACCTGAACTTTTTTATTTTATTTTATTTTATTTTATTTATTTATTTATTTTTTGGTACTTGGAAAGATTAGAATATGTCACTAGAAATATAGCTCCAAAACTAGCTGTACAGCAAAACTTGCCTTCTACAACACACTCGTTGGACAGAATTAACCTCATATTTGTAATGAACATATAATGGATTTGTAAATAATTACAGTTATTAAACACTGATACTGGTACATAAATAGAAGATGGTAATCCTATACAATTAATGGATAAGAGTGACTGAGTAGTTGCTATTTATCAAATTAATTAATTACTAATCTAGTTCAATGTCATCATGATATCTTCTGCAAGTTTAATAATGTTGCTTTAAAACAAGTTGGCCAATATTATGCACTTTCTCTACATTACCTTTACTCTTTCTGTATTTTTGTGATTTGTTTTTAAATGGTTCAGTATTTCAATACTTTCACACTTTCTGAATTTCTATTCTGTTTTTGGCTTCTTGGTCACAACACGCATCTCTCCATTCACACTAACACACAGCTCAGAAGCTGGGAAATGGTTTCTATGGAGGCATTTTTTGATCAAAGTACAGAAAATAAAAAGGCTCATAATTTCGAGTTGGCTCAATGTAGATATAGATATAGATATGTCCAAATCTGCCCTGTGCATTCGACTGGGTTTTTTAAATGGTGGCACAAATAAACACAGAGTTACCGAATAAGCACAAAGTTTCCTTAACATTAGCTTTTGGTTCCCCTTTGGTTATTTTTGGAGAATCATGTCATAACATTCTGGGAACATTTCATTTTGGTTAACAAAGTCAGCATTTTCCCCAGAATGTTCAGGTAACTTTAAAACACAACATTCTCTTATGATTATATGACAACTGACAAGGAATGTTTGCCAAAGGCTGCTTTTTAGGTATTATTTTGTGTAACTACAAACTAACCTTCTGGGAACCTTCCAGCGATTGTTCCCATAACATTCTGTTACGCGAAGGTTTCAAAGTTAACCAAAGGTTTCTTTTAGGCTTTCTTTTTTGTATACAAAATAATGTTTCAGGTAGAGACAGACCATTTAAAATTTAAAATTAACATAGAAATTACAGTAGATAGGCCATTGTTTAAAATAGTTCACAGTTCAACGGGGAATGCAGATCAATAACCACAGTCGTAAAGCAAGGAGTTACCGTAGCCCTCCTGTCAGCTCGAATCAGTCTGACCATTCTTCTCTGACTTCTCTCATCAACAAGGTGTTTTCACCGACAGAACTGCCGCTCACTGGATTTTTTTTTCACACCATTCTGTGTAAACTCTACAGACTGTTGTGTGTGAAAATACCAGATGATCAGCAGTTTCTGAAATACTCAAACCAGCTCATCTGGCACCAACAACCATGCAACAGTTAAAGACACTGAGATCTCATTTTATCACATTCTGATGTTTGATGTGAAGATTAACTGAAGCTTTTGACCTGTATCTGTGTTATTTTATGCATTTTGCTGTTGCCACATGATTGGCTGATTAGATAATTGCATGAATGAACAGGTGTACAAGTGTTCCTACAAGTGCCCAGTTAGTGTAGGTAGCCTATATGTTGATATACCTGAGCAACTGGTGATTTATTAATAGTTAAAACAGAATGTGCATTTCTAAAGGATGTTCACTGATTACACTAAAAATGCATGTTTACATAAGGATTCTTTTATTGATATGCTTTTTTGTCTATCAAAACAGTGAAAATACATAACAGTGTGCACAGGAGAGAAAAACACTTTATTTGCATAAAGCTTTGGAAAATTCCCCATAAGCAGAAAAAAATTAACATGGTAAACTAGACATCAGGCAATATTAACTTCTTTAACTTCATATTGTATTCTAGTGCCCTGAAAATGAGTCTGCCTCTCATACAAAGTTGATAAATAGAAAATATTAGAGCAATATCTGGTAGCTACAAAAATGGTTATGTACAAATGAACACAGGACAAAATGTAACAAAATTTGTAAAAAAAAAAAAAAAAAAAAAAAAAAAAAAAAAAAAAAAAAAAAAAAAAAAAAAAAAAAAAAAAAAAAAAAAAAAAAAAAAAAAAAAAAAAAAAAAAAAAAAAAAAAAAAAAAAAAAAAAAAAAAAAAAAAAAAAAAAAAAAAAAAAAAAAAAAAAAAAAAAAAAAAAAA
>CM040998.1:11563306-11584489 GCA_022985145.1 Pangasius djambal
AAAAAAAAAAAAAAAAACATACCTCAAAGTTGACATGTCCATTTGGGAGCCGGTTAGCACATCCTTCATTGAGGAAGATAATGTCCTTGATCAAGAGGCTGAAGAATGGAATAACAATCTGAAAGGAGGGAAAATGCACAATCATCACACAAATAGGTTAAAGGAAGTTATTTTAGTTACTAGGCAAGAACCCAAACAATCCAGGCAGCATTTACATGTGAACAAATCGAGCAACAGAGTTCAGTCCTGTGAACATATAAGGTCATGTTTGGTCTTAGAAGCTGACATACAGATGAAAACTACAAGATGGCTTAGTTAACCTCTAAAGTAGCGTGTCAAAAAGTACACCTGTTTCTACCACTCTAGCGTGCAATTACAGTGACTCATAGGAGGCAGACACCTTGTAATGAAACAAGAGCTCAGCTGTCACGCAACACCTGAGCTGAATTCCCTCACAGCAAAATGCATAATCAAGTTGTGTTTAAACCCATACATAAAGAAAACAACAAGAACAGCCACCACTCTCGCGCAAAAAGAAATTCTAAAGCAGAATTTTGGATTTAAATTAAAATATTGACAGGTCAGTAAGCCTTGATGCCTAAACCAACTTAGAGCTGATAAATGTCTCATACTGGTGAGGCTACATATTAGGGAACAATATGGTTATACACTTATAATAAAGAGTTTCATGTAAACATTTACATCACTGACATCATCAAGATTAAAAAAGATTAAAAAGAAATGACTAGATTAAGATTTTAAAAAATATTTTAAAAAAATACTACTCAATGTTGGATGTCATATGTGGGATTGAATTAACTGTGATTAGGCTGCGAATGTCATATTTTAAATACATTTGTTATATCTTTGTAGTTTCAATTCACCACAACTGTACTACAGAGTGATAGGATTGTTTTGTTGCTGTGGAACTACTGTGAGTATGTAAGATGAGTCAAACTTGAGATAAGCCAAAGCCAGGCTCAGAAAATATTAACACTAGGCCCAAAGCTGATATTGGCCCACTATGTCTTCTAACAGAGAAATAAATAGAAGGACAAAGCCTTATCTGAAGAAACTGAACTACATTTAAAATTTTGAGTAGGGCAAGTCATGTATCTACATTTACTTCATGTGCTTAAATGCAAATATAGAGAAACTATGAAGAGTTAACAGACTTCTACAGTGATTAGCTAAGTTGTTTATAGTCTGCAGTCTTTTTGTAGAAGACGCAACATGATTTGCTTTTGTTCCGGTGTGTCCCCCTGAGTGACAACCAAATCCAAAACAGATCTGATTTGGGCAAAACAAAGTTGCAGAGTCACCACTACTGTGAGGAGAACACTCTGTCAACAACCACCCCCGCCTAATGAATAGGATAGGAGGGTTGAACATTCCAGGGTTTCTTGAGAACATTCTGTCTTCTGACCACAGAAAATACAGCTCCTTCCCACACCATTTTCACAAAAGGCCATCATCATCTCAGAGAATGAGGCAAAAATGTGACAAAAACTGTCAGTGTTTGTGTCTAAATGATGGAATGTAGCATACGTCCACTAAACGCTGTATAACTGAGGGCAGTCTGGAGCAAGTCATCCCGCGTCAACATCATTCCTGGAACTGGCTGGCTGCCATGTTGTTCCAGAGAACAGAACATTTTGAGGGAAAAGCAGCACGTCCCTTGTGACGTCTTGCCCAGAAGATTCTGACCCATTTATGGCTCAGTCCATCCACCCTTTGCCCTTTGAGGACGATTCATTACATAACATGTTCTGGCCGGAGCTGAGAGCAGAGGCAGATTGGTGAGAATGTTGGGAGCGCTTGATAGCAGCAATAACAAAAAGCCCATAGAGGGCAGTGTTACAGATTATCTCAGTTCACAATGTTCCCAGTATGGTCCTCGTTTTACAGCTGGCTGAAACATTGTCAGCTACGATCTTGTGATACAATCTTTCTGTGTGTCATTAAAACAGTGTACTTAATTCTTATTACTGCAAATATGATCCTGTTTACTGATTACGAGTGTTCGATATATGTCGGACATGTCACAAGCAGTAGGACAAAAACAAGGCAGATAATAATTACGAATGTTCAACTATTTGTGTGGAAAGGCCCAGTGGAACAGAAGCGAAATGACAGGCTTAAAAAAACAAGAAAAACTTGTGCAGCGAGTATGTTGTTGACTGACAGCACCCTTACCTTTTCTCTGCTGGTATGCGCAGTTATAGATCTTTGTGTGGCCCCACGTAGCGCTGTTCTGTAGTTGTAGAAGTTGCTGGACGGGTCCATCTGGTGCTGCAGAAAGATAGTGGACAGTAGGACATTAGGCTTATACAACAGAACCAACCCATGTTCTCACTACTTTTCTTGCATGGGAACACGGTAATCGGAGCCATCTTATATAAAGTTAAAATTGCCCCGAGATGTCTAAGTGGTTTAGACATGACCTGAGTGTGAAACAAAAATAATCCCAGTCTAACATGGCAGGATTTCTTCAAACGTCCACTTAAGGATGATGCCTGCAGCTTTAACACTCTAGGTTTTGACAGGGAAGACAAAGGGCCACCTAAACCCTTTAATCTTCAAACCCTCAGATCTCCGAGCGTGTAAGGAAAGAGAGAACATCGCTTTACTAGCTCCTGTCTGCTGGAGGGAAAAAAACATCACAGAGTGATGGAGCACTGAGAGTATGTAGAGAGCAAACCCCCTGAAGACTCCTTTCCCAAACTGTATTTACACACTCAAATGCCAGAGCTCTGAAATCTGGGAAGAACCCTGTGACTGTGGTGGTTTAGAAAAGGGGATGGGTGTATGTTTACTTTATAAAAGTCAATTATTCAGCTTATTGACTCTAAAGGTGAAGCAAAACCTGATAATCATTTGTAGATGTTAAATAAGCAGCATGTAGGAAGGATCAATTGTTCAACATTTTCAAGCCCACTTAAAGGCTGAACTATGAAGCCACAGAATATTTAATTGGAATGAATGGGTGTGCGTATTGTCATGGGCTGAGCACCATGCATACATGAGTCACTTGGACAGCATCAATAACATGTTTGGAGGGCTGCTATAGAACATGTGTAGTGATTAAACTTTGTTGTGCTCCTCTTGTTATTCCAACTCATGCTCCTACACATGCATATTTCACACCTATAATGCTTCAAGACCACACACATGCACATCTTAATATAAGTAATAAAAAAACATAAATAAAAAAAAATTAAATACCAACCTCCAGAATATCAAACTTGGCTGTTTTGACCTTGGCCCAGGTCTTTTTTAGCCGTGATACCGGACTCATATTCATGCCAGCTGTAGAGAAGAGACATACACACACATCAGGTCAGCACAGGACAATACCCAAGTCCCATTTCCTGCCAGAGCTGCAATTTCACAGCTTCTAATCCTCAGGAACAATAGCATTAGTGGGTGCATCACTTCCCCCTAAAAGTCTGGTTAGTATTTATTATTGAGGCGAACTTTAACTGATCGAGATCAGCAAGACTAGAGCAATGAGATCATCGCATTAGTGAGACTCAATCTGTACTACACTGATCCATCTAGTGATGACCAAAGCAAGAGTCATTCAGTAGTCTTTATCTGATAGCTGAGTGACTATGGTGGCAGATGATCTTATGGTTTCATTCTGGAGGATGGCAGGCAGGGAATGAAGCAAAGAAGATTTACAATGACTAAGGTCTGTATCACATTATTTTTTATTCTCAGAAAATTGATTCTACTCATTCTACTTGTAAATATTTTTGTAAAGCAGCCACGCTGTTTTTTTTCCTTCTTTTTTACCTGTAAGTTGAGAAAGACATTGCCGTCACCCCAAACAAAAAAGCTGATACCATCTACAGACAAGTTTACAAAAGAATCCCATTTATACTGCTGACAGGTGTTGGGTACAGATCTCTCCCATCTCCCTCCTCTGTCTACTGTCTTTGAAAATGGTGAGAATAATGTTCCGGCCTCATGCCAGGACGCGTGCTCATGGCCCATTCACTCAGCACAATGATCTAGCCTCCACACAGTAAACCTTTCTCATGACTATTTTGTTCTCTGCTGCTGACTCTAATATGTGCTGTCTCTCTCTCTCCAGGGAAAAACACTTGTGTAAGTATTGGCCTGTTGGTTTGCCTCTAGGGAAAGTCCTAGAAAAGGACAGCTGGTTTCACTCCTCCTCCCATCTTTCCCTCTCTCGTCTATAGAGATGGTCAGTGCTGACCATCTGTGTGCAGATCCCTGGCTCCAACCCAGCAGCTGCGTTTTCGCCCCTGTACGCTGTAGTAAGGTTAAACTAGTCTACTATAGATCTAGAAAGGGTGCATTTTATCACTGTTACCATAGAACTACTAAAAAGAAGGCCCTGCATTATGCTAACTCATTAATGTGATTTGTCTTAAAACATTTCAAGAAAAGCAATAATGTTCATGCAGAATGACAGTTATTTCACAATTATAAAATGATTACTTGTTTTTTCAAAAGGCTGGCATTCTTGCATCTTTATCATGGGTGGTACAACGGATTGAAAAGTGAACAATCCAGCTGAACAAACACTTAACTAGATCTGTAGGCAATACAAGGTTTTCTACAATAGCTGAAAAAAATACACAAATTAAGCACTCACAAATGATGGCCATGAGAGAGTTGAAGTTGCCAATATTGAAGCATTCCCGTGCCACGTCGATGAAGAACTCAATGACGCGAGCTCGGTGCTTTTTCTTTCCATGCTGCACAAAGAAAAGCAATGTTTATAATGCAAGTTGTAAATGCAAGGACAAAATATCACCACAGAAAGCAAGGAGTATGTTTTGTTTACTAATAACAAGACACTCCAACAAAGGACAACCCTTCCCTGGGGTTAGGGGGAAAAAAAATTATACCTGTAAATTATATAGCTGCTCTGACGTTCTTGTGCTTTGTAATTATCTCTCATTATGAAAGGCTTCGTGGCCTAATTTGCATAGGTAATTGAAGGGCATAGAGTGAATCTGTCCTGATAAAATGAACTCACCATGCAGATCTCAGTGGCTACCAGGTAGCTCAGCCTGTTGAACCACTCCACATACGCCTCCAGGTTGCTGGCTTTCTTGCGATCAGCAAAACAACTCTGCAAAGAGATTTTTCACAGCCATAAATAAGTAGGTGCGAAAACAAGATTCAGACATGCAGACAGACATCAGTAATATACTTATTACCGAAAAATGGCAAAACGCAACACCTCCTGACCAGTCGAAACTGAGAATTATACCTGGTATAATACAGGTTATTTAAGAAGGAATGCATATAACCCCTGTTTGAATAGAGATTTAAAAAAAAAAAAAAAAAAAAAAAAAAAAGAAACCTAATGGCTTATAAGCCCAAACACAAGAGCACTCCATTAAAGAGTCACTCACTGAATAACTCGACACCCTCTGTGGGCCATGACTCACACAGGCACACAGGGTAAACACTTGTGTTTTATTTTCTTGAGTGCGAGTTTCTAACTTTTTCTCCTGCTCATTCCATGCATTCCTCTGCATTGATCATGCTACTCCTCACAAAGGGTGGCCCAGCCTGATGTCTCTTTTTGATGGACAGCCTCATGGAGGCATGTCCGAGACTCGAGCACTTGAAAGAGACTGCTAACACCATACAAGAAAAAGCGCGCCAATGCGTCATTCCACTGTCTGTTGCTTAGCAGCTGACAAAGTATTTTCTGACAACATGGCGGGTCTGAGCTGACCTTGTGATGGGAGTTTCATGAGAGACTAGGATATGGCCAGGAGAAAAAAAAACAGACAAAGTGAGTGGATGGCCAAGGTTCTCAGTTTACTGTGAGTAAAAAGTCACAGTATCACCTCGGGGTAATGCAAATATCAGCCGCATTGATTTGTTCACGTTTGGTATTTGTTTTTGGGGACTCTAGAGAGAACTCCAAACAAAAAAGTTCCCAGTCATTTAATGCTTGAACAATAATGTTACCTTTTCATTGTCAAGAGGCTCTTTCTGAACAAAGGCCTGGACAAATTCTTCAGGTCCTATGTAACTCAGTCGCTCCTGGAAAATAAAAAATAAAAAAAAGATGAAGTTAAACTATGTAGGTAATATAGGTATGACTGTAGGACCAGAAAGAGCGATATCACATGAATGCTCACCAACTCAATATGTGTTAGCTGTTGAGCCAGAGTGAAAGTGTCACTACAGATGGTCAGGATGTCTCTCTGGATAGACTGAGGCTTGGTTTTCAAAATCGTTAGTCTGTCTGACACTGTGGAGTTGATCTTGGCCACGTTTTCCTCGTACTGACTGTGTGTAGTAAGTTTACGGATCAGGGCCTGTATCATCTGCTGCACCGCTTTACGATAGACCTACAGAGACCAAAGAAGGAAAGGCAGAATTAACGCTGAGCATGCACCAAGATTTACAACCATGCTACCTTTTTGTGCTGGCCATTACACAACAATGATCAACCAGTAAATACCAACAGGATGTGGCCTGCAGAGATAAGAAAGATGACAGAAACCTCAAATAATCCTCTTGCAAACATATGAGAAACAACATTATCAGTGAAGACAGGCAGTGATGGTGGCACACAGTGTATGGTATCCTCAGGTGTAAAATGAAGAGTTTTTTTTTTTTTTTCCCCTCCCCATTTGATTGGTCAAGTATTTAATTTAACTGCCACTTGATTTGACTGGTCAGTCAGTTAATAGAACTACAGATCTGCTGAGTTGGAAGGTTACATAAAGACTTCCTGCAGTATTATGCAAGAGCAGTGCTGTCCACAGATATCCTCTTAGAAACCTTCTAATAAAACCGACAGGCTACCCATTTCCTCTCAGAACCATGTCCCCTAGGTCCTGTAATCTAATAACACAAGCTTGACACGGTTCAGGAGAAGCAGTTGCATAACTAGCATGGAGCAATGCTAACATATTACACTGACTGTAGCAAGGTAGGTAAACTGTCTATCTACGACATCTAGCCAGTCTAGATCGCTGACGGGCTTGCTTATTCTGTAAATATGCTCCCTCTGAAAGCACTTAGTTATGCTTGATTTAAAGACTGTTCAGGCAGTTTAATATAACTCAAAAGCAAAGCTGAATTCATAACATGAATTCACGACTTTGACTGTCTTGTCGTGGACCAGAGGTGAAATACAGTTGCCTGGATTTCTGTGAAGCTCTGGAAAGACACATGGGAAACTGAAGGCAGTGCTTCAATCTAGTGATGAGCTGATAACGACAGACTGTTGGTTCTCTGTGGCCTCACAGCCTAGAGGATATAATATGCTGCTCCGGGCTAAAGAAACCTGAATTCCTATAGTCCATGCATAACAAGATCCCCAGGATCATGCTAATTGGTTTAATCTGATACAGGGAGTAAATAATTCCTCAAGAAAAAATGTTTATTAATTTATTTTTTTTTCCAAAGAAGAATTCCTTCTGCTGAGATGAGGCCAATTTGTAAGAAATTAAAAAGGTTGCTTCCTCAGGAGCCACCATATGGGGAAAGCTTCCGGCATCACCACAAAAAAGAGCAAGGGGCAATTATTTTTAGAAACAATTCATGAAGATAACTGGTTGACATTTTGAAGCAGCAGGGAATTTCTCTCTTGTTGTGGAAAGAGCCACTTCTGTGCCGTCTCCTCGCTTGGCGTTGGCATATGTGACAGCTGACCTCGTGGCACGACCTGCTGTGCTCTGGCGTAAACATGGCCTGTGCAAAAGGTGAACTGAAGCCACTGGTCAGGCACAAATCACAGAGCTTGGTTACACTGGGCTCTGCTTTCCATATATAAATGACCACATCCATAATGACAGTCTCAGCACACAGAGACTCTAAAGACCAAACTGTGGTCTGGAGACAGATGTTACAATGTTTATTCTAGGCTCAATCAGCCAAAAACCAAGTTCTGCAGCACAGTATCAAGCTCTTGCTACTGACTGTCTCCAGACAACTAAGGAGGTATAGATGAAGGAAAAGCGTACAAGCTATAACTGGAAACTGCAGCAGGAATGCAATTGTGATGAACTCCTAGTTCATTACAAGTCCTAGTATGTTAGAAATGCTACTTACAATGCCAGACGCTCCACTGTATTGAACAGACATAACATTGATCCGATTCACGAATTCATTCCTACCACCAACAGTCTGCACACTCAGTCAAATATACAGATCTAATAGGAAATCATAAGTGCAACATTTATTGTGATTATGCTGCTGATTGACTGATTAAAAAAAAAAAAAAAAAGACCACTTGAACAAAAACAAAAATACATCAATGTATTAGAAAAGTCATGGGAGAGTAAAATGTTAACTCACTGATCTCCTGTGTTTGTGTTCCCTTTCTTCAATGGTCTGCCCTAACTAGCCTCCTGCTGCTAGCTATTACGCTAATACCAAGAAGCAGCATGAGACCACTGCATAAGGCTTTACTAAATCTATTTTTCCTTCAATATCTTGTTGCAAAATCAGGTTTTCTTGCTGATGGGAACTGTTTTCCTATGCACAGAATGAAAAAAGAACCGGTTGAGATGGGACAATTTCAACCTAATTCATGTGGCATAAATAAATCCATGAAACATGAAACAATAAATCCCATGCAAAAAGGGTGCTACTCCCTGTAGTGTACTACATTTCAAGTGCACTTTATGTGGAGTTTACAACTAACAATATCCAGGATTTTTTCAGTAGGAAAAAAATTAATGCTAAAGCAGTGACATTCAAGTCAGCTCTAATGGAACTATTTAAACGCAGCGTGTGGAGGAGCACCAGAGGAGACAAAAGCGGCCAAACAATAGAGCTTTCTTCTCTCTCTCTCTTCTTGTCAGACACGACAAACTGCTTTGGAACTGGAGAAATGTCTCCCCTCCCCCAAGAAGTGACTCTTGCTTCACCCCACGTGTTGGGACCTCCAGTGGTTTACCGCTTTTTAGGGTGTGCAGTGGGGTTTTGAGAAACAGACTGTCGGCTTTTGGTGCTATAAAGTTATACTCATAGTTGGAGCAGAAGTTTGTGATTGAGTTTGTTGTACTCATATCCTAAACCAAAGCACATTTTTGATGGCACACTCACCTCATCTCCAGTGCTCAACCGATGTGTTAACTCTTTTAGACTCCTCATCATCCTCTCATCCCGGAAATCATAAGGAAACGTCTCTGTCCACTCTGTTAGCAACTGCAAGATCTTGGGAGCCAGTTTTCTGATTCTCATCTAATAAAAATCAAAGAACCCAAAAGATGTCATTATCCAATTAACAAATTCTGGTATTCATGTAATCTAGTGTGTGATTATGGGTATGATATTGTGATCAGAAAATCATTACCTTGTCTGCTGAAGGATCACTGAGCTTCTGATGGTCTGTGCACAAGTGGCAGACTTTAGACATGAGCTCATGTGGATGAATGAAAAGACGGGAACTGAGCAAGAATGTGAAGATGTACGTCCTCTGTGGGTTAAAATGAGGTAGAATTAATTAAACCCTATGCAAATAAGCACACAGTAAATGCACAGAATAATGATTAGGCTTGACTACTGACTGTATATGCTATGTTATGTTTGTAGGAGAGATAAACCAGTCCTCACATCAGGATAGTAAGCCACAGTGGGAACTAAATGCTGAATGAGGGCCTCCAGAGACCCTGACACCAGGTTGTTGTCATGGTAATATAAGCCGCTGTAGTCCTCCTCTTTTGTCTGATAGAGGTTGTTGTTATAGCCACTGGACCCAAACATCGCTGGAAATGGTGGTGTTTGAGGCATTTTGTCCTGTTGAAGGCCAGACAGGATATAATTAGTCCACATTATAAGGAGTCTCGAAAGCCGCATTTGTGGTGCTTTTGGGTGTTTTTAAACGGCAGTCCACACTGCTAGACAAGATTTTGTTTACCATTGCTTGAAACACAAGGTCCCTGAAATCATTATGGGAAGTTGAGTGGAAAATTACTCTTCTTTGGAGGGGCACTCATGGGGATACTTCCTATATGATTAATCTAGATCTGCAAACACTTTGCCTGTTTCACTTAATATCCACTCTGAAGCACTCTGACTGCACATGATCTCACAAACACAAACTTTCTAATCAACCATAATAACACAAAAGGACCGTGTGCACTGCTGGCGTAGTGTCTCCTACGGTGGCTTAGGAACAAAATAAGAGTTTAATTCACTCTTAATTCACGTGGCCACTCAGCACAGCTCAACACAGAGAACCTATTTACTGAGATGAGACAAACAGAACATGCTGACCTCTAAGAATTAGTGCTTCTGAGAACATCACGTACCATGAAAACATTTAAGCTTGTAGCATTAAGAAATGACGTGGTTCGTTCCACAGACTTCTCATGTCTGCCACGTGCAACCCTTCACCCTGGGCGCTTCCTGAGTCAAAGGAGTTTGTGTACTGTATTCAGCCTAATGTCAATTCAAGCTCTAATGTCCTAGGATGAGATGTAGTTCCATCTCACTGCTGCTTTATGGGAGCAGGCAAATTCCTAGAGACGGTGAACAGTCTCAGGAGGACACATGGGCCTCTCAGTAAAGGCGTCCTCAGTCACGGCACAAGGCGCTCAGGGACCTGCAAATAATGGCCAGCCCCAATGGACGCCTGCCTATTCAGGCCCTCATTTAGCTGCAGGCGTAAGAGTGCCAGGGTTAGACACGGGTGTGCAGGGGATAGGGGGTTGCCATACGCTTTATCTACACACCCCTCTTCTTGCCTTTTTCATAACACCGCAGAGATTAGCATTAAAATGGGTGCTAAAAGTCAGAGCTGCGCCCCCACACGCATCTGTTGCAGCATGTGTTCCACAATCTCACCACGTCAATGAGATGAAGAGACGGGAACAATAATCAATGACTATGATTACATCCAATCTTTGAAAAAAAATTTATATGTACCTTAAAACTCTTCAAAGTGTTCAAAGTGACCCTAACAAACTTTAGCTGTTTGTGAGGAGTGTGTCAATGTTACCAAGCAACAAGATACATAAATGCTGACAGTGTAACAACTAGCTAATGTTGGTCCAGCCTGTTACCCAAATTTCAGGGTCATTGTGCTTATGTTTTAACAAGTTTCAGAATATGTCAGTCTCAGCAAAAACATTCCCTACTTCATTGTACTTAGAAGTACTAGTTTAGTGCCAAATCCAACCACACCCAACCTCTCAATTGTCATTTAAAATTCATAAAATGAAATGTTTTTTTTTTTTTTTCATCTAACAGAAACAGTTTTTTGCAGCCTCCATGTGATGGTTGTGACACAAATACATTAATACAGTTTATACACAAAAAAACTATGAAAGTATTTTAAAGCAATTTTGTCATCTAAATCTTTAAGCATATTCTTTTTTTTTTAACAGAATATTGAATAGAATGTTTTTTTAATTTATGTCAATTCAAATTTAGTATACATAATTAAATTTTTAATGATTCAGCTATTAACAGGACTATTATCAGATTATTAGGCTGGATGTAAACATGTGAACATTAGTATCCAGATATTCCAGGATATTCAAGTAGTATCTTACCAGTACTATTGTCAAGAAACAAAGACGAGTGTCATAGTTTCAAACAAATGTGGTGTTTTTTTTCGTTGCCAAGTTTGATTCTAGCCAACAAGAGAGACACAAACAATTAAGGAAGAGATGCCTCAATAGTAATTGTTGTTTTTGTTTACTTATTGGCACCATGGAGGCCCACAGATGACTTGCCAGTGGGCAACATGTAAGATCTTTTGCACATCTCTCCACGGGCCACCAAGACAACATCAAAGTTTGGGAAAAAAAAACCAGTCCTCGCTAGCCCAAACCTTTTTTCAGACTCACAAGACGTGTCAGCTACCGTACAAGCTAATCCTATAAAAGCCTAAAACAAAGCAGCCGCTAATTACTAGTAGGCCAGCTGACCGTGTTTGCTCGTCAGACGCAGGTGCAAGTACTCAGAGTCATGGCTTGTTTCTCCAGTGCCGACAATCCTGGGATTTTTTTTTTTTTTTTATGGGTGGTTGATTACAAACCAAAATAAGAAAACCACAAGTATTGGCACACTACTCTTTTAGCTGTAACCATAAATTCTATAAATAGTCCAAAGACTCTATATATGGCAGTTTCAAAACTGGAAATTTATACTGAAGTCACATGTCGATCATGTTCCCTGTGACGAAAGAAGTCATAAGGGACTTTCTCTTCAAATGGGGAACTCATAACAGCATGGAAATTAGCACTTCTCTATACATGCTTGGAAAATGTAGTGGACTACATCTGTATTCTACACACATCAGCTCATTAGTATCAGGTGGAGATCATGTGTATATATGTTCTAAAGACCCTCACCCTGGCCATGAGGTGCAAAGAACTGACCAAGAGGTTTAGTTAGGGCCACAAATCAGGACAAAAAATGACCTTGGTGACAGGAAACCCATCATTCCCACACCTCTGTGGAACCAGCTGTGCCAAAGCTGGTGCTGAAAGGCAGTTGGAGGGAACTAAGCAAACAGAGCGCCTCCTTGTTTACAGTACATTAACCCTGAAGAATCTCAGTTTGCCACAAGATGTAGAAGACTAAAAAAAATAGCCAGCCAATACCATTACAGTAGTTAGATAAGTCATGGAAACAATAAAACTATTAACAGAGAGCATGGACACTGCAAAGGGTCTGTTCCTGATGTCTGTACTTTGTTTTCTTTTAATGCTCATGATGACAAATGAGATCCTCACTCAGTTTTAGGTTTCTGTTCCAGCACGTTAGGCAGGCATGAGGGTTTGTGTTTCTTGCTGGGAAGAAGGGAAGATCTTATTTCACTGAAATTTCACTGAAATGCCTTGGCAAGCATTGCAGATTTGTATTTGTAATTGTGCTGCTCACTGCTGAGAACCTTTAGTTGCCTGGCAGACACGAATCAGGGGGCCTAACATCTCACTGGTTCATGTTAATCTATTAGAAGGCACAAACAGCATTTGCAACACATGCAGTAGAGTATTCAGGTCATGTAAAAGGTAGACACTCCTCCACAAGGGCTGATATGAACCTGCTATAGGAGTAGAGATTAACTCCAGTATTTGTGAAGCCTCTAATGAAAGGGGAATCCACTTATCATATCTTAGTAGTTAAAATAGACCACAGTAGCCTGTAAACAAGGGAGTATTTATTCCTTCTTCAGCATCACACTTTACCTCTGAAACTGGACAGGGCAGTAGAATTGATATGAAATAGCCTGTACAATCTGTTTCCAAGCCACTCCTGAATAAACACCCATTGTAAAACACCTGCTTTATATCTGAAATCCTGAAATTAAAAGGCTGAATATTTTCTCTTGATATTACCAGTGATCCAAAGCATTAAGATTTGTGCTAGAACACTGGTTTAAATTAAAATCCTTAAATGCAAATCCTTAAAAGAAGTAGAAAAACATATGCATGCGCCTCAGCAGGTTACGCTGCTTCTCTCAGAGCTTGCAAGATTGTCTTAAAGTTTAACGACTTACAGAACAAAACGACACCTGAACACTCGGCAGCCAGACCGCTGTGGTCCGCGCGAGCCACATGAAACCGATCCAGTGATCTCACCTCCAAAGTGTCTTCTAGGCTGAAGTCCAACTCTGTAGTCTTCTCAGTGTCAAAGTGCACCAAGATCAGCTGGAACACGCACGCAACCGCGCTTCAAAATCCGCTGTTTATTGTTTTTTTTTCACCTACATTTGAGTGAAGAACCCAAAGTAACGATAAATCCACAGAATACGCGCTGTGTTCAGGATGAATAATTCCGAGTTCAGTACAAGAGACGCGCTCCGCTCTCGCGCTAGAGTGAGTGTGGTGAAAGAGCGCGCGCTGAGGTCGTGATAGTAGGTGATGACGCGCGAGCTGAAGCAAGCCAATCAGAGCAGCGTCCCGTCCACGGACCCACGGGAGCAGCGCGCGCCCCCGCGTAGGCGCGTGACCGCTCTCAGTGGTAATTACGGCAGAAAAAAAACGCTTCGGCAAACTTGGAAAGAGGAATTGATTTGAAACTGAAAGTACTCTATTTATAAGTGGTGAATTCCGCAGGGTTTTTCTTTCCCTTTAGCACAATGAACCTAAATTCTGTGAAGCCAATATTTGGTGATCCGTATAGTTGGAGTTTCCAGATATAGCAGTGGTTCTCAAAGTGAGCTCAGGGGATCCCCAGGGATGCATGATTTAAAAAAAATGTAGTTAAATTACAACCCATCGTTATCATATCATTTCTTATATTTATTATTGATTTCTTATATTTATTAGCCTGTTTGACTGGTGACTTGGATTGGTTTAAAAACTAGTGTCAACTTGTACCTAATGTGTTATATCAGTGGAAAGTTCAGGAATAGAAAGCTCTACCAAATATACAAAGTATTACTGTACACATGTGAATAATGCTCATGATATAAATCAGTATTAAGCAGGTCTGTGGAATTTATTTTACACTTAAAAGGTCTCTAGCTTCAAACAGTTGAAGAACCCAAACAGCTATCTACAGTTATATGGTTCCTTGTCACACATTTAAAGGAAAAAAGCCACCAATCTTTATACAAGGCTGTTCAAATGACATCTTTCACCTAAATATATGGATCTTTTTTACCCATGATATTTGCTACTGTTCAGAACACCATGTAGCAAACGATGGCATATGACCTGCTCCTCCTGTTCAGAGAAAGGCTTTCCTTCTCTTATTGCAGCTCAGACGATAAGAGCTCATCTACTCAGTTACTTTTTAATAAGTATGCTTCAGTAGTTGCTTGAAATACAATTGCTTACTCGTTTAAAAAAAATCTGTTCATTACAATTTTGTGTATTACTGCCACTAAAAAAAGTTTTTGTTAATAGTGTACCAGTGGTAAAAACTGAGAATTGGTGCTGTAACTGAAACTGGCCTAAACTGAATGCTGGATTGCGCTGAATTCATAACATGAAATACATCTTATATTAAATCTGATCCAATTCTCTGATGTATTCTACGCTGTGAATGCATGATACAGATCTTGCATGCCAATACAAAATGTCATCAAATAGCACAGCAACTTTACACACAGCAAAGAGTGGGTTTGGTTATCACAAGGATCTTGCTTTTCGGTTACTATCGTGTATCAGATGATACTCGGAACTGATATTGGTTTTGTATGGAAAATGGAAAAAGTGCGATTGATAGTGGTGTAGTATTTATTAGCTTAAAATGACACGGTTATCTGGACTGTACTTGATGTCCTCTCATAATATATTTCTTTAGATAATATGAAATTTTTCAGCACCTTCACCCTAAGAAAACTTCTTGGATGGAATCTTAACTTATTACATTTGGAAATTTGTCTCATTCACACTGCCTTTGAACAGATCAGCAGGGGTATGTGCTTCCTGGAACCACAAAGAGGTCTGTGAATTATCTCCTTAATCTGCATCCAAAAAGATCCTGCTAAGGCTAGGTGACAATGGAACTGAACGTATCCTATTTCATTCAGCTACAGAGTGCTACTTTTGACAACAACAACTGCTCACAGCTATCATATTCAACACCTACACTCCAGGCCCATGGTTACATAACTACTGATGAGAAGATCGTATTGTTCTTTGTGAACGTCTGGAGTGTGGAGGTGTGTGGTAATCAGCATAGCTACTGCATCTTAGAATGGACCGTATAAGAAGTGATGCATTTCACAGCCTGGTACGTGTAAAAGAAGGAGGAGGAGGTATATTAAGATCCCACATGGATACATGACCGATTTCACTTCTCAAAAACAGTTAATACCGAAGTCTCACACTAGTTTATAATCAATTTACAATTTCAGCTGTATACTGAAGTTTTATACCCAAGAATCGATGCTGTAATCATAAAGACTGTGCTCATCCCAGGACTCTTCTTCACAATATGCTCATACTGAACATCGTTTCAACACACTTAGTAGGTTTGACTTTAGTTGTAACTACTTTACTCACTTCACAACTACTTGTTATAAGTCTGATTCCTCGCAAGATTAGGCCCTCATGTTGTCTCAGGGAGTTTTTCCTTGCCACCGTTACCTCTGGTGACCTCAGTTGGAGATCTAAATCTACATATAGATTTCTCTAAAGCTGCTGTGCGACAATGTTTAATATCAAAAGCTCTATTCAGATAAAATTGAATTGAACCGAAAGCTACTGTGGTGGGTTTGTAGCGCACCAAATTATTTCTCTGAACTGCACAGGATGATCTCATTTTGAGAGGAGCTGACCATGTTTCTGCAGGCCTCCTTGGGGGCTTCACACCTTTGCTTAGTGCTGAGGGTGAGAGTCTGACTGAATCATTCACAGGTTACAAGTATGGGAAAAAATCCTACAACAGTTGTTCATGTTATTGGTTAGATTTTGGCTTTTTTTTTTTTTTATGATTATTTTTTTATGTTATGACTGTGTCACTCATCAGAAACTATAGAATAACTTTTCAGTGGATCTAGCCTAAGTGTCCTAGAGAAGTGTTTTCGTGGCATTAGTCAAGGAAAGAAATACTTGTTTTATACGAGGCATGCGAAACAATGTGTTTGGAGAACAACACCACACAATTACGCACACACCTATGACGCTTTGGGAGTTAATAATAGAAGTTGTTTACAGAGACATGACATTATGACTCCTTCAGATTACTTTCATGTTCTTTGAAGGTGTGCCACCTTTCTGTGCCTGGATCAGAATATACTTTTCTTTCCTCAATTCACAAACGTATCATTGTGTCTTTCGTAGTACTCAAAACACACATCTAAGAAACTACGAAACAACTACTGTAATTACTGTAATTGCTACATTCTGACCTTGTTTAGAGGAACATTTTCTTCTCCCAGAGGCAAAGAAAGACACAGTCCATGTCATCTATGTTAAGTAACAGTGGCTTTGAAGTAACAGATGAAAAATGCCAGAAAATTTTCTCCTGCTCGCTTTACAATTGAAATATGAATTCTGCTCTGCGTATTTTTGCCTTTGCCTTTCCTGCAGCTCAACCTCAATTCAGCCTGGCTAGAATACATGAGGAATTCATTAGCTTGCATTTACACACTGTCCAATAGTAGTAGTAGTAGTAGTAGTAGTAGCAGTAGGTGTTGTTTTTAACTGAAATTGCTGTTGTCCTTTTGAGCAGATCTCCCTTGTAAAATATTTTGGGTATTTCCATGACTGGGGTGCCAGTTATCCCATTAAACAGATTTTTTTACATTGAATCAAAGAAAACATGCATTTAACTGTTAAAAAAATGGGTTAACCCATCACAGGCAACAATATTGAATTTGTTTATAAAGATTCTTGGCTGACAATGGCCATATTTTTCTCATGTTTAAAGTAACAGGGTTGAGTTTTCTTTAACATAGAATTAGCAAATACACAAAATTGTGGTTAACTAGCATTCAAGCTAATGGCACTAGGACATTAAGGACATTTTACTTACATTTTTGGGGTTAAAAAAAGGTTGTATGTTCAAAGTGACCTCGTTGGTCAGTATCACATTATCTTTGAAAATAAAGAGGAAAAAATTGAGAACTTTCCTTCTTTCCATGACTGTCAGGAAATTATGAAAATTATGATGCAACTTATTGAACATGATGCTGAACATGTGACTTGTGTGGAATTATTCAAACTATTTCAGAGGGGTTAGCGGTTAGGCCACGGCGCTGTCACCGCTGCAGCCTGGGTTCGATTCCCAGCCAGGGAACCGCCCCCAGCATGCAACAACGTGCTCTCAGTGCCGGTTCCAAGCCTGGATAAAATTGGGGAGGCTTGTGACAGGAAGGGCATCCGGCGTAAAAACTGTGCCAAATCAAATACACGGACCAATGATCTGCGGTGCTGACCCCTAACAGGAGCAGCCGAAAGAGGAACAACAATTTCTTAGTGGTGATTGCGTTCAGGTAACAGGGTTGAGTGAATGTTGTAGGACACTAAAATGTCAGTGTTTTTATAGCCTATAATGGCTAAGTCATGGAAAAGGATGTTTCAAGTGTGAGATGTTAAATGGATTTACACATTAATGCAAAAATTATTATATTTGGAGGTAATGTGTAGTTATAGTGGGCTGAGAGGCAAAAATACTGTTTTCTATTAGCTGTAGAGAGGTTTTATTAATGTTATTTGACTGAAACATTCACGTAGGTTGTTATGAAGAACATTCTGCTTTTATTTAAAACATTTTTACTTTTACACACACATTTGCAAACGTAATATCAGTAGCAAATGGCACCACAGTCCTGGACTCACCCATATATCTCAGTGGGACTAACCTGTTTAAAAGAAATTTACATTACAGCGCAGGAAGATTTATATTTTAATCATTAAACAAATTGCTAAAACTGTTTGAGTTCATGCCAAAAGATAACCATGTATACACAGGGCAAAGTCAGGTCAGTGTTGTCTGCTGCTTCGTTACTCACTGGCTGCGTTAGATACTCGCGTTACATCATGAGACTGCATACACGGAAATGGCTGCTCAGACTTGCTGTACATGAGCATGAATCACTGCTTGAATTTAGTAACTTGTTGAGGCAGGAAAGAAGTGTTTCCTGAGATTAAAAACCATTTAAGGATGCTGAATACAAGTTTTTCAAAATGTGGCTGTTCTGTTATTTTCTCACTAACTTAAAATAGGATTAACTGGCACTGTTTACTCAATCTGTTAAATCTGAAAAGAAAGCCAAGATGTTTTGGTAAGATGATACTGCTGTTGATACAGATTCCCTGCTTATTTAGACCTTGAAATTCTTTCTTATTTTTCTTCGGTTTCATTATTTATTTATATTTATCTCTCAGGATAAAAATGTGTATTAGAGTTTCAAGTTTATTTGTCACGTGCACAAAATGTCAGTGACAATCGTACATTGAAAGGCTTGTTTTTGAGGCTCAGGTACTCTACAGCTGTGCAATACAAAATACAGTGTGCAATACACTTAAAGCAAATAACAAAATCCAACCGAAGTATATAACCACGTGATCATATGTCCACCATTAAATTTTCACTCACGTCTGAAGGCTACACCTAATGCACCGTGTAAACCACAGGGTGGATAGGTTAACAATGCCGACTGCCTTTTCCTGCCTCAGTCATAGCACATTAGGGCAAATGTAGGGCACATTACTCGGAGTAAAGAGATACGACCACACACATGGACTCCCAGTCTCAGTCGAGTCAATCACTGTCAAATCTCTATGATCAGCACCACATGGAAATATGGTGAATTCCTGGCGATTTAATTTGCCAGGAATGTGGCCTGTATATATTTCAACTGTAATTTCAGTGCATCTTCCCCTTCAGAGTTTTACTGTTCATGTACTTACATAAATAACATCATTATGCCAATCAGCTTGGAAATCAGGACTGAACCTTCAGCTTAATGTTACTCCTGAAAAAGTGGAATTTACTAATTATTCATGAGTACAGCAGAGGGAGAAGCACTCACCATCAGACACAACTGGCAAAACAATTCACATTCAAATTTCTACTCGGCTACCAAGGTGTGGCAATTAACACTTCCGTCAGGAGCGACCATTACTGAAATTAACACACTCTTACCAGTTTCGCCTATGTTTGATCTGGATCGTGGTAGCAGTTAATAACCCATTAAACACTTCGCTGGAGGCTTTTCAGATCATCTCCCCCACTGCCTTTCACTCTGATGTCCTGCATGATAAAACAGGTCCCGAATGAAGACGGATAAGATCTACAGAAAAGTATGCAGATTGAGGAAAAAAGACACTGACAGAATTAACCAATTTGTTTGCTCTAATGTTAAATTTGCATAATTACAGTGGAAAATATACCGGTTATTCTTTGTTTCCAGTGGTGAACATTTTTTAATGCTAGACACTATGATTATGTTTAGGATACAACGCACCCATGCATATAAAAAGCAGGTGTTAAGCAGAGTTAACTATAAGTTTCAGAGCAGTAAATGCAAAACACATGGACCAGCAAAGAACATGGTCCCCTGTCCAACACGATCAGACATAAAAGCCAAATATATGTGGGCTGACAGCTTACTTCAGGTCAGCTTGTAAAAAATGACAGAAATTGCCTATTACAATGGTCTATAGAACAGTTTGATCATTTCTTTTGGAATGATCACATTTTTATAAGGATTATGAATTGACAAATCTTCTCTCACGGTAAAAACTCCTTATTTAAAATGAAACCCAAAAAGAAGATATCGAACATGGTTGTATGTGCATTTTGTGTCACTACATGAGTAATTAACCAGCTGTCCCTAACATAACCAAACTCCAAAAGTACTGACATTTTCTTGGACAGGCCATTTTCTGTCCAGTTCCCATCTGGGTGTTGGAGTGTTGGGTGGAGTTGGGATCTGTTAAGTCAATCAGGGGATTGGAGACACAGTCATGAGTCCATCTGTCACTTGGGTATCCAGAGAACAGCACTGACAGTTTAATTAGCTTTTATAGAGGTGCCTCGGAGTGGGAGAAATGTCTTGACAAAAGAGTAGAGGGCAAAAGATGGAGAAGTGTCCAAGGAATAAGCAATGCAAGCCATATGTCTGATGGGTCAATAGTCCCACTGTGAATAAACAAATATGGCTGAAACAGCTGTGTGTTTCTTGTGAATCCAGTAAGATCTAAATTTTGTGTAAAATTGGATCTTGGCTGGACTTTAAATGATTCCATGATTCAGCTGATATGGCTCACCAAGAGTTTAATATTGGAATTCATCGTGTATTGTTTATCACCAAAAAGCACTGATTTGTAAAAAAAAAAATCTATCAAGTCAATCCCTCTAAATAAATGTCACGCTCATTGAAAGGCTGTAGAAGGCATGTGGGAAACTTGTTCAGACCAATCCAGCTGGAGAGCTCTGTGTGTGTGTGTGTGTGTGTCGGGGGTGATTTAGGAAATGGAGGAAAATAGGTGACAACACCCAGACAGCCTCTCTCTGTCCCACCCAAGCCTTCCACTTCCCCCACCTTCTTGTGCCCTTTGCCCTTGTTGTGTGCTTGAGAGCTGTCGTCTCCCAGCCATCCACCTCCTGTCTCAATAAACAACATGGAGCCACCTGAGGAAGAAGCACTGTTTAATGTTTCTATTCTTAGCCTGTTCTCAGGCCCTTGTCGTTACATCCAGTACGAATCATTTCCCTCTTAAGGCTTGTGAAATAGTCTAGATTTAAACACTTAGTGTCCTAGCAAGCAATTACACAGATTATGTATGTATATATATATATATATATATA
>CM040998.1:11584589-11613417 GCA_022985145.1 Pangasius djambal
GTATTTTTCTATGTTATGTTCATGTTTATGTTCATAAACTTTTTATTTAATAAAATATGTTTTCATAGTTTGTGTTGTCCCTTATTATCAATGCAAAATGGTCACTAACTAAAGAGGATTTATGCTGATATTGCCCAAAAACCCTATTTTGTTCAGGCGTTTCCAAACTTTTGGAGGGCAGTGTATATATATATATTTTGTATGAGGACATGGCCAGCACACTTCTTCAGTTGTTCTATCTAAAAATGTGTCTAAATGCTATCACTACCCTGCATTCCTGTCAGGAAACAGCCGGCTATACATAGCATACTGTCTTGTAGCTAACATTTCCTTTTTCTGTATTGATTAACAGTTAAAATCACGTTAGTAGTTTTCCAGAAGTTGATTTATATCCTGTCAAGTTAGTATATATTACCCATGTAGCTACCATCAGAAGTTAATATTACAGCTGTTAATGAACATGACTAAAATATCCTGTCAGAAATTACGTCAGGTTACCACATTTTAACTAGCATTGGCAGTAAAGATGATAAACATCCTCTTGTGTTTGCGACCTTGGCAAAAAGCCAACAAGTTGTTTGCTAATGTTTCAGCCACAAGTGGTGGTGTTGTCTCCTCGCATCGCAAGTAATAATATTTATGTCTGGCTAGCATCTTTATTTTCTCCCAACATGTTTAACTGTGAGGTTGTTAGCAGGAGAGTTATATGATAGCCTTGCAATATACTTTATTTTACTAAGTTTCATCAGTGTTTTCCTATACACGTGTTCTTTATTCTGAAAAGATCACCTCTCAACCGTGGATGCTAATTAACCCTCCTAGTAAAAAAATCATTCTACCATCAGGCATATCACGCCTTGGCTGATGTGTGTAGTTCAGCAGGAATTCGAAGTTTGTGCTATAATAACAACATCAAGTTGTGTCACACCACCATGCATTGTAAATTAATGTTTAAACATGTACGCTTTTTGTTTTTTTGAGTTTATTTTCTTTCTCTGGTTGTTGAATCTACTTGTCTGCTGAGCAACTACAAATAAAAACAAACAGCCCGAACATGAAATCCACCGCGATTTCTATCTGATCTTTCGATAGAAATTGCAGCTATTAGGCACATGGTATTTTCTCACCCTTTAAATGAAAAACAGAAGGGGTGTGCAAATACATTGATGGTGGTTGTTATGGCCTTAAGTTTACATGAAGTCATATTTTGAGAATCTGAGATTTGTAAGAATCATCACAAATGTCCCTAAAGGTCCAAAATTATTAAAAAGAAAGTTAATTACAAGCACTGGATTAGCACAGCCAATCTAAGTGTTATTTAATAGTATGATATTTTTAATACAACATCATGATAGCCCCATAAACAATCTTGTGTCCTAATTATTGTGATAATTTTTTGTTAAATACATTTATATCTAAATAGTCCTGCAGAGCATTCACCAGCTCTATATGAATACTTTTAGTACTTTTAGAAATCATTATACATGCTGGCTAAGAAATTATATTCTTGGCCAGCACAGGGGTGGGCCTACTCTCCACCGTCTCCACAGAGACAGCTGAACAAGCCCATTTTTGACCCTGCGCTCCCGCATTTATTCAACAAATGGACACAACACTTGGTCAGTCGAGCGTCTATGTGGCTGCATGCTACTTTGACCATCGTTCAGTGGGGATTCTCACATTACTTGTGAATTTCACGAAGTGATGTCACTATCACACAATGCAAAGACGCAGCTGATTAGCCACCCAAAACCAACACACATAGACATGCACTAATCTATGAATTACATAATGCTTGAATTACATAAGACCTAGTCCTTTCAAAACCTTTCAAGTCTAACAGAGAAGCCTCACTGACTCTGTCTTTAGCCTGAGGTTAAGTAGAGAAAGCTGAAGGGGTCTGATGAACATGGCACAACATAGCCAATGCATTCCATTATATAAATCAGATTCATTTTTTATAAAAGAGACCTGCTGTAAATGGTTTTATCTAGGTCAGCTTTCAGTTCTCCTGCTGACCTGAGAGACTGCCTGCTCCACTCTCCTGACAGTCTTGGTAATGCCCCTGGAGCCTGTAAGAATGTAGAGACAGATGGCACAGATGCCATGCCAAATGCCACACAAAGCTGGCTCAGTAGAGCTGGCCATGGCTTGGTTTGTCCCATGAAAGCGAGAGTGAAGGCATCTCACTGCGAAGTGATGCAAAAATAATCTGCTACGTCTGCAACTCAGGATTGTTTAGTACACAGCGGAGTTCGGCTCTGTCATTGTCTCATCTTTGTGTTTAATCTGTTACTGTCACAATAAGAAGCCTGGAAAATGGCAGCAGATTGTTTCCTGGAAAAGAGAGGATGCTGGACCGCAGGACAATAGAACACTTATGCAACGAAGAGTCTGAATTTAGCACTGTTTTGGCCTGGGATGTTTTGGTTCTTATACTACAGGGCGAGGGCTGTTTTGTTTTTGTTTTTTCCCTCAAAGCCACTATAAACATGTGTTTTAAATTTAGATGTACTAAATGCAGAGATGTGGGCAAAGTAACTGGCAGCATGGTAAACACAGCTGTTTGGCATCTCACATTCCAAAAGAAGAGAAGCTCAAAGCAATTTAATGAAACAAAACAAGTGGTGGAAATCAAAGAACCAGACCTCATATCGCACAATTTCATGCAATGCATGATAAATATCTATTTGCATCTACTTGCTGTAAAACATTCTTGTCCAGTGATGTGGAGATCAGATCAAGGAGCATGTAATTGTAAAGTCTGTGGTTTGCTTATCTTTTCCTATATGAAATGAGACGATTTCTTCACTATTTGTACACAGTTGCTTAAAAATAGTGTATTGTACATGGCAAAGAAAACAAGTTGGGCCTAAACAAGAGAATTGTCAGCAGTAACACCCAAGGTTCTCATCTCACCCAAGGTTTATCTTTTACAGTGTATGTCTGTGTTCAGTGCTATCGCTTAAATGGGAGTCGAGAGAGGAAAGAGGAAGAGAAAGGTAATAGAACAGATAAAACAGAAAGAAAAAAGACAAAAAATATTTAACCAGTTAACATCCTAAACTCAGAAGATCTTTCCACAACTTCACTCCTCACTCACTGTGTTAATGTGTAAACAGAGGACCAGATTTCTTTTTTTTCTTTTTTTTATCCGTGAATGCATGTGATGTTAACTCACACATCATGCACATCAGCACAGGACAGAAAGTGTCTTAAAGCACCAGGATGTCTGTGATATTGTCACAATGTGGCAGACAAATTATGAATTTAATCTGCTGTTTTTGGGGCTTCATCTGACATACAACAGCTATTTCATGAATCTGACTTGATGTTGTTGCATCTTTTGAGGCGATTGTGTGATGATTTAGACAAGCAGTTTGAATTAAACTAGCCTAGCAGCTAAAAGCTGCCCTTACTTGTTAACTACATGAGCTTTATAGCATTGGTCCAAAACTACAGAAGCAAACTTCAGATAGTCTTATCTGATCTACTACATTTGGTGTAAGAGGCAAACTGAAGTGATTACATCCTTTAATTGTTAATGGATGTTCTTAACATTCTGCTGCATATAGCTGTAGACAAGTTGGAATTTATTCGGTTTGCTAACTGTAGTCAGTTGTGCGTTATGCTAAGCAAAGCCCCAAAAATGTAGGCTATGTTTATCTGTGTGAAGGAAAGTTGAGCAGAATTTATCATTCACATGGTGAAAGTGTAGAGATTTAATAACTCATCCCTAATAGGGAATGCTGCCTAACAATACAGGGTTTAAATCACACATTATATTATACTGAAGGTATACTGATAAAGAACTAAAATGTATTTCCAATTAGTAAATGATGTTGCAATGTTGTTGAGATGTAAACTGCATATGTTTTGCCAATGTACACTATATGGTCAAAAGTATGTGGACATCTCACTATCACAGTCATATGTGTTCCTTCCCAAAACTGCTGCCACAATGTTGGAAGCACACAATTGTACAGGATGGCTTTGTATGCTGTAGCATTACAATTTTCCTTCACTGGAACTAATTGGCCCCAACATGTTCTAGCATGACAATGTCCCTGTGCATAAAGTGAGGTCCATGAAGACAGAGTTTGCCACAGCTGGAGTGGAAGGACTTGAGTGTCCTGCACAAAGCCCTGAACTCAACCCCACTGGGATGAACTGGAACACCGGCTGCACTCCACATCAGTGCCTGACCTTACTAATGCTCTAATGGCTGAATGAGCACAAATCCCCACAGCCACGCTCCAAACTGTAGTGGAAAGACTTCCCAGAAGAGTGGAGCAGCAAAAGGGGGACCAGCTTCATATTAATGCCTATGGTATTGGAAAGGGATGTTGAACAGCACATCTGGTTGTGATGGTCATGTGTTCACATACTTTTGGCCATATAGTGTATGTGGGCTATATAGGTAGTTCTTTCTGGCTGAAAAAAATTGAGAACCAGGAGTGCTCAGCTCTAAATTTGTGCTCAAATTTACATGCGAAAATATATACATTTTGAATTTATATAAAAGGTGGTTCAGGAAAGTTGCTCAATAAAAAACAGTTTGTCCACTCATTAACATTAATGTCACACAATGAAATGTGTCACTCACGCAGCCTACAGCATGTGAATATACTGACTAAAAAAAGTCATGGATTGACTTCAGCTGATGATGTTTCCAAGTAAAACAGAAACAATGAAATTTTGTAAAAAAGTGCCTCTTTGATATGTGCATGAGGCAGTATGAACATGTTGCAGTGGTACGTATGATGATGGTAGTCATAATTGTCAATGTAATGACTCGCACACAAAGCAGAGTTAATATTTCTTATACTCAATCTTCAGACTAGCACTTACATTTGAATAAAAAAAGTCTATAGTTTAAAATGTTTAATGAAATATGAGTATGAACTGTGTGCTAACATGCATTTGGTGTTCTAGGTTTATTTGACAATCTCTGTGCTATATAAGTCTAATTTCATTTGTGTTGATTTTCTGTGTCCTTTCAACACATAATCATATTTGTTACAGTACAAAGAAAATATAGCATGATGTATGACTTACCCTCCAATAATGACCACAGCTGTTTATGCAGCCCAGATGTCTGTGATTCGTCTACGTGAGCATGACCTCCTGGTTACCTATAATTAAATTTCTAACAAGCTAATCTAAAGAATAGCAAGAATAATAATTGTGTTGTCCCCTACAGTCAAAATCAAAATCATTCCAGAGCCTAAAGTAACCAAATTAAAGTCAGTGTACTGTAATAATGGCCCAATGCCCTGTAATAACACCCAGAATATGAGCAGGCATTAAGTCATCAGATTAACTTTGCATGTATACAAACAGGCAAGTACAAAAGAAAGTACAAAGTACAGCAGAATCTATTCAGTGAGAATCTATTCGATCTGTACCAAATACAGATATTTGTCCTTGGTGAGTTCAATCCATACAAATGCAAGACACAATATGTGAAGAAAATCATGCTTCAGTTAGTTTTGGTGCTACCAGTTTTCATCAGACATCACATAATTAGTTGAAGAGAATAGACCTGTGTGTGCAAATAAAGTGTCGCATGATCACAATATAAATACACCTGTTCCTGAAAGTCCTTAAATTTTGTTAGAGAACAAGCCTAAACAAACTTCATGAAGACCGCGACACAGATCTGGAAAAGTATGGTTTGGTTATTAAAAAACTGCCAAACCTTCAAATGTTAGACATATTACACAAATCAAATGGCAAAATCCAAATTATATTTAATTCAATTCCAGGGTGTAAAACAAATATGGAAACCATCAAGGGGGTGAATACTTATGCAAGGCACTGTATCTAAGACTTGCGACATTTGCTAAACTCACTAATTAATCCTTAGCACCTAAAGCATTATCTAAAGTTGGTATAACTAAATCCTACACTATATATTGGAAAAATGCAATTAGATAAACCATGAGTTACAATTTTAAGCATATGATCATGATCATATAAAGTTTTTGGCAAAAAAAAACCAAAGAAATATGTTTCTGTCTTGTAAAATAGACAAGAGCACCAATATTTTGATTTAAGTTAATACAACTTTTTTACAATGGGGGATAAATTTCCCATAAGGGTAATCAGAGGACATTATAATATCAGAATTTAAGCAATTAGTTGGCTCGAGCCTTATTGTCTTGGGCAATGTATAGCTTTCCTATTCTTGCCAGTGGTGATTCAATATGATCTAGCTAGACAGGTATATTCATTCATCATTCATTAAGTCAGACAGGCAGAAGGGATTAAAATGTGAGACACGGCTGTTCTCTTCTGCAGCCTCATTAAAAACACACAAGTTTGCATACACACATGGTTTGATGCTAATGGGATATGAATCTTTCTTTCCTCTCATCTGCCTAAAAAAACACAGTTCTTAAAATGTATGTTCTTGTTTTTAAATAAAGGTGTGCCTAAAAACAGAAAAAAAGAAATTATATTTCTATTGTAATTTCTATTGTACATTATGTTTAGGACATTTTGACTTGAGAACAAGGCTGAATAAAAGTGTGTGTTTTTTTGACCTGAATTCAAAAAGGAGAATTTCTTTTATACTGCAATTTACACATAAAGAGTTTGTTGCTAATAACTGTGATTAAGATGACGTAGTGTACATACGAGGTATTTTAAAATAAATTTTGGAACTGCATTATGGGGAGGCATGATTGCACAGCAACATGATGCCACATCACAGCTCCAGGATCCCCGTTTAGACCCTGAGCTCAGGTTACTCTCTGTGTGGAGTTTCACATGTTGTTTCCAGGTCTGTGTTGGTTTCCACCGGTTTCCACCGGTTTCTCTGGTTTCCTCCCACCTCCTAAAAACATGCCAGCAGCTGGACTGCCTATGATAAATTCCACCTAGGTGTGATTATTTGTGTGTTTGCAGTGTGTATTCCCACCTTACGCCTAGTGTTCCCGGGATAGGCTCTGGATCCACCATGACCCTGACCAGGATAAAGCACTTACCTAAGATAACTAAATGAACTGTATTGTATATAAAATAAAATAAAAAAGTAAACTAGTGAAAAACATGAGTTTTGAAACAAATTTTCAGATTGGAAGATACAAAAAAAAAATAGACAGGGTCTCATAACCTCATGTGTCGTTTGTGTAAGACTCTGATAGTGTGCGTAGGCTTTATGATGAACTCAGGCGAGTCAGAAGCTTCAGGTCAGTCTGAGACAGCACCGGGCTCATCCACCCACCCTCTCCTCCTCTGTACCCCATTAGTCACACAGCTGAGAGCGTAAGCCAGTCCCTGCACCTGTTCTGTCCCACACACTCATACACACACCCTCACACACTCCAGGGAATAATTATTGCCTTGGGAAAAAGCCTGTAGCTCTGTAGCTTGGCTGGTCTTTTTTCTTTGACCCCCCCCCCCCACCTTACTATCCTTGCGTGGACCTTCCATTGACAATTATTGCAGCAAATTAATGTAGTGCTACACCAAAATCTAACCACTTACCTTAACCTCAGTAATGTTGTTTTTTGAAATGGAAAAAAAAAAAACTAAACAACAAAAAATGAAGTTTTTGAGGACGATATAAAAACATGCCCCCCCCCCCCACACACACCCATTCTAATTTAATAAACAGGTGTGTTCATTGTTTCTTTGTCTTGCTTTCCTCCTTTGACCATGTCACACCAATCACATACACAGAACCCCACACACAGACAAAAAATCCACTAAAAATCAAAAGTGAAAAAAATCCTCTAAGGTGTGTGATGCTGAAAGCGGCCTTTGTACACAGAGCTGTAATATGTATTTCAAAGAGGTGCCTGCTACCTTGATCTGCTTGACTGCACACATTATTTAAAGTCACACCGAGGTTAATGGCACCGAAATCGACACCGTTTAAGATTTGCCTATTACACTGTCACATGTTCCTCTCACTCAACCAAAGAATGATTTGAATTCTAGAAATCGAAGATTCAAAGTTGAGTTTGAGTGTTAAACCTCATTAGAAGCAAGTGAAGATGGTAAGATGCATGACTTCGCTTAATAGGCTATTAGATAGAGAGAATACGAGAAATACTAGAGTACAAGAAGACCTGGCGTGTAAGCCACTGGCCAGACAAATAATAATGGAAAACAAAATTAAAAATCAGGAATGTCATCACTGTCAAATAACATCTCATTCAGTAAACTACAGCGTAGAGTATGTAAGACTGATAACCCTCAGTAAAGTCAGTATGTAGTGTACTGTAATCAAACATTTCAGCACATCCACAGGAAATCGGACACCAGTCTATGGAAAAGAGGCATACACACATTCACACCTAGGAATGTAGTGTAGCCAATTCACCAACCAGCATGTTTTTGGGTGGGAGGAAAGCGGAGAATGTGGAGGAAACCCAGACAGACATGGGGAGAACATGCAAACAGAGCTTAGAGCTTAGAAATAAAAATTACAGCTAAATTAAAAATGTCAATATATTAAATTGACCCTAAAAACCATGACTAAGTAAATCTGCATTTCTGACAGACTGAGTAAACATAAGCATGATACCACACAAATTACTGATGGGATGCAGTTTGTTCATTGCTACAGTGCATTATAAACTATACTAGAGTGCATTACACAAACTAATTTATGTTGTAGAATTGCTAGACTCTGTGACCTTTTGTACACATTAATTCATCCGAGAAACAAAATAAATGAAAAGTCAGCTCATTCACAGGAACTAGTATGGTGGACAGGCTAACTAAACTAACTACACACTGTTAAAAAGTATGATGTGTCATTCATTATTAATACTAAAAATTGTAAGCATTGCTAAATGACTGTGGTACAAGCAGAATCAAACACTTCAGTCCATCCTATCATTTACGTTACAGCTAGAACTACTCTCAGAGTCATGCTGTTATAGAAAATTAATCCACATCTTCTGATCTGATAATTCAACAGTGCTGGATAGACTATAAGCTATATTCGACTCCTATGCTGAATACCTTACTATAGAAGAGGTGGTCTTGGAGAAACCTGTACACAATAGAAAAGCAGAGGAAGTGCATAAATGCAAATTTCAAATGTATTATCCTGCTGAACAATATAACAACTGACAAGAAATTTAATCTCTCGTAACTGAATCAATTCTTAGCCTGCCAAGAGCTAGCATACACCATGAATTAAACATGACTCAAGCTCTTTTGCCAAAGACAAATGAAAAGAATAAAAAATATTCCCTAAATCCTTCGGGCTAAACATAGATTTCTTTTGTCTAGAACAAAACTCACACAGCTTAATTTACTCCATCGATGTCTCACTTGTTCTATTGTAAATGAACCAAGCAGACTAATGATTTTCCTTTGGTATTAGAAGCTCGACTTGCACGTTTTTTTCCCTTCAACACAAAAATAAGAGTCTGGTCAACAGATAATTCTAGATGGTGCATTTTCACATTTTACATTATCAGAAAAAAACACTTATGCCATGTCAAACAAACAATGGGTTTTGTCTTCCGGATTTTTTTTAGCACTAGTCATATTTTAGTCATATAGACTGAATGACCAATAATGAAGAGTTTGAGTTTAAACTTTGTGTGGTGACATTAAAATACGACTAATGTACAAAAACACTTTTCTGTGGCTGAATATCAAGGTATAGAAAGTTCATAAAGGGTGCCAATAATTCTAGAAGGCAGTGTACATCACTTAAGCAACTGTTCACTCAAATTAAACTAAACAGTATGACATGTAGAGACATCCTGCTGATCTTCCATGTTGAAAGCACAAGCTGAATGGAGAACTACATCTTTACTGTATTTATTATCTAACCTATCTGTCAACATGACCACTTAAAAAAATGCGTCCAGTGCACTGTTCTAGGTCACTAAAGACAAAAACCAGTTTGTTGTTGAAGCCTGGAACCAGATGAAATTCATCTTTAGGGGAAGTTGAGGCTGCAGTTGCCAATCCATAATGAGTAGTGTATGTAAAACAGCTGAATCAGAGTTTCATCAAAGCAGCCTTTCGCTGCAAGAAAAACAAACAGTCTCGGGTTTTCCAGTTTCAACAGCTTGCATGTGAACATTTTCCCTCTTGAGCAAAAGCAAACATTTTTCTCCGGAATTACAGAGCAGTGTGTGAATTTAGAGAGAACTATCCATGTTGTCTTGAGCTCAACCTGTTTATTTTGTGTAACCTGCAGTAATTCGGTATGTCCTACGTTAGTGGTATCAAGTTATAATCAGATATCTGTGAACTTAATTCTCAGAGGCAGTAGAGTAAATCATGCTTATTGGAGGAGAAATTGAATTTCCTGCATAATGACACAATCGTTACAAAATTTTCTTTACAAATTTTTTTTAAAATTGTCTAAATTTAAAGAAAATAAATCAAAGTTGTCCTCATGCAAAAGGGGTTGCAATTTACCCTCCATTTTCTATGCATGCACAGGACATGAAGCCACAAAGCGACATGCGAGTTGAGATTTTCTCAATTCTATGCAGATTCAGTAACGTGCTATGGTGATGTGGTGACAAAATATCGGACTCAAATAATTCCTTGGACCAGTCCTATGGTGCACACTGTTTCTCTCACAAGGATATGTCCTGCGTTTCATTACGAAGTTAGAATCTGGGGTTTCCTATTATCTGTGTTCATGACTGGTCTAGATTCAATTATTTTCTTGATGCACAACTCAATCCTCATGTTTAAACTATAACATTCAAGCAAAAAACATTTGTCATGTCCATCATGTCACACTTTGTGTGCGTTCTGTTTTTCTACCCACCTACATGAATGTTATACTACATAACCTTCCTAGAGAACATCATCCGTTATTAAAGCAAGTGCAGCTGGTATTTGAAGCAGCAGAGGCTGATTTTTATAGGATCGAGGTTTTGAGGCCAGAAGAGAAGGCTTAGAGCACTTTAGATCTATTATGCAACACATCACCAGCAGTCACCACCATACTGTAATCCTGAATTTAATCTAAACAAACTGAAAAGCATGTGTGTGTCCAGATAGCACACTCCTGAGGATTAGGTCATATAATTCACATCTTTCATTTAGGAAAGACAGTTATGCAGTTTGTCATACCTACAGATTTTTAAATGCCCCATGTGACAAAATCTATGACAAAATATGACAAAAATATGTGTGCATATTATAGACAGACAGGCAGACAGACAGCTAGTTCTCACACCCCACAGCATTGTACAGGGTGTCCCAAAAGTCTCCGTACACAGGAAAAATTAACACTTTTTTTTAGCAAATAGTCTTCCAAAACTTTTCATACTTAGTTTATATTGTATACATTTTTTTCAGATGACCTTTAAGAATGCCTTTGACAAAAGAAGAATGTACTGAAATCATTCTCATGACTTGATCGGGAAGCTGTCACAAGGTTGCGACAGACATTAACAGGAAAAATGGCGAGCACACCACACACAACACTGCCGCCAACTTGTTAACAAATTCAACAAGACTGGAAGGGTTGCGGACCAACTGAGCAGCAGACGTCCACGAACAGCCACTGACGAAGGCACAAACGACATGGTGCTGGCATTCATAGTCCCCTATGTATGGAGATTCCTGGGACAGACTGTATTTTAGTGTTACAAAAAAAAGGAAAACTGCATCTCTTATTGACATTGATGTCTTAATAAAGTGATGACCATACGTTCATTCAGACACGCAAATCATCATAAATTACATTTCAACTCTGTTTTAATTTTCTCCAGGCTGATCGCTGATCAGGTAAACTGAAATGAAATGCATAATTTGTCTCTTTAATGGATTCACAAAATACCACATTTCTAACTATTATTAAAAAAAATGATTGCAGCAGAGCCGTTCAACGCTGGCACAGTGGTTTGAAACGGTACGTGAAATATGTAATATGGAAAAGCTTACATATACGTTCCAAGATGATCCAAATATATATTTACGTAGCATGGCCAAAGGTTTGTAGACACTTGACCATCACACCCATATGTGTTCCTTCCCCAAACCGTTGCCAGGACCCCACTGAACACCTTTGGGATGAAGTGGAACAGCGACTGAAACCCAGGCCTCCTCACCCAACATCAGTACCTGACCTCACTAATGCTCTTGTGGCTGAATGAACACAAATCCCTACAGCCACACTCCAAAATCTAGTGGAAAGCCTTCCCAGAAGAGTGGAGCTTATTATAACAGCAAAGGGGGACTAAATCTGGAATGGGATGTTCAACAAGCACATATAGTGTATGTTAAAGAACAGTAGATATATATATATATTTCTCTTACATAGTCTTATTCAATTGGCAGATAATTTTGCTTCTTTAAAAATGAATAAATAAACACTTGCCCATATTCAAGATATTTTTACTTGCTATCATTTTTTGCAGTGCATGCAGACACAGACCTGCTCCAGTCACTCTCTTCAGTATTGTATGTTATATGAAATTCTTCATGACCATGCACCACTGAGGCTAAATCATTCCAGTGCTACACAAATCCCTTATAGCAGGGTCCTGCTGAGGAAAATGCTTATTTCTAAGGAAAGGCACACTGGCATAAAAGTATTTTCTTTTTGTTGCCATGGCAATCCAGTCTGTTACATTACATCAAATGAACAAGCGTGATGGATAGTGACTGCTGACCTAGAAAAACCTGCACTGATTGGTGAGCACTCAAGGGGAAACGAAAATACAACAACAGATGCTGGGAATCATGTATGCCAATCAATGTATGCCACTGGAGAGTTAAAACGTATAGGGACTTCCTAATGTACTGCTACACAGTGTATAAATACTATCTCCATTGTGGTTTACTCAGTGGGGTTTACAGTGCAAAACCTGACAAAACTATCAGAAGTCAAACTCAGTAATCCAGTTAAATATCACAAATAAGAACACAGGGTGGTGTGATGCCAAAGTGGATTATTTGCACGTTGGGAGCAAAGGCTAGCACGTCTGGTCCGATCCTACAGAATAGCTATTTTATCACAAATTGCTGAAAAGTTATGGCTGTCGTTATGGCTATGATAGAAAGGTGTCAGAACACACAGTGCATCACAGCTTGCTGCGTATGGGGCTCTGTAGCCGCAGACCTGTCAGAGTGCCCATTCTAACCTCTGTCCACTGCTGAAAGCGCCTACAATGGGCCCTATGTGAGCATCAGAACTGGACCATGGAGCAGTGGAAGAAGGTGGCCTGGTCTGATGAATCATGTTTTCTTTTACATCATGTGGACGGCAAGGTGTGTGTGCGTCGCTTACCTGGGGAAGAGATGGCACCAGCACTATGGGAAGAAGGCAAGCCGGGAGAGGCAGTGTGATGCTCTGGGTAATGTTTTGCAGTGAAACTTTGGGTCCTGGCATTAATGTGGATGTTACTTTGACACGTACCACCTACCTAAACATTGCTGCAGACCAAGTACATCCCTTCATGGCAACAGTATTCCTTATTGGCACTGGCCTCTTTCAGCAGGATAATGCGCCTTGCCACACTGCAAAAAATTGCTCAGGAATGGTTTGAGTAACATGGCAAAGAGTTCAAGGTGTTGACTTGGCCTCCCCAGATCTCAATCCAATCGAGCATCAGTGGGATGTGCTGAACTAACAAGTCTGATCCATGGAGGCCCCAATTCATAACTTAAAGGATCTGCTGCTAACATCTTGGTGCCAGATACCACAGCACACCTTCAGAGGTCAGCTGTTTTGGTGGCACAAGGGGGACTTACACAATATTAGGCAGGTGGATTTTTGATCAGTGCTCCTCTTATATCACAGCAATTCACCAATGTTTACAATTTTTAATTTATTAATGAATGCTTTTTCTTGCTTTTTAACCATTTGCAGTTACATTTAATGTTGTGGAATATCTGTAAGACAACTTTAACAATCAGATAAAAGTCATTTCTTTACAGCCTCTCTTTTTTCTCACTCTCTTGAAGTTAATAAGGCAAAAAATGCAGCTTGTTGTGTTACAGAGAAACCGGAAAGCACAAAGTCCTCTGTCCTGAAGACTTTCCCATGGAGGAAAACTGTTACAGAGCGCTGACGCTGGAGACTCCTTCCATAAATGTAAAATAAATGTCTCCTACAAGTAAACTTCACAATATCAATAAGTGTACATTTTTCCTTTTTTTTTTTCTTTTTTGCTGTTTTTCCATTTTGAAACAAGAGCACATTTTTAATACATTTTTATCAGCCTTAGATTATGTGGAGCATCTGCCATACAAGTCCCTGTTAATTAGCTGTTACTATACAAATGATAACATATTAGAAGAAGAACATTAATATAAATCTATAATTTGAATTACAGCTGGCATTATTGTCAGAGCTGCTGTTATAGAAAATACATATACCCCTTCTGACCAATCAGATTAGAGAATTCGACAACGCTGTAGTATAATGAAAAATAAAACTCTATTAATACTATTCCTAAGTCTGTATTATTAATAAGAATCCCTTGTTTTTTAAGGATTAAAGAATGCTGGATATATTTAATCAGGATCCAGATTGTCATGCAGATGACAGAAGGCCAGTGGGCTTGATGATTAGGTCTGTCTTAAACTGGTGGCTAAAGCAGATGAGAAATCCTTCCCTCCCCAGCCAACAGGCACTCATTAAAATTCCACCATTCCACCCTCCCAGCATGCTCGGTTAGTCAGTTGCTATTGGATACCAGTCATGACTAATAACTTCAGGCAGCTGGTCAATCAACAATCAAATCAAGATACACTAATGCCAGACAAATTGTCTATCATGGCTGATTAACGTGTTGCGGCTCCTGTGGTTTGATGCATTTTTTTTTAACAGGAAGATGAAATCATTCATGGATTTGGAAGAAAAGGGAACTGTCAATGACAATAACAGGCTTGGATGATGAAATATTTAATTTAGACTGGAAATCAAGTCATTTAACAGCAGTAGGTGGTCCTGTGTTGGCTGATAGCTGTATGCCAAAACATCTGGAATTGCATAAGACTTCTGCTTCAAACATGCTGTTGTGTTTTTTGGATGTGGTTTTGTTGTACATAATATCATAATTTTAAGCATTTTACTCATCACTAGATCAATCATTTGAAATATGTGATACTACACTGTATGAATTTTTTTTTAAAATGAGTCATCATACACATTGCCTGTGTTCAGAGACCATAACAGATAAAAGATTGGTGCTTGCAAAGAACAAGCACCTTGCTAAAGAAAATCAATTTGGCTTTTGGTGTTATTAATATTAATCCTTTAAGCTCCTCTCACTGGCCTTCAGCCCTCTGCACTAATCTTGTGCATTGACTTCCTCTGGTGTGCAGTCCTGCAGAGAAAGCTATTGTTCAACATGCATATGTTAACATAATCTCAGGCACAGATCCACCTCTGTCTTAACACGTCTCTAAACCTGCCCAATCCTCTGAGATTATATTAGGTTGAGGAAAAAGGGGCTCTCCAATGGGAGAGTGGGATAGGACCTCCTACTGTGAACATCTTCTGAATAGGAGCTAAAACTGCACTCCAACTCCACTAGTACTTTTTAATTAGCGCCTATCTTCTTGTCTGGTGACGGTTGCCATTTTGGTTTGAGCATGAACCCAAAAAGAAAGAACCTTTCCATGACAAGCAGTGTTAAATACCAGACTTTGAGGCTTTTCATTCTAATTTATTGCACAGGCGTATGTGAAAGTTAAAAAAATAAAAATAAAAAAAAGGAAAATCCAGAAGAAACTGTCGAGAAGGGTCTACACTAGGGCCTGAGTGGATGTCTGGTTTCTACCATCACCAGAACAAATGCCAAACAGGTCACAATGCTCAATGTCAAACAGTCTCTAAAGTGAGTGACATTTTAGACCATAATACCTGCTGGAGTATTTACCTGATAAATGAATAAGTGAGCTATGCATGGGCCCTTGTGTTTCAGTAACTGAATAAGTCATTTGCCACTTGGCAGCATTTGTAGAATGTTTCTCTCAGACCCTGGACCAACTTTGTCTCCATCTAATGTGCTTAACTTGCCAAGAGCAGGGATGCTTCATTATGTCCTTTGCTGGTGACAATTAAGTTACTGGGATGCCAACCACTGACATTTGCATTAGTCAGATGCTGACTGAGGTAGCTCAGCATCTCTCTGGTACATTAGTTAGTCTCACATCACTAAAGGATTTCCCAAAGCACTCCACAATGGCAATTAATCCGGTTTCACAGTAAAGAGATAAGACATCTGAATCATTGGACATTTTCATTTACAAGACAGCTAAAATATAACAAAAGAAAACAAATAAAGTCATATAGGAAGTCAAATAATAGGGCTAAACAAGAATAAAGGTATAGAAATATTATCATCAATCTTCAAATATAACTGACTGACTAGTTTTTGAGCTCAAACTCTAAATATTGCCTGGTGCATTAATTCACTTACTGAGTTGTGGTCACACAGTGGCTTGTCAATCAGTGTCCCAAAGATGGTAGGCTACAGAAAAGGAAAAAAAAGGAATTAAAGTTAATTTACTGAATTAAAATTATAATCAGCTGATAATGAGAGCTTCGTGTACAGTAATGCCAATATATAAATCGAAAAAAAAATCGAAAGCTGAATTGATTAACTGATCATTAGGAACAGTAAATGACAAAATAATATCACATGTCTGTAACCACTGGAGTCAAAAAGATAACGGAGGAAAGGAAAGGAATCCTAGGAATGGATAATTAGTCTAGTACAGTTATGCTAACATTTTATTTAGGATGGCTAGATACGGCCTCCAAAAAGCCTGCTTACATTAGGCATCACTTTCACCTTCTATATCTGGACTAAGACTACGTTGTTTTCTATTTATGTGTGTGTATGTCAGACTACACACTGACAGAATATATGATAACAAAAACTGTATTAAAGTAGTCTTTTGTCAGTAAGCTAAACTGAGATAAATGAATTTTAACTGCTTTAAATACATTTTAAAAATGTAACACACTGGCAAAACAGAACTGGCAGTATGCCACATTTAAAAAACAAAAAAAATCACATCTTCATGTCAATAGTACCCTTTGCATTAGTGAAGATGACAGGGAAATCTCTCCCAGTGTGCTACTCATCAGAATTTAGCCCCACATTTTAATATTCAGTGTTGATAACCATAAAAGCACACACCTAAATACGTCTACATTTGACTTTTTACCACTCTGGATAAGAAGCATCTGCCCAATGATTAAATGTTAGGACTGTAAAAGAAGGAGAAATAATGTTCATCAATAATTACTTTAACAACCCTTCTCAAACACACCACACTAAGGACTGCATATCACCGGAGACCTTAAAACCATGACAGGTAATGGCCAAGCTACGAGAAAAATGATGATAATAAAACAGTTGAATTCATTACACGTGTGAGCAGATGTCTTCACACAAATTAATGGCCATCATCTCCTTTTAATGTCGATGCAGAAGAGCAGGGCCCATTTAGCTAATTAAAGTCCAGGCCTTAAATAAAGGAAAAGCCAACACAGCACGAGCACAAAGTGCCTGAACCAGTAAATCCAACAGCATGTGGTCTAAAACAATTAATGAAAGAGCAGTCATATCATCTGCTCCTATATTATAGACTCCGCTACCTTCACAAAAGACGGGCAGCAGTAGAAATACAGGCAGGTATTACTAGAGTGGTAACAATACAGCGTATCGTATCGTATCGTATCATTTGATATCAAGGCTCTCAATCTTAACATCTGTACTTTTAGAGTATATTTAAAGATGCGTACTTCTACTCTAACTCAAGTAAAACTTTACTTTTACTTCGCTACATTTGGTGGCGTTCCTCCGTTACTGTCAAATGGTAATAAATATGAGATCTTTTAAATAATTAGTTTATATGACTTGTTCGCAAGTCTCGCGAGACGTTGGAGAGGCTGCTTCGCGAGAGGCTGCTACGCATCTCCCACTTACGTTTAGCGTGCGTTTAGTTGGAAGATGATGGCTGAAGCAGAGGAAGACGTGTGCGAGTTATCGGAGCCAGCTCACCCGTGGCCTTAAGTTCAGTCTATGTTTTCACTCCAAGATGTCAAAAAGAATAGTTTCATAATGCGATGCATGCTGTGTGCACCTAAACGAACTGACCTCGCAGCGTACAAGAATTCCAGCTCCAACCTGAAAAAACACGTAGCGGTAAGTGTACAATTATGCCTATTTGAGCCCTATTAATGGTAATTTGCTAACTATGGGCACTGCTGAAGTTCAACAGTAAAATTCTGTAAAACTGATTGTTCAAGAAAGAAGATATGACCAAATAAACATTCACATACTGAAGCGCAAACACACATAAACAAGTTCATACACAAACATAACAACAAACACACACTCTTCACACACACCTTCTCTTTTGTTCTCTGTTAGCTTGTTTAAATGCAGATGCTGACAAGTTTGTGTTGTGAATGTGAAAATAAAGACAGAGTTAACTGTTAGAAAAACATCTGGGTGTGTTTGAGATTTTATTGCAAATGACAGGTTATGTGATGTTAATGTGCCCATCACAGGACTGAGATAGACTACTTTACTTCAACCTAGGTTTTATATAAGCAGAACAAAGAGACTTTCAAGGTGTGTGAAAGCTCTCAAAGTAGTTTGAAATTCAGGGTTTTCACTTCATATCAGTCAGGTCAGAAGTAACTAGTAACTAGCTACTTGAGTAGTTTTTTTCATCGGATACTTTTTTACTCTTACTCAGGTAACTATTAAGATTGTTACTTTTACTTTTACTTGAGTAAATATTTCCATAAGTACTTGGACTTTTACTTGAGGACCGATTTTGGATACTCTACCCACCTCTGCTAATGCACAGCTTTTGTTTCATTATACACTGCTTGAGTCTGAATGGATCACACATTAAGTTTCAATTATTGCACTTTTATAATAATAAAAGTAATTAAAGTTATTTCACAGATGCAGTGGATAAAATTGCAAAAAATGTTGTAAATAATGTGTGGTCGTTGGCTGTTTTCTTCCTTTGAAACTCTTTCACTTAAAGCTGAGACTAAGGCACTTCAACCCATTCGTGCACTGTAAAAAAAAAACTGTAACTCACTAAAATTTACAGTAAACAACTGTAAAACATATTTACTGTAAAGTACTGTAGTATCTTACATAGTATACAATAACACATAATCCAGTACATTTGCTCATTTGGCTGAAATACATCTTGCTGAAGGACACAACCATGGCAGTTTTTGGCGGTGCTGGGATTTAAACACATAACCTGATGATCTGTAACTCAATACCTAAACCACTGAGCAACCGAAACTAGCTCAACTAGCTTGCATTGATTCAAAGCAATCTTTTAGTGTGGTTACTTCAGTGGTGGAGGCGGATGAATCAATGCCAGCTAGTTAAGCTAGTTGCTGTGGCTCAGTGGTTAAGGCGTTGAGTTATAGATCAAGAGAATTAGCCTTAAGCTGAGTTGTATCCTGCCTCAACTGTAACTTGGTACATTATTTTATACCATGTAAGATATTACAGCACCTTACTGTAAATATGCTTTACAGTTGTTTAGTGGAAATTTTTACAGTACTTTACTGGCAACCCTTCTGCCAGTAAATCACCGTAAAATTTACAGGCAGATTTTACAGTGTGGGTGCTATTGAAGGATACCTGACTGGAACTTTGCTGAACAGCTTAGCTGCTCTGTAATCTGTGCTGGTCAAGTCTGGGCTGAGTGTAAAACATAGTATGGAATCAAGTCATGTATTCAGTGATAACACACAGACACACACAAACACAGACATTGTGTTTGATGCCAGAAAAGCCGGCCATGTCTACGGAAGGTTAGGCTTTAATGGAGAAGAGGAAATGCATGCTGGTGTGATAGGTGTGCTGGGTTTCTCTAATCACTCAGATGATTACCTTTATACTATTACACAGACATTTGTTACTCAGTGACATAGCTTGACACCTGAGTACACATAAAGCGCACCCTTTATGCATTATAAATGCTGTGTAACACTGTACTGACAGCATGGTGGAGTAATGATTCTCCTTTTCTCCTGGATTTCTAACTCTCCATCTAATACACTGTTTTTTTCTGTCAGACAGCTGAGCTTGTCTCTTACAGGCTGAAAACTTGTGCTGGTCTGGAATTTCTGATGTGCTCTACCAAGGAAAGAATCTGTTTCTTATCATAAAAAACCTCCTTCCCACTGTGCAAACCAATGACACCAATCTAAACCAATGGGTTGTGCATTAATTAGCAGTGCTGGAAGAAACAGTCATTTGCATATTGACCATTACTCTACTTTGTCCTAGAAAGCTCCCCACCAAACCATTTTACAAAACCGGAGAAATATTAACTTATCTGATGAGTTGCAAACACTGCATAGGTCTGTGTTTAATTTCTGACCATGATATTTTGATCTAATAGATGTATTTCAGACCAAAAAGTAGGGACTACTGATCGGAAGGTCATGAGTTCAATCCCCAGCACCGCCATGCTGCCACTGCTGGGCCCTTGAGCAGGGCCCTTAACTCTCAACTGCTCAGTTGTATAAATGGGATAAATGTAAGTCGCTCTGGATAAGGGCGTCTGCCAAATGCCATAAATGTAAATGCTGGGCCACCCACCTGGACTGGACCTGCAACAGCTTCCCTGATTGTCCTCTCTGTGGCCATGTCTCTGATCACATCTGTGACTTTTATTCACTTTACTCATATCTGTGACTTTTTTAATTCATTTCATTCAACATAACTTTTCTATCTCACTTTTGCTGCCTCATGTAGCCAGACACAGGTCACTAAAGCTAATCTTAGCTCTGCTGTTAGTGACAGACAATAAGCAGAAGCAAGTCTCAGACAGATATAATCAAGTCAGCCGCCCTGTTTCTAATCATCTAGAGTAGAGTGTTGGCAGACGCTTGAGTGAAGGCGCAGCGCTGCATGCTCTTGTGTAATGACGGCCATTAAAATCCTCAGGTCTTTGTGACATGAAAAGCAGAAAATCAATAAGTTTGTGTGGGTTTGATTTATGAATGTATTGTGTACTGGGATTACACATATATACTTTATGTCTATAGATTAATCCATCATCAATTCGCTTTGGCTTTCATGTACAATACAAATGAGCTTTTTTTACATTTCTTTTTTCTCACATTGCTATTTTAAATTGATTACTCAAGCCAGTTGCTGAAGTAATTGAAGTAATTGATTACTAACATTATGATTCACATTAGTGACCCATATTTCTCAGGTCTCTAAAGTCCTGTCAATCAGTCAATTATATCCTAGAGGTAGAGAGCATTTCATTTTATCAGTTCATTCTCTATGGACGCAATGTAAGTGCTTTTCCAATAAACTAAAGGCATTGATTTTTTTTTTAGTTTGTTCTGAGACTGATGAATTATTGTTGTGTAATAAACAGATACCCTTAACAAATTATCAAATACACTAAGGGAAGGTTGTTTTTAATGGTACTGTATATTATACAGAGAAGTCTTTGTTTTGTGCCACCATATTAAACTACAACTATCACTATTACAGGGTAAAGGATAGAAGGAATAATGAAATTGGCAATACCAGCTGCAGTTTCAGAAAAAACAATCATGATATTGTCTGGGTGTAACCTGAACTGACTTTGACCCTTAGAAATCCAGTGAAAAATCTTTTGTGACATTAAACCAGCTACTTTGTTGTATTTGTCTCAGATTGATTTCTATTTCTAGAAGATTAAAGAACTGGATTTTACATCTCCACCGTGGATTAAATAGTTAATTATATTTATTTATTTTAATTACATTACAGGTTTAGAGTTAAAAATATATATATAATTTGTGGTAAATATAAATATAATAAATTTGTGGTATGCAATTACATGATGACAAAGAGTGACCTTATTTGTCATAATGTGACTAATATTAAACTGGTTACTATATATGGTTTATTAAACTTGTAATCAGCACTGAATATTATCATTTGGTCAATATAAAGGGTCACAAGATATAATAAGCACGACTGTTGATTAGCTCAACAGGGACTTTAACACGTTTGTGATTAACACGTTTTGTGATTTTAACTCTGAACATATTCTTAGTGTGTTCAGTAGTCATTCTGAACTAATACTAAGGCAGTGTGGTAGTTTACGACAGCCATCAAAACCCTGTTCTTGTTGTTGTGTTTTTTAGCAATTCAAGGCAGATAAATCACAGCGTTAGACACTTGCGTACTTGTCAACATTAACAGGCAATACAAATTCAGTAGATCTGTCTGCTTGGTCAAGATCCACGACCTTCTCTTAAAGACTCCCTGTATGTGATGAGCCATTTCTAGCTAGCGTCTCAAAGGCATTTCTCTGACTCACTCAGGAATCCACTTTCTGTCCCTTGTTAAATGGGAGTAGGAACAAAAGAATACAGTCTTAAGAGGCAGGGGCGCATGAGAGGGGGAAGAAGTGGTGCCTACAGCCACTAAAAGCTCCACAACAACCAGTTCCTGAATGCTGCAGGATTACTACTGTGCAATTTTGTCAGTTTTTTCGATTTTTTTTAAGGTCTTTTAAGGTTTTATATTTATTATGAGAAGTTCTCCTGCACGTCCTGCCTGGCTTTCACTAGAGATGTCACTGGAACAATAGAGGTGAGCTCATGCAGTCCACCTTAAAAACCCCACTCAAAGCCTTCACAGCCTTCAGGAAACAATGAGCATGAAGTGAAATACAAGACCCAGTACAAACGATGATCCTTCAAAGCCTCTTGATGGCTGAGGGTATTATTCATTACACCACATAAAATTAACATTTATAATAATATATAACTTTTATATGAATGTTATATAATATTTACAACTAGATCCACATATATTAGTCACTTTAGCAGGTCTTAAAAAGAAAGAGAAAGAAAAGTAGCTCACATTTAATCAGATGTACATGACCAACCCCCAAAAAAAGCATCAAGGGGTGGCTGTAACTGTGATTAAACTCAAAACTGAGTTATTTTCAGTGGCTTGTTCTCTAAAAGGCGAGAAAAAAAAGCTATTCGGCCAGAATAAGAATCTGAATGTAGCAGGATGAAAGCCTGCATTCTGAAACGTGCTCTCCCTCCCTCCTTCTCTCTCTCTCTCTCTCTCTGTCTGTCTCTCTCTCGTGTGTAAGGATCAAAGCCGAGCCTCCAGAGCTTGACTACTTGAGTGGCGTGTGTGTGTATGTGCGTGTATGTGTGTGTGTTAATAGGGACAGAGGCGAGGTATGCCCTCTGATCAAGAGCTTGTTTCTGCTCACTTATAGACTTCAGTTATGCTACCAATAAGAATACGGGGGAATTTTTTTCATCAACATTCACTTGACTGCCTCATTTGCATAATTAACCAATTTGGCAGGCAATTATTGTAAATTGGGCACTTTATGCACCACTGATGAATCCTACACAGTTGTAGTTGATTTTGAGGATTCAATGCATGTCAGTTATCAAGATAATACATTATGAGTTTGATTACAGATACACATATGAGCACAAAACATGCTATAGGAGACAGTCATCTTTGAAACAGAAAATCACAGAGGCATTACATACCCGCTGTTTGGAGACGTGCCTCAATCCGATATGCGGTTGACTTCTGCACTGTGGAGAACAAAAGAGACAGATTACGGTACATATTTTCCACATAGTGTAAAGAGTAGGCAACAGATTTCTACATGGTGCACTAATAGACATGTGTAAACACATACTGTGTGTGGTGTCAGTATAGTTGTGAAATTACACTGTCTGAGGTCATGGGTTCAATCCCAAAAGATATCATTGTGCTATTCAGCTTTGGGCAAGTCGTTTCATAGAAGCCTAACATATCTGAATGCAGTTATGCAATATCAAATTGATACAAATGTACCAAAAATGGTTATATGAAGGGTTAGGCATGGACAGAGTGAGTGTAAGCTGGCATAAATTGTTTTATAAATCATTTTTGCACTATACCTATCACCATATTTTGGAAAATGAGGGAAGAAAACATCCATAGCCTTTGATGCTTGTTCGCATAAATGTCCTAATTACGCACATTTTCAATATCATCATATTGCAGTTATGAACTTGAGTGTTAATGCAGTGGATTACTGCTGGCATTTTTGTTGCGGTATCCCTGGACATATCATTTTAAACTAATAAAAGTGATCTATGTTAACTTATAAAATGGTTTAATATGTTTTAATGCCCAATAAACTACTAAGAATGGCCTAATAAAATCTCTACACCTTTACCTTCATAAAGAATGCAAGGGTCTATAAATATGCAAGAATGTGCAAATTTGAAACATGTCCTTATTTCTACTCCGGCCCCACAGTGGCCCCGCTACACCATGGTACTGTATATTACTCTAGAAGAAAATAGCATAGATAGCATTTAGTCTGCTAATTAACTGCAAGTAAACTAGTTTTTACAGATAGACATTATCCACAGTATCAGTACCTGAATCTTGATTTGCGTTGGCACATTCTTAGCTAATACACTATATGCCAAGCCATAAAACATAAAAATGATGATTTGCTCATAACTATTAGGTAACTACCTAGCTTAGCACACAGATTCTGCATCTAATTACATTTGGCATCCTGTAATAATTTGAATTTTAGACTACAATAGATTCAAAGCTGCTGAGGATTTTACCTGAGATCAAAAACAGAGTTCATAAGTAACAGTACAAGTACTGAGAAAATATTAAGATAGTTTTCAGCTATGAAATGCTAACAGATTTGACCCTATCAAATAAAGATTTGAACAATCTATATAAAGAGAATCTGCCACCCAGGAATCGTTTAAAAGCTCTAAATCAGGTGAAGGACCAGGTACATGAAATTCTGACCAAGGTCCAGATAAGCAACTAGCACGACTAAATGGCAATAAGCTTTTAATGCTCTTTTTTCCAATAGCTTTTTAAAACAGTTTTAATATTTTAGTGCTTAATCATTAATAATTAATTTTTGGCTACATATAAGACAGTTCGAAGTGGTTATGTTTTGTTTCGTAGTGGTGCTCCACATTACCGCTTTGACTAGAGTCATAGACATTAAAAAGATGAGACATCTATTTTAAATTAGACATGGGGTGAACAAAAGCATACTTTTCATCCATTCATCTTTAAACACTGTTTTCGTTGTTGACTTTTTTAAACAAGCCATGCTATCAGTTTGCTAATCATCACAGAGGGAGAAAATAAAATGAACAAGTAGAACCTAATGCCAATACCTTCGACAGCGATGTCTCCACCACCACCAAGTCTATTACTTCATGTTATTAATATGCATATTTCCCTTATAATATACTTCAAACAGGGAGCAAGGTTTTGATGAAAAACTATTTCAGATATTTGACCTTGCTGAGACCTTGACCCTGTTTGGATCAGTTCCAAAATCTAATCAATTCATCTGCTGATTATAATGATAATTCCATATAAACCCTACAAACATCCAACCACTTGGTCTTGAGGTATAGCATTAGCAATAAATTCAGACAGACGGACAGAGAGGCGTACGTACCACTGGCAAAAACTGTAGATAGTCAGAAAATGGGCCTTGAGTTCCTGAATATTAATGTGTAAGGAACATCTCTCTGTGACAAACAGGAAGGAAGCTATTGAAGAAAAACTGTTTCAGACATATGAAATATGCTATGAATACCTTGAAATACCTTGCTGTGACCTTGATCCTGTTTGGATCAATTCCAAAATCTAATCAATTCATCTGCTGTTTACCACATAAATCCTACAAACATTCAGCTACTCATTCTTGAGATATTTTGCTAATGAGAATCTCAGACGGAAGCAGAGACAAACAGACATAGGACGACCCGAAAGCGTAATAATCTTAGAAATCTATGACAATCTGAAAATTTACCCTTTTCTGACTCTCTAGCCCTGTAGCTAAGCTCTAGTCTGATAAGCTGCCCTCAGCTAAATACTTTACATAAATGCACGTGATCTACCATTCTGGTTCATGTATAGAAGACTGAAGTTGCTGAACTACAGGCAGCTTTTTTTCATGTCTCTAAACTCTGCTGCAGGATTTTTTCAGTTCAATCTGATGAAACATTTTGCTGGGTCGGCATCAGGACCAAGGTCCACCAGTTGACAACTCCAGGCATAAATGATGCAAAGCAGTCTTTGTATCATCTTCTCAGCATTGTTTTTGGAAATGCAGAACTTCTTAACAGCTTAGAGTGCATCAAAACCAAACATTCAGTCACATTACATTGTTGTTGCCTCTCCAGGCTAGACTTCCAGCTAGTGAAATTTGAGTCATAACACTCTCTGGCAACCCACTCATTGCTCCACACACACACACACACACACACACACACACACACACGTCAATGGTCCATTACCTAAGGAATGCTTTTACTTTCACAGGCTCAGGTCATAAGCCTTTTTAAAAGCTCACACATACGCACACACACACACATACGCACACACACACACACACACACACACACACACACTTCCTAACACGAAGGCTGCCTGTAAGACTAGAGGGTGACACATTCTCCATACACACATATCTGAGGTTCACACTGTAACCAGGCAACCAGAGCCTTTTAGAAAGATAACTTGGTATGCAACACTACTTCAGCTTTGTATTAGTATTCCTGATTTTTCACAGGGAGTCAGAAATGCTGCTTGCTGCTCTTTCAGCTCACAAATGTTGATGCTGGTACTTACACTATAATTGTGAACCATGTTATGATTGCTAGAGACTGCATTTCAAGATACATCACCTCATCTGCCTTTCACGTGATTCAGAACTGTGACCATGACCCCTCTGAAGCAGGGCTGAGGTTCTACAAAAAAGCATGTAGACTGAGGAAACCATATGTGACATAGAGAAACAACATAACAGTAATTAGACTAGAGTGGTCCCCTCTCTATATGACATGCATTATTGAAGGACTTGGGTGTGTCCGAGTGTTTCTGGTGTTAAGTGTGCTAATTCGGCTCCGGGTTAGGAGCATGTGTGTTTATGCAGCTGCTGAGCAGTAGGGCTCTAAGCAGTAACACACTCATCTCCACACTCTTAATTCTCACTTTATTAGCTCTTGGTGGGAGACAAAGCGAAGCTGTTTGTTTTCTCACACCTCGCTTGAAATGTGACGCCAGGTATCAAAACTATAACAGGTACATACAGCCATGCAGTGCTCACCCAAACAGGGCTAAACAACAGTGGAAATAAATCATTGTAATAACTTGGTTGTAAATACTGTTATATATTTACACACCAAAAACCAGATAATCAACTAATTATTGAGCTTATCATTCTAGCAATGAAAAGACTGCATTGGGATGGGTAATTAGGGCAATGAAAACTATACAACAATAAATCAAGGTACATGCTTAGTACCAGTATCCATATCCTCAAAATCAGTATGTTAACAATACACTGTGCTTCAAAAGATTTGATCTTTATTATATTAATTTTATTAAGAATGCAAACATTTTCAATGAGCAAAAAAAGGAAACAAGGCAACATAAATGAATAGCAGAGAACAAACAAGAAATAAGGCATTTTAAATAGATTACAAATAAAACAGGTAACAATTAAACAATATGATTATTTCACACATTTTTTGAGAGCTGAGAACAAAATTCTTTGTTGTACTTGTGTTTCTAAAAAGAGAATCTCAACTGAGTTAATGAGTTAATGTTAACTTGTGTTCATCAAATCCTGAATAATAATTAGACCTTTTTCCTCACACGCTTGTTGTTGTATGTTGTATTTACGTGTTAAAAAATGGATATCAATGGCTATCTTGACTAGATGAGAATATGAGATCTAGGCTAAAGGTTCTGTGAAGGCTTTAGACACAGCCCCTGGCACATAATGCACCAAAAAGCCTCCCTGACTGTGAACATGTAGCAGGTTCACAAAAATACCTGCTGGTTTGGTCAGTCTTGGAACGCTAACTAGCAATTCTTTCTCCTGTAGAAGGGCTGCGGAAGGTGAACAGCAGGTAAGAGTTAAACTGCTTCCACTGCATGGAGGATCAGAAAGCTGTCACTTGCTGCTGCAGCTCTTCTGCTAAAAATGCACCTTAATCATGTTTGTCTCATCATCTGTTGTTCTACAGACGTGATGTTTTTCTTCTTTGCCTTGAGCAGCTAAAACTTTCTCAGGGTTTTCTCCTAAACCTTCAGGAAGAACACTGTTTGCAAGCATAAATGTTTAAGCCAGACTCTCTAAGTAATGAAGTGCACAATAAATTTTATATAAGGCTCTGGTCTAAGGCTCGGCCATCTACTGTGCTCACAGAATGTTCCACATGTGCCATTTCTTATTGAATTTGTGATTTACTGCGCTGGTGCTTTCAGTTGTGGAAACAGATGCAAAACAGTGTTGACAAATCACCTGCTTTGGCTTGACGTGTTTCTGAAATACATAGTACTTCCACACAACGAAGGCTAGTTCCTCTTTTTGTCAGCTTCTTTCCGATTCCTTCTTCATTTTTTGCTGCTTTGTAAATTCCAATCATTGTAAAGAACAAATGCATAAATAATCTTATTTGGAGTAGATTTCTTTTTCTCTTCAAGATTAGTCATGAAAATGATGAAAGCTGTAAGTATATACAGTGAGAGTAAAAAGTATTTGATCCCTTGCTGATTTTGTTGGTTTGCCCCCTAATAAAGAGATGATCATTCTATACTTTTAATGGTAGATGTATTCTATCATGGAGAGACAGAATATCAAAAAGAAAATCCAGAAAATAACTTTAAAGAATATATATTAATTGATTTGTATTTCATTGAGGGAAATAAGTATTTGATCCCCTAGTATGCATTAGGAGTTCTGGCTTTCACAGACCAGTTAGACACTCCCAATCAACTTGTTACCTGAATTGAAGACACCTGTTCTAACTAATCACCTG
>CM040998.1:11618840-11651493 GCA_022985145.1 Pangasius djambal
CAAGACTTTTTGAAGGCAAAGAAATGGAATATTCTTCAATGGCCAAGTCAGTCGCCTGATCTCAACCCAATAGAGCTGCTTTTCACTTACTGAAGACAAGACTGAAGGCAGAAAGACCCACAAACAAGCAGCAAGTGAAGGTGGCTGCAGTGAAGGCCTGGCAAAGCATCTCCAGGGAGGAAACTCAGAATTTGAGTTTTGAGAACATGGGCTCCAGACTTTGACTGCAAAGGATTTTCATCCAAGTATTAAAATTATGGTTATATTTACAATTATGTCACTTTGTCCAAATACCCTTTGAGCCCCTGAAAATGGAGGTACTTTGATGAAAATGGCTGTAATTCCTAAATGGAAAATGACATATTTTTGTGGAGCCTCTTAAAACAAAGCTGAAAGTCTACACTTCGATCACATCTTGATGGTTTTATTTCAAATCCACTGTGGTGGTGTATAAAGGCAAAATCACAAAAGCTCTGTCATTGTCCAAATACTTCTGGACCTGACTGTATATATATAAATATATAGAATAGGTCGATCAGTATCAGCTGATACTCAACGTATCAGTGTCAGTATCAGTATTAGAATAGAAAAAGGGGTATCGTGCCATTTCTACCCACAATCCGATAACAGAACAAATGTGTTTATGTGTATTATATGTACTATATGTGTCATGTGTATTATATGTATTATATGCATGTATGAGTGGAAAACATGTAGAAATGCCACTAAACAAATGATAAAGTACAGGAATAAAGGGCAGAATTATAAAGAGGATTAGAAATATTCCTCTTATGTGTATGAGTGTGTGTGTCGATGATGCAGAACAGACCCCTGGTGGGTGCCAAGCGAAAGACTGCAGGGTATTAATGAGGACAGAACCAGAGTCAAAGCCATATCCAAACTCTACACGGTCCCGCTGCTCTGCCCTGGATCCATGTATCAGCAGCGTCCAATCCACTGCTGATGTGATAAAAGACGCAGGCACGTGCAACATTATTAGGTCAGGAGGTTTGACAAGTGCTTTATCACGATCAACAGATTAAACAAAAATAATCTTTAAATCTTTAATCTTTTTGGTACCTCAATTTGTGTTTGATGAAGTATTTAAAAGAGTAATGGGGGCATGAAACATGGCAAGAACAGTTGAAAACCTCTCAACAGTAAAGGTTAATAACACCCTGTGTAAAGTGATCAGACTCATTTATCAGATTAGAATTAAAAGAGAGAAAAGGAGAGACAGAAAGAGAGAGGGGAGGGCATGTTTCCATCGAAATATTTGCTTAAAACTTGTGAAACATTTCAAAAATATATCCAATCAGCTATTTGTAACTGTAAGTAACAGTCAAAGTGATCATTGCTGTAGAAGTACTGACATGTTCAGTAAATACTGTGTCAAAATATAAGGTATTATACTATACCAAAGAAGAAAGTAACAGAGATACTAAACAGTCCATAAGGAGAGGCAGGCATAGCAGATTCACAGGGATCCGCCTTGTACACATTCAGCTGGAATTTTCTCTTATATAACATCCCAATCTCTCTGCAAATATGTGCAGCAATTAATTTTTTTACTCACTTAAGCCATGGTCAGGGATGGATTAGGACCATCAGCATCACACTGAAATGATTTAATATTGGCAGCTACAGCTCTCTGATTTGGTTGATGAAAGGTCTCTTCCAGGGGATTATGGGAAAAACAGAGTAGACCAGGGTCAGATCCGAACATGGACACACAAACAAGAGGAGAGTACAGCATAACACTCAAACCCACAGCTGAGATGGGATGAAGATCGTTCCTCACGTGGTAGCATAAAAACATGCTATGAAATGAAAGCAGTGTTAGTTGTGCTGTGGGCCTATAATTTAAGCTTCTGAAAAAAATGCCAATATAGAGTCTAGGTTGAACTTGTCAACAAAGGTTCGATCCAGAGCTCAAGTTACTGTCTGTGTGGAGTTTCACATGTTCTCCCCGTGTTTGTGTAGGTTTCCTTGAGGGTTCTCTGGTTTCTTCCCACCTCCCAAAAACACGCTAGTAGGTGGACTGGCTATGAAATGTCCATAGGTGTGTAAGCACTGGCGTCCTATCCAGGGTGTATTCCTGTCTAATGCTCAGTGTTCTTGGAATAGGCTTAGGATAGATGAATGAATGAATGAATGAATGAATGAATGAATGAATGACAGCTAGTTTCTCTGCAAATGAACCGAGCAAACAAATTCCTGGTTCTCAGGGAAGAAAGCTGAGAAATCCTCAGTGCAGGTGAAGTGACACACCAGCCCAAATACTGACCAGCTTCTTAATGCAGTGCTGAGTACTTACTGTGAACATTTCATTATAACACGCTTATAACGTTTGTCTTGAGAGATAAGAATCAGTGTCCGGTTAACAGTCTCCATATTTCAGCGCGCGACATGCTAACTTGGTTAGCTAACGTTGTCTCAGTTAATTATAGGCTAAAGCTACGGTTTTATTTGCTCTTACCTCAAACATAGGAGAGGTGTCTTTTTCTGGCAGAGTACACGCCAGCAATTCTGCGAGAAACTTGGCCATAAAAGTGTGTGTGTGTGTGTGTGTTAATTCTCTGCGTCCCGAAGCTGACAGGTAGTCTTTGGTTTCTCCGCCGGTTCTCTGTAGTTTCTCTGAAGATTAATTCTTTGTACACCGACTGTGTTCAGTCTCAGCCGCATTCCCCTCCCCATATAAAAACATACAAACACACGGAATAAAACCGTTTGTGAAAAGGTCCGTTAAGCTCGAGGCGCTCGCGGACAAAAGCCGTTTGAATAAACCGTTAGAGTGAGCGCGTGCAGCTCTGCGTGTGTTCGCGCGCGCGCGCGCGCGAGGAGGGGGCGGGGCCAGAGACACTAAAGTCACTAGAGTCATCTCTGAGGAAAAAATAACATACAGTACAACAATAATAGTCTGAGCTTCTTGCTTCCACATTTGTCTTACTGTAGTTTGTAACAACATCAAACTCTACTGTGTATTTCACAAAACTACTCTTTTGTTCTACCTCCTTAAGTTTACACTGATAGCGTGGAAGTGGTATTACCATAACACAGCTTTACAACAGCATTGTGGGTAATGTAGCAAACTTTTAACCAAACTGAAAAGAAACCAACACGAGACGAAGAGTAAACTAAAAAAAAGTCAACTCAGAATTTCATTCCAAAATAAATCTTGGACACCACAGAAGATCACATATTAATTATTAAGATAAATGTGCAAGTTGTTCATGGTAGATTTTCCAAGCAGAAGTAGAGCATCAGGATGAATAAGGCAGGTCCTGAGCTGCCACAGGAGTAGAAGTGTGTTTTTTATGAATAACCTAATTATCTTTTGCCAATATTTTAACACTCCTCTAAATCATCTCATGGGTTTCAGGCTTTTGACACTGATCCTGGCGCATGAGTAAAGTAACTACTTGTGTAGTAAAATGACAAATGATTACTAACTATAGCATTCAGCAATATCCATGAGGCAAAAAAGAATATTCACCCTTATTGTTAAAAAAATTTGTAATGTTGCACTGATCAAGAATCGCATAATTAAAGATAAAACATGAAGCCACAGGAAACTATCCATTAAAATCACTACTGTTTTACAATGAACATACAATTTACTAACTTTACAATGAATCTATTTTTTACTATGACCTTTCATGATCCCATCTCATCTTGGCACACAGATGGGCAGAGATGGCATAATCTGTTTTATGGGTTATAGCTTTACGGATTACCCTTCCATTCTTGGCTTTCTAATAAATAGCGCAGACTCATGGGGAATTTGCGCTGCTGTCGTTTTGCTATTCGGGTTAAAGATTGAAAAAAAATCTACTGCTGTCATGAGCAGAAATGTGGCTCAGTGGTTAAGGCTCTGATTTACTGATTAGACGTATGTGGGTTCAAGCCCTAGCACCAACATGCTGCCACTGTTGGGCATTTGAGCAAGGCCCTTAACTCTGTGAGCTCCAGGGGTGCATTAATATGGTTGACCCTACCAAGCCAGGATATATGAAGAAAAGAATTTCACTGTAATGTATAAGTGACAAATAAAGTCTTGAAATAAAGGGAGACCTTGTAGAAAGGAAGGAAATCCAAACAATGATTACTAGATGTGTTGCTGTTAAAAATAAATTAGCAGATACCTTTATCTAGAGCAACTTACAAAGTGTACAAGCAATTGAAGGCATAGTGATACAAATCATCTAGCAAACCTTCAAAGACAAAGCAAACTTGAAGGTCAAAAGACAAATGATTATTTGTGCAAGTGTTAGAGTGCTCTAGCTGTTATCAAAAGACAATTTCAAGCCTAAGTGCTTAATACAAAAATCAATCAGTAGTGAAAGGAAAGTGTTAAACATAAGTGTATAAATAATAGAAACCTAAGTGAACAAGTAATAGAAAAGACAATTAGTGCCTAGACAGCAACATGTTTTTTTCTAGATACTACACAACCATTTTGGCATTGTGCTGCAATTGTAAAATATAATCCACATAGCTCTGAGATAGCTTTCTTACCAGGTTTTTTGATTGCCAATTAGGAGACAAAACCAATTTGCCAAGATAACACAGTTCTGATCAGTATCTTCAATATCTGATCAGTTGTGGTCCTATGGTTGTCACTTACCATTGATGAATGGGGTGGAGGAGGCTGACAATGTGCAGTGAGAGGCAGGACACATGTGCATAAACAGTATAGGCTTTATCAGGACAAATCCATGAACCACAATTACTGTCCATAGCAAGGGTCATAAAACAGGTGGGTTGAGTTAAATATGGATAATCAATAATCAATGTCGAAACAGAAAATAGAGGGTATGCATAAAATTTGGAAAACAAGGCTTGGACTTAAAGTAACAATTTGCACAATATTATCAGCAAGACTTCACAACAAACTATGACACACAGAGGATAAAAGAAGGCACACTAATCCAGAACCAAACACAGAACAGGTGACCACAATTGGGTAACAGATCAATGACAGGAGTGTGACAGAGACACGGCTAGAACAGAAAACTAAAACATAGGAATGGCAACACAAAGGGAGAGACTATGACAGGTCAGTTTACCTAATAAGCTGGCAAGTAAAGTGAAGTATATTGTTGTAGTACTCAAAGGCTCAAAATTAGCCCCAAAAATTCAAATAGTTTAATACAGCATTATTTTATTGTACCTCATACAAAGATAACAAATAGAGCTTAAGTAGGTGTAGGTAATACAGTCCCTGCAATATAAAACAAATATCTTACTGCCAGATGGAATGTGTGCTCTACCTGGATCTGAAAGCAGAGCTTACATTGACATCCCTGTGTTTCAGTAGGGCTTGGTTAGGGACTGACCTGATTGAGAAAGGTGTGCCACAGCTTTTCATGTGCAGGTGGCCTGCTGTCCCACCAGCTGCCACACTCTAATTACACACATACACACACCTAAAAACTCCACATGTAAAGCTTTAGCATAGACAGAATAAATTGCTGGATTACCAAGTATGAACGATAAAACAGTTGGCAAAATATTCTGGATGTTGCTATACTGCTTTACACACTGCTTTCAGTGTTTTCAATAAAGACAGCATGAGATGAGTTCCATATTGTGCCCTGAAGTTATTCCATATGGTTTCACAGTGGTGGGGTGCTGTGTACCAGGCTTCAAGACATCACAGAGTGATCACCTGCTGGGAAATCTCTTTAGGGAAAGAACGAGAAAGCAGAAGAACAGGAAGTAAAAGATGGTTTGGGGATTTTTTTTATGCATGAGGTTGTGGTCAAGTGCACATAGTACCACAAACTAGTCAAGTGCAATATTATAAACCTAAACCCAGCTATTCATTTGTTCTTCAATTTGTTCCATATCTTGTGCATACAGCTCGTTCTATTCTTCCTCTGTGGTCATGTACAAAACTGGCATTCATTCAGGGTCATAAAGCCCAGAGAAACGAGGCCACACTGCATCAGGAGCCCTCCCTGATTTATCCTCCTGGCAACTAACAGAGTCAGGACCAGTCCATTAGTAAATGAGCCCTAACTCACAGTGACAGTCATAGTCTCCCTCTTGGCTCTCTTTGGGATGGAGCAATGCAGTTGGGAGGCTCTTAGATTTGGGAAAGTGTTCTTACATGGCAAAATCTACTTATGGGTTGCTGGCTGCTTCAGAGGGGCAGGTGGTTGAAAAGGCTGTGCTGTAGTGTGTCATCTTTGTGTGGGTGGTAAAGTGGGGTAATTGAAGTTTCATGTAACCCTGCTTTTACTTTTATATTTTTTTCCATAAGTGATTTTTGCTATTTCTTTATTTTCACATGAGTGCATGAGCTCACGTGGGGTGTGTGTGTGTGTGTGTGTGTGTGTAAATGGTGGGAATGTTAGGGAGGTGGGGCTGCCAGAAAATAAGGGTAAAAAAACACTATTAATATTAATAGAGTGAGGGGGGAAAAAACCCTGCACTCCAAACCTCAGACTAAAATAACTTGCACACACAGCAGCTAGCATCTGCACTGCACCTCCTTTTAATTTAATAATTTAACAACTCAGGATCCTAATCATCTGCGTCTACTATTTTCACCCTGTTATTTAATGAAGTACACTCCACAAAACAAGTTGTATTTTTGCTCTGTGAATGCCACTTTGGTCAAGTATTGCTGTAATACTTCACATGACCAGTATGTCATAGCCATATGGATGTCATATGATGTCCAACTGCTCAATGTCAAGTACACAGACTAATAAATTGACCTGACAAGCAGTTGTTTCTTACATCACTGGATAAATTAAGAAATAACACACTGGTGATGATGTATTCCAATGTTGTCTTCCTGGATCAGCATAGCTCCTGGACCAAGAGCACTAGTAGCATCTAGCTCCAAATTAAAAGGTTTTGAAATGTCAGAAGGTGCAAGTGGAGGATTGTTACAAAGCAAAGCTCTGACACTAACAAATGCACGTTGACAAGACAAAATACACAGACGGGCTTAGTAGGGATGTATGGGGAGCCATAACTGCAGAAAGCTTTTTTACAAAAATTGAGGTAGTAATCTGACATACCAAGAACTTCTTGTAACTCACACCTAGTAGAAGGGATTGGAAATTTTAGCATGCTGTAGCATTACAATTTCCCTTCACTGGAACTAAGGGGACTGAAACTGTTCCAGCATGACAATGCCCCTGTGCACACCTTTGGGATGGACTGTGCTCCAGGTCCTTCTAAAATCTAGTGGAATGCCTTCCCAAAAGAGTGGAAGTTATTATAACAGTAAAGAGGGACTAAATATGGAAAGGGATGTTCAAAAAGCACAGATGGGTGTGATGGTCAAGTGTCCACAAACTTTTGGCCATATTGTGTACCAAGATAGATTGTTGTAGCTTTTACACACTCACACTTTGCTAAATCCAAGGTCAAGGAAACCTTTCTCAACCTCATAACACTGTGCACAATAGTTCTATACGACTGGGCAAGTCCACAGAAATAAAAAAAACACAACATCATCCATGTAAGCAGCCAAGACTAGGCTTCACAAGTGTTGAAAAAAGTAGATGGGGCATTCCTACAGGCATTACTGTACATTGCAGGTAGCGGTCAGGTGAGACAAAAGCTAAAATTTCAGAAGCATGAAATCGCCTTTAAAAAGGTTATTTCATTATGTGGTTGCTAGATATCTAATTATTTGGTTCATATAGTTTTTGCTTGTGCACTCTAGATTTTGGCACCTTCTTCCTTGCCCTATCATTTTAACCCTCTGTCCACCTTGATTTTTTTTTTTTTTTTTTTACAATTTGACCCGGCGTTTATTTCAAGCAACAAGGCTATTTGTGTATGGATACAAGTAGGTTTTTGATTGTCCTCTTTGTAGAGAGAGAGAGAGAGAGAGAGATATGTTTTTATTACCGTGTAAAAACCATGGGTAATTTTCTTAAGGGCCGTGTCGATGCTGTCAGAAAATGGGATCAGGCATCTTCATGACAGTTTGAACAAACCTTTGGAGATTATAAACACTATGACTCATTCAACAATTAACTGCGATGGTACTAAATTCCACTGGAGTCTGGTTAGCTAACCGATCTAGATTTCATTAATTGTTTACCATGTAAGAATTTCTGGGTAAAGAATGGATTTAATCCACTTCTACTGCTGTACCCATTAATGTTTAAGTATCCTAGCCCACTGAATACTGATTCCTTTCCCTTGCCTCATTGCTTATAGCGTTTTTACAACTGCCATGAAAGATCTAAGCCCTGACTATTTCGAACAGCTGGGGAAATAGAGAAAGATCATTCATTCTGCTCAGGTTTAAGGTGATTATATGGCTGTTACTTGGAACCAGGATGAGCTGATGCCTGGTATCATTCTGAGATACTATGGAGACTGAAACCTTCTGCTCCTCAGATGTGTGAATACCCACCAGTTCTGTTATCATCATGGAGTCAGTGTGTCCCAGACATGCTGTGTTAGTGGATTAGTTTTGCAGTATGGTCTATTCGCATATATATAGCAATATCTGAGGCAGACGTTCTTTGACATCAGAATGGCTTTCATGTTGGAAAAGTAAGAAGTCATGTATTCGCTTCGTGTTTTAACCATGTTGGACCTTGTGAAAATGTCTTGGTAATGAGAAAGTACATACTCATAATACATAATTATGTAACAGACATTCGTGTCCTGAGGCGAGAGAGAGCATCACGCCGAACACTACTCAACAGACACATTATCAATTATAAAATTCATGCAACAGCACTTGCTCATAGGAATACTGCAGACTGGACTAGGCTAATGGGAAGAGTTGCGAAAGAATGAAAGGGACTTCCCTGGTTTCATTTCATCACACTGCCTAGAGGAAGCTGAAAACTTTTACACCACCCACAAGAGAAAAAATCCTTAATCATCTCAGAAAAATCATGGAATAAACTAAAAACTTTCATTTCCCAGTTCCATATAAATCATTTAAATAAAAATAGGTTAAAAAAATGGAACTAGCACTGACTAACACACCAGTCAGTTGACTGAATCCTCCACCCCCTTTTCATGTTATGTTTTTTCACTTTATGTCACTTCCAGATTTAGCCTTTAGGTTGCCAGATTTAATCTTTTTTTTTTTAATCATGTAGGGTTCACATAGCCATTAATGGTTCCCTTAGAGGGAGAAAATAAAGACCCTTTTAATGTAATTGAAAGAACTATTCCTAACCTAAAAAACTCCTGAAGGCACCTTACCTTTGAGAAATCTATGAACAACCCTACCATGATGGGTTTTACTTTTGCAAAAAGTTCCAAGTAGAACACCTTTACGAACAGTTTAGTCCCCACCAAATCACTATAAAAAAAATCTTCTTGTGCTTTTTCCTTCTACAAACTTATTTTCGAGTTCTTCTGCACTCCACTAGTCTCTAACTGATTGCATCTAATCATTCTCTGCTGTTTATTTTAAAGGATTTTCTTCTCATGCTGATGCAGCTCACGTTCTTCGATGTCTCTTTGATTTACTTCTTATGCTAATGCAGCTCATGTTCCTTGACGACCATTTCGACCTCTCTCCTCTGCTGCTCGCACCATGTAAGGATTAAAGAGCAATTAAGAGCCACTCTGTGAGTTATAGATTAGGAGGAAAGGAAGTCAATGGGGTGCTGACCTACCTCTGCAGTGTTGGGCAGGAGCAGAAGGCTGAGATCTGATCTACAAAAGAGCCATGATTTCTAGGATTAGATAGTGACTGGTACCTAGTAGAAATTGGGAATTCACCTGGGGGCTAAATTTATGCTGACATACAGTATGTCTTAAGAAAGAATTGTACTCGGGGTCTTGAAATCCATTGACAGAGTCCAGCGCAGTTTTGTGATTTTCCTGCTCAAAAATCTGCTGATACCATCCACTATTTAATTACCAAGTTCAATAAGTGTTGTAGAGCAGGGAAATCAGAAAAAAATCTGCTAGACCCTAGCTCTCCAGAACCCCTGCCTTAGACGATTAAAAACTGAGTGTGTGAATGTTACAAATATAACACTTATAATTATTTATACCACAGCACTGTTGTATTCTTGGTGTAGTATATCAACACTAACATTAACATTTATGGCATTTGGCAGATGATCCCCAAGACTCTACATTCAATAGTTTCACACAAACAAATTCCTAAATATTCACATATATGAAAAGTTGTCAGAGTTACGGTATGATTTATGGGCAAGCTTTGCATCTATACGTTATGACTTAATTTGTATTCAGTTTAACAAAATCCATTCTCATTCATATGAATTTGTACCAGTTTCTCTGGAGATCAGGTTCCTTTAATGGCTTATCAGTGGTGTTCATTAATGGTTCCCTTAGAGGGAGAAAATGCTAAGGGTATTGATGATAGACATTCTGATATTGATGATATAATAAGATGAATTCAAAGGAGATGGAAAATGAGAAGGCAGTTTTGAAGAGGCAGATGGCATACTCTTGCATCTCGCTTCAAACCAAGCCCTGCGTGTTAGACGTAATATCATTGATATTTTGTATTTAGCAAATTCTTTTTGTGAGCAGGCATAAAAAGGTAGACCTCCTGGGGTTTTGAATGGAATTCTGCTCCTGGAAAAATCTTCTTTGCTGAACACATACAGCCAGTAGACATTTGTGCTTACTTGTACTTACTCATAGTGCAGGTGCTAGTGTTGACCGGTGTTGACCAACACAACACGCTCACAATTCAATTGGCCTCCATCAGGAATCATTTTGCACACAGCTACTGCAAATTCACTCATCGATATTAAGCTCAGGAGTGAAGGAAAGTGCATCGTCAGCAGCAAATAAATAACATCCAGAAAGCTCTGGGGTGTCAGACGAGGACACTGCGCTTTAGCCAAGCTCTGTTTCCACATAAATGCAGATGCTGACACTTGTCATGCCATGGTGTATACCAATAAACTGTTAATAGGAGTAATGAACAAAATTGATGCTCACTGCACAACAGGACATATAGTTATTAAGATATTATTCCATCCTTCCCTTTGGGATTGTCCATAAACCATCCATCACATCTCTGTAGGGGTCAGACGTGCTCTCGCGCTTTTGGAAAGAGTTATTGCTTATGCATAGCTGTGGAAGGGAAAATAAATCACACTATAATAACTACAATCTAATGTCGTGGTTTTCAGTGTGCTGTGGTTTTGTGTTACAATTTAAAATAAAATGCTCTTAAAATAACAGTAAACGACATCACTACAGCTATAACTGGTTACTCAGGTAGGTAAACTACACTGCTTTTATTTAGACCTACTAGGACCTATTATCTATTATAGCCTTCAATAGATTATTGATACAATGAAATAATTTCCCAGATATCTGCCTAAAAATAGTTGACCCAGAAATTTTTTTGTAGCATTGTTGTGTTAAAAAATATTTTAAAAATTTTCAACAGTGAACCCCTGATTATGTAGATTGGTGTTAGGTAAATTTTGTTATCACAGTCATAGCACTTTCTTAGCACTTAAAAAAAAAAAAAAAAAGCTCCACAACTTTGGAGCAATTATGTTGAATATTACAGGATGACATGATACCTGGAAACCTCCTAAGGTGTGTACTAAACCTTTACCTACAAAATCTGCATGCTAAGCTAGCTATCTAATTAACAATCTTTTGTAATTGGTCAAGGTCAAGGTGGATCTGAAGCTTGAATATAGATGACGATTATGTTATATGTTGACAGTATTAGGTATTGTTTATTAAATGAGATATCCTTAACTGAGATATTAAAGAAAATCAAAGCTCACTTGCTGAAATCCCACTCGCTTACTTATGTTACAAATGCGGGCTAGTTTACTAGCAGTTAGATTGCAGCCTAGCTATGTGGAAGAACAAATTTAATATTCAAATTCACTTTTAAAGACGGTAAAGAGGTAGAGATGTTTAGGCCTTTTTTGTTGTTGTTCCTTTTACCAGTTGAACAATTTATTATTTTTCATTGTACATGGATTATACTAATGGTTTAAAATGACACTCTCACCATACTTAGACATACACTATATGGTCAAAAGTATGTGGACACCTGACCATCATGCCCATATGCAGTTCTTCCCCAAAGTGTTGCCACAAAGCTGGAAGCACCCAATTGTATAAAATGTCTTTGTGTACTGCAACATTACAATTTTCCCTCACTGGAACTAAGAGGCCCAAACCTGTTCCAGCATGACACTGCCCCTGAGCACAAAGCGAGCTCCATGAAGACATGGTGTGTCAAGGTTGGAGTGGAAGAACTCGCGTGTCCTGCACAGACCCCTGGCCTCAACCCCACTGAACACCTTTGGGATGAAGTGGAACACCGACTGCACCCAGGCCTCCTCACCTCGACATCAGCGCCTGATATCACAAATCCCCACAGCCACGCTCCAAATTCTAGTGGAAAGCCTTCACAGAAGAGTGGAGCTTATTATAACAGAAAAGGGGGATAAATCTGGAATGGGATTTTCAGCAAGCACATATGAATGTGATTGGTCAGGTGTCCACAAACTTTTGGCCATATAGTGTAGCATCAGTGTCATAAGAGTATACACTTACACCCTTTCTCACAACACCATAGACTACTAAAGACCTTAGCATTGAGTACAAATATGCACCACCATCTACATTACCCTACAGTTTAGAAGCAGGTCTACTGATCTAGGACCAGTTATCGTACTAACTGTGTGATTATATGAAGAATGAAGAACCTGAAAGACACCTGGGTCTAATTCATCACTGTGAAGAGTAAATTTAAAGACTGTAAAGAGATTTTGACAATAAAAGTTATTGTCTGTGTAGCTGCATTGCAGTCAGTAAGACTGTCCATTGTAAACTGTTTGGCCATCAGAACAACTTCAGTACATCTTGACAACGTTTCTATGAGTTTCTGGAACTGTACTAAATAATGAAGACTGTTCTTCCAAAAGATACTCCTTTAGTTGATGTGTTGATGAATGATGATGGTGGTGGTGTTGATTGAAGAGTGCTGTTAAACATGTCGATCCAAAATCTTCAGTAGATGTGTTCAGGTTGAGATCTAGTGACTGTGAAGCCCGTAGCATATGATGAATATCATTTTCATCCTCATTAAACCATTCAGTGGGACCTGTGGATGGAGGCGGAGTCATCCTGCAAGAGACCACGCCCATCAAGATAGAAATGTTTCATTGTAGGGTAAAAGTGATCAGTTAGAAGAACTCTGTACTGATTGCAGAGATTCTTCCCAATAAGGGGACAGCAAAATAAATCCCATATAACAACAGAACCAGCAGGTTTGCTTTAATTTAATCCATCTGTATGCAAATGAAATAAAAACCTCTAAATTGATTAACTTGCCTTGTTTTTCCTGTGGGTTCAGCGCGCCCTCTAGTGGCTACTGAAAATAATGACAAGTGTCGCGGGAAGATATACCGTCTGCGCATGCTATTTAGTACGCTATTACGTGGCTTGGACATAGAGAAATTTCTCATTCCAAGTTCCCAGAATAATTCCGTATCAAGCATTCCTGCAAATGTATTTTGCTACTTTTTTAGTTTTAATAGTTGATCATTTAAAAAGATGTGATTTGTGTTGACCTTAGCGGTCAGGGGGCGTGGTACTTAACCACGCCCATGCCTACACCGCTGACATATAAACAGCTCAAACAACTCCAGTATAATACAGTGACTCTGGCATTTGTTGTAGGAATGTGTAAGTATCAAAATATTCAACTTGCGGTGTCCAGGAACGTCCTAAATCTCTAAAAATTCTAGATAATTTACACTCTTCCGGGAGAGTCAAGCGGCTTAGCAGGAGTGGTCACGTGAAATAACATTGCGTCATTTCCGCTAGCCTGAGATTTTTTAAAATTCTCTACACTTAAACTCCCATTCTATTTAATCCTATTAACTGAATATACAGATTTTTAAGTCTGCATCACACACCAATAACAGACCAAAGTAAACTTATGATGCCCAGTCTTTTTGAGACGCAGGTGTCTGTCTCACTGCGCATGCGCGGTCCGGGCTGAAACGTCGTTCTTGTTTGCAAACAAACCGCCGTGCATGGATGTGTGAGACGCAGCTGCTGTGATGGCAGAAAACAACGACAGCGAAATCATCGAGCACCATGACGACGAAGAGATGGAGAAAATGAACAGGCGGAGAAATGATTCGCAGTCGTTCATGGAGAGCGTCACAGCTTCAGAGAGGGATGGATACAGCAGCACACAGTCCTCACACCGCCTGCTGGCTTACAGTGATGCTCTCATCTCCATCATCGCCACTGTCATGGTACAACACCTCACACAGCTGCTTATGAAGAACAGTTGCACTTTCTGTTTTTGGAGCAGCCTACTGAGTTGTCCATGAATTTCTGTCTTTGCAGATATTACCTGTTGCCCATATAAAATTTCAAGACAATGAGGTAAGATGTGTTAGACATCATTCATCCATCCATCCATCCATCCATCCATCTTCAGTAACCGCCTTATCCTGGTCAGGGTTCTGGTGGATCCAGAGTCTATCCTGGGAACACTGGGTGCAAAGCAGGAGAATTCACTCCTGAAGAGATGCAAGTCCATCTCATGGCACTGTGCGCACACACACACATTCACACCTAGGGGCAATTTAGAGTACACTGTTCTAGTGGGAAACTGGTTCACTACTTTTATTGGATCAAGAATAGTCCAATTCAGTATAATGATATAACTGGAGAGAAGTGCAAGTGCTCTTGTGTCTACGTGGAGAAAAGTGCCTGAAGCAGGACTCCTGCTATAGTCAGTTTTGCTCATATTACTTGGGATGTACTGACCTGATAATACTGATATTGGAGTAGATGCTGGTCTGAAACTCTGGGTTTGTATTGGACCAGATTTGATCCATTTTCATACTGCATTTGGTAAACAGAGTTCAGTTTAATGCAGCACCTTGAAGAAGCTTAAGAGTTTTGATGGACACAACACTGATCTTGCACATAAACCAGGGACACAACTTGTCTTATACCAGGGCGCTGTCACAGCTCTGAGGTTTCACATAATTTGCAGAGAGTCGGCTCAGTCACTGTTAGGATGCCAGTATTAGGACGATACTCAAAGCTCATATATCAGTATTGATATCAGATTAATGAATTTGTGCATCCCTACTCATTATGCATGATTATATAATGTTTGGATTTGCACTATCAGGTTACAGCATTATTGTTTTTGTGGTTTATTATATTCCCATCTCCATCTTTTTTTTGACAGAGACCTATGGCTTGCACTTGATTTATTGACATACAGTATTTTATGTTGTGATTGTGTGCGTTGATAACTGACATGACTCGCAGCAAAAAAAGCATCAGCTCCGTTCCTAAAAGTATATAAATATCAAGTGTTGGTCGATACCCAGACCTATATCAGTATTGTATTGATAATAGGGTTAGGGTTAGGTATTGGACTGGTATACTAATATTACTAATATTACTAATATCACTAAATAAAAAGTGTGGAATGAATTAAAGTTGTCATCTGTTTTAGATTGTTAGATCTAGCGCATGATTTTGCACACTCATGGGACCTCACTTATGAAGGGTTTTTTTTCTTTCTTTTTTTTTTTCAAAAAAGCTTCTAAATGCTTTATGTGTAATTTAGAATGAAACTATACAGAATAAAATTGGGATTTATCAAATGTTCAGAGGAAGGTCATACACAAAAATGTAAGTAATGAATCATAAATACAACACATCAAATACTTCATAAATACTTACTGTGTGTGCCTACAGCCAAGACCAGTACTAACCATATACTGTTTATTATGAACACATCACATAAAAGTGTATAAAGTGTCTCCAGACTTTTGACTATAACACTGAAGACATGCCAAAGTGAGACAGACTCAACCCCCATGCTAATAAAATATTACTGTTACACACAGGAACTGACGGAAAGCATTCAGTCGCTCCTCACCACTAAGATTGCCGTGTACCTGATGACATTTCTGATAGTAACAGTTGCTTGGGCAGCACATATAAGGTGAGCAGAGAGAAAATATACATAGTTACTGTGTTACAGTCTACATTTGTCCTTCCAGGAAACTAGGTTGGGGTATTTTATATCTTACAGCTTTGAATGTTCGTTCTTTCATTTCCTCAATTTGTCTGGTTTCAGACTGTTTCAGGTCATTGAACGCATCGATGACACACTTGCACTTCTTAATTTGGTGAGTTCCTCTGTACATAGTAACAAAATGTCAAGCATGTTGCAATTTCTCAGTTTTTGACATACCTTTGACATACCAACAAACATTTTCCTCTTTTTTTTTTTTTTTTTTTTATTTTTTCAGGCTTGTATGATGCTGATCACTTTTCTGCCATACACAGTGAGTAATACTTTAGAGAAAACAGATCCTGACATTTTAAAATGCTGTAATACCTCACAGCATGATATATTTTTTTCAATATAAAGTCACATACAGCATCTCTTTTTCATACACGTTTTTTTAAAAAGGAATTCTGATATTCTTACAAAGGCTATGGTGTGATTGATAGGATTGTGTTGTTTATTTCCTGTAGTTTTCTCTGATGGCAACTTTCCCGAACAACACGCTTGGCATTCTGCTTTTTTGTGCCTGCGTCATTGTAATCGGTCTCATTCAGGTATGGAACCCAGACTTTATACAGTTTATACAGCTAATATAAAATAAAAGTAGATACATTCTAGTGATGAATTGCAGTGTATATCAGTAATAAGTATAATAAATCTGAATAAGTACACAGTGTTTCTTAAACAGAGGTTTTTATTTAACTCTTTATGTGACTTAACCTTTCAGATGCATTTCTGTACATGGAAATGCTGTGCGCTGGTTAAACAATTCTTCCTTGCTAAAATTTCATCCACAGGCGGTTATTGTCTTGTATGGGTTCAGCCGTCCTTTCCTCCTAAACGAGCACATCCAGATGTCGGAAAATCAGGCCTATTACAGACGCCATATTCTTGAAGTTATAATGAGAGTGCCTGTAATGTGTTTCTTCGCTGGTATCTTTGCATTCATCTATTTTAACCTGGTTAGTAATATTTGTGTACTACATATTAAGAGAATCTTTAAACTCACTGTGAATGAATTCATGTCTTACAGGTCTGATAACTAAAAAACTGCTTTCTTACTATAAGATGTAGAATATTGTAGTTGTTTTGAAGAGGGATTTGTACAAGACATAATAGATCTAGAAACAGATTATAAGTCACAAACAGCAGTACTGTAACTGAAATTTGAACCTATTTCCATAATCCTGCTTTTTGTTTTCCAGTCGTATGTCCTGCTGGCCCTTGTCATATTCATTCCCTATATATCTCAGGCTATGAAACTGATTTGGACTAAAGCCATTGGTAGTAAGTACCATACGGAACTACAGTTGCTTCCATAGACAGCGAATTCTAAGAGTTAGGTGTAAAAGATTTAAATTAAGTGGAAATAATTTGTCTGTATTTAACTAATTGTAGGCTTTGGTCTATTTCCTTAGCTCAGGTAGAGGAGACTCCAGACTCCATGCTTTTTTATACGTACCACCCCAGTGAACCACTGAGCAAGGAGCGAGTAGAGGCTTTCAGTGATGGTGTTTATGCCATTGTAGCCACCCTTCTCATCTTAGATATATGGTCTGTATCTATATTAATTATCTTTACCAATATACAACCGATATACCCTCACTGCCCACTTTATTAGGAACACCTGTATACCTGCTCATTCATGCAATTATCTAATCAGCCAATCATGTGGCAGCAGTGCAGTGCATAAAATCATGCAGATACAGGTCAAGAGCTTCAGGTAATATTCACATCAAGCATCAGACTGAGGAGAAATGTGATCTCAGTGGTATGGCTGTTGGTGCCAGGTGGGCTGGTTTGTTTACTTCAGGAACTGATGATCTCCTGGGACTTTCACACACAGCTGTCTGTAGAGTTTACACAGAATGGTGGAGAAAGCAAAGCAAAACAAAACAAAAAAAAAAAACAGCTTAAGGTGCAGGTATACAGGTGTTCCTAATAAAGTGGGCAGTGAGTATTTATTGTGATGCTGATAACACATCTTTTAAAATAATGTGAATTTAGTAATAAACATATGTAAACATAAAAAAATATTATTAAATGGTCTAATTATTAATAATTAAAATGGTAATTATTAGTGCTAAGTACTTGGAGAAAAACATAACTAAGGTATAATTTACTACTGTTGTAGCATATTGCTATGTCCTTGGCCTAAGTCTAAGTGCATATTTAATGAGCAGTTGCTAATAAATGTCCACTCCTGCTGCCTTTAGTGAGGACAACGTGCCGGACCCATCTGTTGTGAAGAAGCAGTTTGACGGCAGCCTTATCGCTGCTCTCCACGAGTATGGTCCTGAGTACCTGGCCTACTTCGGCTCCTTCGCCACAGTGGGCCTACTGTGGTTCGTGCACCATTCACTCTTCCTGCATGTCACTCGTGCAACACGTTTAATGGGTCTCTTCAACACTTTCTCCCTAGCTTTTATAGGTGGCCTGCCACTAGCCTACCAGCTAACACATGAATTTCCTCGCGGCTCTCAAAACGAGCTTGAGGCCATCCAGATCAGCTGTGTCATCATTTTCTTTGCCGGCCTCTTTCAGCTGGCCATGTGGGTTACGGCGCTTTTCACAGAGCGCGAGACACTCCACCCATACGTGCGTCATGGAGGCCGAGAGCATGCGTTCATGCTCGCTAAGCTGTTGCTCTACCCCTGTGTGGCACTTGGGACCTTTTTCTCTACGTGTATCCTCAGCCGCTTTAGCTCACCCATCTTCCACCTGATGCAGATCGCAGTTCCGTTTGCGTTCCTGCTGCTGAGGTTGATGGTGCAAGTGGCACTGGCTGTGCTGAGGTGGCTGTTTTGTCCAAAGACACCTAATGGAAGAAGTGCATTGATGGAAGAGGAGGATGCTCGCGTGCCTTTTACAGACATTGTCACTTAGCAAGACGTGGATTAACCCATGGTAAAATCCAGCAAGGTCTATGGGGCCGTTTTTACAAAAGATTCCTCTATAAACTCTTGCAATCTGATGTGTAATTGCTTGCTGCAAGGTACGTTTGGAGGAATTTAGACAACATTAACCTGCCACTCTGCCGCTACTACGTACACTCTTAACTACACAACATCTGCTAGCAGTCAGTTAATAGTAATGTGATTTGTGGGCTTTAAACTTTAAATCATTTTATAACTTTAAAAGAGCGTATAGGAAATAGGCTAAATTTTATTCTAAGAATGAATGTCACTGCTAAATCCGTCCTAGATTTAATTCTATAACTTTTTTATACAAGCTGGATCAGGTAAAGTCTCACTAAATAGCATGATAAGATCTGAGGTCTAGGATCTTTGTGTTAAACTCAAACTCATATCTTGTAAGTACTTCAAGCAAACTTAAAATACAAATTAAATATAATGTCTAAACTAACAAATTGCCTCCTGCATAACTATATGATGAGACTCGTTTCATGAAATAAATCAAAATTCATTTAGAATTTCTCTAAAGTAGAACCCAGACAGTTTTATAGCCATATCACTTAGATCTGCCCCCCCCCCCCCATATCATTATTATATCATTATTATGCAATCAGGATTTTATATTAATGTCATAATCAATCAGTCAAACAATAATACAACAAAAACAAGTGTTATTTGGATTCCCCAATGAAAGGAATAAAGGCACATATGCACACGTGGCACACGCTGGTCACTCATCACGCACAGCTTACGGCACGTGAATGTGGTTACCAAGCAACCACACCACACAGATGATATCACGTACCAGGTGATTTCCTTATAAAACTGCATGACAGTGTAGGCCTGCCTAAGAAAACGAATGGTGGTCACACCAAATATTAATTTGATTTCAATGTTTCATGCTATTTATTGTCATCAGTTTGATATATAGATGTTTTATTAATTTATTTTGCAAGTATGTTTTGTGTACATGTGTGCAGACTGTACTGTACTGTAATACTTGAATGATGACATGAAGACTACAGAAATTGAAGCCGAACTGGAGGAAGCTAGCTTTTGCTGTAATGAGTGTACATTTTTAAAATGAAGCCATTCGTGCGTGAGTATTTTAAAGTCTTTGTCGCAAGTGTACAGGGACGTGGTACAGTTTCTGAACAAGGAGTAGTGGTTGAATTCGCTCACCGTAAGAGAAAGCGAATAAGGGAAAACTCACGCTATTTTTCTGTTATTTCTCATGTTCTGAATTGTCTCTTATTGGTGGATACATCCATTTTATTTTTAATTTCTTGGAATTGTAATGTCTGTTGATAAATCTTAATGTTTTTCACACAGATATCAGAGGAATGCAAACATTTACACCAGGGGTGCAGTGGATCACTAAACTCACGGTTCGGATCGTATTACGGATTTTGAGTCACGGATCGGATCATTTTTCGGACCGGAAATTTTTTTTAATTTATTTATTTGTTTTTCATTTATTACTGAAAGCTTATTTTAAGTGCTTCTATACCACAGCAAAAACTACTAGCTTAACTAATAAAGTCAGTAATAAAACAAGAACAATTACACAATTACAGACATAGATGAATAACAAAGTTACTAATAAAGTCAGTAACAGTAGTGTTCAGGTGCAGAAATGTAATAATTAAGTGTAAAATAGCACAATAGTGCTCACTGCATAAGTTACATACAGATGACTCTTTGTTAAAGCTGTGGTGGTGTTTGATTAGCAGACAGAAGCAAATTATTTATAGGCTGCTGTCTCTTTAATACCAGATGCACGGACCCGGTACTGACACACATCCTGTTTCTATCTCAGCTGTTTACGTTTTCGGTTAACCGACTGTGTTTACCAGAATACTTGCCAAAGCGGGTATTTTAACATAACTTGGTGTGTATGTGTCCGTTCAAGCGCAAAGAGGCATAAACAGAGGAATCAATCCGGTGCTCACGCGCTCTGAATCGCGCCTCTCGCTGTCTGCGTGTGCGCGCGAGTCCCGATTCGAGTTCTCTTCCGCGTGAATGGTTTAAAATTGCTTGAATGTGTAAATTGGCAAGACAAAACGCCAGCAAATGATAAACTTTCACTCTATGATGGTTAAACTTAATAGTTTCACATGCGTGCCGAACCGTGGGGCCTGATCCGTTGCACCCCTAATTTACACTCAGTTGTGTTGTGTGCAAACATTTGTGTTGGTTAATCCACGCTGTTGTATAATGAAATAAGTATAATTAATGAAAAACTCTTTAGTAAAACTCATCAAACATCCTATTACTTGTAAGAATTCATATTCATAGTGATACACATTTGATGTGGAGGAGGTCCTGCAGAATGGTATGAATTTTGTTTATCCTGTGGAGATACCAGAGACAAAAGCAGGTTATTGTGTTGCCAGGTTTAACTCCACCTGAGAAGGTGCTGTGGCAAAATATAGTTATTCTGGTTATCTTGCTTAAGGCTAAATAATAAAGTTGACTGGTAACACAACTCTTCTCCCAGCCTGAGGACTGAAATTATAATCATGAAGCATATCAGACATACTGTACCTTGGGAAAACCCCCCGAGCCAGTATCTCTATTGGAAACCTGTGTTCTGAAACACAACACATTTTGACAACAGATATTTTAAAGTCAAATGTACTGCCTGTATTCAAATCCCCAGCAGGGTTTTAGATTACAACAAAAAAGGACAAAATAGGATATTTATGACAAAGCCCATTAAGAAACCAATGTACTGTATATTAATAATGGATTAACTAGAAAGCCATGATAAATACTACAGGGCTAAAGATACCAAGTTAATCAAGTATGTTTTTAATCTGGATTTAAATGTATTCTTAAATGTGTTCTTACTTTTTTTTGTTCTTTGAGGATTGTTGTTGGATGGAGTCAATCAGATCAGAAACAAGATGTAAGCAGGGGTAAGGTTTGTAAGGTTTTATTTTATTCTAAAATCATATTCACCTAATAATAATAATAATAATAATAATAATAATAATAATTTCCTTTGTTCATGTATCCATGGTGACTGTTAAATATTCCCTATGTAAAATCTTTAGATTTGTGTTCAAAAATAAACTGTAAATCAAACCCATAAATAATTATTAAAACAAAAGTACAACATGAGCCCAACTTTTTGGTACAAAGCATAACATTACAATATCATAACATATGACAATAATGAGAGAGTCTGAAGCCTGGTTGTTGTTAAACACTGTGAGCTGGAACAGTATTATATCTTGAACAACAATGTAAACCGTGCAGTAACTCAGAATTCTGGTAGCATCACTTGCTTATGAAGCTATACACACCTGACCTAGAGTATCTGTTTGGTCTGAATTGGTTATGTCTTTTAGACATGCAAAACTGAACATATTAACTGCATGAGCAGGTTGACTTAAAACAGCAGACAGAAAGAGGAAAGAATGAAATGAGAAGCATGTAAACGGACTGCTGACAGGAATGAGAAGGGAAAATGGTGTGTTACATTATAACAGATTGCCACATATCCACTGATTTAAGGTGTATTGTAGAAAGGTCTGGTCCCAAAACTCCACCAAGTCAACTTGATTTCTGTTGCCTCCATGTATAGCTGAAGTTTAACAAGCACACTGAGCAGAAGATACTGCTCTAGAAAAACTAGAAAAGTGCTAGACACTAGTGAAATCCAAATGGCGTTTTAAGTATGAACTGTTATATATTTTTAATTGTTTATCGATATATTCCAGTATGAATCTGTTTTAGGTGATATCTTGATCAGTGGACTTTGGAGTTTTAGTGTGATCTGTACAAGACACTAGTACAGAGACAGTGCTTTGGTAAAGGACTGTGTGTGTGTTGTTATATTTGGATCAGTTAATGTAACACACAATATGGCTACCAGATGAGTTAACAGTAAATGCACACATTTTATCTACTTCACTCTGTATTTCAAACTATTACTCTCCTTTAAAGACACTCAGATTCTACCATAAGACATCATTGTTTGATGATAAAAACCTGATTTTTTTTTGTAGTGCACTACAAAAGAACTGAGTGTTTACTTCTCATCTTCCGTAAAAACTAAAATAACTTATTAATTCACCATACTGTCCTTCACACAGAAGATTAACCATGCTAAATCTCTATTTAAAAAAGTTAAATCTAGTGTTTGCATATATTTTCGTTCCTATAACATGTATAGGATTTGAGTCTCACAATTATATGTTATATCTTATACTGTAAATCTTTTAGTATAATCTATATCTATTTACATTAATACATAACTACAAGTGTGTAGTTCTCAAGGGTAAGTCCTACAGCTTTGGAATTTTACAGTATATAAGTAATGTTAAGTCCACGGGGAAGAGAAAGAGAGGGGGGGAGAGAGAGAGAGAGAGAGAGAGAGAGAGACTACTTTTAGAAGTAACTGTACGACTCATGCTGTTTTAGGTTGCTGATTATTTGTGCAGCCGATACGATTATCATCATGCTAATCCTGCATATTGTAGCATCTCACAACCCAATGTGCAGCTTAGAATTATCACAGAAGCAAACTGTACTATTTCTGCTTTTCAATCACATGTCTTAAATTACACTACAATCAAATTTAAAATCAGTGCAACACCCAAACTTGGCATTAAGTTTTTCCAACTTCCAGCCCTCTGACTTCACTTACTGTGTGCTTCCATCTTTCCTTCTGTTTGTCAGAAGACATGTCTCACATGCAGTTTGGTGAAGAAGGAGGAGGAGGAGGAGGAGAAGAAGAAGAAGAAGAAGAAGAAGAAGCATACCGCCCCCTTGTGGTCACATTGTTGTAGCGCTGTTTGTGCAGTGGAAATGTGAGGTAAAGTCCACTGCACTGTTTGTCCAGAGTTTCTAGAGTGATGGCTGTGCATCCACAGTTGTATGAACCGATAAATATCTAAACCTTACTGTTCTAACTGAAGTAGTGAATAAATGAGTGTTTCTTCATTCCTCCGGCGCAGCAGGATGCAGCATGCCCTTCTCTCTCAGGTGGTTGCGCAGCGTGTTGAAAATGCTGAGCTGTTGTTCGGGCTGCAGGACCAGCAGCTGCTGTAACACCTTACTGGGGTTTGGACCCCTGAAAAGAAAACAGCAAGTCAGTAAGTATTTTTAAAAATCATTTCTGATAGTTACATTTTTGATATTTTTACATTATTGATATTTGTTACATTTTATAATCTGAGGTATGAATTTATTTATAAACAGGATAGTCAATTTCACCATCCACAAACCGTCAGATGGTGCAACCACACATGAATAAAAATACTATATTATTATCCAAATTATTTGCTGCTACACAAAAAGAATTTTATACACTATTTGATGCTCTCATTCACATGTCAGAGCCTGTTAAAGAACTGGACCTTGATGGATGAGTTTGCGAGGTGAAAAGCAAGTGGCCTAAGGTAAGACCGCCTTAGTCTTACATAGCACAATGGCTACTCATAATGGATGTGTAATGTACTAATATATGCATGTTTTTGCGTGTGTTAGGTTGTGGGGTGATCAGGGACCCCTGCATTGGTTCATGCATGGTGGTATGTGACTAGTGGCTCTGCTAAGGTTCCTGCCCAGGGGCCCACAGTGTAATAATCAATCCATGTATGTGTTTATTAAATCATTTTAATAATAGACTTAGAGACAAAAATGTGACTGTTTTAGAACTTGTGTAGTTTAGTGCTGGAGAGGTTTATCTTTATGATGAGAAAGACATTTAATAACCGGTATGTAGGGTGAAGTCCCCATGAGCTTATACACTCTTACCTGATAAAGCTCGCTATGTAAACATGGACAAATGTGGCCATTAGATACTGACAGTCAAAGCGGTCCATGATACCACCATGCCCAGGGATGGTGTCTGCAAAATCCTGTGGAAACAAAATCCCTTTCAGTGGTTACGTTCTTCCTCAGTCTGAATGATTTCATTTCGACTGCAGAATCCTAAATAACCCTTTCCATTGACTACAGCTGCACTGCTTCAATGTTCTGTATTAGCATGAAATACTGGTTTGGTATTGGAAATAACCAGCCACACCTATGTTAAATGCCATCTGGACAACATTTAACCCAGGGCATGGAGTGATAACATTACCAAAATAAGAAAATGGTCAGACTTACTTTGATTTTAAAAGCTCTTTTGAAGCCGCTGGCAAAAAAGCCACCGAATGGTCCGATCAGTGAAGCAAATGAGGAGAGAGCGATACTGTGAATCTGAAATGGGTATAAGTTCACCGTTTTCTGTAGAGAAAGAACCAGACAGAAAGAGGTTTTTATATAATGTATCCCTCTAGAGCAAACTGTTGTTTCTCCCTCAGGCCTTTCAGCTATCATAAGCATAGTCTGTTTATTTATGTGTTTATTTTTTTAAAGGTATGTCTTTAGGTTATTGAAAACTGTATATTCTTTATGCATACCAGGTCCATATGAGTCATCTCACTGAACACTCTGATTCTTTTTGTCATACAGATGAACATTTTCTTACCCATCGCAGGACATTCTGCGCCATCGCAGGCAGTGTGTACTCCTGCATCACAAACAGGTCTGAGGGTTCACACTCCACAGCAAAACGATTAGTCTCACTGTTGTACTCTACCGGACACACAAAGTACTGGTATTGGGCCAGCAGGTAGGCAAACTGGAATACAAAGAAACAGTGCATGTAAGGATTGCATTATTCCCCTGGTTCTTAATATTCTACTTTTAAAGTTGATGAACTTACAATGAAGCCAAAGACAACTGTGGAGAAGAAGCCTCCAATAAAGCCTTCCCAAGTCTTCTTTGGAGAGAGCTGAAATGAAACATTAGAGTTTGATTTAAAAAAAAAAATGGCTGCAAATATTTTTTTGCCACACATTTGCTACAAGTCATCTACAAAATCTTAACCTTATACAATGACTTACCTTAATCAGAGGTGTTCTTCCAAAGAAGAAGCCAAACAGGTAAGCCATGATGTCATTACAGATGACAATCGATATTGGTACAATAAACCTGTTGCACAGAAAAACACTGTTTATATAACATTATATTCACATGTATATATTGACTGCATAGAAGTTTCTGTGGAGAAAGAAGAGCTGCACAATACATCTATTAATCATTATTGCAATGCTGGCCTTGCAATAGTGAAAGTACAGAAGCCTACATTATGCAAATAAACACTAACAACACATCATTTTTATCCTCTTCTGTAAGCATTCTGACCCTCTAGAGAGGTTCCAGTTATGTTTTCTGTGAGTTTCTAATTTTTTTTAATACATTGCACTCACAACGTATCACAGCATAATCACAATATACTACTGTTGTCCATATTGTGCAGCCATACGAAGAGTTAAAATACAGATAAATAATAAAATAAATATAGATAAATAAAGAAAATTTATTAAAATTTATACCAACACACTGATGAATTCTCAATTGATTGGTCAGAAGGTAGTGTTGTTTATATTAATGCGATTGTTCGAATACGTTATATGTAAGGAGATATTTATTTAACATCCACGCAAGGAGTCTCAGGTGTCAGGGCTTTGTGACGGTCAGTATGATTTTCCGCCATGGGAAAGTCTTCAGGGTGCACTTTTTTGTCTTATTAATGTAAAGAGTAAGAGGAAAAAGACAGATTGGCGAGGGAACAACTGCTATAACAGGAACTAACATTCCACAACATTAATATGTAACTATGAACGGATTAAAAAAAACAAGATGTACTGTTCAATAAACTAAAAATTGCAATTGTAAAACTGCTGTGGTATAAGAGGAATAAAACACTCTGGGACATGCAGTTATCAGAAAATAATCAACTTTGGAGAGGTAAGAGTGTAAGAGTAACTCTGCTTCATGTTGTTGATTATTTTCCTACAACAGCATGCCCTGTCCTTACATAGGTAGTTTTGGGTTTGGTAATGGGAGATTGGAGATTAAAGAACATTTCTGACACTGTTTAGGAAAATATTTCAAGGCTCTCAATAACGTACACTTAGGAGGAACTCCAAAACATCCAAGCTGAACAGAATGGAACAAAGACATGCAGTGTGGAAATATTTTGGCTTCAGAGTGTGAGTGCAGAAAGATTGAGACAGGTCTGTCAGGTTGGGTGTGATTCCTGCTTACCAGATCATTCCTTCAAAAAGGTTCTGAATGACCAGGTGAGACTGAGTTACCACAATCAACAGAGTCACATGGGTCCAAGCAAACTGGAATGGCAAACACACACACACACACACATAGACAAACACACACATACCACTGTTAATGGAACAGCAAGGACAACATCTGGTTGATGAAGACAATGAAGTTACAAATAAGTCAATAAAATACCCCAAAACAACAATACTCTTACAACTGTTAATGTGTACAATGATATAAGGATTGGCAGTCAGAAGTGTGATATCTTTATGGAGGTGCGAGAAATCAGCAGATTTTTTGTTTATAGATTAGAAAGATAATAACAATGATCTCTGATTTACCAAATTAACACAATTACACACATTACAATTAGGCACATGGGAATAAAAAAACCTCAGACATCTATGTCACTTTGCATTGTAAGACACTTGCAACACTTGCTAGAGAACAAAAGAACAGCAAAAATCTGGGAATTATGGTAGTTTAGCCCATGAGTGCTAGCAAACCTAGGTCATGAGTACATCTGCATTCAATAGCTGGTTCAAAGGCTGCAAGTCATGTGGCTAAACGTCAGTGAAATTAGGCTAATTAAATATAGATCTTGTGCAGTAATATACTGCATACATACTAAATACAAAGGAAAGAAATCTATTTTTGACTGTTTTCCAGTGAAATAAATGCAGCTTAATGAAGTGTAATGTGAGAGCTGAATCCACTTATAGTGTTTGCACGCTAGCGACTAATCAATGCACTGGCACGTTTGTATGGCAGTAAATCTGTCACTCTAAGTGAATGTTGCTGAGTAACATTCAGTACATAAACCTTGTCACAAAGACATAGAGTGTTTTTCATGCATAGTCTATTTTCATATATTCACACCTTGAAGTGCTCCTAAAATTGCCAAGTTAACAAGACTATAAGTGAGGAGACTTGTGTCTGTGTTAGTGCATGCTGTAACACTGGTACACACCATATAAAACTGCAGGCGGTAATGCTTCTTCACTAAGCTCAGAACAAACATGCAGAAACCTGTGAAGAGCAAATAACATGCAGTCAGTTTTACCTGAACATTGGGGTGTTTTAATACACAATAAGAAATACTTACAAAATAGAGAAGGGGGAAATATTAAACATATAGTATTAGGTATAAGGATGGTTTAGCCAGTAAAAGAAATAACCAATCTTTGCCACAGTGGTGAGCAGAAAAGCATCTCAGAAACTGGACAGCTGAAAATTGGAAAAACATGGTTTGCCACTCCTGACCTAGTTACTGAAGACTTTCAGTTCCTGTAAACTGCTAGCTCAAACCACTCTGCTCATTCGGTGAGTGTATACAGTGAACCCTAGATGAGTGCCCAACTGAGTAAAATGTTTCATGCTTGAACTAAAGAGAGCTTTACTGTATTCAGTGTCATGTCTGAATTACGTATATTTACCCATTAGATCATACAAAAATACATTAATATTTGTGTTGTACCATGCTGGTTCTAATAACTGTAAATACCTTGCTTGAATTTTAGACAGCTCCTACTGTTGTTTCTAAACTACAGAGACAATTATATTAACATGAATCCAAACTTTCAAAATGGCAAGTTTGTGAGCCCGTAAAAGGCTGATCAAAAAGGCCAAATCAGCTTCACTTTGATTCAACTCAGAGAGATTTTAAGCAGCCTGCAGTCTGAGATTGAAAACTGAAACAGTTTTTTTTTTTTAAACTGCCCTGTCAAACTCACCTGCCAAGTACAAAGTGAAGGAAATAAAGCGATGATAACGAACAAGGAACTGCAAGGGCTCCTCCCTTTGGACTAATGCACCAAAGTAATCCGCTACCGTCTCCCCATAAAAGAAGTAGTTCACACAAATCAAAAAGTACCTGAAATGTAGAAAAATATTTTTATTAGTGTCCATTATCACCATATTGTTTTTGAAACATGAATAGTATTTCATTGGGTATTGCCCTCTATTACAAATACTCTGAAATGTTATTGTTTGGTTAAAGTGGGAGCACTTTATATAAGGCTCCAACTTGGAAGTGCACTTTGCTCAAGTCCAGTTAATCACTAGTTTATCTATGGGCAGATATGGAGGAAGGAAGGAAGTGTGTGTGTGTTTGTGTGTGTGTGTGTATTTGTCAAAGTGTGTGACTAAAGCAGGGTTTCCATCCACCTGCTTTTATGCAGCCTGAATGGTGGATTTGGAGAAATGGAAAAAAGTCTCTTAAAAAGTGCTTTTCACTTGGCTAGAAAGTAGGAAACATGGCTGATCGAAACAGATCGTCTTGTTGCTCCCCCCAAAGATATTTCACAGTAGTTCAGGGAAACGCACAATTACTCACCTTTCTGTTTTACCAGATTTTCTCTTTTTTTCCCCCAAAACAGTTGGATTGGAACTAGACAGAGAGGCAGAAATCTACCCTTTTCTACTTCAGCAATAAAAACTCATTTTCACTTACCAGCTCAGTGTTCTGAACCACGGAAGCTCGTAGGAATGGTAAACTCTATAGCCGATGGTTATGATTTCATGAAAACACTTGATTTGAACAGTCATAACCTACAAAAAAAAACACACACACACATTTGAATGGATAGTTTATTATAACCCCATCGGTATAGGGCACAGTATTTCTTAGGAGCTCCTACTAAACTCTTACTGCTCAGGATGTCTAGAGCTCTTTCATTGAATGAAGCATGTTATACCACAGAGCTGTTGAATTCTTCAATCTGATTGATCAGAAGGTGTTGATTAATTTTCTATAAACACCAGCTCTGACAGTAGTGCTGACTGAAAGGCAAACATTAACGCGCTCATTTTTAACAACAGCTCAACAGCTTGGCAAATTACTGTGGTATAAGAGGAATAAAACACTTCAGAACAAACTGGTATTAGAAACTAATCAACTTTGGGGTAATAACAGTAACTCTGGGCCTCATCACACCACCTTGTTGTTGATTATGTTCCTAAAAGAGCATACCCTCGGAAGGTTTTACTACTTACCATTCGCTGAACTACACTGATCCTATGAACCCTCTGGGAATTACAGATAGGTGCTGTGTGTTCTCTTGTTTGTTTAGCATCACAGAAAGAGATAGGGGATCAATGTATACTTACCACAAATATAAGCATAATGGGTCCCAAATAGATGATAAGGAAGAAGCCTATGATCATTGTAAGTGATAAAATCCCTCGTACCCACCAGTTCTTCCATCTGTATGAATAAGAAAGACAAAAAACAAATCAGTAACAAATGTCCTAGTCTTTCTCGCACAAACATGCTTTATTCAAATCATTACTGAACCCTCAATGAGCCTAGAATCAAGACAAACAATGAGAAGGACATTTGATTTAAAAAGTATGCATGGTGAATATGTGTTCCCAATTTTGTTGAGTGCGGTTTGTCTAAATCAGTCTTTGTCTACTCCATAACTCCATAAAAAATCCTAGAACAAAATTAGGAAGCCTAAAATCCAAATAGAAACAGGGAGTATAAATATTTCTCTATTGAAATGTGTGTGGGTGTGTGGTTTCCACTGTGTCCAGTGACACCACATACGAGCATAAGATTGCAAAATGAGTGCACTGCATAACTAACGAATGAAACTGCTTTCTTAGGCACTACCATGAGGAAAGCTACATTTCTCCAGCCTAAACTGCAAACATTTGCATGTTCTGTTTCAAGACACTTAAACCAAATGGATATCAAATACTAAAACCAAAATATTACAAATTAAAGACAAAGAGCAACAGTGAATTTTGTGGCCCAGGACATGCATCAGTAACAAATCCCTAATCAAACCATACAACATACAGTGTTGATTTCATTTTTGACCTTTTAATTAAAGGAAACAGTCTACATATGACAGAACATGTGATTACATTTCACCATCCTTCTGCAGCTACAGCCTGAGTCAATTTTCCTTTGAAATCATTACTCATTCTTAACAAGAAGAAGACATGTTTATGCTAAAAAGCCAGTAGATTCAAAACAGACCATTTTCTGTTATACTAGGCTTGGTAGATCTTGTGGAATATGCCGTTATCCTATCGTGCCCCCCAACTATCACTAACTGATGACAGTATCACCTGTAGCTTTGAGGCGGTAGTGTGTGTGTGTGTGTCTGTGGGGGGTGGGCGTGGTCGTGGTCAGATACAGTTCCCTCTGAAAGTATTGAAAGGCCAAAACATTTGGGTCTGAGATCAAAAGATGAATATGAGACAATAGATCAGAATTTCATGTGTTAAACCACTTAGAACGTGGCACCTTTTGTTTGAACACACCCATCTTTCAAGTGAATATACAAAAATACTGGAACTGACAGGTGTTTCTTGCTGCCCAGGTGTGCCCTGTTAGATTAATTATTTAAACAATTAATAGCTCTGAATGTCTACTCTTGATTTGAGCCCTGGGTTTTGCCTGTGAAGACTGCATTTTTTGTTAGAAAGGATAAACCAACATGAAGACCAGAGAGCTGTCTATGGGGAAAAATTACAGAGAAATGCATCAAACGTAATTGGGAGGAGTTTCATCATGCAGCAGGACAGTGACCCAAAACTTACTGCCAACACAACAAAGGACATTATCAGGGGAAAAAGTGGAAGGTTTTAGACTGGCCATGCCAACCACCAGACCTTAACCCAATTGAGCATGCATTTCACCTCCTGAAGAGGAGACTGAAGGGAGAAACCCCCCAAAACAAACAACAACTGAATGAACCTGCAGTACAAACCTGGCAAAGCAGCACAAAAGAAGAATGCAACAGTTTGGTGATATCAGTGGGTCGTCGGCTTGATGCAGCTATTGCAAGCAAGGGATGTGCATCCAAGTATTAAGTGTTATTTACTTTACGGCTTTACCTCTGACTTTTATAAAGCAATGAAACTGGAAACTCCTTCCACAAATGCTAAATATCTCCTTACAGTAAACTTATCATATCTACAATTTCATGTGGAGTGTCTGCAATACAATTCCATGTCTAAACTGATACTTTAGAAACAAAGTATTTGAACGAGTGCATTAATATAAACCTGGCAGCCGACAATAACTTCTGAGCTGCTGGTATAGAAAATTAATCAACACCTTCTGGCCAATCAGGATAGAGCACTCAACAGCACTATGGTATAGCAGGGATTTAACTACTTGCTGTTTAACATCATGCAGTATTGACCCAGGCGTGTCTGTAATAGAGAGGTGCGTTGGAATGACATCTCAAGCCTCTAAGGTGTTTAGCGTGCTCTTGATATAACTGGACTCAACAATGCTATAAGGGTTTTTGTTTGTTTTTTATTTGTTTGAATTTTTTCTCCCTATGGATTCTGTCATATGTAATATTTGTGTTATGTTGTGCAGTCAAGGGCATTTCTAGTTTATGGTTTTTCCATAGCTACTGGTATTGATAACACTGACAGACTGACTATATGAACAGCAGAATTATGATTCATTGATTAATGCTTGCATTGGCACAGTAAAAATAGAACAGGAGTAATACCAGGCTGTGACATGGCCTGAAAATCAGTTTAGAGCTAACAGCAATATAAGATCCCACTCTGGTGACTTGCAGGAATGTGGGTGTGTAAAATGGCGCAGAAG
>CM040998.1:11653819-11664719 GCA_022985145.1 Pangasius djambal
AAAAAAAAAAAAAAAAAAAAAAAGCCCAAAACACCATCACACCTGAATCCATTTTCCTGTTATAGTATGATATCAGACCCTTTCACTCTCTCTTTCCTGTTTGGTTTGTTTACACTAGTTGGTCATTTTTCAGCTGGAGATGATGTTTGAGGTATCTGAGCTGACGTATAAAGTATGTATACAAAATTCCTGCTAATTCTTAACCGTCACATCACTTAATTTTTTGCTCAATTAGAAAAATGTGTTTTCATTTTTAACACACCATGTAGCTTTAATAACAACACTGACTGACACTGTCATTACTGTATACTTATAGCTATAATCAGCCTTCTACCACAGCAATGCTGTGCAGCGCCTGTATGAAAATCACGGCTCACAGATTTACCTGTCAATGAGACACAGACAGAGTGATAGTGCTGCACTTTCGTGACCCTTTATCAGAGAGCAAAAGCCAAGCAAATGCTAGGCAAATTCAGACCAGGCAGAAAAGCAACTCCACTGAACACGAGCTGGCGTGATACAGTAGAGCAAAGTTCAACCCTGACTCTGGGGGAGGTCACCTACTCCTTTTTCCTTCTCTACTTGGCAAGGAGTGAGGAGTCAGTAGAGAAAGAATAGAACAGAATGTGCTTTAACACTGTAGCAGCGACAATCAGGAAGACGTGCCCTGGATGTATCGGGTATAGAAGGATATATTGGGTAACTGAGTGTGAATTTTGAGTCACAAAATCCTTGCACAGTTTTTTATAAAGCACAAAGATAAAACAATGTTTTTAAGGCTTTGTTGTTTTGTTTTTTTTAACAGCCCGTCATGGTTGGTTTTACTCACCTGATAATTATTGACAATCTGTGCAATGTCTGTACATTGTAGCCATGCTAATAATGGGGCTAATTTGTAATCATTCACCATGAAACCAGAGACCATATAGAGCAGACTGCTTGAAATATTTATGGGGTTGCATGTAACACTCAACATGGGGAAGTCCCGCCCTTTCGGAAAGGTGTAACAAGAAAGAAGCCAGGCCATCAGATTTTTGACGCATGCATGCACAGATACGGGCACCACTTTCTCTGCGACAGTCCTGACTGCTTTTCTCATAAAAAAAATGTTTTTTTTCCCCTCTCTCTAAACCCAAAGTAGCAGCCAAACTTCATAACTAACATTACAAACATAATATGCTCGTGTGGGTACATGCTTCAGTTCCAGGGAAGCAGTTACGCACCTGAAGAAACAAGCAACGATTCCATTACATAGTAAAATAATGAGCTAACATCAATATGAGCCTTTAGCATTCTTGGTGACGTCCAGTGATGAGGTTTCCTCAGTGTTTATGATGGTTTTAGAGGCTCCTGACCGGCATAACAGAAAAGCATTGGCCCTATCGTTGGGAGATCGCAAGTTTGAATTGTGGTTAATCTCTCTCCCCTGACAATCACTGTGAGCTCTGTCGTGGCAAATACTTCTGCAAATCAGAATAAGAAAAATGATTTACAAAGACAAGGGGTTCTGGATGCCAAAAATCTATAGACTTTATGGTCTATAGAGCATCTGATTTACATAGTCGTGGCCCCTGCTTTTATACAATTCTAAAACAATGATCTCATTGGATGGAGTTTTCTCTTTTTTCTTTTAATCACACATCTGCCTCTCGTCACAAATTATTTCACTTTCCCCTTATCTTAGTTTTAACCGTGGCGAGAGTTCAGTCAGTTTAGCCTTCACCTTAAAAAACTCCATCTACAAGGTCGCACCAGTCCGTTCTCACAGAAACATCCCTGCAGGTTCACAGGCCTAGAGTCACCCTTCCAAACGCACCGCAAATGGTACAGTGTAGTTTATAAATGAAGCTCTGAAAGTTAATACATGAGGTGATTTAAGGTCACTTTTCAATACTGTTGCATAGATACTGACTGATATAATACTGATTAACAAATGATTTTGATGTAGATAACAGGAAATTCCTCCATAGCTCAAGTATGTGGAAGAGTGCAGATAGTGCTTTCCTCCCTGTGATGCAGCATGAGCAGAAGTTTGAAAAGACTGATTGGCTGGGTTCATATGTCTCAAAGGAAGCATGTGTTAGCCTTCACCCTCTCCGGTATGATAAGGGAGATCTGGTTGGTGGGCTGGAATTGGCAGGTGACAAAACTGGGGAGAAAATGGGGAAAAAATCTTTTTGCTCATTTTAAATATATTTGTAAAACAATTTTTTTTGTATTCTATTATTCAGTGGCAAAACCGGACATTTTGTATTTGCACCCTTCTTTCCCACTGAGAACAGAAATGCAGGAGGACTGACAGGCATACACCTGATTTTTCCTCAGAGCATTTACTTCACTGATAGCTTGAACATTCTCTCATTAACCTGCAATAAATGTGTAATCTGGATTTCCTGTAAAGTTTTCTACTACATCCAAAAACACGATTATATTTGTTAATCAACATGTTCTGAAAGGTTGAGAGGACTTTCCCCCTTTTTTCTATAAGACATAAGTCATAAACCAGAGCCTGTGCAGACAAAGCAAACAAAGCAGGCTACTCCCTGTTAAATAAACAGTGAAGTGTTGTATTTTTGTAGCATCATTTGCTAAACAAAGTAGAATAATACTTGAATACATGGAACCATTCTTCAGCTTCACTGCTGCTTTAAAATAAAGAGGAGAGAAATTATGTCTACATTTAAACATATTGCAGTAGCTGTTATGAGGCAATTTTTCAGAAACTCACACAGGACCTTATAAAGTTGAATGTAAGATGCACAGGAGAAAAGGGGGGAAATTTGTCATATTTCAAATTAAACTTGGCTACAGATCAAGGGGATCTAGTCCAAAAGCTTTGCTATTTCCCTTCCTCCAGATCCACTCCTGTCCGTGACCCTGTATCTTAGCTTTGAGCTGAAGCAGAAAGGCTGTGGTATTATGTCAAAAACTAACCAGGGAATGGCTTGGTTTGGTTTGCATGTACTGTTTGTGAACTTCTTAGAGAACGCCATGCTAAATATGGGCAGAAATGTGCAAGATGAAAAATAAATTCAGCTAATATTAGTAACTGACTCGATGTAGTGTTCCCTGGATCTAATTAGGCATTCGACAGAGGCAATTGTGTGCAAGCTGAGTTGACAAGAGGGGCCACTCAAGTCTGAAATTTCAGATTAATGTGTGTAAGATAAGCCCTTTAACTTCTAACTTTTTAATGAGGGGACACTAAGGCCTGAGGAAGCCTGAGTTTTATGCAGGTTAAACACAATGACTTATTTTATTCACTGTAGCATTCATAAAGACATCGCATGGCATTTACCCAAAAAAAAAAAAAAAAACAGACATAAGGCAGAGTGCTGAAGGAGCTAAATAAGTATCACACTCCCCAATTGTTTCAAAACAGCAAATACAAAGACTCGGGTACTCGAGACAAGTGGAATTTCACTAAAGAGAAATTATTTACACAAAGAATTTTGATCTCCACTTAAGTGTTGATTAAAAGGAGAAGACAGCTAGGCCATGTTGTTGCTTGCTTAATAGAAAAGTCCTTTTTATATAGCGGGTAAGGTTCTTTGCTTGGTGACTTGAAGGATATGAGTTTAAAATAAATGCCAACATTGCCAGAGAGCCAATACTGGCCCTGAGCCTCGAGTGCTCAGCTCTATATTTGGATTTTTATTCTTCCTCGATTTAGAGGAAAGCACCTGCCAAATGAATGAACTCTACAACTCTATGGACAACCTCGACCCAGGATTTCACATTTTCTAGTACATTTGGTAAAGTGATGTATATCATGGCCTCTGGGCAACGTAAATGTACACGGAGCAATTGTAAGCAGTGTGTGTTGTTGAACATTACTCGGTTTCAGACCCGTCCTTAAGCTTTATTTTCATTCTGTGAATGAGGCAGATAACCAGGCCGGCACGCTGATCAGCTGCTGCAGAAATGACACTATGCTAATCCCCTTGCTGAAAGAGAGCTGCCCTAGCAGAGCCTCACCCAGGAGGCCTTGTGCTAAGCAAACACACTTAACCCAGAGAGATTAGACAGCTAACCACCATCTGCAGCTCATTCCGTATGAACTGGAAAGATCATTTCGATTCAGAGCTACAACACCCTCTAATCTGAGCCTCTTATTTTTCATTAAGCATGGTACAGCTTGGCCCACTTCTCACTGTGCAGATGAGGCAGAAAAACCTGGATGCTGAGTAGGAATTTCTCTGTGTGTTATTTATTACTGCTGAAAACATAACCCTACAGTTCCTTATAATCGGGCCTCATTTATCAATCATTTAGTAAGGTTCTTAGCCAAACTGAAGGAAAAAAGTCCAGTCAAATTTAAGTTTCAGATTTCTTTGTATCCTTGTACCAATGTTTACAAATGTCAATAACCTGAGAATTGCCAATAGCGTCCAAAGCACAGCGGATTTTAATTTAGTGATGCCCACAAAACTCTATAAAAGGCAATGCTCACAGAGAGCTGAAAACACAACTGACGACTAAACGGTGGACAATATATAATGCAGCTCAACTACTGCAGCGTGTCTTCCTCCTTTTACAGGGCACCATGTCTTTTTGTTCTAACTGAATGTCTAGTCTTATTTGTATTCATTTGTGGATATGTTTTGGATTGACTTCAAGTCATTAATATGAAACGGTGGAGTTTCACACAATTTTCAATTTGCAATTGAAATAAGCAAGCTGTTTAAACTTGACAGTGTAATCCGTATATAAGTTTTGCGGTAACTCATTGCCAATTATACGATCTGAACCCTATCGATCAGGCTCTCTCCATGTGTAAATTTACAAATAAAGTTGTTCGTATCCATCTTAATGAATGAGGCCTGCGGTCTTCAATGATATGGCTAGTTACTGTGATGGTGAACAGAAGAAGAAGAAGAGCTGGAAAAATACTTAGTTTAGCTAGTTTATTTCCAAACGAGAAACTGGGCTTGCATAACCTGTTTTCTTGGAAACTGAAAAATGTGGCACGAGTCTAAAACAGCTTCGATTAGTCAGACAGCGCCCTAAACAATGTGTAGATCCACTTGCTCATGGGCTGTGTATGCCCAACCCCATTCCTGCACATCTACCATTCTCATGAGTTCAGCTCCAAAATACCTAGATCTAAAACTCGATTAACTATAATACACACTTGTTAGTTTGAGCCAGGCACTAGCAGTGGTAACTCAGTGCCACACCTGATCCAGACAACATTTCCTATCTGAATGGCTTTACATGTCTACCCCTTTATTACAGCCGTTTTACTACCTACTCTGTCCATATAAGACATAATGTGTGTAGATCAGGCATGTAAAAACCGGCACTAAACTCAGCAAGTTAACTTTGCTTAGCAAGTTAAGTTTAGTGCCGGTTTTTACATTAAAGACAGTTTTGCCGTAGAATGTTATATCTGAATCCTCCACCAAGTAGGTTGTAAGGTCGTACCAGCATCGAGACAAGCTGCCGGTTCTGCTTTGGGTAAGAAAAGCCAGCACAAATGTGCTCTGAACAGTCACACTGATTTGACGCCGCATTCAAGACACACATCAAAAATGAATATGGGAGGAGGAAAAAAGGCTGGTTTATGAAAATGATGTGGAAAGTTAATCCTGAGAACATCAGCTTGTGAAGGTAAAAAACAAAGCCTGTGAGACGACACAGCTTGCGAGAATACAGTAAAATGAAATAAAAGTGCAGTTCTTTGATCAAGATGTACAAGCTTGCTTTATGAATGCTGAGAGCAAAGTTGGGTGGTACATGTGCTGGGATATTTAAAAACCATCCTAACAGATAAGTCTAATAAAGTCTACAATAGGGTTTGTTTTTTTAAATCTAAGAGTCATTTTATATATAATTTTAAATACAATGGCTATGTGATGGTATGTAAGCTGTAAACCTCAACAAAAGGCCTTTGGACAGCATGCAAAGTAACTCAGTATCAAGGCAATACAATTATGCAAATTCATCTAAACTAGGTTATGGGGAAAAAAAAAAAGCAACCACTTTTTTTGCATTTGTCTCTAGGTTGTTATTCGTTACTGCTTACATCTTTAGGATCAAATTAGGTTATGATCAACTTATGACTCAATATTTGGTTAAACTTGGGTACAGACTAGTCTCACACATGACTGGAACAGATGTGGAGAAACAGGGTGACGTACAGGGCCACATATCACTGACAAAAATAGGACACTGTGATTTTTTTTTTGCTACACAGTGCAATAGTGTTACGCCCTGCAATCAGAGGCTACAGCAGGACCGCTCACCCCACACAGTTTTTAATACTGTAGAGCTCGCAGTAGGCGACTTGAACCTGTCTCCATCCTATTTTATATAATACATACAGAGAACATCATGGATCAGAATGCTTACAGAACAAATTTTTTTGTTAAATGAGTGAGCATTTGCAGATTACACATTTCTTTTAAATACAGGGTGTCCCAAAAGTCTCCACACACAGGGAAAATGAACACTTTTTTAGCAAAATGTCTTCCACAATTTTTAAGACTTAGTTTATATTATATATATTTTTTCAGATAGCCTTTAAGAATGCCTTTGACAAAAGAAGAACGTATCGGGAAGCTGTCGCAAGGTTTCGATGGACTTTAACAGGAAACATGGCAAGCACATCACACACACGACACTGTTGCCAAACTTATTAACAAATTCAAAAAGACTGGAAGTGTTGCAGACCAACCGAGAAGTGGTCCCCTACGTATGGAGACTTTTGGGATCAGCCCAATAAGGACAGACTAATAAGGATCTATAAAACAATATTTTATAAACTTAACACCAATATTTAGAGTTGGTTACTAATTTCAGGGTAAGCAGCCCTGTATGAGCTCTAGTCGAGTTGATGGCAGATTAAAATTATGTTATACCCCAGAGTTATACCCCAGGTGAGAAGGTGTTGATTAATTTTTTTTATAACAGCAGCTTAAGCAGTAGTTCCTGCTCCAAGGTTTATATTAGAACAATCGCTTTAATATGTTATAATTGCTAACGTATAGTATGATATAATAAGTTGGTAACTTCTAGCAAGTTACGACTTACACAGACTTGTACTGCAGATGCTCCACAAAAAAAAGGAGTGTGTAATTGTTGATACGGTGAAGTTTTCTTTGAGGAGACGTTTACTGAAGGAGTCTCCAGTGTCAGTGTTTTGCAACTTAACTTTAAGGTATTTCATGGATGTTCCACAACGTTATACGTCACTATAAACCAGAAAGGATAAATATATGACATCTTTCTTTAATTAAAAATAATAGTTGCTGTGGTATATGAGGAATAAAACACACCCAGTGTGGATTATTTTCCAAAAAAAACAGCACACACTGAAGTGTTTTATTCCTTCCAGGCATGCTTTGTGTGATGGGCTCAAGCAGCTTTTGAGCAAGCTCATGTTTTTTTTTTGTTTTTTTTTTATTCAGTGGTGTCAAGTCATATTACCCATTTCCCTTTTCTTACTCTGTTTATTAGCTTCTCTGTTTCTGACACTCAGAAAATGAGGCAAGTCGCAGCACTGAGCAAAACTTCACCTGTGCATTTCTCCTTCATCAGAAACTGTCAGTAGAGATACTGTTCTGTCATTCAGTACAGTTCAAAACACACAAAATAAAAGTCATTCAGTACAGTTCAAAACACACAAAATAAAAGTCATTCAGTACAGTTAAAAACAAACACACAAAATAAAAGTCATTCAGTACAGTTAAAAACAAATACACAAAAAACAGATACTTAATGACGAATTAAAATTACCTTGCTCAGTTTACAAGAAATGAAGGCTAATTTATTAGTTTCATTCAGACAATAGATTATATAAACTAGTTAATAAACTGCATTCCTATGCACACAAACTGAGAATATTGGAGTATCTAACAGAGACCAATTACTCAGCTAAATTACTTCCTCTTGCCAGGTCAAAACTAGCTTGACAAGTTAATGATATCTTCGCCGTAAATTAAGAATAATCATGACTAGCTTTGATAATAATAATAATAAAAAGCCGTTTATTCGTTTGTTTCAGGTAAGCACAATGTAAACCTTGTGCTAAACCCCTTCAGTATAAGCTAGCTCGCTAATTCATTTGCTTAATAGACAGCCAGTGAGTTCGGCTAGCCTGCTTGCTAAGTAAGCCTACAAGACTAATGTTAAGCTTTCAGGCTTTTCAGCTGCTAGCTGCAGAAGACCACTGACATCCGACAAGAGAGCTACACTAGTGTTAGTCAGTAAGAGTAAGTGTGCGCTACCTTGTCGCTGATATTGTCAGTGCTGTCAGGCTCTCCTCCTCCTGCTCCTGCGCGCTTCCTCAGCTCTGTCATTGCCTCCTCACTTCTCCCTCACACATGCACAAGTAGTTCAAAATACACGGTTTATATTCAATATCAGCTCCTAAAAGCGCCTTGTTTTCACCGACATGGACCATGAAGCAGCACACAGCCGGAGAACGGCTTTTAAACAGTCCTCAGTGTGTGTGGAACAGAATCAATCTCCAAATGCGTGCATTTGTTTATATCCGCAGATCTGTGTCACTGCAGCAGCAGCAGCGCTCTCTCTCTCTCTCTCTCTCTCTCACAGACACACACACTCTCTCTCTCTCTCTCTCTCACACACACACACACACACACTCTCTCTCTCTCTCTCTCTCTCTCTCTCTCTCTCACACACACACACTCTCTCTCTCTCTCTCTCTCTCTCTCTCTCTCTCTCACACACACACACACACACACACTCACTCTCTCTCTCTCTCTCTCTCTCTCTCTCTCACACACACACACACACACTCTCTCTCTCTCTCTCACACACACACACACAATCTCTCTCTCACACTCTCTCTCTCTCTCTCACACACACACAATCTCTCCCTCACACTCTCTCTCTCTCTCTCACACACACACACACACTCTCTCTCTCTCTCTCTCTCTCTCTCACACACACACACACACACTCTCTCTCTCACACTCTCTCTCTCTCTCTCTCTCACACACACAATCTCTCCCTCACACTCTCTCTCTCTCTCCCTCTCTCACACACACACACAATCTCTCTCTCTCTCTCGCTCTCTCTCTCTCTAACGCACACTCTGACACAACAACAGGGTTGCCAGATTGGTCGAGTATTTACAGCCCAAATCAATTCAGTTCAATTTTATTTGTATAGCGTTTTTATCAATGGACACTGTCACAAAGCAGCTTTACAGAAATATATAAATTCAGGATATAAATTTGACATTTATTAATTTATCCACTTTAAAACCTGTACATTTCACTAGGGACCAAACTCTAGCACCTCATAGCCTGCTGAAAATCCAGCTTGGTCTGATCAGCTACCAGTTGCTGAAACACAGGCTGAGCCGCTCTAACTGGTAGACCATCTTTACCAGCTGGTGAGTGCTGTCAGAAAGGAAATACTTTCTTGCACCAAAAGAAAATAACACACCAGCAAGGAAATGGAAAAAAAAATGTATTGATTAGTTTGGTCAACTAATAAGGCAGATGGAAAATAATTTACCAGCTGGGAAAAATGGTCTACAAATGGCTTGCCTGCTGTTAAATGAATAATTTGTGGATAATTACTGAAATCTCACATCTACCTGTGACAACTGCGAGCTTTACAGTATCCAAATTCACATTCGGTATTTACTATATAGACTTTTCTGTTTCAGATGATTTGCGTCAGGTAAATTACATCTCTGGTTAATGTGTGTTAGTTTGATACACAATTCTCACAATTCTGATACAGAATTGTCCCAAACAAATTCTCTTGGCCTGAACAAGTCAAGACTGAATTGTAACTTGTAATTCTGGCATACTTTTGGGATTGTCTTTTTGGGGGAACCCTTAAATCATGTAGAACCCTACAACTCCTGTGACTCTGTAGAAAGCTGAGAAACTGTAACCAGCCAAATAACCCTTGAGGAACTCTTTCTTCTAAGAGTGCATCCTTTGAGTGGCCTTACAGTGAACTGCCATCATGGTCACCACTGATGATGTGCTTTCTGGAAGTGTTGTGATGACCACTCGTCTGACTGGGAGACAAGAACGGTTCTGGTTCAGGTGATTTGGTTCAGGTAAAGCATAGCACTGGTTAATCTGTCTGTCAGTTTGATTTATGGTTATCTCCAGTTCTCCCAAACAAACTGTCCAAACCTGAACAAGTCACCATTGAATGGGGGATTGGAATTTTTGGGATTGTCCCTCTTGGTGGAACCATTAAAGCATGTAGAGCCCTATGACTGTAGGTTCTCTTTCATTGTGGGGTTTAAATGGGACTTCTTTAGAAAGCTAATAACCTAGAAGCAGCCAAATGGCCCGTGAGGAACTCTTTCTTCCAAGAGGGTATCCTTTGAGTGGCCCTACAGTGAACTGCCAGGTTGTGGTTATCGCTGATGATGTGTTTTTTATTTATTTATTTATTTTTTACTTATTGTCATGGCTGCTCGTCTGATCATGGGAGAAGACCGGTTCTGGTTCAGGTGATTTGGGTCAGGTAAAGCTTTGGTTAATCTGCCCCTCAGTTCAGACTTGATTCACATTCCTCATTAGTCCTCCCAAACAATTTTGGGTACCATGTGTCATTCTAAAAAGTTTTGGGATTGCCCCTCTAGAGAAGTGTGTAGAAATCTACAACTGAGGTTTCAAAGTAGAACCACTTTAGAATGCTAAAAACCCCTTAACTTCCCAAATAACCTCTTTCTTTCAAGAGCATATCCTTCATAAATCCCAAAGGTGAAATGCCAGGTCATGTTTATCACTCATGATGTGCTTTCTGAAGGGACTGTCAAGCCTGGTGAGCATACTGCATTTCACAAATGACCGAAAATACATTAAAACACTCCTGGTGGTAAACAGCGAGGATTTAATTGAAATTAAATTAAAAATATGAGTACCAGATCTATTGCATTATAGTAACAGTACAG
>CM040998.1:11681862-11698145 GCA_022985145.1 Pangasius djambal
TAAAGGTTATTAGCAAAGCATGCAATCTGATTAAACTGACCATGGCAGCTACAGCTAGATATAAAGCCTCACTTTATAGTAGCCAATGCCACAATATCATGATTTTAGTGTTCTATAAATAAATTCATGATCCGATAATGTGCACGTGTCACTATACAAACATCGAAGTTGTTCATAGTCATGTGCTCGCTCAGTTTTAAATTATAGCCTATGGATCCAAGAGTTTCATTACAGAGATGTCTTGTCCGTACGTGCTAATGTTATAAACAATGAGGATACCACAAGATCATTTCATAGAGGTGTAGAAATGAATACATACATACTTAATGAAAACGATGCTCTCTGAATTTTTTTTTTCCAGTTCATTCTTTCAAAACAGATCTTACTGGATCAACGCAAACAACAATATCTACACAACAAGTCCCTACAGCAAAAAGATCTGGATCTCACTTTGCAGGAAGCGTCTCGATGTCTCTGATCTCTCTGGAGACGGTCATAGTGAAGCCGTCGATCACGTAAAAATGTTCTTTGCCAAACAGCAGCAGCCCTTCACTGGTGTCCAGCCCTTGGACCCGGGCACAACGGTACATGTGCTGAATCTGTTTACACACGTGGTAACAAGGCCTTTATTATATGCACATAAACAACTGCAATGTCATCATAACAAAATTAGAGCAGGACAAATTAGAACACAAACAAGACAAACACCAAATTTAAACCAGATATTTTAAAAATAAATGACTGAATTTAATAACCTTTTCTCCCTCCTCCAGCAGGCGGAGCAGGGTGGTGTTGTCCGTCTTCTGCTCCTCATCTACAGCTCCACACTCCAGCAACTCCTGTAGCTGCTCTGGGCCGTCCTCGTCTCCGCCATCCGCTGTGGAGCGGGAACGCTTCAGAGGAGCTTTTACAAGCCCTGCGCGCACACACACACACACACACACACACACACACACACGCCATCCACTATCAAACCCACTATCAAAACTATCTACTCTTGGCACACTTATGGCCAGACCACAGAGCTCCTTCGACATGCAGACGAGGAGACATGCATAAACTTTTTTTAATTTAAATATTATATGAACTTTTACATCAAACCTGTTATCAGAATGCTAGTAGTAAAAAGGTGACTGAACAAGTTCTACATGAAGCCAGTCATCCAAGGTGCTTCATTATTTTGGGAATAATGAACAGGACTGATTAGGAGATTAGAGTCAAAATATCTTCAAGGTAAAGTTAAGGTTTAATAATTTCAAGGTAAAGAACATTTGAGCACCGGGGTCCAGTTTGCACTGAATGGTGTGGACCGAGACTTTCTTAAGGAAGGACTTATTAAAACTCTTTTCTCTGTATCTGCAGTGGTGGTATTTATTCACATTCTTTAAAGATCATTAAATTTTTCCTTTCCATCCAGGAAAGAAAATTTATCACCAAAGAACCAATTAACATTTTAAGTTCAAAATGACTGAGCCTGATACCTTTGTCCCATTCCTTTGGCATGAATTAGCACCAGAAAATATTTTAGGGCAGGAGGGGTTTTTAGCATCCCACAGCATTTTCACAGAGAAGAGTAAAGCAAGCTGAATTGTTTTTATCAAGTGCACATAGTATGTAGCTCAATTTGTTCTCGTCAATCTTCTAGGTCAATCTTAAGCAGGTTCCTAAAACATACAACTGGAACCTCTGGTACGTTTTTGTTGTCAAAATTTTCAGTCTTCTGGAACCAAAGGTTCCAATACTGCAGGTCTTAACTGGACTGGACTGGTTTTACCTTTGACCCTTGCGATGGTGTCCTCGCCGTGCTCTGGTTCCTGCTGTGTGCTTTCTCCCTCTGTGCTCTGCTGGATGGAGTGCTGGTACATGCCCGGGTTTCCCGACAACAAGCGCATGTAGTACTCCTTACTGTCGTAGCTGATGGCTCGCCGGTAACGCACCGGCTTCTGGGGAACAGAATCCTTTTTTAAATGTTGTGAAACATTTAACCAAAAACATGACTAAAAACTAATGAAAGCTAGCAGAGAGGTTATGTCTGTAAAAATCCTCAGGCATTCAGGACAGGACAACTGAATAATCAGAGCAAGAAGAAGCAGTAAGTAAAAATTATTTCAAAATCATACACGCATACAGTCACAACACATTAGTACCATCCTGTTTTGCCCCTAGCTTACAATATTTACTATTCTTCTTCATAAAAAAATGTATTATTCAAAATACAGAATAACCTCTGTTTACGATGGGTTAATGTGCACTCAAATGATTTGCAGGAGTGAGAAGCACCAAAAACCAAAGTAGCACAAATACACTTCAGCCTCTTATGTCCAGAACAGTGCATCAGCCTTGTGGAAACATTCTCGCAAACAATGCAACACGTAGGACTCACAGAAGTAGATAAGCAAAGACTTATATATCCAAATATTTTTGCCACAACATAGAATGTGTAAAGGCAGAAACTGTCGAGGTCTTGGCCACTCTAGCATCATGCAGCTGTTTCAGTGAGTAGGAGAAAGTCATTGTTGAATCATTCATTCATTAGACCAGGTTATACCTGAACTGGGACACAGCCCGCTGCCCCCAACAAGGATACTGGAAAAGAAGTCTGACAGGAGGGAAAGCGTGTAAGATACAGATTAGCTAAAAGCCTGTTTTAAAGATACTGTTATTCATCTTTACCCTGACCTGTGCTAAATGTCACCATCATGCGCCTCTGTGGTAAGTGCTAATTTGAGCAAGAAAGGAAACAAACCAGGCTGCAACAAACTCTCTCCGGCTTTGCACACTGATAAAAAAAACATCTTGATAAGCCTGGAGAAGTCTTATTTATTTGAGTTATGTAAGTGATTGTGCAAACTGAGGAGAGCACAGTGAATAACAGGAAATGATATGACCACAGGAGACTAACTGTTGGCTTTAAAAGACCTAAGTGAACTGATACTTGGTGAAAAAAGACAGTGACACACACTCAAATACATTACCTGAGAGCTGTTGTTAGGCTCGTTGTCAGGCACGTAAGGGTAATGGATATAAAACAGATCATTGCGAACCATCTTCTTCCTCATTCGACAGGGTCCTTCTGTCATGTCCAGTTGGAACTTGTCCAGGTGTGAGCCAATAGGAGGTCCCCAAAGACCTCGCTCACGTAGTAACTCGTACTCGATTGCTGCCCATTCATCAGTCACATACTTCAGTGCATTCTGTTGCCTCTGTTATAATAACAAAATAAGTATTAGATAAGATTTTTAAAAAAAATTTCCGTGCATGTCTGCATTAAGGTTGAATATGTCATTTGAACTGTATATGTTCACTTATACCACACTGCTGTGCACAGAATGCTTGATTCTGATTGGTCAGAAGATGTGTAGTTTTATATAACAGCAGCTCTGACAGTAGTTCCAGCTACAAGGTTTATATTAATGTGCTGGTTCTAATACATTATTGTTTCTATAGTAATAACTTACACAGGGACTTATATGGTGAACAGATCATGTAATCAGATTTAAAAAAAAAAGAAAAAAAAAAAGTGCAATAATATGGTGAATTGCTCTGTAAAGAGACGTTTATTTAACATTTATGGAAGGCTCCTCCAGTGTCAGCTCTTTGTAACAGTCAGAGGAAAAGCTATAACTTTAGGTTTCCTGCCACATCTTCAGGATGGAGGGATTTGTGTTTTCTCGGTAACATGACAAGTGAGGAAGGTTAATGTAAGTGATATATAGGAAATATAAAGGAATAAAAAGTATGATGTGATGTTCTTTAATAATACTCATCTTTGAGATGTGCTACTGTGCCATTGTGGCAGCACGCCACCCTAACTAATTCACTAATTTCCTTAAACAACATGTCCCGATGTGTTTTTATTCCTTACAGTTGTAAAAGCGAAACAATAACTCCAAAGAAAGTCAGATATTTGTTGGGTGTTTAATCCAGAACAAGTGATCTTAGCTCCACATTTGCGTGTAAAACAAGTAATTGCAAGTACAGTTAAAAGCATTCCCCCATCCCCCAATGACCCCGCCCCCTCTGTTTAAAAGATATATCCATCATTACATGCCTTTTTAATATAAGGTGACAGAGGCGAGCAAGTGTTATGATTAGGGCTAGTGCTAAAATCACTCTTAAACCTTACAAACTGCACCTTTAATGTTTGTGCTGTAAGAATGATGAATTAATGAATTAATGAGAATCTGATATTCTCATCAACGTTTGTAAGTCTGATGTCAACTGTCTTGATTGACAACTATCTGAGGTCACAGACTTAACCTTGAGAGATACAGAATAGCATGTTTAAGCAGCTTTTTCAGAGCAGGAAATCTAAATCTGAATCTGCAAAAAAAAAAATCAAATCAATATCAGCTGACTTAAATTTCAGGCGTCAGCCCTAGTTGTTGCTTTGGATGACAATTAGGTCATAATTGATCAAACATACAGGACTGAAATGCATGTCCGCATTTTTCTGCTCTGTGAGATGCTAACCTCTTGGTACTCTTTGTACTGCATGGCCACTAGATCCCGCACCACTGCAATGTGCGTGAACATCCACTGGAAGGTTTCCTTGGAATGAAAAAAAGAAGATTTAGATCACATTTACTTCAAATTAGCTGTAAATGTGCAGGCAGGAGTGTGAAATTAAAGTGTAGATGAATAATATAATAACAAAGCCCCTTTCAATGGCAATGAAATCTCAGGGTGCCTTTACAAGTGAAGGTAAAGATAGAGCAAAATTTAAAAGACTAATAAAAATGAAATACAGTAATAAACAGCTAAATAAAACAAATGTTAATAACACATACACACAAGACAGATAAAGAAGCTTAATGAAAGGAAAGGTTAAGGGAAAAAAAGGTTGGGAAAGATAAAAGTAAAAGAAAGGAAAAAGAGAGAAAAGGAGAGGAAAAAAGATAAAGGAAAAAAACAAGAAAAGACAAGAAAAAGAAAAAGAAAGAGGAAGGGAAGATGAAGAAAGTAATGAAGCAGTGAAGTAATGACGAAGTAGTAATTAAACAAATCAAAATAAATAAGGAAAATTAAATAATAATAATTAAAATTAAATAAAGTAATAAGCTGCAGCTTCCTTACTGGAAGGAAAGGTGGGTGGAAGGAAGGAAAGAAGGACACAAGTAAGTCCAAAATAAACAAAAACTAATAAAGAAAAATACTCACACAGTACTTGATATATTTGAACGTATTTTGAAACTTTAATATAGTTAACACTAAAACACCACAGCTCGTGATGTCAGCATTTTCAGTACCTGTGCTGACAGATTGTTCTTGTTCATGCCGCTCTCCTTCTTGCTCCGCCGGGCGCCTGTGAGTTTGGACAGGCCAAATCCACTGCTCACCCGAGACAGTTTGGACTGATTTGCTGGAGCCACAGCCTCTCCCCTGCTGATACACTTCTTCTCATGGGCTGAACAGGACCGATAAAAAAAACAAATACTGGCTTTATATAAGCACACAGGTTTGCACGGTTCCTATATGGAACTGCGTATAAAATGAGTGAAGTACAACACTCGTGGCTAATGCATTTGATGTATTTATTTCATTCCTTAATTAAAGTTCTGCTGCCTGATTAAACAACTCTGCTTGTTTCTGTTAGTAAAACAGACGTAATAGTGTGCATGTGCCCTCACCAAGGTGGTTCTGCCAGCTCTTGGCTGCTGGTTCTTCTAGCGCAGGACGGGCAGTGCCGATGTCCACGTGTCCTCGGTCGTTGACAGGAAGAGAGACTTTAAAAATGTCCTCCAGCATCTGTCTCTTACTGTGCATCAGCTCAGTCCACACCCGGTTCACGGCCTTTAGCAGCAGCTGACGACCTATTGGAATTTACATTACATTTATTCACTTGGTTGATGCTTTTAATTGATGCAGTATAATTAAAAGGCTTGCAAGACAACATAAGATTACACTAAATGTGTCTTTTAGGCTTTCAAAAATAAGCAAGAGAGAGAAAGAGAGAGCAGAGACTATTTCAGTGGCTGTTGCAGATACAATCCTAAAGCCTTGTTATGAGATGTGACAGTCGTACCCTCGCTGACATCCTGGCTCTGCTGTGTATCAGCCTCGTTCTCTGATGGAATCATGACATGCCAGGTGGTCATCCGAGCTTCAGCCTCCAGCCCAAACCCTTCCACGTTACTGCAACACAACACAAGGGTGATGTCATGAGCCCCCGACACAGCTAATGTTGCTGAAGCCATGAAAATGATCCTTATGGTCCGTGTTTCCATTTCTGAGCAACATTAAGATTTATATGTCTTTAAATAACATTTTATATACAAAGATTAAGTCCAGGTGAGTTTGAACCTGAGTAACAAGCTTAAAATGGGAAGAAGGAAGAGAGCGAGAGAGAAAAAAAAAAAAAAAAAGAGTTTAGTCGTGGTCACATTACCACTATCTTTAATTTACTCTCAACTGTGAATACACACCCACTGTCAGACAGATGTCTAAGCATGGTTTTTGTGTGTCTTCTTCTGCAAATTTGGTTTATATCTTTAATAACTGAGTCTCTATTCACATCTTGTACAGATACTTTACCCTTGAGCCAAAACCGTAACAAATGACAATTTATACTCTCTGGTAAAACTAATCTAGTACAAAAAGTGCTTAAGGTAATTAAATACAGCCTGCAGATCTGAAAATTGTACTTTTCAAAAAAACGGAAAGACGGAACACTACAAAGTGCTACTTTTGCATATCAGACAAGGTCCAACAATCACACGTGCAAGTGAAAAAGTATGTGGTTACGATCTTAACAACATATAATCCAGATAAAAGATGCACGAAGCAACCAGCTGTAAATGGAGTCGGATGTCTCAGTTCTGTTGCTATAAAGTAAAAAAAAAGATTGTTCATTCAAACGTTCAAGAGTTCTGAAGCAACCTGTACCCTAAATAAGTAGTGCAAGCAGTAGGTATGTGTAGTACATAAGTCACCTTTAACTAAGTTAGAGAGTTACTGATAAACATAAATGAACCTAGACGTTTGCAAACAGTAACAGAAACAGAGTAAATAGTAAAGTAGAAACAGTTAAACAGGACATCCGCTTTCAAGCAGTGAACAGGAATATCAGGGTTAACGATATAACCTAAACACACAGCACACTAACCGAACTGGGCAAAACAAGTGAACTGTAAAAGCATATTTTCTTGATAATAGCTATTATTAAATAATTTAACAATTCAACAATAAACACATTTTGCATGCAGTAGGTATGATGATCCCCACATGCAGAGTGCACTTACAGTCTTACAAGAACAACTATCACATCACTTCAGTGACTGATTCAAGGTTCAGGGTTCTTTATTTGTCACATACATTACATACATTTGATGTATTAATATAGCGAAATGTTTTTCCTTAGTGCGTCGTCCCTCAGTGCAGCAGTGATACATAATAAAACAGAATATAATAAAAGCCAAATATAATAATGAAATAGAAAAATAAAATAGAATAGAATGTGATTATTCTATTCGCTGTCAGCCCAGCCAGGTAAATGGCAGATTAATTAAATTCAATCCTGTTCACAATGACTGCTTTTGTTTTGCCTGTTTCTGATTTAGCGCAAGTGTTATCTTTGCCTTCAGACAAACTATTACATGAGCTTGAAGTGGTGATTTCTGAGTCAGCCTAGTAACCGTCTCCTGACAACGCAATCATCTCTGCCAAGCTGTTGTGTGCCAGTGTGAGTCAGAGACACAGGGAGCAGGAAGAAAAAAAGGAAAAGAAAAAAAAAAAAAAAAAAAACAGATGAAGGAAAAAAGGCACACTCTCCAACCCACGTATGAATGCTCAGACCTCATTTAAATGCACTCACAAAAGACCGAGCCTGACAGACTGACATAAGCAAATTCATCACCACTGTTTTAAATAACACTTCCTACAGGACACTTTTTATTTTTAGGAGCAGAAAAGAAAACAATTCTCTCGAATCAGATTATACCTTCACTTTCAATCTGATCCTAACAAGTATTCTCAATGATCCTCCATTTAACATTTAGCCTCAACTTGTAAAGTTAACCCATTTAAAATATGTACAAACTACTAAACGTGGCTTAGAAACATCTTTACATCTTTATTTAAGTAAAAATAGCAGCATCTATAAGCATACTGTAAATGAACAGGCAGACTGGACATGCCCTCATCGCCTCCTGCCAGTTATCTACGTGGCTAGATAACTAGTAACAAACTAACTCACATTTCCACAGTAGACATGAGTAAGCTTGGATATGACTGGCATAAAATGTTTTGTGAAACTGCTAACTGAGCTCATGTTTAAGAATTCCCAAATTTAGCTCTAACCTATTTTCCCATTTTCGAGATCAGCTTTACACTTTAAAATCTTGACTTCTCTGCACTTTTCGTGCCTTTCCTCTGAAAATATATCTCACAAAGTCATGGCTCACCTGCCAGTGTGTAGATTGATTAAACAGTGCGCAAGGCAGGCCACAAATTCATGGTCATGGTTTCCGGGTCCTAGCACCAGGTTGCGGTTTACTGTTAGCACACGCAGCGAGTCAAGCAGCGCCACCTGCTGGGGAACGGTCTTATGCGGTCGACAGAGCTGATACAGTACGGTGCGATTCAGGCAGTGATAGATGCAATCCAGGGACAAACCCTGAGACCTGCGCTTCGCCTAATGAAAGAATCAGAGAGAAAGGAAAAGACAAGAAGATGAGATGATGACAAGTTTAATAACTGAGCTGCAACAAATTCAAAAGACATGCACAGGTTCAATGACATGTAGTGAATAGACAAGAATGAAGCAACATCTTACAACTTAAAGAAGGAGAAAGAAGAAGAAACAGACAGTAGTGAGAGACTGTGGTAGGAGCCACACAAATGTAGATAAATGACAATAGATTTAAGGAAACAAATATAAATCCTGCTGAAATCTTTAAGCTGCGAAATAAAGGTGCTGTTATTTCCTGCAACCTCACATAATCTCGGCTCTTATAACTTCTAAATAATGTTTCTTCAGCACAGTCACACGTTATAATATGTAAGGTTATAAATCCAGGGAGCAAAAGGGATTGCTTTTTCCCCCCAGAGTAGGTGGCTAATTCAATCAGTAATCTCCAGAAGCGTGCTCATCTGCTTGTTAGTGCAAAGTACACTAAGTTATGCAACGTTTACTCCGTCTCCTTGGGCTTTCTGCAACTCTTTTCATACTTGTGTTAATAATGTGTTTTTAATGTAACTGCATGAAAGGTTCACTCGCTCTGACTGCCTGAAGAAGGAAGCCAGCCAGCACAAGGAGCTTGTTTCTATGGTAACGCTGTTAACGCTTTACATTAAGATTCCCTTAACTGATTGTATTTAACAGAGTAGTTAACATGAACAAACCATGTACACTGACATTAATACACTATAGGTAATACTTGTGTTCATTGATTTTTTTTTTTTTTTTAAACAATAATAAAAAAAAATTAAGGCAAACAAACATCATAATTCACCAATGTTCATACCATCAGTGAGTAAAATTAAACCTACAATGTTTATGACTTGATAAACACATGGACGCCTGCATGTTCAGACTAAGGCTGCATTGCCACATAACAAATCAATATCAGCAGCCCAAATTGAAAATAATTAAACTGGGCCACTTTTACCAGCAGTATGAACACAACAATTCCTTTGTGGTACTAAAAAGTGATGCGGCATGTACATAAGTAATTTTATCTGTTAAGCTTTGTGATAATGTCAGAAAAGAGAGATTAATCACGAGAAACAAGAACGTTTGGTTCTTTTGGTTGTAATTAATGTCTGCTCTTCCAGCCTTAGTGGCTATAATGTGACCTGCTAGAAGTGTCAGTTCTTTGTGGGGTAGGAACTGAAAGATGAACCACTTGGTGATACAATAATCTGTAACCATATATGTAAAGATCGTGCAAAATGTTCATATGGAAATGTAGAAATGAAGCTTGCTGAGTTCTTCATAACTGTTGCTCACCTGGCTGATCAGCTGCACTATGAACTCCACCACCAGTTTGGACTCCTTATTGAACATGCCCTGCCACAGTTTGTCCACCACCCGCTGGGCAAAGTAAAACACGTTGTTGACCAGGACCTGGTAATTTCCTCCAGTTGTGATCGGCATTGATGCGTCTTCTCCTGTGGGAAAAATTCATAACCATGAGAGAGTGCTGAATAATTTTCTCAAAGCTGAACAATGAGTAGATTCAGCATGTACTTGTAAATTGAATGAAATTCTAACCTAGAAGCACGTCAGCAGCAAGGAGATGTTCCATCACACCATCCAGGATGTAGGACTGGAACTCTTTCTGCTGGGTTCTGGTCGAGCGCTCGGGTGAGGACTGGAAACAAACATCACATCAGTCTTGGCACACAAATGCTCACTGTATAAATATTTTAAATGCCAAATTACAGTCTTGGGGACAATAAAGCATGTGTGATGCTGTAATTGCAGAGGGTTAATGGAGTTTAACTAATGGAGTTTGGTAGTTCTGCCTTTCTGTGAATCACAGCTAAGTGTCATTTCCTCACACGTGCTATAGCAAAAAAGGCATAAGCCTAATCGATAAGCTGTAAAAGGAAATACAGAGTATGAAGAAATCCCACCTCCAATAGCAGGTCTAAAATGGGCGTCTGCTTGCTGGCAGGAGTCATACACAGGTTCTCCATGATCAGCACCCTCATGAAATCAAACACATACTTCTTGGCCGGGTGATTGGTCAGGTAGGTCTTGGAGCCCACATTACAGTACTCTGATTGGCTGCGGTTCATGCCCGTGTCTCCTGCAAAGGCTTTGAATTCTTCAGTTGGTGAGTTGGCTTCATCATCCAAATCACTGACCTAAAATATAGGTTGAGAATGAATGAATAAATGAATGAATAATATGTTCATATTAAGGTTGTGTGAAAAAGGTTAAAAAGGGACTGTACCATCTCGGAGTAGGGTCGGATATTGAAGGGGAAGACGGCAGCTGCGAGGGCACACAGGAAATCTGGGCTGTGCCACATGGGTGCCAGGTCGGGCACGTTGTGATAGAGGTAACGGAAAAACTGCATCAGTGTGACGGGGTATTCCCTGAGCCAAGAGCCTTCCTCCTCCGACTGCCAAGGCTACACATACAAAAAATTAACTGAGCATGAAATAGGAATACACAGAAATACTTAAACTAGATGAAAAGAATTTAAAGAAAATAAAATAATAAATGATCCAGTTCCTTATACTGTCAAAAATCATTTCATATATAATTTTTAAATATTTTTTGATAATTGACAATAAATAGGCTATAGCCCAGCAAAAAACTGTAGTAGTTTTAAACTTTACTTCATTCTGCTATTATAGTTTTAAACTCCACTTTGCTGTAGTTCTTGTAAGGACATCATTTTTAAAAATGTCCTATTCAAGTTTGCTTTCCATTTACTAATTTCACCTTTTTGACATCTCTGAGACCATAAATGTTGGTTTATTTTAATATTACAGATCATTATACAATGCAAACCATTTTCGTGTTTGACCCATTCTCTGAACACAGACATATCCTGAGTAAACAGTAGTAGTTTATCATAACTGATTGTGTTACAGTTCATTGCAGGTTAAAATTATTATAATACAGCAGTCAGTATTAAAATTATGGTTATATTTACAATTATGTCACTTTGTCCAAATACCTTTGAGCCCCTGAAAATGGAGGTATTTTGATGAAAATGGCTGTAATTCCTAAATGGTAAATGCCATATTTTTGTGGAGCCTCTTAAAACAAAGCTGAAAGTCTACACTTCGATCACATCTTGATTGTTTTATTTCAAATCCATTGTGGTGGTGTATAAAGGCAAAATCACAAAAGCTCTGTCATTGTCCAAATACTTCTGGACCTGACTGTATATGCATATTGTAACTAATATATATATAAAAGTCTTTTAATATTTAGAGTTTAAATTTCTGTGCTAATCTCAGTTGGCAGCTGGTTTTAATAGCTGTATATATTATGACTCTTTTCTGTAGCACTTTGAGATTTTCTTTAAAATGTAAAGTGCTTTATAAATAAAATGTATTATTATTATTATTATTATTATTATTATTATTATTATATATTTATTTATTTTTTTAAATATTCCTTTGCTCTGAGAAAACTCAAAAAAGGCCAAATGAAAACAGGAGCTGAGGCTTCACCAGGTTCAGCATGCTGCGCAGCATGGCCAGAAGGAGGAAGGCTGCCTCGGTGCACACGTTGTGGATGGAGCCCACCACTGTGGCACTGGAGGCTGGAACCCCAAAGATGAACGTCCAGATAGAGTCCAGGTCAAACTGCACAGACACAGGGAACATGTCACTTTCACTCCATTCTGTGTTTCAGTTATGTTATGAGAACTTTCACACTGCTGAGTAAATTCAATCCAAAAAATTCAGGTCAGAGTAGTGTTAAGTAAAATTAACACTACTATAATGTTTAAAATTAGATGACAATAGAAACATGTTCTTTGTACAAAGAAATCAAATCATATAAATCACTTAGTGACTATTTAAAACAAATAACCTAATTATTTAATGCTAATGCTGACTACATGCATATTCCGCACATAAGGATGCTGTCATACAATAAGCATAAATAACACACACAAATAACCATATACCATAAAGCACTACATTCACACCAACGTAATTCAACACAGACATGTCTCCCTCTAGAGTTTTCTTTTTTAGAATATTATGGTTATTAGAAGAAAAGGGACTCGCATGCATGTGCATCAGTACCAAATGTTTATGATTATTATGTAAAAATGGTTCATATGAATTTGTGACAATATGTCTGTGTGCTGTTAATTCGTGAAACGTACCACAACACTTTTAAAACAGCGTTGCCTAATTAAAAATAATAAACAGAAAAATGCTAGTTCTGCACTGCTCTGATAAACTACTAAAGGCTAAAAACATCTTAAAAGTGCATTTGGGAAAAGTATTCTAGTACTTAGTCTAAACAAATAATTTAATATTTGCAGTGCTATTGCACTCTCTTTTATAATGGCATCCCTCTCTGGAAATCCAAACCTGTATGCTTTTTCAAAATATACTGCACAGCTGACCATTTTATGATTATTCTTATTTCGATACTGTACATTATCAGCCTATTATTCTGTGCTGATGTAAAATGATACACTGATAAAGATCAATCAAAATATTTAGATCCTGAATTGGCTAAATAACTGTGATAAACAATTGTAAATTAAATAACGAGTAATATAATTATACCATTCCAAAATATCAAAAACTGATACTGATTTGTGTAAATGTTTAATACCATTCTACCTCTATCAGTAAGCATGTAGTGCTGTGTTGTAAATGGACATAAATGGTAGACAGAAGACCCTTAAACACATGAAAGGGGGTAATTTGGGGACAGTACAGGTATGGACAGAAAGTCAGCACATCGCACACAATTACAAGGACACACGGTTAGTACGATTAGTAGGGGGAAAAAGGTTGCATACTGACATGTACCTGCAGGCTCTCGGGCAGCTCAGTGACAGGCTGCTGCAGGAAGAGTGCCATGAGCAGAAAGTAAAGCTCAGGCACATTGGTGTGTTTGGGCAGCAGCGTCTGCAGCACAGGGAATCCTGGGAAATGACACGCGTCGCGGTTTATCTCGCGTACAGTGGACTTGCCGCCGGCACTGCGGCCCACGTTAAACCCTGAAACAACAGAAAAAAGGAATGAAGTGAGGCAAAGTGGAGTTTACTTTTCAACCAAGTTACTGTGTTGATGTCAGTTTTAGATTAATGATGATTACGGCCAAATACTCAGAGCTATGACATCAGTATTGTATTAAATCAAAATGGAAAACGTGCAATTGATACAGCCCTATAAGCCAGAATAAACACTCGCGTCCTACAGGAATGTGCTATGTTACTCACCGAGCACAGTGCCGATCTTGTTAGTGAGTACCGAATCGGTGTGGTCGAGCCAGCCTCCTCCACACAGACCCTCTTTAAAGCGAATGAGGATGCTCTGATTGCTCAGCAACACCACCAGAATCCAAAGTGCCACAGTCACTGTACTCGAGTGAATGTGTTCCTCCATGAACATCAGCAGCCAATCAAATCCCAGCGTACGCACAAGCTCCTCACATGCCCTGCAAGTAGTAGAGTTAGACACACGTTCAGACATTATAGCAGCGATGATAAGATGGTTCCGTGACATGTATTTCATTTGTCTTGGGTTGTTTATAATACTCTTATGATTATCTTTGCAAAATGTTCTCGGGTGATATAAATAAAACATTTAAGAAGTGTTAAAATAATCGTATGCATGCAAATTTTATACGAAGCACTCCTTTTACTGATTAGATATACAGCTAGTTAGTGTAAAGTGAAAGAAAACAACGTTCCTCCTGGACCAAAATAGCACCGTTTCGGATCCGGAGCGGTCGCCTTCGTGCTATTGCCGCACCGCCATTGTCGATCATGAAATTTAAGGTCATTAACGAATAAAAATGAAACATTACTGTGCATTAATGATGCATTTCTCCTTGGAGCTGAAAAGCAGTTTAAGCAGGATGTCTAGCAGTCGATTGCGTAGCAGGATTACGCTGGAGGAGAGCAGCCCTCCAAAATCCTCTTCATTTCCTGGACAGAATGCAGGTAGTCAGATTTACTATTACTACTGTACGCTGCTACAATTTGTATACAGAAATGGAGCATGTCATACATATCATGTCTAACATTTGAATACTGTTAATGTGTGATAACTGCAGAATCGTGTGTGTGGTCACAGTCTCACCTCCATCAACCTTCTCCTCATTATTAACCTCCATAACCACAAACTTCTCACAGACTGCAAACGTGGGCAAAGTGGATGAAATGAACTGGCCAAACCTAAAATTAAAGCACAAAGTACTTAAAAGGGCAAGAAACACTCAAAATTGAGTGTTTTATCAATGCACTTAAGTATATTAATGGTCCGTATAAACCGTAACAGATTTAAGCCTTGATATAGCTAAACTGGAGCTACAATTTAAGGTTCAAAAGTTTCTAACAATGATTAACATATACACTCACCATCCACTTTAATAGGAACACTTGCTCATTTATGCAGTTATCCAATCATTTAATCATGTGGTAGCAGCACAGTGCATAAAATCATGCAAATACAGTTCAAGAACTTCAGTTAATGTTCAAATCAAACATCAGAATGGGGAAAAAGTGTGATCTTTGTGACTTTAACCGTGGCATGGTTGTTGGTGCCAGATGGGCTGGTTTGAGTATTTCAGAAACTGCTGATCTCCTGGGATTTTCACACACAACAGTCTCTAGAGTTTACACAGAATGGATCTTTACCTGTCCGGTTTGGGTGAGTCTGTGCCTATAATAGCCTCAGATTCCTGTTCCTGGCTGACAGGAGTGGAACCGGATGTGGTCTTCTACTGTTGTAGCTCATCCACCTCAAGGTTCGATGTTTTGTGCATACTGAGATGCTTTTCTGCTCACCACAGTTGTAAAGAGCAATTATATGAGATACTGTATCCTTCCTGGCAGCCTGAACCAAATCTGGCCATTTTCCTCTTACTTCTCTTATCTGCAAGGCGTTTCCACCCACAGAACTGTTGCTCACTCAGTGTTTTGTCTGTGTAAACTCCAGAGAGTATATAGTTTCTTATATACTCAAACCAGCGCATCTGGTACCAACAACCATGCTATAGTTAAAGACACTGGGATCACATGTTTTCCACATTCTGATGTTTGATTTGAACATTAACTGAAGCTCTTGACCAGTATTTGCATGACTTCATGCACTGTGCTACTATCACATCATTGAATGATTGGAGAACTGCATAAATGAGCAGGTGTATAGGTGTTCCTATTAAAGTGGATGGTGAGAGAAAATGATACTTATATGGAAGTTGCTGATATTTTTTAGCATAATCCAATAATAATAAAGCTACTCGCTCAAAATTACACTTCTGTCCTGCTAAAGGTGATGTGTGTTTTATGGCGTGAGGGTGAATGGTGTACCGGAGGAGGTCGTAGGAGTTGGGGAAGCCCTGCAGAAGCAGGCTGAGCACATTGCTGATGGCAGCCACTGTAGGCTGAGACAGCGTTTGGTCCCTCAACGTCAGCAGCAGTTTGGGGATCAGCTGAAACTCCCGCAAGAGCTTAGCGTTTTTAGCAGCCTCACTGGAATCAGAAGACAAGAAGCCATCTAAATTAAATTACATTCATTTAGTAATCTAAATATCAAAAATAAAATGTTTTATTGGAAAACCACAAGGGAAACAAGATTATTTAATAAAAGGAAATGTTTCAAAGAGCTGAAGTGAAGTG
>CM040998.1:11702775-11823907 GCA_022985145.1 Pangasius djambal
AAAAAAAAAAACATTACGTCATGCTTAGAAAATAAGTTTGATATTATTTACTGAGAGATGAAGTGATGATGACACAAATGCAGTTTGATTCAGTGTTTGAAATCAACACTGGAGTAAATTTAAAGCTGAAATAAAACTTTGTATGGTGGTACTGGTATGATTTGCAGTGATAATACAATGAACTATCCATGAAACATAAATGCTTACTCAGAATTCAGACAAAAATACAAAATAACTGACACCTAAAATAGTGTAATATTCGGTAGGGAACAAATTCAGACAAAGACTGCATGTGTGGTAAAGTTGAAATATAATATAAATTGATATAATTTTAAAAAAGCAGATGGTAGCATAGATCTGTTTTATTCGATGGTCACAGGTTTTCAGTTTATATTCTGAGGTTTTTCTTTTTCTATTCACAGGTTTTCATTTTATTATCTTAGGTGTCTGGGTTTTTTTTTTTTTTTTTTTTAAATTATATTCTACACATAACCTTGTACAGAACAGGAAGGATATTCACCTGTTTGGCGATGGCCTTGCTGTCCAGTTTGTTGTAGGCCTTGCGGATCTTGGCCACGGTGAGGGAGGAGACGGAGAGCGCGTAGAGACTGAAGGACACTTTCTCTTCGGGAACCAGTGATACAGGACATGGAGGAACAGCTTCAGTCTTTGAGTCTTTACCTGTGGAGGAGAGAAGATACAACGTCAGACAAATACAGGAAGTCAGTATCTGATTCTTAAAATTGACATTTATGCATGAAATGAGTGCACCCTTGACTCAAATGGCCTCCAGACAGTTTTTTCCCCCCAGGGAATGCAATTTTTGCACTTTTAATTTGCACACCTGAATCACAGAGAATAAGTACCTCTGTTTAAGCCTTGAACCTTGAAGAATTTTTAGGATTCTGCCACCATTTCTTAACCTACCACATCTATAAAATAGATTATTTACCTCAAAACGTAATTATAATGAAAAGTCCATGCGATGATGTTGAAATTAATAAACATTTATCAATCATATTATTCATATAGTTCCAATAACCCAGAACTGCTTTACAATGAGAAAAATCCATGAGGTCACATATACACATCTAAAATCACTCACATGGTAAGTAGACGGCCTGGAAGCTGCCCACATAGTTAGGCCCGAGCTCATAAATGGTGCTCACGCTGGCAGCAGGCAGCACTTCTTCCAGGAAGTGTGTAGGTCCTAAACGCCACACCAGAGACGAGAGCTGCCGCTGAGCAGGAGGGGTCCCGATGTAGCCGTACACCGTGCTCACCACAGGAGCGTTGGCAGCCCCGGAGCCACCAGGTACACTGTGTACATAGTGGAGCTAGACAGTGAGGGAGACAGAGAGTGAAGTCAAGGAGGCGGAAAGGAGGAAGTGGCTTGAGGTGACACTGTGGTTTGTGTGGTGGTTATTACTGTTGCTTTATCTAACTTCAGATCAGAAAAACCGAGGCAAACCACAAAGGAGGTGTGATGTGTTTCTACACAACACTCTGGCTCAAATAGAATAGCTCACATTCTTAACCTCAGTTCAGTTATAAAAACTCATTACAAAAAATTTGTTCTTTCTGTCCTTTTCCATTCCAAGAGATACAGGCAGACAATTTTTTATAAGCAAAAAAAAGACAGATTTAAATGTTAAAATTCACTGAATTCTAATTAAGGAAATTTAAACCTCATGGAATCCACAGCATTGAAACATTTTTTTAAAAACTGTATTTATTCCTCAAAATTCAGCAGCAGTAGTTTTTTCCACAATTTAAATGCAATAATTCAATTTCTATTATTTTATTTTATTTATTTATTTATTTATTTATTTTTAAAGATATTCAATCAGCGAAATTCACTGTGCAAAATTCACTTTGCAAAAACAGACTTTAATCACTTGGGCTACCCAGTGACAAGGCAGTCGATCCTGGAATATTATGAAATGATATCTAGCCAATCAGTGCAGTCCCTCAGGATTCCAGGCTTGATCCCTGGGTAGCCTGGGTGCTTAACTTGTACCAGGATTTGGCAAACTGAATTTGACTGGTTGACTCTGAGCACTGAAATGAGCGAGATAAATAGTTTTTGATTATCTAAAATATCTGTGGCATTTGAAAATAATAATATATTTCAATATTATGAATTAAATAGTGTTCAAATTTTATTATTAAGATTTTAATGGCTTTTAACATTAAAATCTTCATGGCTCAATTTTTTGGGTGCATGCTTTTTACTCTTCATTCACCTATACAATCTGGATATTCTTCCCCAAAGGACAAAAATGTTGTCAGCATTATTCGAAGACAGATTTAAGCTTTATATACTCTTCTAGTGAAAATTCATATTAAAGAAATAATGTGCAGCTCATTTCGACCTAAACAGGTAGGATTTGTGTGTCTATTTCCATAAATACGTTCAAACTGTGAAAGATTTAGGTGATAAGATATATTGGGTATTTGCAAATCTATTGTATGAGGCTGCTTTTTATATCCATTCTAACTATATTTTGCTAAAATCTAAACGTAATGGCCTGAGCAGAACTGACAAATCAGAGACCCAAAACAAGCACACAGGAAACAAGCAACACTGTGCAAACCAACAAGTGTGAAAGCACGATAATGACACTTCATAGTCATAATTAATTTTAAAATGGGCAGTATTATGAGCCATGAAGAAGCCAAAATTAAAATAGAATAAAATTATACTGGGCATTTTCAAATCAACTGAAGGGAAAATACTTTTAGAAAATCCAAAAAAGTACATCCAAATATGGTGAATAAAAACCAGAAATATTGAAGCGTGTTCATGCCGTGTGTCTCACCTTGACCGTGTTGACCAGCTGGCCATCGATGTAGAGTGTAGCCATGCTGTTCTTCAGCATCCCTTTGCTCATGACCAGCACCAGGTGGTGCCACTGGCCCTCGCTGATGAGGTCAGCGCAGCGGAAACGGGCGCAGCACGGCAGCAGCTCATAGAAGGAAGACTCCTCGCTGAAGTCATCCGCTGTGGAGCGAACCACACAGGAAGTGAGGTCACACATATTGAGGCACAGACAAAAGAAAGTGAACTGAAAAGCCTAGCTGTCCTTTATACTAGAAGAAGAAGAAGAAGAAGAAAAGAAGATATACTACAGATATACTACAGACATTAAAATACAAAACATACACAGTATAACAGTATTAATGTGTATAAATATAAATTTAGGTCGAAGATGGGATGTGCCTAATTTGCATTCAAAGATCTGATTGATTTATTTTACTAAAAATTAACAACAGGGATAAATATAACATTCTGTTCTTACTTCTTTGTTATCTATTAAATGTGTTTATGGGAAAGTTTAAATAAAGTGCAAGCTTGTCATTAAGGATAAAAGTCTGCACTGTAATCCTTACAAAGAAAAACAGCCAGAATATAAATTAAAATTATAAAATTTTTTATTCCTTTTTTTTTTTTTTTACTTTTATTTAAATTTATATAACTATAACTATTTTTGCTATTTAAAAACCCCTTTCCATCTTTGACCCATATACACAGTTAAATCATACACAGAGCCTTAACTCTCGTAAACTCCCGTAGGTCCAGACCTACATTCCTCATTCTCACATACACGCATTTTCTATTATTTTCACACTAGTCACTGAATAATTCATAGCAGTTGCTGAATAATGAGCTTTAAGATAACAAACTGAATAATAATCTTGGACTTTAAGGGATTTATTTCATTAAGTCTTAACGTCAATACTTAACCTAAAGAAAAGAAGAAAGTCTCGCAATAAGACCTAAGTACACAAACACAATATAAAATATAAAAAGAAATAACAGCAATTAAAACTGATCACAAATATACTACTAAATAATTCCACATAAATAAACATAATATACAAATATGTTTGTGTATGTTATGAAATGGCGTGAACAGAATGGCGTGAACAGAAAAGTCACTTGCCGTAGCTCTGCAGCAGCTCCTCTTTGGTGGAGACGATGAGCGAGCGGTCTTTGGCGGAGAGCACGATGGCCAGACAGACGAAGTGCTGCTCAGACGCCGTGGCTCTCCTCACAACGGTTAGTAAACGCACTGGGTGTGTGTGTGGAGACGTGCTGAAATGCTCCACACAGAACCAGGTGGAGTAACTGAGGCCCGAAGGAGGAGGAAACAACCGTTCACCTGTGCGCAATGAGGAATACGTTATAAATCTCGACACAAAATTTGCCTGCCCTGTAACAAGCTCAATACAAGACCACATACACCAATCAGCCATAACATTATGACCACCTGCCTAATATTGTGTTGGTGCCCCTTTTGCTGCCAAAACAGCCCTGACCCGTCGAGGCATAGACTCCACTAGATCCCTGAAGGTGTGCTGTGGTGTCTGGCACAAAGACGTTAACAGCAGATCCTTTAAGTCTTGTAAGTTGCGAGGTGGGGCCTCCATGGATCGGACTTGATGGCCAGCACACCCCACAGATGCTCGACTGGATTGAGCATATCCTTTTTCATGTTCCTCGAACCATTCCTGAACAATTTGTACAGTGTGGCAGGGCGCATTATCCTGCTGAAAGAGGCCACTGCCATTAAGGAATACCGCTGCCATGAAGGGGTGCACCTGGTCTGCAGCAATGTTTAGGTAGGTGGTACGTGTCAAAATAGCATCCACATTAATGCCAGGTACCCAAAGTTTCCCAGCAGAACATTACCCAGAGCATCACACTGCCTCCGCCAGCTTGTGCTCTTCCCATAGTGCATGCTGGTGCCATCTCTTCCCCATGTAAGTGACGCACACACACCCGGCCTTCCACATGATGTAAAAGAAAATCTGATTCAGGCCACCTTCTTCCATTGCTCCGTGGTCCAGTTCTCATGCTCACCTGTCCATTGTAGGCGCTTTTGGCAGTGAACAGGGTCAGCATGGGCACTCTGACAGGTCTGTGGCTACACACAGCTTTAACTTTTCAGCAATTTGTGCTACAACAGCTCTTCTGTGGGATCAGACCAGATGGACTAGCCTTCATTCACCACGCGCATCAGTGAGCCTTGGGCGCCCATGACCCTGTCGTTAGTTCACCGGTTGTCCTTCCTTGGACCACTTTTGGTAGGTACTCACCACTGCACACCGGGAACACTCCACAAGACCTGCTGTTTTAAAGATGCTCTGACCCAGTCATCTAGCCATCACAATTGGGCCCTTGTCAAAGTCTCTCTAATCCTTACGCTTGCCCATTTTTCCTGTTTCCAGCACATCAGCTTCGAGAATCTTTATATATATCTCAACCCTTGACAGGTGCCATTGTAACGAGATAATCAATATTATTCACTTCACCTGTCAGTGGTCATAATGTTATGGCTGATTGGTGTATATTTCTGTATATATTCTCTCGTTTATTCCAGAGTGTCAGTGTGCTTTCACATATGCAGCATTTATTCTGTCTGAACTGAACCCTGGAGTGTCTTCCCGCTCGGTGTGGTTTGTTTGTGCATGTGAGAACACAACAATCATGCTCGGGTGCTGAGACAAACGGACAGAGCTGAAGCGCTGCGGGAATGTGATGCATTCTGAACATTTGTACAGATGTACAAAACAGGAAAGAAATGGTGGATGAGGTAGGCAAAATGTAATTATATTTGGACTGATAAACAAAACAGAAAATAAACACCGAATAAGATATGTGAAATGTAATTATATTTGGACCAAAAAAACAGAAGGAAAAAAACCCCCCAGAAAATAGAAAGCGGACACAATATGCAAAATGCAATTATATTTGGAATGGTGAACAAAACAGAAAATAAACAGCAGATACAAAATACAAAATGTAATTATTTATATAATTATCTATGCCTTTAATTCTTTGCTCTCTGTGCTCTAATGATTTTTTGTTCTCTGTGCTCTATTTAGATATGGTATTTGGAGGTGTCTTTCCATTTTAGCAAAAAAACAACCCAAATTATTAGTGATTAGTCAGTCATTACTGAAAGAATATTTATGCAAATGTTTACCACACGGACAAAGTGACTAACATGACATACATGAACAATAAAACGGCTGACAACACAAAGCGCAGTGCTTCTCAACTCACTCACTCAGCTCACTTTTCTTATATTTATGAACCAAAACTGGTGCACTGTTTGGATTCCATTCCATTCCAGTGATCAGAAAATAAGATACTTTACAGAGCAAGAAAAACAAGGAGAAGCATATGAGCCTGAGATCTGAGGCTTCAGACTGCCTGTGAGCATGTGAATGAAAATTCTTCAGCCAGCAGCAGTGATGACGTCATCTGCAGAAAACTAGGTCAGAGGACATGCTGCAGGAGTCTGTCTATAAATACTGAAAACATCCATTTACTTTCCCGAGGGAGGAAGGATAAGCAGAGAGACAGAGATGGAGAGAGAGAGAGAGAGAGAGAGAGAGAGAGACAGATAGAGAAAGAGAGAAAATAGGGGGAGATTAAGAGACAACTATCTATCTGGGGTGTGCGCAAGATAGAGAGACAGGAAAGAGAACGAGGAATATAAAAAGCTCTACGCTGGATCCTGCATCATCGCGTTAATACTACATAATGCTGCCACTCAGCAGTACTGCGCCAGAGAAGGCTTAGAGCGCGCACACACACACACACACACCTCTATACGTCTCTACATATACACATTTGTCATTCTCTCCTGAGCTCTCAGTTGCCTCTTAGTATATTCTCTGCACCACTTCTCTTCACTCCCGCTTTCTGCTTTTCTCTAAAACTCCAGGACGTCCTGTCCTCTCTCGTCTAACTTTGTCTCGATTCCGTTATCTTTATCAGCAGCTGCATCTCTTTGTTGGATATGGACAGAGACGAACTGGGTACTGTCTGCTGAGTCAGTGCTTGCTGATGTGTATATGTGTGTGTGTGTGTGTGTGTAGATACTGACCGCTGCCCATGCCACTGACTACAGCCCCATCGTTCACTCCAGATGTGTTGGTGTTGTTGGATGGTGCGTTGTGAGGAGCTAGGCTTGGCAAAAACAAGCACCTGGAAAAAAAACGCAGAGAGATAGAGAGGTGTTGAACAGAGAACATTTAGCAGTGTTGTCCAGCTGATGCTACAGTGGGCATTGCCTCTTCAGCTGTCCAGTTTAGGTGAACCTGTGCTCACTGTAGCCTCAGATTTCTCTTCTTGCCTGACAGGAGTGGAAGTTTCGATGTCTTGTGTGTTTTGAGATGCTTTTCTGCTCACCACGGATGTACAGAATGGTTATTTGAGTTATTATAGCCATCCTGTCAGCTCAAAGCAGTCTGGCCATTCTCCGCTGACTTCTCTCATCAATGAGGCATTTCCACTGGCGAAATTTCCACTAACTGGATGTTTATTACCATTCTGTGGAGACTGTTGTGCATGAGAATCCTGGGAAATCAGTTTCTAAAAAAAAAACAGTCACTGAGATCATATTTTTCCCCAGTCTGATGTTTGATGTGAACATTTACTGAAGCTCTTGACCTGTATCTGCATGATTTTATGCATTGTGCTGCTGCCACATGATTGGCTGACTGGATAATTGCATGAATGAGCAGCAGAATGTTGAGGAGTATAAAGTAACACTTTTTTTTACCCCCATCTCACTAAAACTCTGGAAACCTTAGGCACATAGAATGCTGTGTATTCAGTCCATGTGCTTCCTAACAACTAAGACAAGAAGACAAAAATATGCCTATTAATACTCTTAAAACCAATTCTAATATTCTTTCCTCTCCATAACTGGAGAAAATAAAAGGAGCCTATAATGAAAGGAAATGCTACATTAAGAGAAAATAACATTTTCTTACAGAGCCAAAATAGACCTGTACAAAGGAAAATTGTAAAAATAAATAAATAAATAAATAAATAAATTTAAAAAAAGAGGTTTTATCTGCAAATCACCATTTTACAAGGTCTAAACCCTTTCCTGAAATCTTGAAGGTATTCATTGTTAACAAAAGTCATACAATTTTAGTATAGGAATTTTTTTGGTTCAAAAACTTGCTTTTAATACTTCTTTTAACAACATCTCTTGGCTGCTTTTCTGTCCTGTGGCAAAATATACTAGTAATGGCCTGCAGCAAAGGGAAAAGGAAAGAAAAGCACCTGCTTTTATCTACAAATAAAAGCAGAAAATACTCAAAAACCTGCTTCAAAGTGTGTAACATTTTCCATCTAACATTTTGACACTTTAAGAAACCATAAATATATTTCACCATTAATTTTTAAGCTTGCCTAGGCTTTCTTCCTGCAAAGATAATGCTGGGTAAGGAGCCAATTTAAAAAACACTGTAGAAAACCTGTCAGTCTGTCTTGCTAGGTAAGTGAATTCACACAGTGCACGTCACACTTTGATCAAGTTGTTGGATAGCTACACGTCGTAATGAAACATAAGCCATAAGCCTAATCAGCTCGGACTGTAATCAGATATTGACTGTCAAAATGTCCACAACACTCATGTGTAAGTTGCTATTACAGAAAACATAACGTATTAGAACAAGCACATTAAAATAAAGCCATGACTGGGAAATTGGAATACTCTGTGATATGAAGGAATGATAAATCAGACAGTTAGCAGTTCTCATTACAGCTGCCAGCATCGTCCCCACAGAGTCCAATTTACTCCAACTACACACGCTTCTGATATTATCACACTGGACTAACAGACGCAGTCTCAAACCCATTACCGGTGACTAAAAAACTAGACATAACCACATAGAGAGTCTGTGTGTGTGTGTGTGTGTGTGTTGGGGGTACAAATATGCTAATGCATCCCCTTTCCCAGTGAGCCCACAGAAGCTCAAGTGCAGCTGTGTCTGCTCCATTAAGCCGCTCTGCCGGTCCTGATAAGAAACGAGTTATAATGAATATTTCATTGAGGCAGATGGAGGTGTGTGTGTGTGTGTGTGTGTGTGTGTCCTGTTCACCAGCACCTTTTGCTGAAAACAGAGCAGACACCATTCTAAAATATACACAAATAAAAGTGCCACTAATGTTAAGTGATGATGCTATATTTCACAGAATTCCCGTTTCACCGCTCTATCTTCGATCGCTAATAACTACAACACACTGATTCCAGACACGTGCTGCGTACATTACAGTACTGTAGAACAGAAGGCCCATAAATTACATTCTACATTCTACATCATTTTAATTTAATACAGAAAACACAATGTTCTATATAGATATCTATAGATATACTCATTACTAGTCAAGTAGGCCACAGCAGGCAAAGCTGCAAAACCGCAGCTTACTCTGTAAAGAAACACGCACACCTACAGTGAGTAGGCTTGTGCTACACTGCTTTGCCCTGCTCACAATGATTTAACCGCCCAGGTAGTGGTAGCCTGAAAAAAGACAGGAAAGCATTTCCATCATTAGGGCATAATAATATTAATCAGCTGTGCAGTCGGGAACTGCTTGCTGGCAGTGGCAAACATGCAAACTCAGCTGGATGGTGGATTTTAAAATGATTCTGCAGTTTGCAGGGTAAAAATAAATAAATAAATAAACAGTAGATTTTCAGTATAGTCTTTTAAGAAATTGGTTGTCTAACGTCCACATGCCTGACATTTTTTCCCCATTGACCTGCTGCTCAATGTGTTTGAAAGCGTTTGATCGGAGCAGGACAGCAAAAAACAAACAAATGAAAAACCCAGCATATTTACTGGCCAAATGCCATCACCATTAGCATTATTTGTAAAGTGTTACATTTAACACATCACTGAAGAACTACTTAAAAATTTTAGGTCAGAATTTTCATCCTGTTTTTCTTTTGGCCAAAAACTGAATCTTTTCCGCCTGAAATTTTTCGGTGCCGTCCTTAATAAATCCAGTAAACTGATGCTAAATATGAACTTATCTAATGTTAGCTAATTCAAACATGCATTAATAGATTTTATTTCACAGAATGAACTCATTCTCCATTTATCGTCACAGAAAGCGAGGGCACTGCGCAAGTCTACTCGAAAACATATGACACTGGGGAAGGGGGCGGGGTTTCCAGGCAGTGTTAGTTAATATTGGAGAGCTCAAAACACCTAGGCAAATCGTTCCAGATTCATGCGTGGCTCATCTCTCTTTTATTGGGGAGAAAAAGACTGCTCTTTTGGCGTGTTTTGAGTGACAACTTATCAGCGTACTCCCACGTTAACCGCCGGGGCTCTGATGCAGAGGCTAACAGGATTGGTAATATAACACATTCGGAGTAAACGTCACTGGACATCATGGCAGTGCAAGATCATGTAGAGACGATGAAATCACTGAATCGGACAAGCCTAGCAGCGAGCTTGCTATACAGACCGTTACAAAGTTGCGATTTCTAAGCATTTCGAAGCACTACATTACATTACTTTTACTATAACAAACTAAATGTATTATTATTATTATTATTATTATTGATGTTTGCTGTTATAAGTTGCTAAGGAATAAATTTCAACACAACATCCCTAACAGTGTAGAATACTAATGAGGAGTGCTGCTGGCTCACTGTGCCCTCGTAAATCATAACAAATATTAAATCGAAGCAAAAGGAGCTATTTGGAGAATGTGCACACAACATCCCTGGATTATCTTAAGCAAGAGCAGGTGGGAACTTGAAATGCTTTCTACACTGCACTTGCAAATCTGACGTGCCAAGAGATTTACACACGCTTTCAGATCTTTTTCTGTCGCCTGGAAGCTTAAAAAAAAAAAACACAGGGCCAAATCTGAAAGTGACATCATCTACATAAAAAAAACACAGACTTTTTTTTTTTTATCCCTCCAATAAAACTGAATGTCCTTAAAACTTGATATTGTCTGTAGGAGACTATAGTGCTGGGGACTACACTGAAGATGGAGACTACACGAGAAACAACACTCATAACAGCACAAAAAGTAGAAGCAAAACCCCAGCTTTAATCTGCAAATCAAAGCTGTAACTGTTTCAGGTTTAAATCTGTTTCAGAAAGCTCAATGTTCTTGAAATCCTCAGGGTATTTACTTCTGACATAAATGCCTATGACTGCAATGCAGCGAATTTGTTTCGCTCAAAAACATGCTCCTACAGCAAAGGAAGGAAAAGAAGGAAGAATACCTGCTTTTATTTGCAAGTAAAAAACCTGCTTTAAAAACATTTATTACTGTCTGTCCTTGACTATATACACTTTATATAAAGTTTTAGATCAGTTACAGGTTTTCCTGAATAAAATGTTTCTCTTTTGTATGTATACCAAAAATCAGAAGTAAAGTTTTAGTATTTCAAAGTCTGGTTAGTTCCAAAACATAAAAATGTAACTACTATTTATTTATATTTAAATCGATATGTATTAAATAAGATATATATCTTAAATATAAGCATGAAAGCAACTAATTACTTTGATCGTAAGCATCGTTTATATCAGTCTCTTTCTCATCACTTGACGTAAATGTCAGTCACAGCAATGGATGAACAGGAGCCTCATTACTTCTCTCGACTGGACTGAGCACTGTCAGTGTTTACGTCAATGCTGAAATAACGCTGCGCTCAACTCGAGGTCGGACCTTGTAATTCCCAAACTCCAGCTAGGAAAAGCCAAAGAAAATGCCCCCTCGGCTTGAAATTCCTACTTGTCAACTTGGGGTAGTCTTTTCAACTACAAGTTCCTTCCCAGATTATGAAGTGACTTCAAATCAACATGTCTGCTCACAGCACCTGAAGTAAACAAAGTAGCACTTCTTATCTTTAAATCAGTTATGCTGTATATACAAGTGTTTGCTTTAGCTCAGCGAACATGCAGACGTTTGTTAAATCCATCACACTCTCTAAACAGATTGCTGTCCGAGGAGGAAAATATACATCACTCATCACAGCTGGCTAGCTTGTTGCTAACAAAAGAAGAATATGTTGCATGCGCCGAGGTGCATAATTACTTATTAGCATAATTACTTATTAATTATGTTTATTAAAACTACTTATTATACTATTATTATTAATTTTGATTTGTTGGTTAAATTTCCTAATTTCCTGTTTCTTTCTTTGCAATTCAAATATTACAACTTTGTCCTCTGCCATTTCTACAACGTCAGCGACAGTGTGTCAGCATCATGGACCATTTGGCAATTAGCATTTAGAGAGTTTACAAGCTGAAACTATGAGGATTATGTTCATTTCCCTTTGGCATGTAAACCAACAACTTGATCAAGCCATAACATTCACTGAGTGAGGAAAGTTAGCTGAGGTAGCTAGCAAGCTACCAATAAAAAAAAGGTTTGTATTTACAGCTGCATTTATTAAACGCACTTCTTTAGCTAACATGATATTTGGAGAAAGGTTAGAAGGTTGGAGAGTAAATCATAAAAACGATATTGTTCCGGTGAAATATAGTTATATCTTCATAAAGCAGAGGATGTAATAAGCAGAAAAAGTCTGAGAATTCATCCTCAGCGACATGTGATGAGTTTTCCCAGACCTCCACACGCATATGTGGATTATCTTCTGTTACATACCACAGGCATTTCCATCTATTACAACATTCTAAAACAAAGGCTGTAATGAAAGCCAAATTTTTTAAAAACTCACCCAAAACCCTCGAGCGCTGTATCAAACTCGACGAAGGCTGGCGTGAGGGCGGAGCCGTGCAGGCGGATGATGTCGTGCGGCGTTGTCATGGACACTAGACACTTGACGCGTGTCAGGGGCACGGCGCTGGCTTCAGCTGAGCGCACCAAGCTGCGGCTGATGCGGTACGGACCGCTCTCCTCGCTCACTGCAAACACGCTGTCCATCCCCAAGCCCTCCATAGATGCAGTCATGCTGTCTAAAACAGAAAAAAAAAAAAACAGAGGAAAAAAGTTTTCGCCTGGCTTCTGTAACGGTCAGTTTCTCGCTGTGTTTACTAACGTCATTAAGATCAGCTTACTAATGCTTCCAGGACAAATGACCAAGCCTCAAGATTCACTCATAAACTGAGGCTAAAACAAATCATTTAGCAAAGTAAAGGTCAAAACTACATCCATGTGCTAAAGGCAGATACAAAAACTGGTTTCATTTGGCAGTCAGTGCTCAGAGGACAATATTTATTTAATGTTTCATCAAGGTCAGTTATAGGTTGTTCCTAATGAAGCTTCAGGCAATTTGTTAAAAGGATTACCTTCTTGTATTTGAAATGGACAGACAGCTCAAATAAATCGATTAAAATTATAGCCACTCCTACAGCCAGAACAGGAAAATGTGCTTCGTTTGATCTACAGGTAATTGTTCGTCTTTTAACTGTGTTGTGTTCCAGGCAGAGGAGGTGTTTTCCCTTTCATAAGCAGACAAAAAGCTAGAGCTGAGAAGTTACGACAGGTCAAAAAAAAAAAAAAAAAACAATACAAAGAGTACAAACCAAAATATTTTGCATGGATCATCTGTTTTACTTACTTCTTGCTTCAGCTTCGTAACTCAGGGAACTTGGCTTGTGAACCCGATACTGCTTCAGAAGCTTTTTGTCCCAGGCACCACAATTTAAAGGATTCCCTAAACGCAAAAACTCCCTGTGGAATGAAAAACAATTAAACAAACATGCAAAACATGAAAAAAATAACAGTTCATTGTTTTAGCCGCTTGGGAAGTGTACATTGATTGGTGCATGCATTAACTTTCAACAGCAAAATCTGTTATGTTTTCCTTTCTGATTTGAAAATCGATTTGTAAATCGAGGTGGACAGTTCTGGCTTTGGGTAGACTGTTGGCTTTTCCGATTCAAGTCAGTTTTTCATTAAACCCCTACTGTTTAGGAAATGATTGCTGAGTTCCTCCTGATTTCACAGTAAAGAGCGACATCACACCGCAGCATTGGGTGCTTTTTTATTTGTAAATAAGTCACCCAATTTTAATAGCAGTTCACACCATAAAAACCTCAAGTCATGACAGTTCGAACTCAAGCACTTTCATGGATAAGTACACAGTGACCACAGTTTCTTTCTATTCCTTTTTTTCACACTTTCAAAAGATGAGATGCAAAAGCCCAAAATACAGACTTTGCTAGTGGAGTGTGTCTGTGTCCTTCATCAAGGCCAAGCAGCCATGCGGAAAATTAAAAACACTAATCTAACCGCGTACTTCAAGACAACCCACAGAGAACTTTAAATAATCCTGAACCTTGACAAATTTGATCAGTTTTGTTTTAACACAAAGAAACTGCGGAGTGCTGTGCGCTTCTGAGAGCCAGGGATCTGCCTGGATAATCAGGCACACACGGGGAAGATTTTATTAACGCAGTGAATCAAGGAGCAGAGCTGACTTTTAATAATCTCACTCATCCGCTTCGGACTGCATGCATGTGTACTATTTGAATAAATGTGATCGTTATGATAGTAACTACGGGAAGGGTTTTGCTTTATCATTGAACTCAAACAATAAACAGACATAGGAGCTTTATTTTGTTTAATCTTCCCCGATGGCTAAAATTAGAATTTAATTAGAAATTAGCTAGCCGCAGTAGACACTGAGTGCTGTGGTGTGACATGACGCTGAACATCAATTTAACTGACTCAATCCTGGATGTTATTTACTACTGGTTGAGGAATTGGTCATGTGACCAGTAGCTTTATGAAAAACAGTACAGCTACGGCTATATTATAAACAACTTAGACTAATACTAGACTATACAGTCAGGTCTGGAAGTATCTGGACAATGACAGAGGTTTCGTGATTTTGCCTTTATACACCACCACCACAATGGCTTTGAAATAAAACAATCAAGATGTGATCGAAGTGTAGACTTTCAGCTTTGTTTTAAGAGGCTCCACAAAAATATGGCATTTACCATTTAGGAATTACAGCCATTTTCAGCAAAGTACCTCCATTTTCAGGGGCTCAAAGGGTATTTGGACAAAGTGACATAATTGTAAATATAACCATAATTTTAATACTTGGATGAAAATCCTTTGCAGTCAAAGTCTGGAGCCCATGTTCTCAAAACTCAAATTCTGAGTTTCCTCCCTGGTGATGCTTTGCCAGGCCTCACTGCAGCCACCTTCAGCTGCTGCGTGTTTGTGGGTCTTTCTGCCTTCAGTCTTGTCTTCAGTAAGTGAAAAGCAGCTCTATTAGGTTGAGATCAGGCGGCTGACTTGGCCATTGAAGAATATTCCATTTCTTTGCCTTCAAAAAGTCTTGAGTTGCTTTCTCAGTATGTTTAGTGTCATTATCCACCTGCACTGTGGAGCGGCGTCCTTTCAGTTTTGTAGCTGAATGTGAGCAGAGAGTAGAGCCCTATACACCTCAGAATTCATCTCGCTACTTCTGTCAGCAGTCACATCATCAATAAACACCAGTGAGCCCGTTTTACAAGATTTACATGTCGTTTTTTTTCGTAAAGTATATTTATGCTGAGGCATCAAAGCATCTTCTAGCGAAAACGGAAAATCTCAAATTTTGTTAAAACCAAATTTCTGGTCAATTTACCAGAATTTAACCACAGTGACATATGACGGATTTTCCCAGCCTGCCACACAAATATGCTAAAGAACAAATGGCTGTTTAAATATAACGGTAAAATGCTCCATGACTGCCCACCTGAGATCCATCTAAAGTAACTGCACCATGAACTAATATGTTAGACACAACCACTTCTTAAACTTCAGTCATCATCCAAATAAATCACTTATATAGATTGATATATCACTTATGATGGAGGTAACGGCATCTAGGTCCTAGTATCCTAGTCCTTTAGCTAATAATGCAGTGCTATATTTATCAGGAACTTTTTCCGACTGCTCAGTTGTAGACTGACCGGAGAGCCATGGGCTGCAGGTTCTGCGAGGCGAGCCTCTCGAAGGTCCTCTGCAGTGGTTGGTGTAGTGAGTGCTCCTCGTCACTCATGGCGCAGCTGCAGCGCTGTAGCAGGCGTGATGGCAGACCTGACTCACACAGCACCTGCTGGTTCCTCTCAGAGTGTACCAACAACTGCAGCACATTCGCCACAGCCAACTGCAACTCCAAGGCATGCTGGGAAATAGGACAGTTAAGAGGAATGAAGCTGGCTGATCCATTCAAGATCATATTAGTATACAAAACGTATAAAAGCTGGTTTCAAGTCAAGAGGATCTTTGTGGTTAAAATAAAGGATGTAGTCCTATTTACCAGTGTGACTAAACATCACAGCCATGACACAAAGCAAGTAAAAGGTAAAGTTAGACTATCCTCTTTAATTAATCCTTGCATTTTATCAGCACTGTTAGAAGCAGTCTCCCTCATCTCTGGACTTTAGTAAGAGTTATAGCTTGTGGCTCAAAACAAGCCTGACCTGCACTTCTGACCATTGTTTAACTGTCATGCAAGTTTTTAATTAAGTCATCTTTTAGCTCCACATTCACTGAGCATGTTTTAAGCTGTATATAAAATTTTCAGTCAGAGTCAAAGGTAAAATCAGATTAAAATGTACTCAGTGTGAGTCACATCTTGGCATCATGGCTGGCTGCAGAGATTTTTTTTTTTTTTTTTACTCTTGCAAGAAAATGTGATTGAAGCAATGGGGACGTGTTTTGATGAAGCCGACAGGAACTCAAGCAAAGAACACTAGAGAGAACAGAGAGAACCACCGGAGATTATTCCAAACTTTTGTCAGCTCATCAATTCTCATCAACAGTCTCGCAATAGGACTGTCACAGCACACTCATAAGGACATGAAAAGCCACAGATGCCTACAGAGACAGACTTGTTTCCTCAGTGTTTAAAGAATGTTATGCATTTAGCGACAAGAAAAAGCGGTTATTTTTTGTACACGTTACAGAATGTGTGTAACAAAATGTTATATTTATGTAAAGAATTTCCTGGAACTTTCCTGGAAAACCAAACTGAAACTAAAACATTTGTTCTCTGAACATTTCAGGAACCAAAAACAAGCAGAATGTTGTTTCCCAGAATGTTCTGTGAGTCAATAATTGTTAGCTGGGACATTATCATTTTTGGTCTACTTGATGAGTGGAAAAAAAAAATGAACTTCAGGGATACTGCATGTAAATTAGTCCTGACAAATATCACATTCTACACAAGTCCATACTGCACAAGAGTAGGTTTGTTATGTATGTAACTGTTGCACTATCAGACATGCTAAAGGCAGAGCAGAGAGGTGTACCTCAGGGTGGGTGTCTGAGCTGATGGAGGCCAGCAGGTCCAGCATGGACAGGACAGCCCCTGCATGAATAACCACAGGATCGGAGGTGGGCTGAGAGGGGTTCCCCAGGTGCAGCTTTAAATCTGTGATGTTTTTGGTTGGAGCTGTGTTGGAGGAACTGTGGTAGCCGTGTCTGTGTGGTGGGAGGGAGAAGGTCAGGGCACAGTCATATTTCACACATAATATCAAAGACAAATCCACTTCTTAACTAAGTTTTCTCCTAATTACTGGTGTGTAAAGTACTCAAAGTAATAAGTAATCAGAGCCTTTTTTTTTTTTTGTTATTTAATATACTTCCAGTGCATATATCCAGTGTAAATATTTCATGCAACAGATGCCAATGTTGAAGGTGAAGGTGTTTCCAAAAGCTCTCAGGGACACTGTTATTAAACAACATTCGAAATGAAAGAACCACAACTACTTGTCCCAGGAGAGGTGTGGCAAGATTTCACAACAAGCTCTCAGACTAATGATGAGGAAGGTAAGAGCAAGAACGATGAACTGCAGGGCAATCATCCCCATTCCTACACCTCTCTCAAAAAATCTCCTCTGCTAAAAATGAAGCACAGAGACGTCCATCGTCTATCAAAAGCATTTAGATAAACCAGAACTCTTACGGAACAATATCCTCTGGTCAGAGGAAACAGAACTATTTAGGAAGAATTCAGCTTGTGGTGTGTCTATGATCCTAAGAACACCATACCCACAGTGAAGTACAGAGGCGGGAGCATCATAACACGGGGCTGCTTCTGCTACAAACAGTACTGGGGCATTACACGTCTTCGAAGGAAACATGAATTGAGAGATGTACTGGGACATATTAGAGAAAGCTTAATCTTATCAACCAAGAAACTGAATTTGGGGAGAAGATGGATGTTTCAACAAGACAATGATCCCAAACATACAGTCTAAATAACTTAAGAAGACCTTGCAAGGCCTAGGACTTGAATCCCACTGGGAATTTATGGAGGATTATGAAATTTCAAGTATGTCAGAGGGACCCTTGTGACCTTGGGGAATTGAAAGTGATTTGTTAAGAGAAATAGGCCAAAACTGAACCACAAAGCTGCAAAAAACAAATTACTTCTTACTGTGCCAAAGCTGTCATTGCCAACAACAGCTTTGCGACAGTGTACTAATGTTGGTAAGTTGTGGTGTCCGAATACCGTTTTCCCCAGAGCCAAAAGACAATATGTGTGTACATTTGAAGTGAATATATGCACTGGAAGCATAGTAAATAACAAAACAAGAAAAGTACATATTACCTCAAATACTTATTTCCCCTCACTGTTTAATCCTTACATTTTATCGTGGTTTTGAATATTGCATATAAAAAGACATTAATTAATATAATTAATAACGTATGGATAATTGGAACATGCTTAGGTGCTAAGACATGTAAATGCCTTGTAGTTGATAACCATAATGTTAAAATGAGGAGTAGATGTTGTCTATGCTACACTGATGTTAGTTTAAAACATTATACTTTGCTAAGTAGCTGCTCATTCTAGCGCACTGCTCACTTAGTATACATCAGCAATGTTAATTACTGATCACAACTCCCTAAAAATGAGCTATTACAGTTGAGAGGCTTTTTGTTGCGCAACTGCGAGCTTGAAGCCAGCAGAACAGCTTGACAAGGCAGGCTGAGGTGCAACCACACGCACACGCACAGAGGGGGAGGGGCAGTGAGATCTATGAACTGAGAATAAGATAAGATTTGTGTTAGAAAGTATGAGAAAGAGCGAGAGAAAGAGAGGGAGAGATGCAGGAATGAGAGATGGAGAGGGTGACTGAGGGGGGCAAAAAAAGTGCAGAGCGCAGTACCTCTTCCTGGTGAGTGCTGGCGTGCCCCAAGGAGAGGGGAGTGAGGTCTCGTGAGTCAGGCAGGGAGGCACCTGCTCGGCACGACTACACCCACACACGCGCACACACACACACACACGCGCGCGCACACGCACACACACAGACACACACAGACACAGACACACGCACGCATGTGCACACACAGATCAACAACGAGCATACAGCGCACACAGCCGTCCAATCAACACACCCAGGCATCAGAATCCCCACAATCAGCCGGGTGAAGCAACACACACCCCATATGTGCAGCCAGGCGATGCCATGGGTTACATCAGCAAGAGAAGAAGAGAGAAAGAGAAGAATAAAAATGATGGGAGCAGTTAATTCAGGCTGAGAAGAGAATTTAAGATTATTAACACATAAAGGAACTGGTACAGTCTGGTACATACCCACAGAAAAACACAAGCGTGCGCACGCACACCCACACCCACACCCACACCCACACCCACACCCACACACCCACAACCACCCAGGATCAGGAAATGGCCACAGGCTAAAGCACAGCAGCACTACAAAAGCAAATGGACCTTCCACTAACTGTGGAAATGTAAGACTGAATAGTGCCTACACATTAAAAAACGGGTTGTGTTTTAAAGACTGATCATAAGGGAGACAGACAGAACACCACATTTAAAAAGCTAAAAAAATAAAAATAAATAAATAAATAAAACACACATCAAGGCAACAAAACTAAAATGTACTAGCCTGATGTTAACATAAATGTTACCAGAAATGCTTTCTATACTCATTCTTGACAAACAGACACGGGCACGTTCTTACCTGTCAAAGGAGTCGGTGGCCATTTTGTAGAGGTAGACAAAGAGCTTGGCGCAGTAAGCCAGGTGTGGGCACACGCTCTCCTCAGACACCGCCTCGTCCTCCAGGAGCCTCTGAAAGACCTGGGCGTTAGAGGCCATGGCGCTGCAGGGCACAGTAGTCACTGGGACGAGCTTCTTAGCATCGGAGAAACAGCCAAGCAGACGCACAGCGTCAGCCAGCTTCTCATACTGCACCTCGGTGCGGAAAAAGTGTGCGTTGGCCGGCTCGTAGCGCATGGCGGCTGTCAGAGTGCGGAAGACAGCGCGCAGCAGCTCCAGCGGCCCGCTCGGCTCTGGCTCGACCCGTGTGCCGGTGCCCAGCATGCGCTCCATGGCCACCAACAGTGACGTAACATAGACGAAGCCACCAACACGCCTGAACACAGTGCGAGAACGATGACTTTCACGCAGCACAGCCAGCAGCGCCTGCATGAATAAACAGGAAGATCAGCAGTTTTTAATTTTGACTTGGGTAACTTGGGATTTTTTGAGTATTTGTACTTGCCTTAATTATTTAAACATTTGAAAAACTAAGTTGCGCTCCACTAAAATTAAACACTTCATTAGCTCAGTTAATCCATTAACTGTGAATCATCAAAATTTGATGAGTTGCAAATCATTCACTTTTTAGTTCGATACTTTGATACTTTAAAATATGTTTAAAAACATATTTTAAAATCAGAAACCCAATTCACATGATTGTTTCTCAAGATTAGGTTCTATGTAGAACCCTACAGCAGAGAGTTTCTCTTTCACAAATAGACTAAATGACTAGATGAACATTTGAGGAACCCATTTTCTAAAAATGTACATATTTTACATGTTATTCATATAACATTTTTATTTTAGAATATATAAATACATGTTAATGGCTTCGTATTACAACAGTAATATCAAATTTTATTATTCAACTTTAATTTCCCACTACTAGATATTTAAAAATAATTCTTTGGGGGAATCATTAAAGATCAAAACATCAAGCCACAAAGCCGAGCACAGGATCAGTGTGCTCTTTTACAGAGATTATTCTCTCCTTGATTTAATAAAGAAGCCTTTAGTCAGTCTCACTGAACATAATGACTTTATCTCAAGTGGATCTTTTGGCTCGTTTTTTGGTCCTAACTGACAAACTCTGATTAACCAGTGTAGCGTTCCACCCATGCAAATCAAAATTAGATTTAAACTCTCCATTACAGAGGTTTAGACTGTTGTATGTACATTTGTCTGTGGTTAGTGGGTGTGACTATTTTTATTTACTTTACATGTGGGAGTGTGTGTTCCTCTTATATTACTATGTGGGAGGTCGAACGTCATTCAGTTTCTTTTCATGTTTATAGCAAAAAATAACTTGAAAACCTCCCACAATACTACAAAGGGCAATTTATTTCCTTTTAAGATTTAGACGTCACTGTTTGAAGCTTATACTGTTGTACGTCAAATCCACATGTATTGTGTGTCTATGTGTGTGTGTATGTGTGTGTCTGTGTTCTGACCCGCAGTATGTCGGTTTTGAGCTGCAGCTCAGAGGAAGGTGCAGAGTGCATGAGGCCCAGCAGTGTGCCCATGTCATCTTCTCCAGAGGGTGAGAGCACCAGCTGCTGGATAATCATCAGCGCGTGCTCGCGACACTGCCGGTATTTTACTATGTTGTGCACGCAGCGGGCTCCGCCAAACTCCCGGAACAGACCTGCAACAGAAATCATCATTTATAACAATGCTATTCAAATTCACTGATTATCTTATTACTTTTCTACTTGCGAGAAACATGTAAGATGATGTATATCTTGTAGTTATGCTGATAAAGTGATCAAGTCTTATCAAGTGAAGCTATCTTGAAAAAAGGAAAAGTCATCTAATAGTTCTCATCATGAGTTTATTATATAACAAAAAAAAGACCATTAAGCCTATTTACAGACATATTTCTTAATTTCAAGCTTAAAATTGTCATTCTATTGGCAGATCATTTTGCTTCGTTTTAGAAATAAGCACCTGAAATGAGTAAAATTTATCTAGAAATAGGTCTAATAATCTTGTATTTGTTTTAAAACAATCTAATAGAGAGAGATATTAGTTGAATCTGCCTCTATTCCAAATATTTTAACTTCGCTAGGGTAATTTTTTGGAGCGTTTCAGCTCTAAAGTAAGATTGTGATCTTGGCTTCAGCAATTTGAAGACAACACCAAAAGAAGCACTGCCAACTACATCACCACTACAAAGAGAAAGAAAATAGTGGCACACACACAAAAGTGCATAGAGAAAGTGACGAAAGAAAACAATGTTAAAAAAATCTAACTCAAAATGTCCACAGATGCAACTTGCAGAAGTCATTAAGTCAAAGAAACCATAGGAACTGCATTAGCCATATAAAATGGCACATTTTGAGGAAGAAAAAAAAAAGGAAGGATGGATGGACGGATGGATGGAAACGCCTCTGACTATTCTAATCTGAAACCTGAGGACAGTGGAAGTGCTTGACAATCGAATACATTTCTATCAGAAATCACTAGCCTGGGCTAAAAGTCAGTTTTCTGAAGACACTATAACAATGACAAAGTAAGGAAGAACCGAGTGTTCGCCATTCAAGTGCCCGTGTTACGTGTTCTTACTATAGAAACAACGTATTAGAAGGAGTGTATTATTATAAACATCACTGTCAGAGCTGCTGTTAAAGAAAATATAATCGATGCCTTCTGAACAATCAGAATCGAGCATTGAAAAGCACTGTAGTAGAAACTAAAATTAAAAACAGTGGACAGGGAGGATACAAAGAAAATAGCAAAGCAAAAAAAGAATAATGGAAAGGAAAGGAAAAAGGAAGCGAGGAGGAAAAGGAAGAACTAGCGGATAGGGGAAGCTGAGGACAAAAAAACGACGATACAGAGGAAATAGCTGCTGAGATGGATAGAGATGCAGTCCTAATCCCAGTCCTGCAGCCCATACACAGACACCGAGTCAGATAAGTAGACGTGATGGCAGGAAAGTCAGTGAGGAAAATCGCAGCCCCCACCCCTCCTCCCATCACGCAGAATTCTCTTTCACTCCCCATGAACAGTAGTGAGACAGACCGAGAGAGACAGGGGAAAAGAGAAGAGACATTGTAAGTTTGGACAGTTTGTCAGCAGCAGTGGTGCGTGTCTAGTTACGTAACCTTAACGCAACAGTAGCTCCTGATTTCGACCTCAGTTTGTCAGTGGTTTAAAAAATTCAAAAAATTTCTTGTTTTTCCTCTGTACTGAAACACCACATGTGACACCAGGAGTCCTGAGACAATGCTCATAGTGTAATAGGAGAGATTAGAAATTTAAATCAGATCACTTTCATTGCAGGAAGTGTGCCTGAAAACTGAATTATTATTACACTAGGAATCAGTGCATAAATTAAATAAATTATAGATCATGCACAGGGATGCATTTTTATTAAAAACACACACACCTGCATTGGTGTTAGAGCCCTGAAGGAGGACTGTAAGGGTCTCCATGACCAGCCACGCCAGCTGTTTCTGCTCCTCTGCCACATTGTTCTTGGAATCACCTGAAAAAACAATCAAATTGACAAGTGTCAATTATTGTACAGAATTCAACAACCAGCATACATAAAGCCACTAATGTGTATTTGTGTGTATATATATATACACACACACTATGAAGCTGAATCCTTTCATAATATACTGTTTAAATAATTATAGTATGTAAGGTGCAGTACGTAATTTTTAAACATGTTTATAGACCTAGAACAATCATTCATCTTCAGGAACCACTATATCTTGGTCAGGGTTTGCGCCTATCCTGGGAACATTGCACACGAGGCTGGAATACACCCTGGATGGGACACCAGTCCATCTCAGGGCACCAAGCACACACATTCACACCAGGGCCAAATTATAGTCCTCAGTCAACCTGCTGGCATGTTTTTGAGAGATAAGAGGAAACCAGAGAGAGCCCACACAGACACAATGAGAACATGCGAAACTCCACACAGCTAACCTGAGTAACCTGGACTCAGGTATGGGACCCTGGAGCTGTGAGGTGCCAACAAACTAGCTCTATAATAATCCTATAATTTCAAAAATCATACACTTTTGTTTACATTGTACTGCAGGAGAAATAGGCTCCACCCCTGCAAGTACAGAGTCTCTTAGCTCTACCCCTTTTCCATAAATGAAAACCCAATAGGCATACCTACATTCAGCAGGGGAAAAAAAAGTGAAGGCTTGTGAGTGTTTTCATTTCAGAGGCGCTTTGAATTGCACGCATCGGGCGCTTTAAAAGTGGTCTTTTGCACTTTTGGCTTAGCATTGTCCAAACTGACGAGAGACAAAAGAATCTCACCCTGTTCTCCGTGGCCTTGTGCTGGCTCTTTTAGCAGAGCTGCATACTTATGCAGCAGGTTGACGAGTACCTCGAGCAGACCGACTTCACGGAAAACGTCGCTGAACACCACGTGATGCCGGCTGAGCTTCAGCAGTGTACGTGTGGCTGTGATGCTGCATCCGTAAGACGTGCTTGACTTCAGCAGGACGCTAACGCTAAACAGCTCCTTGCAGGGGACGTAGTTAAGCGCAAACACCACAAACTCGAGCAGCTCGAAGTATTTGACTTGGACCTCGGGCAGGCGCGGCACTCGCTCAGCAAACTGGGACAGTGTGTGCTGGGACTCCAAGATGAAGTAGTTGGCGTGGTCGGCGGAGTAAATGTTTGCCACAGCGTCCAGGACCATGCGGGCGAGCCGGCCAGTCTTGGCCTTCAGGAAGGCGTTCTGGAGTACGGAGAAGGCTTGAATGTTCCTGACAGTGTGACCTGTGGGAGGGAAGTGGGGGAAATTTAGGTAAATCAATTTTTTTTTCTCTACCACAGTGCAAAATACAAAATGAAACGAAGGCACCATGGACTAATAGTACAACAGGAGTAATGCACAATTTACAGGTTCAGTAGAATAAGTGGTGAACAACAGAGTAGAAGCACTACGCAGTACATAATACCTACGGATTAGACTGCATGCAACTGCCTGAGTTCCATATTATGGTAGTCATGCTCTTGAGCACAAGTGATTTAGGTGTAAATGTCATGAACTTTACTTAAAAGTTGAGCTAGAGATAATATTCACACTGTGTTTACCAAACCTATAGACAATACAGTGTCTAGGACAGTGTCTGATACAGTGTCTGATCATCATCTTGAAACTAAAGCTACAAATGTGATAGATGCAACAGTAGATTATTCGTCCTTATTCCGGGTTCAAATAGCGACAATACTGGACAAGACAATTCTGGCCCGGGTTCAGAGAGAGCAGTTACCCCTGCTTTCTAGGTAGGACGTAGCATATTTCGCTTTACGCAATCAGTGAGAATGACCCTAGAGAATAGGAGGCGTCAGTAAGCTCATGAATACAGATAAGTAAGGGATAAAAAATTACAGAGCATGCTTTTATAGGAAATTTATCAACAACAACACGTCCTTTAAGAGAAAAAAATGGGGTAAAGCGCAAAAAAGTGTTAATGCTAGAGGACGTCATTTTTATCCCAGATAAATACACATAACCGAGGTAGTTTTGGATAGGGTACTTCTGGTTGGAGTTCTCATCGGCTGAGATCGCCTGCTGCTGCTGGGGGTGGCCCCACATGGACGGTCTGAAGATCACTGGGATTGCTGGGGATGGTGCCACTTGGGGGCTGTGGAGATGGCTTGGGGAGTTGTACTGTGATGGGTTTGATGGGATGGGATGCGATTGCTGTGGTGGCTTTGGGGCTGCGGTTGCCATGAGCAGCTTTGTACTCAGGACTCCATCAGTGGACAGTGGATAAGTTTAACAAACTGGACTTCTTGTGAAAACTGTGATGACTTTACTGGTTGCACAATTGCACTATTTGTACCTATAGTACACAATTATAGGAGGGATTTATTTATAATCGCACTATCCATTTGCACCCAGGTGAGGATGGGTTCCCTTTTGAGCCTGGTTCCTCTCTAGGTTTCTTCCTCATATCGTCTCAGGGAGGTTTTCCTTGCCACCGTCGCCTCTGGCTTGCTCATTAGGGATAAATTCACATATTTACAACTTATTTTGGTTTAATTTAATTTGAAGCTATTTATTTCTGTAAAGCTGCTTTGTGAAAATGTCCACTGTTGAAGGCACTATACAAATAAAATTGAATTGATTACTTCCAGTATATAAGAATTTGAGTGAGATTTTTTTCAGTTAAAACTTTTTTTTTTTTTTAAATTTTCCATCAATTACCTTCATGATTATGATCAATTAAATGTGGCAGCGTAAAATGTTGTGCATGTTGTGACTGTATGACTGTATTACTCTTTAGATCAAACCTCATTTCATTGCAAAGCTTAATAGCAATGGATACATTTGTGTTTTTTTATTTATTTATTTATTTTTTTATAGAGTTTTTAAGCTTCTAACAAATCTATACACATTACTTCCAAAGCCATTTTCTTGCATTCCAGTAATGGATACTGCAGCATCTATACTGCTCTTTTCTTTTACTACTGACGCTAAGATTAGGTTGGGCAGAATCAAATTTAATACCAACTATATTGTGGCAATCTTGTCCTATTGCGTTGAGTCAACCTCTTGTTTTTATGCGCAGTCATTTTGCACCTCATTTCATGCTGTGTGGTCAAAACAAAAGGAAAATTAATATAAATACTGAAAGTAATAATGCCAACAAAATAATGCTTGATTAATATTACTAAATAATAATCATTTTGAGAGAAATTTTTTTATATTGACTCGCGCTTAGCCATGTCTTTCCAGACCTACCCCATACTCTGCTTTGGACCCATCAGAAAAAAGCGGTAATTACTGCAGGGCATTATATAAAAGCTTATTATTAATGCGTGCCTCCGCCTACTCTGACAGCTCATGATTCAGAATATATCATCTCTTTAAATCTTTCTTGCATTTTAATCACCAAAATCTGCCTCCTCCAGGCAAATATATTTGACATCTGGGGCAAAGACCTCTGAGAAAAGCACGGCTTGATGTGACAGGGTGTGTAAACAATGCAATCCGGAGCCAATTGTGTGTTAATTACACTACTTAACACGTCATGGCGAGGCGTAGGACAGGCCAAACAAATAGCTTAACCAGATTACACAGTAGGTGTCTGATGCTTTCCTATTAGTGCCACTTATAGCCACTGAGGCTAATGTTTTAATTCCTCCTCAGAATGCACACAGCAGAGGAACGCTGAGGAAAAAAAAACAAAAAGAAGAAAATAATGGGGGAATGATTTGGTCCCATGGCCGGTTGGGCTGGTGGCAGTCATGCCGTGATCTTGAGGATCTGTTTTTAATGAGGGTTTCATTCTTGGCCTTAAGTGACTTCAGCAAGCCTTGTCCTTAAACATGGATTTTTTCAGTGACCTTTTTTGTTGTTTTCAATAAAAAAGCCACAAAGCGACTACATGGAGTGCTTGTTTACAAGGCATCAGGATGTTATTTTTTCCTTTTGCAGAGCATTCTGCTAGATAAAAACAGCTATTTGCAGAGAACTGTCAGGACCAGCAATCCGTGTTAACATTAAAAAAACAAAAATAAAAAACAAAAACAAAAACAGTATATTATATTTATATAGCACACTGAACAAACTCCTTATCTGGAGTGAACTTATTTAGGATATTTTGAATACACAAAGCCGCTTCCTATATCTACTGTGTCTGATTTTATGCTTGTTGTAATTGTATGTACAGCAATTTGGTTTAAACATGCTCCATAAATATTGTTTCTTCATAAGAAAATAATTTGCTCCGACTGCATGTTATTGGTTAATGCCCTGCTAATGGAAGGAACTCTAATTCAAACACACACACCAATCTGAGTTTCCATCTAAATGTATGTAATTCCTTTAATCTGTAACTCTGTAGCTCTCTGTGGTTTTACTGCAGCAAGTCAAGCGTTTAAATCATGCTACTTCCTGGTGAGCTGACCTATCCCAGAAGGCTGTGGGACCACAAAGCCAGGCAGCAGGAAGGGTGCCCCAGTGGTCAGGCCGGCAGGTTTCAGTTCGCTCACGCCATACGTGGTCAAAGCAGTCACCAAGTTCACCAGGTCCTTCAGAGCATCTTTGGATTCATCCTCTTTGGCCTGCTCCAATCTGGAAGTACGGACAAATTAACACTGATTAGCATGGGGTGATAAGTGAGGAATAAAACATATTTATACCAATATATAATTTGCCAATACTAATAAGTTATTTATTTATGAATTTATTAACAAACACTTTGTAAAAGCAAAACAGCTCATAATTATGAGATGCCAAGTCATAACATAACTATTAGATGTGTGCTGCAGGATATACCTGAGCATGAGGTCTGTCAGGAATGTATAGCCCTGACACATGCGGAAATCGTCTAATAGGGTCTGAGACACTTCGCTGGAATCTTTCAGGAAGCAAGACAACCCGGCAAACATCTCCACAATCTCCAGCGGTGAGAGATCGTCTGACTGCTGCATGTTCTGGATGCATGTCGATAAACACTCTTTCTCTGAAATAATGAGGTAGTAAAAAAAATAATAATTTTTTTTTTTAAAAAACAGCTTGTGTGACATCCGTTTGCGCTTCGTGGAAACATGATTAATCACTGCTGATCACTAAAACCCAATCAGGAATTAAAACAGAAGGCGAACTAAACAATTCTGAGGTTTAAATGCTGGTGAGGTTCAGAAAACAGAAGACGTCAGCAGTACACATGCATGAGTAAGTGCAGCTAGAGAGCACACAGCAAAGAAAGCAATTAAAGGGAGATAAATAAATAGGACGCAGCCAGCCATGAACATTAAGCAGTGATTGCAAAGACAAAGCGCCATATAAGCTCTGAGCCTCAGCCTCAAGTATGTAATTACCATAGTCGGATTTAATGGTGATCTACAGATTACAAAGCAAACGCTGTCGAAAACAAGAAATGACTTTTCTAACTTACATTAATGAAATTGCTTAAAGGAAAACTCAGCGTAGCTGGGCTGATGATCTGTGGAATGTAGCTAGTGGATTTTGTTTGAGGTTAACAATTTCCTAGTCACCTTAAGCGTGAAAGTCTGAAATTACCGTGGATGTATTTGACGACGTTGACGCTGAGGCCGTGTCTGGAGATTGTCATGAGCACCTCGCCGGCACTCTTCCTCCAGGGCAGGTTATGAGGAGGACACCAGGACGTGATGGCGCTGAAGAGCAGCTGAAGGTCATCCTTCTGCGCCAGTTCTTCAGCCGGAGACACAAAACCGCACAGCTTCACCAAGATCTGAGCGGGAACGGGGGAAAAGAGTGAAGCTTTTCCTCAAAATCAGCAACCACTGTTATGGGGAAAGTACAGGTGTATATGCTCGCCAGTGTACATCACATATAAATATGTTGCTTGGGGGCGGGGAAAAGAAGCTACAAACCAAGCACTACACCATTTTGGAGCGGACTGACAGTGTATGTATGACTGCAAAAAGATTCTATAGTAAAATGTGAACACAAAACAGGTCATTTTTTGGGCAGCGGACCCACAGGTTCTGGCAATGTTCTTGTTTTGGCAAGTCTGTTCAAGAACAAAGCACCACTATGAATTGCCCAAAATCACAAAAACTTTAATTACAGGTTTACTGTGGGGTGACTAGTGGAGTAAGCATTTCAAAACCAACTGACCTCAGAGAAGAAATCAACCTTTTTTTCCATAGACAACAGTCAAGCATTGTTTCAATGTGACATCACCATGATATGGTTGAGAATCATCAGTAAACATGTCAGTAAATAAAAACATTTAAATTTCCCCTAGGTGTGCAATTCTAAACCAAAGCTAATTCTACTATCTAACATGCATGGCACAGGTAGACAAGAGATTCACTCTCAGTTTGCATTGTCATAGGCTTACTGGTCTGTTTAACAGTAGGTAAACCTGTCAGAATTGCTTACTGAAGACTGATGAATGAATAATCAGGCTGGGTTTTGGAGGGAAAGCCTGTGGCCATGGCATTGCTTGCACTCTTTCTTCCTGCAAATCACTACCAAAGAGACAAGTTTGTCTACGAGAATGAAGAATCTCTGACGAGAACCTAGTCTTGCTATACAAGGTCCGTGTCTGTTGCTTTGTATTGAGGTCCCCCTTTAACTTTATTGAACAGAACACAATGTAATTGTCTCCGTTATCACCAGTACACAAGATTCCACCATGAGAGAAAGTATAATTTGAATAACTGCCCTGATATAAAAGCGAACTCACTTGAACGAAGACCTTCTGCAGCAGAGCTCGGCGGTCCGCCAGGGGCAGCTCAGTCTGGGTGGCACCGGGAACCTCGGGCATGTGGGGCAGGTCGAAGAAGAGGTACAGGCATTTTACCAGTGTGGAGGGAACTGACATGGTGGTCATACAGTCCACTGTTTTCTGTAGGATGTAAAAAGAAGGAGAGTTTAGCCTGAGATACTTCTTTGTCGAAACCTAATCTGGTTTGACAGCGAGATCTCTGCATTTCAGCTTTACACCACAGCCAGTCGGAAACAAGATCAAAATAGTTTAGTTTAGTGAAGTTCGTAATCTATTTTATCTAGTTATTGTAAAATTACAAAACCGATGTTCATTAGTGCATATAGTACAGCGCAAGTGAATAATGTATACTAGGAAAAATATTACGTACGGTCATTAATAAGTAACTGTGCATGTAAACATTTCCTAACCAAAACTGATGAGAAGCAGCTTCTTTCTCTCAAACAGCTGGTGTTTACAATAAAATCCCATAAAACCCTGTAAATCTATATATACGTACACTCCAGTGTCTACTGTGGCTGACTTGGCTACTGTCATGGGGTCTCGTGAGAGCTAAACATAATTAAGATTAAGACTATGGACAAACCTAAAGTGTCCTTCTCAGGTTCAAATCAAATCATGATTTCCATCACATTATCAGCACGTCACTGATTCCATGCTGAATTTGAAGATATGCTACAAGAGAGGTAAGGGGGGGAGGGAAGGAGAGAAAAAAAAAAAAACCTAAACTAAACTACCAAGGTCCAGACCTCAGTGTCCTCATAACCAGCCATGTCCATGTAACTACAGTAAAGTGGCTTTATCAGATTTGTGGTCTGTACGGATGTGAAAATGGTAACAAGTGCAGAACAAAACAAAAGATCTGAGAGACAGTGGCCTTTCCATCTTGAGGATTTGCTCCAAACACATTGCAAATGCAGAACTCTGCAGAAATCCAGCTGACGCTTAGGTAGTGTAATAGTGGAAAATGTGGGTTCCTCTTCTTTTTTCAGTTCAGTAAATCATGAAATGTTTCTAAAGTTCCTAATCAGGGTGTCATTCTTGGTCACAGAAAATTAACTTGAGTGCTCTTGGTGATCCTTCGATAATTTATCCAAAGTAGCGGTCATTCTCAATCATTCTCAGTGGAAATATATCCTCTCCCAAAGACACATTCAACCCTGATATGAGGCTGTGTATGCACTGCGCTGGCTATCAGTCTCACTGCTAACAAACACTGCTTCTGCCCATTCTAACGGTTTAATGTGCTGTGAGAGAGTGTGGCCGTATTTGGGACAAGAAAGATGACATCAGCCTGAGGCTCAGGTGGGTTTTAACAAAACAAAGGCGAGCTCAGCATGAACACCTGCGTTAGTCACCGCTCTGACGCTTAACTAAGGCTAAATCAGACCAGTGGCGTGAAACAGCAGAGAAACAGCAAAGAAAAAAGAAATAAATTGTGTATCTTGATTAAAAAAAAAAATCTGTGTCGGGTAAGGCATACTGTTGAGTCAGGCAGATGATTCATTCAAACACACACACACACACACACACCTCAGACCCCAGAGTTCGATGACCTCTGAGTCAATGCGTAAGCAGATTCAACACATGAACACTCTGAAGATGATGTGACTATATTAAGACTGCAAAAATGAAATGAAGAACTAAAAGTGTAAGCTGTTCAACACAATGTAACACAATATATATTCAGTGTGTTGTCCACAATGTAATAAAAGAAAAGGAAATACATCTGATATTGCAGTGTAACTGCGGAAAAAATAACCATATTATTTCCAACTGAGGCTGGAAATGCTGCCTGGCACTGCAAAGTCCTTTCTTGGGATTTTTTTTTCTAATTAGAGTAAGAAATCCAGAGCTGTGGTTTAAAGGCCCATGTGTGAGAATCAGAATGACAGTTGGGTTTATCTCAGCGGGGGAGGCGTTGTAGTGGCAGACGGTCAAGGCCAGGAATAGCTCTCTCTCGGTGTGGACTGCACCTGAATGCTAATGACACAGAGCAGACACGCTGCTTAAAGGTCAAGTTCACGCAGATGACATGGAGAAATTCTACCTGAACCCTGGTCAATGGAGAGATGAGAGGATAAGAGATATCCAGTAATCTGCTAATGCAGAATGACTCTACGGAAAAGAATGGAAATTAATGTAAAACTGAAGTCTGCAAAACTGAATCACATTTTCTTGAAAGGGGCTGCCTACACATATTAAAGTAAGAAAAATAAATAGAAAATGCAAAGTGGAACAGATATCACAAAAAAGAAAATAATTACCAGCAAGCTGGTGGTGAAACTCAGTATATACACACAGTCCAGTTTCTATGTCGACTTGGTGTCAGTTAATATCAGAGATTTCAAAACACCGGCATAAATGTCAGTCTTTCCATATTCACATGTCAACTGGCTCATCTGCTGTTTTTATTGGGGGGAAAAAAAAAGAATGCTCTTTTTGGAAATGTTTGAGTGATAACTCATAGCAACGTACTCAGATATTAAAATGTGGAGTACACAAAAATGTGTGAAGGTTGACAGATCTAATGTATTCTGTTAAACACTGAGCACAGCTATAGCCAAACACACAGTCTATTATAAGCCCATTTTTCAGAACTGTAGCTGCATTGGCTGTTGTCTGAAAGGGGGAACTGATTAATTTCCCAAACAACTGCTGACAGAGCTGCTGGATGAGTGGAAGGATTTTTGACACGTCAAAATCATTTGCTTTCTTGCAGCATAAGCATGAACTGATTGCTCATCATCATGAACTGATGTTTGGAAATCTGTGGTAATAATATTAACAACATGAACAGTATAGAGAAAAGAGAGAACTCTGTATAGACGACAGGAAATGAGGTAACAAACTACTGAACTTAACAACTGGACTGTACAGTGCATATATAAATTATATAAATTAAAAAGCTTTCCCTATACAGGACATGCAGCACGATTTCTAGAATTGTGATTGGCTCAAACAGTTTTTGGCATTGTGTAACCGGCTTGCAGATTGGAGGAACACGTACCTGGCCAGAGGAGGCCAACAGGTTGATGGTGGTCAGGAGCATCCAACCACGACTTGCCTCTTCGCTCTGATTCACCTCCAGAAACTGCACAATGGCCCTGCTGGCTGCCTCTGTGTTGAGACACACACACATACACACGCATGTTCACGTAGGCCGAATTCATTTTCACACACCGGTCTGCGCTCGGGTTCATGTGGGTGGATAGTGAGTCAATTAGAGATGATGATGTGCAAAACCTACGAGTCGTCCATGCATCACTGCTCCTGCTGTGGCTTATTCTCTAACCACACACAAAATGAGTAATATATCTAAATTAGGTCAAGAACAAAAATAATTGAGGCTTGTTTATTATGTGGTTTAAAAAAAAAAAAAAAAAGTGTGAATCAAAACTGTCCTGGGAGTTATTATTTCCATTTCATATCGTCTTTAACACTGTCTGCTCATTTGGCGCTTGGCCTCATACAACATAGATAAAAAAGGTTTACCTGGATGCGGGTTTATACACAGATGCCTCCTAAAATCCAGTCTTCATATATTATAATAAAAAACTACTTATTAATACACACATACTGTATACATATTTACGCATATTGGTTCAAATAATGAAGTCAGTCATGTTAAAAGTACGTGAACGCCTACACACAGTTCACATATGTTTTTAAAATGTCAGGCTTTAACAGCTTGTTTCAAGTCACTTTTTCTGCTGAATCTCTTGAACTGAGAATCTGTTGCTGATTTCGCTCTGTTTGAAGCATTAACATGTGTGACATATGGACTTGGTCTTTTCTGTGTTTTAGGTCACAGATGCCCTGACATTTTGCTGTTATTTTTATACTTTTTTTTTTCCCCTACACAGTACAACCAGGCCAGCTCCACTCCACCATTCCTCACAACCGGAATGAAGTTTTGGGGTTAATACACAGTGTTTTGTTTTCTCAAAGTGTGCACATTCAACTTTCGTACAATCTATCCAGACAACACTGACTCGCTATTATAGGTGGAAATGTACATGATTTTATTAACACTGTTATCAGTTATTTTACTCAATTCTCTAACAACTATCAGGTGTTTCTGCTTGCTTCAGTGAGATGTGTTAGTAATGGCAGATTACTGGCTTAGACTAACATAGCTGATATTATTCAATAGACGCAAAATAAAAAATAAAATAAATCTACTCAAAATAGGCTTGCATTCCTATGACACAATATTTGTCAAGGGCGCAAACATAATACACTATATAGAGCCATTGTAAGAGCAAACCAAATACTTTGAGTACTCGCTCATTTTCTCGTTCAAGTTAAAAGGCAGTAAAAAGGCAGTTTATTGATGCATCCATTTGGCATCCATTTACTCCATTTCACTACATTTAATTAACCTTTCAAGTAGATTGTAGGTGCAAATGTAATTTGAATTATAAAACTATGTCGTGCATGTTGCAAGGCATAAAAATGTCAGTATACTATATCCTAGGTAGTGAGCATATGTAGTTCAAATAAAGTTAAATGGGATTCAGCCTGTGCAAACAGCCTGAGCTCGGTGCTGTCTTCTGGGGATCTTATCACTTCACATGGATGTTAACACCAGGTCTAAACTGGGCTGACTGGTAAGGAAAATGTGTTTTTGCTTATTATGTCCTCTATAACATGCTGATATAGCAGTGCAAAAAAAAGACTGCTTTTAATTATTATGTTGCAGATGAAGATCACATTCTAAGACCCATTCATGCAGACACCCAACTAACTCCAAGGAGTCTATGGACTTCTTTCACTTCATGAGTCTATTTCTCACACACCTCCAGCTGGTGAGCATCCTCCGAGGGACTGGGTAACATATGCTCTGAGGTGATTTGATCAGAACTTTGACATTCCATCCCGTGCCAAAAACAAGCCGTGAGTAATAATTCATTTCAGAGACTTCAGAGATGAAAAGATGCAATCACTCATGTATGAGTCTCATAGGTTCCTTTGAAGGTTCCAGATCAGAAGCAGAGACAAGAGGGCATGCAGGAGAATAAGAACGCAAAACAACAAACCATTTCTAGCCTCGATACAACTAATGATATCAGCTGACTAGTTTAAAAGCAGGATCATATGATAACACTATGGTACTACGAATGATTTGAAATGTATACGCTTTCTTTAAACTGAGAGCGCTGATCCCATTCTGATGATGTCTTTGTAGTGCACTATTTCACTAAATCCTCACTACTAGTAATGCACATCAGCACTAGCATTATAGGCACATAATAACAGTGCACTGACATTGCTAGGAAAGCCTGTGTAGCTAAAAGATAAACTGTTCAGATTAAAAGACAACATCTCTGAACTTCAAAAAGAATGTAGTTTTTATAATAATAGAGAAGAAACACAATAGTCGTGTGTGTGTGTGTGTGTGTGTGTGTTTATACGGGGTCTCACCTGTAGATTTATTAGACGCTCTCCGTCTGATCTCGGTCACCATCAGTCTGGACACCTGAGTGGTGAACTGCAGCAGGTCTGAGAACTTTTCGTGCATGGAGCTTGGAGGAGCGTTCCCAAACACCTGTCGCAAAGATATACAAAGACATATATGTGAACAGAACACTATTAGTGCATGTCAGTTTCACAAAAATAACCTTCTGTAAACTGTTCAATACCACTGATAATTAAATCAAACCTTAAATCACTTCCTGTGAAGTCTCATTCTTAGGAAATGAATTTATTTGGCCTTGGTCAGTTCACACAAACCAGCCAGTTCTGCTTATGATACGACAACTATCATCCGGGGAGGGGGAAGACTAACATGTGCTTCTTCCGTGACAGGTGAAGCCAAGCGTATCTTTTTTCAAACCGCTGCTCATGCTGCATCACTGGGCAGCCGAACACGCTTGAAGGAAAGGGCTGTCTGTCCTCTTCCTCATACACAAGCTCACAGACGCCCACAAAAATGACTAGTGTCACTGTGATTGACAGGGGAGAGAGTAACGCCAATAAATCTATCACTTTAACTGCTTTTTAAATCGAGTAGTTTGGAAAGAGATAAACTAGTTTTGATGGCATAGCAGAGAAACATGCTACACCTGAACATAATCACCACTATGTTTTAATCTGATTGATTATAAACACTGTAGACCAGGTGCTCTCAAACTTTTTACAATCAGGGGAAAAAACCTCAGTACAGATTTATCTCGCAAAATAAACTAAAAATGACAAGTTTCATTTTCCCCATTCTATTTAAATTGATAGAGTCCAGCCAACATTAACTCCGATAAAGGTTGTAATTAACACAGATAAAGATGAGATGCGATTTTCACTACTGTTACAAACGTATTGTTTAAAAAATGCTTCACAGACTCTGGGAGGTCCCCAGACCCTAATCTGAGAACCAGGATTGGAGATTACTTTAAGAAAATCAAAAACAGTGTAGTGTTCATCCCCACTACTGTCATGTAATTGTAAGTAATCACCCGTTTTAATCTGCGATGAGCTCTAAAACACTCACGTTCAGCAGTTAGAGTACATTTCAAGCATGATTATTAAAATCAGTCACTGATTTGCCCATTATTGTGTCTGCTCCATTATGCTTCAACAAGTACTCTTCAAATCCTCATGACCACACTCCTCATGAAACCGTGATCAGTGATGACAGACATTAGCCGCGTTTCTGTATAATCAGAGCTTGAAGAGTAATAACACAGAATGCTTGACCATGCTGAGACTCTTGATTTCGTGATGACTAACCTTCTTGGATAAAGCATTAGACATAAAGCAAATAGGAAATAAGTGTGCTGAAAAGGTTTCAGCTGTGAAAACGCTGACTAAGCTCAAAAGCTCTAGCTGAGTTTCCGTTAAGCTCAGACAAACGATGAGCAATTCTGTGAACTGACACATCAGTTGTGTCTGATTGTGCAACCTGATTCTAACCTTGTGACAAGTCGTAGCATCCGCACACCATTTAGCAAAAATAAACCTGGTTTAGTTTGGTTTTAGATGTAACATGAATATGTATAAATGCTTCCTGTATTTGGTGTTATGATCAGTTATAAAGCACTCTTGTGAAATTCTAGGACAAAATAGTCTCTCAATAAGCTTCGATCCCACTCTTTTGCACATTTCAAAACTGCTATCATTGTACTTTTGCATCAACCACCAAAAAAAAAAAAAAAAAAAAAAAAAAAAAAAAAAAAAAAGCACCAGCTCAGCCAGGGCCAGACAGAAGCACCTTTCCATCACCCTTTAACTCGGCAGCTCTTTTTCTACTATTAAAATAAACCATTAATAAATCTTTCTTGCAATATTAAGGCATGTTGTTATAACTTCTGCCATTTGCATTTAGATTTACTTACAGGCAAACTCCAGAAGTGCATAAATATTCATGTGATGTAGAGCAATCACTATCAAATCTTTTTTTTTTTTCTTACATTATTTATACCTTTAAAATTGGAAGTCCATTAGGAAACCCAGTACTTTGTGCCATTTTTCCCCTCAATATTTAGATGCCATCATCATTACAATGCAACGGGCCGCATTTTTTCCTCACCCTGTTAAAGACGGGCAGCATCATGTAGAGCTTCTCCTCCTGCTCCTTCTGGGTCATGTGACGTGGCGGGTGGCACAGCTCAGAGAAGAGGCGGCGCAGGTGCATGAGGCCCAGCGCGTTGTCCTGAGGACTGCACTCGTCCTGCCGCGGCCGCCCCATGATCCTTTTCACCATGTTCATCTTCAGCGGCTTCTTCAGGCCAAAGCTGGCCCTGAGACAAAAACAAAGCAAGAACCAATAATCAGTTGTGTGTTCAGCAATTACAGTCTAATTATCTTGGACAGTTTAAAATAACATCACTAGAAGTGACAGAACTCTTATTTATGTATTTATAGCTGTGTTTAAATCTGCACATTTTGTACTACACTACATACTTCTGTACACTCTGACTGACTTCCCATTTATTTTACTTAACTGATTAAATATGATAAGCTTAAAGTTGTTTTCAGCTTTAATTTCAAAAAGTCCACTGTGGTCATGTAATGGGAAACAAAAGATGGAATACTATGGAATAAAATCCAAACAGGCAGGGAGAAACAACAATTTTACCACAAAACACTCTAGTGTACATCAGTGGACGAGATGGCTAACTAAATTTTTTTTTCTTGGATGTATGGCAAGCAACAGTAAAACAAAAGCAGAATAATAATCAGCAGCTCCTCTATTTTTTTTCCCCCCAAGTCCCCCCTACGTTTCTATTGGCTCACTAGACAGAGATTTGTGAATTCACAGTTCACAGGAAGCAAAAACAATAATAATAACAAAAACAAAAACAAACAAACAAACAAACAAACAAAAAACACACTACCATGAGCTTCCTGTCTCCTTTCCCTTTCAGTGAATCTGATTTTATGGTGAATTTTATTTTTGTTTGGTTTGAACGCTGCTGTAGCTGAAAAGGCAGAAAAGAGTAGTGTTTAGGTATCTCCTCTACTACCATATCAAGGGGTCAAAATCTGTAAAAGTTGTGATGTTATAATACAGTAAACCATGATAAAAGGAAAGGGATAAAACAAGGAAGAGAGAGAGGAAACCAGCTAATTTGTCTATTTTGCAAAAGTGACATATGCTATCAGGTCTAACATTTATTAAATTATTCTCTCTCTCTCTCTTTTTTTTTTTAATTTTGCCTACCGAGAATACACATTCATACATGGAAAAATACACTTGGACCTTGTTTAGGTTTAATATAGTTTTAACTGTCTGCCTTAGGTTTAATTTCAATTAAACTAAGGAGAACATAAGTACTCCTTACTCTATACTCCTTAACGCTGAAGAGAAATTATACCGCACAGAAGAACAAAATAGTTTTACATTTGTATTTAATTGTTATATTGGGAGAAACTCATGAGGAAGCTACAGTGACACTTCAAATACGACACAAAATAGGAGCTACAATATAATTTCCCTGTCTTCACAGTGAACAGGAAAATGGAACATGGCACAAACATGGTACTGTGTATGAAACTAAGTCCTGGTTTGCAATGGTCATGTGAAAACTTAGGAGCGACTATAAGGTGCGCAGCTATAGGGTGTACACTGAGCACACAAGTGCAAACAACACGCTACAACTCATTTAAACAAATGTGACGTGACAGCCAGTCCTAGTCCAAACATTGTGCATTTCAAATAATATGTACAAAGTATAATTAGCCTAAAGGGTATTGGTTTTGTCTGTGAAAATATGGAAGGAAAAACAAAGGTGTGCTTTCACAGAGCAGATCTAAAAGCCTAAATATGATTAGTGTTATAAGTTTAAGACTCCTGATAAGCAAGAGCACTTTGAACATTGCTGCTGTGACTGAATCTAAAAGCATTATAGACATTTCAGTCACATTAGGTGGCTTATTTGTGGTCAGAGAGCTCTAATGAGGGATTTAGAAAGGCTTTCCTGACAGTTAAAGAACCTGACAGTCAGGAATGTTTTTTCCTCAGAGCACGTTATTGCCACAGCACGGGCCAAAAGCAGACGTGCCAACATTAGTAACAAGAACATCCTAGCAGGCAGAGAGAGAGAGAGAGAGAGAGAGAGAGAGAGAGAGAGAGAGAGAGAAAATACCAGGAAAAAATAACTTCACAACAAAGGCCCTAGTGTATATCGCTCAACAAGACAGCTATTTTTTTTTCCTCAGATGTGCACCGAACAACAAAACAGCAACACAAAGGTACAGTGAGAGTGCTACTTAATAATAAGCAGCTCCTCCATTTTATACCAACCAAAAAGCATACAGTCACACCCACTAGTTTTCTATTGGCTCCCAAGACCAAGGCTTGTTAATTCACAGGCCAAACTCACCTGGATAAAGCTGACGCAAAGAGAAAGAAACCTTCAAAAGAAGCAAACGTTTATTTCAAATCCCTTTTCCCTTCCCTTCCCTTCCAGTGAATTGACTTTTCCATTGGGAGAGTTTTATTCACATTTTATTCAAATTCAGCTGCTCTTTTAGATGAAAAAAAAAATGTAAAAAATCACCGTAGTAATGAGTCATAAAACATAAAAGCTCTGCAAATGTCAGCTTTCATTTCATCAGGTAGAAATAACTTGTTTTTTTTGCATTCAAAGGATAGCACATTTTTAGTTGCTGTCTTCATTTAAAACTAGGGGCGTAACTATGCATCATGACATGAAGCTTCGTAATACAAAAATGTGACAAAGTGCATCGTGAAAATGTGCAATTTACACTGTGGAAATCAGCATTTGATTAATTATGCCTCTAATTCAATTGCACCATTTGAACCCCAAAGGTCCCAACCTGCAAAATCCATAGAGTTGAAATATAATGAGCTCAATAGCTTTGGATCACAAGGACCAACACACGACCACGCTGTCTACGGTGCCCAAAAAAGAGGTTGCAGAAGCCGGGCATTTTAACTGACTTTGGAACTCTGTTTTTTCCAAACTCTGAATTTCTGTTTAAAATGACGCCTCAGGTGCTGCTACAAAGCTCATTATGTTTCAATCATTCATTTTCCCCAGGTCTTTGTTTATTCAATCAAATTGTTAGGAGAATTTATACATTTATTTTTAAGATATGGTGAACCAGTAGTACATTGTTTACAATATTAAACCTCTGTTTGTAGCCATTTTTGACTTGTTTAATTTCATATAGACATACATTGTTTTGATCCAGGAAATAAAAAAGAATCTTTTCAGTCATCATTTTTCTTCATTTAAATTTTGTTCAAAATATTCAGTGTGTCGAACTGAAGCAAATAGTGAACCCAGTATTGTGAATTGAATCGTGATCTTGAGTCAGGAGGAAAAAAAGATGTACCTGAGGCGTCTGGCGATCCTTTAATAATAATTTACAGTAATTCACAGTCTGAGCTGCTGAGCTTGAATCAGCAGGAGTTTTCAACAGAATGAAATTTTTGTTCACGGCATCAGCATTCAGGTTGGCAAATTAACAAACTCAGCACTGCTGGATCACAATAAAGCAGCGATCTGAATGCCTAAAGTTAGCATGTGAGGTAGAGGGCAAAAGAAAGTTGACTCATTCGCCTTGTGGAGGAGTGACAGCCACATCAATATGCACAACAGGTTTTATTCTCACGACAATAGCAGCAGCAAATAATTAGATCATCTGGTTTCGGTATAGTATGTCAGTATGCCATTGGTATGTTTACTACATAGACATACTTATTAGTGTGCACTATGCACTTTGGGATGCAGTCATGAATTCTTTCCAAGTGAAATGATTCAAAATGGGGAGGTGACACTCCTAGCTTGCTGTTTTTAGGCACGATCATTTCACCCGGTTAAAGAGACAAGTAGCCATATTGTTCCATATTCTGTGCACGTCCATGGTGTTAGAGTATGATCACTCTAAGTCACTCTAAGTCACACTTTATCCTGATAAACCACAGTACAGAACAAACACATCTGGTGTTTGTTTACTTTTATAGCACAATGCTGCTGAATTGTTGAATGTGAAGGTGATGATTCATTTTCTGTAACAGCAGCTCTGATAGTAGTGCCGGCTGTAATTAAACTCACAGGTTTATATTAATGCTCTCAGTCTGATATGTTCACAGGGACTTGAAGGATGGACTCATAATTTTAGGCCGCTAATAAAATATATTTTTTTAAATGTGTTGTTATTTAACACAAAAAGGATAATTGTTTATTCAACATTTGTGGAAGGTGTCTCCGGAGTCAGCACTTTGTAATGGTGACAGAAAAGTCTTCGGGACTTTTCGCTTTCTTGATAACGTGAAAAAGCTGTGTGTTTTTTTGTCTTATTAACTTCAGGAGAGGCTGGTGAGGGAAGGACTGTTTACAGCTGTGCTGTGTGTAGGCAGTTTATAGGCAGTGCTGTGGATGTTCGATAACATTAAATGTAAGCACAATGTGTCATTCATTAACAAATAAAACATTTGTGATTGTCGGCAGACTTCTGTGGTATAAGAAGAATTGCTGTTATAGGAGAATAATCCACTTCAGAGTGGTAACTGTAACTATGCTTCACATCGGGCCGCATACACCACACCGCTGTTGATTTTTTTCCTATATCAGCATGTCCTGTTGTGTTTTATTCCACTTTCTTACACTGCAATGCCTGAATTTACATTCCCACAGCACGCCTGAACAGGTCCACCAGTGACACTGAACAATAATAAAGGAAAAGGAGGTCAGATTCACAAAAATGATGAGGCTTTTTCCATGCACAGAGAATTGCTGATGCATAAATTATATGTCTAACAAGTACTAATGTCTCCAGGGATTTTACAGGATGCTGATCAAGTTTTAAAACAAGTCATTCAGTTAGAATATCTGAACTATAAGTAATCACAGCCTACATTTAAGTTTAGGCTTCATAGAAATGAAACTGATACTCTCTTTAGCAGATGTCTGTGGTTAACCAACACACTTTTATTATAAAAGGGCAAATCCCTTCACTTGGGCCTCAGTAGACTCTTGGAACTTGGGAAAAGTGTGAACTGGTTGCCACCTTGGCATGACGTGAATGAGTAATGAGCCTCTTTTTTCGGTAAAATGCAAGCCTAATGCATTCTTGAGAAGCTGCAGAAAAGAAATTTGCATGTGTGGTCAGGCAAAACAGCTCATGGCCGACTCCTGCTGCTTTGTATGACTGCTCCCAACTCCATTACAGTGCACAGTTAGGTTCCATCCTTTAGGAAATGAGGATGAAATCAGGATGAGATGCATATGGCCTTTTAAGAATCTATCTACATGCTTTTACAAGCTATATTAATGACATAGCATCTACTATTTTAACAAGACATTAATTGTTGTGTGGCTAAGTTCTATCTAAGGACAACACAAACTACACAAAAAGCCAACTTATGTTCTACATGCAATTTTAGAAATGTATATATATTTTTCTGAAAGTCCAAGACAGCAAAATTGGTCATGCTCCATGGGTGGGAGGAAAAGTGTCAATCACAGCAACACTGGCCAAACGTTGGTGTCTGTGAGCTGATGTATGCGGAAGAAGGCGGATAGTGTTTTACTCAGAGTGAGTTATGCTGCCTTCTGACGCAACATGAGCAGTAGTTAGAAATGATTTTGTTGGCTGGCTTCATGTGTCTCAGATGAGCCACGTTTTAGCCTTCACCCTGTTGTGGAATGATAGGGGAGAGCTGACTGGTTGGGGAGAACTGACCAGGACCAAATTAGGTAGAAAATGGGGAGGGAAAAAAAATTTAAAAAGTAGTATATATAATTCTAATGACCCTTCAAATAAAAAAAGAATTCACTGAAGTACAGATTAGGCCAAAAACTGAAGCAAAATCAAAAGCAAAAGCACGTAAAAAACTAGTCTTTGGCAGAATGTATCAAACACTCAAGAAGTCCAAGGCATGTAAGCCATTTCCTCTCAGATCCATAATAACTCTGTAATCTAGACAGAAACATTTCTGAAATTTTTTTATTCAGTCTGGGCCAAATATGGAGCGAGACAGCTCTGCAAAGTCCATTCAATTTATTCTATATTTAATAATTTTTTTTCCAAAAAAGTATATAAAAATGCAATGTAACGTTAATAATAAGTATAGTTTTTAATATTAAAAATCTTCCTTTGTCAGCAGCAGCTGATTCCTACACACACACACACACACACACACTCGCTTTCTCTCTCTAAACAATGAAATCATTAATCCAGCAGTAAGGACTACACAAGCACGGCTGTGTCTTGGGTGTTACAATAGAAACAACAGGAGGGTTTCCATCATCTGCTAAGGCTGCTACATGCATGTGGGTTAAGTAGGGTATGTCTGTTTGCTGAGGCGGGTGGAACGTGGTGTAAAGCGACTAAATCCTCATCTGAAACATCTCGTGGCTAAAAGAGCTGCTAAGAACTGCCAGAGGCATTGAGGACAGGAAGGAGCCCAAAGAAATATTCTGACTCTAAACATGAAAAAGCATTTTCAGAATTGTTAAAATGGTTTTAAGGTGATTCTTTTGGGCCCTGGGACAAGTACACAACGTGCCCTGGCTATCTGTTGTTTGTTCATAGCTTCCTGGGGTATAAGCAGGTTCTGTTCAGCAAGCGGAAATAGAAGAAGAAAAATCTTTCTTTCGAGATATCAGAGCACTCCAGTTGGTTTATATATTTCACAATAGCACAGTACTACACTCGTTCCCAAATCTCGCCATCATCTAAACTCCACAAACTGAGGTTAGCGTCTGGCCGCCGTCATGAAATACTTTTACTAGTTGAATAAATAAACCTGTATGAATGACAGAAAACTGTTTTTCATGCATCAGCAACACTCACGGATGTGGAACCAGCGATGACGCCGAGTGAAATACAGAACAGTGCAGCACAAAAGCGTCATATAATAACACATATAATACAACATTTGTCTTATAACCTAAGACATAACAAGGACCTTGCATGTAGACTGTAACAGACAAGAATTCATTTTGTAATTTAAAAAAAAAAAGTCAGCAGTGAAACAAAAACTGTGATTATAAACTGTGGTAACAATGTAGATTAATCTGTTACCATTTGAACCAGAGTATACGGGGTTGGATAAACTGGTTAAATGAGATTTCCAGGGTTGCAGGTATCTTTAAAGGGAAGTGGTTTTGTACTAGATAAAGCAGCCTCCAGACATTGATAAGACCACATTCTACAGCGTTTTGAAAGATCTGTTGCAGCTCCGCACAAAATAATGGTACTGTCTAGTTTCTGCATGACATGGCTGTCTTCTGAAGTAGTTTTTTTTAATTAAGTGAACTTCTCCAGACTGCCTGCAAATCCTAGATATACAAAAATTCATCAGCTTCAATGTAGACAGTGGTGTCTTTATGTCTATTAGGGAAATACAACCTCTCCGAATCCCTGTATGGGAATCGATGGGAACTTTCGTCATTTAGCGCTTTGAGATAGCACAATGTTAACCATTTTGGCCTGTACAGGAGCGCAGTGACGTGGATGTGCACAAACCCATTAATAACCACAAAATTCAAGGAATTTACAAGTCCATATAAGATGTCTTCTTTTCTATAGCATATCTCAATATAAAGTGATACTATTAGCCCAACTGTTCAGGACCATGACGTTGCTGTATTAGATATGTACTGGAGTTTCAGAAAAAAAAAAAAAAAAGCCTCACAGAAGTCTATGAGATCTATGGGAAGGAAGTCTATGGGGTCTAATTTCTCACTAATGTGAGGATGAGAGAAGGGGGCAGGGGCTTCCAGAGGTGTCTGTTATGCTGCATTCGACTTTCATCAGATGTGGGATTTGAGCTACAAATTGGGGAAAAAACACAGACACCTTGAAGTTGTCTTCCATGCTGATGGAGCGTTTTCTTTGGTTTTCCTGACTGGAGGTCTGGAATTACTATTACAGCATTAAAATCGGGTGGAAAGTTTGGGCGGAGGAGACCAAGGCGTATTTTTTAGCCTTACAGCTCACAGCAGCGTTCTCTGAGGTTAAAATGCAGAAAACGTTGGAGGGTTTGTGCGCTACTTACAAAAAAGAAAATGGACAAAAATTTGGAATCACTGCCTGAGAATATTAGTTATCAGACTATACATTTTACAACACAGTGCATCCATGAGCAACCGAAAAAAAATGGATCTTGATTGTTGTGTGTTAAATTTTAATTACAGTTAGTGCATGACTGTTGAATGTTAACTCCAGTAAACTGCTGTTAAGCTTGTGGTTAATGCGTTACTCTTTACTGGAATTTTCTTAAACAACTGGTGTGGTGTAAAATGTTAGGAAAGAAAAAAAAAAAAAAAAAAGAAAGAAAAGGCTGCTAAGAGGGTTCAAAGAGTTTGTGAGCTTTGTATGAAGTAATCGCAGAAACCTGACTTCATGTGTGACAAAACAGAGAACCGAGACTCAACGTTTCCATCATTTCCAAACGCAAAAAAAAAGGAAGCTGAAACAAAACCAGTTGTCTGATAAAGCTAAATTCATCATTGTCCATACAAACAGAAGAAATGTTTTGGTTTACTCAAATTCTAGTAGTCACTGGACCATCTTATTTTGACTCATTCAGTTAATAATAATAAAATAATAATAAATAATAATTAAAAAAAAAAAAGCATTTGTTCTATCTGAGTCTAGTCAAGTTAAAATGTCAGATGTCAGATGGTTTCCAAGCAAACCAACAGCGTCTGAAATAAACTACTAATACTGACTTAAAACAGAACACATTCCAGATGCCCAAGGCACTAAGACTCTCATGCAAAATATCCACGATCACTAACAACATATTTACCATCTCCATAATTCTACCTTAGAAAGTCAATCACACTACTGAAGAAATAAACTGTCTAAATACATGCTCAGAAAACAAATACAGCATATCCAGTGTATTATCCATGTATTCAGGGTCTAAACAGGAAACCAGTTCTTACAATAAAGCCCTTATCAAGAACAACTGCTTCCTATTTCACTAAAACCATGTAAACAAGGCTTATCACATCAATCCATTCTCCACAGTTCTGTCTAATATTCCAAAAACATGATATAATAAAACAAAGCACCATCCTTACACTGTAGATATTCGTCTTGCCATATCGCAAATGATGAACAACGCACAGAACAGAATTTTCTGTCTGTGGTTGAAAGAAAACGTTGGTCAGAGACACCAGCAGGCTGTAACGAAGCAGCTATTTCGAGACCACCATGGCAGCAGATCAAACCGCACCAAAAAGGCGTGTAAACAAACCTGCTTGTCACCATGGAGAATGTGTTTTCCATACCTACTGCTCTCCCGCTGCTCTGCCAGCATCCCTTGGTATCATCGATGGAAAGGCAATCCGAAAGGAACCGGGGAGATAACGATCCTTATTTTTCCGTACAGGAAGACAGCTCAGCGTTTATGAGGCGTTATGGGCGCGAGCGGCGAGCGAGGAGTTTTATTGGCACTGCCAGGCGACTCGGGTGCCAGCCTGCAGGGACTGGCACAGCTGATGCCCCCCTGTCACCAGCTGTACCACGCGGGTGGATAATGGGAGGGGCGCTTCTTTCACACCAGGAGATACCATCTGGGTGCCGTGGTGGGGGAGCAAAGAGACACACTCCACTGAAAACAGCATACAGATTTTTTTAAAACTCGCCCTATTGTGTCTGATCATCGTAGCTTCCTCTATTTATTTTAATTCTCGAAAGCAGAAAATAATCTGATTTATCGTGCCACAGTGCGGTTCTCAAATCTGACGGTGTGCATTAATTTTCTGTTTCACCACGGCTCTGAGAGTAGTTTCAGCTGTGATTAAAATGAGAATTCATATTAATGTTTAATGTCATATTAGTTCATATTAATGCGCTCACTCTTATACATTATTGTTTCTATAGTAACAGCTCATTCACAGGCACTTGTATGGCAGATGCTCCACACAATCTAAGGTTAATAAAAAAAAAAATTTAAGAAAACGTGTTGTTCAACAAAAGAAAATATATATAATCATTGATAAGGTGACATTTTCTGCAAGGAAACATTTAATAAATATTTATGGAAGGAGTCTCCAGTGTCAGTGTTTTGTAACAGTCAGTAAGTTTTCACCTATGGGAATGTCTTCAAGATAGACAACTTTTTTCTTTCCGGTTTCTCTGTAACTTTTTTTAATATATGTGTTTATTAACTTGGTGAGGGAATGACTGTTTATAGCTTCTATAAACAGGAACTAACTTGTCTGGCAGACATTCCATAACATATTTTCATAGTAAAGCACTGTTAGAGAAACCAGAAGTGAGAACTTCCTACACAGGGCTGAAAGGGAGGAAGAAAAAAAAAAAAAAAAGAAAAAACAACCCTCACTGCCAAGCATTCATTAAGAAAAGCAACATTCAAGTGGATGCTTGCGCTGTACAAGAACGATATCACTTTCTGAGATCCATAAAGCAGCTTTAAAGAAGATGCCATTATTTATCCATCCTTATAAGCAACCTGGTCTAAGATTTCAGGACCTGAGTTTTCAAAATGGAAATAACTCAAACTCTATTCAGTTCTTTAACCCTGACCGTGATGCAGGTTATACTGTAACTGACATTTACAGAGTACTGAGATTACAAAGTACTGAGACCTGAAAACACACCAGAATAGTGACTGCTGAAAGCACAGACGGAAAAAGGAAGTAATTCTTCAGTCTGCTTTTGTGTTTAGTACACTTAGCGCAAACATGACCCCAAAATACTGCCTACCTCTGCAACCTCGTGCTGAATGGAAGCTGCGGGAGGCATGCTGAAGCATCCACATCTTTCTACACACACAGGAATTTAACTGCTATTAATCAGGAAGAGTGGCCAGAATACAAATACAAAAAAGACTGAGATGAGACTAGTATAATTCCTGGGAATTATCAGGAAGGCTTATGTGTGGGGGGAAAAAAGCCAGTACATTAACAAGAAAGACACCTTTTAAGGTTTGAAGTCTACATGCGATTTCTTTTAAATCCAAACACTAATCGGAACAACTGTCTAGAGTAGTGCATAAGTACAAGGTGTGAGACACAGCTCTAGTGTCACTGCCAGTTGTGGGCTCCAATTGTAGTTGATATGTAGGGAATAAACCACCTGGGGACATGCTGTTATAGGAAAATAATCAACATCGGGGTGGTGTGATGCCCTCCAGTACAAAGCAAAGTTACAGTTACCACCCCAAAGTTGATTACTTTCCTATAACACCACATCCCAAAGTGTTTTTCCCCCCTTCCTTTTACACCACAGTGTAGACCCACACTTCTAACGCCACAGTAACTTGCCAACAATTACAATTATTATTATTTTTTTTAAGAATAACATTTTTATCCATTTATAATTATATTAATATTGTGAAAGGTCCTTGAAACAAGTTAGATCATGTTATCATTTACATTATAACAGCAATAAACTATTGCTCCCCTGTCGTTTTATGCTAATAAGACAATCTAAAAAAAAAAAAAAGCTTCACCATACCAATGATTATATTTCTTCTTTGTTAAATCTGAAAATCACATTTTCATCCTTGTGAATGAGCTGTTACTACAGGAACAATGACGGGTTAGAATATTGACATAAACCTGCCATTTGAGTTACAGCTGGAACTACAATCAGGACTACAGTCAAAGAAAATTAATCGACACCTTCTGACTAATCAAATCATAGAATTCAACAATGCTGTGGCATACGTTGTAAATATAATTCATTTTCATAATCTATACAAGGTTTATAATTTGTCTTTTTAAAAAATAAAATAAAGGATATCACTGCTGTAATGGCTGCCTGATATGCAGGACTTCCTTAAAGCCTGTAGTATGTATGCTATGAATAAAGACTAGTCGAAAGATGGACAGTTTAATGGTATCCTTGATCATTTTTAGAATTGTATTTATTGTATATTAAGTTCCAAATAAATCCATAAATATCAGTTACTTTTAGACAATCAGTGTGCTGGTGTCTTTCAGTTGAGTTGGAAAGTCCGAGAGACAAGCGAGTTCCTGTTATAACAGATATAAACAGTCATTACTTCTCCAGTCTGATTTTTTCTTTCTCTTGAAGTTAAGACATGACAAAGATATGCAGCTTGTCATGTTACTGAGAAAACACAAGGCATGAACTCGTCTGTCCTGAGGACTTTCACATTTAGAAAACCTTCAGATTATGTGGAGTGTAAAAAATTTCAGCGTACAAGCCCATGTGAACGAGCTGTTACTATAGAAACGATAACAACTTATTGATTAGTACAGATTACAAATTAGAGATTTGAATCACAGCATGCACTACTGTCACGATCGAGAAGTCAGATGGTTTGGATGAGTGGCTTATTCAGGAGTCACTGAGAAACAATGGCAATAGCTCTATTCGGACTGGATTTGTTCATCAAGGAGACGTCTGTAATACATTTTTTATACGTCCCCTCGGTGATCAAACTCTCGCATCCGGATAGCAATAAAATGGCCACACAATGAGCGACTTTCTACTGGTTTGTATTTTCTACAAACCCGGGTGTTTGAGTCACATGGTCAGTTCCTTCCATGTCGAAATGAGTAGCAGTTTGAATATAAACAATTAAACCAGTTAAAGTATTAATTTACCAGCATTTAACATTAGATACCTAAGGAACTGGCAGTGATGCAAACAGTCATTATTTATAGAAGACTAAAAGTTGATATATGTGAATATAAAGTAAGGCTTTATACCTGTAGCTGCCATTACAGTGGCTCCTTTAATCAGCCTGACAAACAATCTTTTCTAGTGTGACATCTAGATAAATAGTAGATTATCAAAACTTAGATAAATCTATAATCAGGTAGGATTAAATGCACGTGGGGTCCTGAGGTCATTTAATTTTACAGGTGCTACTTTGTGATTTTATTCTCGTCCGGATCGGCTATGCCCATGTTTTTCTCTGTCCTCCAGTGAGAAAATTACAGGCTGAATTACTGACTGGCTTTTTTCTTTTTGCCAAAATGAGCAGTCATTTGATAATTTTGTCCCGGGTAAACAAAAGTGTTTTTCTATTCAGATGCTGCCTCGCATTAGAAAAAAAAATATGTTTGACTGCTGCAACTTTGCTGCTACTAAATGGAGGCTTCTTGTATACTTTTTGATTATTATTTTATTGTATTTTACAACTGAAATAAGAGCCGGCATCTCTCCTCTACTCCAGTGACTCTTCGACCGCTTGGACGCCATGCTGTGAAAGGAGTGTGATGGGCCCTGTTCACACCTGGCATTAACATGTGTCCTGGGTGATCTGATCGTAAGTGGACAGTGCTGAGTGCAGGTGTGAACTGGGTCAAATGTGTCTCGAATACGCACTGTGATCCGATCACTCGAATCACAATGGGAGGTGGTCTGGGTTGCATATGACCACATCACATTTATAGCACGAACGTGAACGTGTCTCGATGCATCACAGACAGCCTTGCCGACTGCATCATTGCCATAGCCGGAAACTATAATCACTGCGAGACTGTTTGGAAATGGTGTTGAACTGATAATAACTCGCCGCTATCCACTTCTTGCACGCACTATTGCATTCTCTGTGGTCTTGTGGCTAAAACAGCAGAAATGAAAGCAGCTGCTTTTTAGCTTCTTTCTTTGTCTCATCTGCCATTCATTTAGAAGTTTTATTACCAGACCACGTGAGCAAAGCATATGAAATGTGCAAGACATTTCTACGTGAAAACAAAATACAGCAGAAGGCTGCTGTAATAAACGTGTGAGACACCCTTCCTCCAGAGGAAATGATGTATGAAATCTGAAAGCAAGTGGTCACAGGAGAGGCATTCATAATGCCAAGAGTGAACGGCTCTGCGTCTCAGCTGTCCACTTGCGATCGGATTTTAATAGACGGATGTTAATACCAGGTGTGAACAGGGCCCATATGACCACAGTTTCGTAGAAAATATGACACACTAGAAAGTCGCTCCTCCTGTGGTCACTTTACTGCTGTCCGGATGTGAGAGTTTTATCAGTGAGGAGACTTGTACAAAAATTTATCACGGATGTCACCCTGATAAACGGATCCCATCCGAATAGGGCTATGGCAATAAATAAAATAAATAAAATCACAGAGACGCACCTGTAAAAGAGGCAATTACTCCAGGACCCAGATGAAATTGAATCCCATCAAAATAGGGCTTAGGTGACACTTTAAATGATGATTTGTACATCAGAACCAGATTTAATGATAAACATTGATGTTATAAGTGTGTGTGTGTGTGTGTGTGTGTGTGTAAGAGAGAGAGCACCATAATAAATGTGTACAGTCTCTCTCTCTCTTTTCCTCTGTCTCTCCCCCACCCCTATGTCTTTATCTCTCTCTGTCTGTCTGTCTCTCCCCCCCAACCCCTATGTCTTTATCTCTCGCTCTCTCTCTCAGGTCATGACCTGCTCTTTACTAGTCGCGTGCCAGTGTTATGATTCTGCACGGATTCGGTTCGATGGCTAACTTCCAAGCGGCTCCCTATTGGTCAGACAGTGCGCGAGCTCGGGTGGAGGACCCATTATTCCCAGATCGGATGTAGTGCACTTAGCTAGGAATCAGCGAGCCATTTGAGATTCTCCCAATGACTTGCACATCCCTTAAGTTTTACTCTGTGAGCAGCTGTATTTTGTTTCTCTCTCGCTCACTCTGAAAACACACAAACAGCTGTTTAACGAGGAGAGAATAAACTAACACAAATATAACAATGTTCTTCAGCTTTATAGCTAGCACTAACTCAGTATTCCAGTGAAGACAGACAACAAATATGACATTAGGGCCCTTACTGTAAGTGGAAGAGCGAATAAATTTCATTCTTCTCTTTTACACATACATATATCCAACATCTAACTAACTAGAAATGTATAATATTTCACTGAAAGCTCTCAGCTAGCCAGTGTTTAGGGACGAGCCGTTAATATGGCCAGGTAAAGGACACAGTGTTCAAACATCCTGCACTGATAGAAGGAAAGGTGGTGGCTACACAATTAGCACCAGAAATCACTTGCAGCCATTTAATGCTAGTATCTGTTCAAATAAGCGCACTGAGGCTGCAGACAGCACGCGTCTAAACCATATTCAAGAGCTGTTAGTTACCCTGTTATATTATTTACCGTGTAAAATAATCAGTGTAACAGTAAACAGCCATAAGTAGCTACATCCCGCTGTATGGCTGTTCCCTCTGCGCACAAGCTGCTAAGCTAGCGTTAGCATTAGCACGCTAGCCAAGCACTTCTAACATGGAAGCTGTATTCCCGTGAACAGTCAACAACAACAACAACAACAACAGCCTTTTATAACACACCAAGTTAAAATTATTTAAATATCAACACACACACACACACGCGCGCGCTGCTTGAGGCGGCGGAGTGGAGGCTGGCTCGTTAGCACTCCGCTAGCGGTAACGTTAACGTTACTCAGACCAGCGGCTCGCGCTATCAATGAACAACTTACCGCTAACGCCGAGGCTGAGGTCGGTGAAAACCGGGCGTTTAACGGACTGGATCTCACTTCACTATATTAATGACAACCTCCTTTTCCGTTTTCCATCCATATTTGACGCATAATGAGCACAGCGCTTGGTGTAGTGGCTACTGTTTTGGAGTGAAATCAGCTAGTGGCCATATTTAATCCTCGGCATCCCATCAACACAGGCTCCTCATCCCAGCTCCACTACTCCGTGTCAGCGCTCAGCGCTTCCACACCGCCGCCTGTCTGTCGGCCAAAACACCGGCAACAGCGGCGCCTGCTGGCCAAACTGCGGAACTGCACCTGCTTTCATTACATCCCATTTAGTCTGCTTATGTAAACCAGGGACTGTAGAGCTACTGAACCTGTCTGTCTGTGTGTGTGTATGTGTGTGTGTGTGTGTGTATATATATATATTTACATAACTAGTCAACATAAACCCATGTATGTTTTGTTTATGTCCTAAAAGGCATATTTTTATGTAATTAATTTAAATAAGCTCAAGTCACTTAAAATCCTGGTTTAACCATTTCTAACCTGTTTTAACTCACCATAACATACATATACATACATACATATATATATATATTCTTATGTAACTAGTTTATATAAACCCAGGTATTTTTGTTCTTTTTTTAAAAACCGTTTTAAATTTTAATGCAACATAAAATAAAATTGTAATCATTAATCATTTTAATTATTTGATATGTATATTGCTTTTTATGTAACTAGTCTAAATAAACCCAAGTTTGGTTGTTTATGTACATTTTAACCATTTTAAACTGTTTTAACGCTCCACAAATTATTATTTTTATGTAATAGTTTACATAAACTCAACTATTTTATTGTTTGTTGTTGTAAACTGTTTTAACCCACCATAAAATATTATTTTAATGTGACCCAAAAACCATTAAAAAATTTTTTTAAAGTAATTTAACTCACCATAACTTGTTTATGTAACTAGTTTAAATAAATGAGTATTTTTTTTTTAATTAAGTTAAGCTTTTTTAACTCACAATTTAGCATTCTTAAAACATGCTTAGGTTTTATGTAACTAGTCTACTACTAGTCTGTTATTTTAATACATATATTTTGGGGGAATTTGGGTTGAAAAGCCAAACTGTAATGAAGGGTTTTCAATATTATGAAATCTTTTTATTTATAATCCTATTAGCAAACTTTAAAGCATATTTAAAATCAGTGATTATAACACTCTCAAGCACTTCTTCTACATTATAAACTCTTTCTTTCTTTTTCTCTTTCTCAGGGCATTATGAAATGTGAATAATATTATTTTTCTATACATATTGCATATTATCAGATCTTCTCTTTGATAATATTGGTATACAGTTTTGCCAATATTTTCAAAGATAAAATCACTCCCTAGTGACACTTTGAAGTACTGTAGCATTTTTTTTTTTATTATTACTGTAAATGAAAGCTTGTCTCCAATGTGTGTGTGTGTGTGTGTGTGTGTGTGTGTGTGTGTGTGTGTGTTCCCAGGCTACCAGTAAACTAAAACAAATAAAACATTTCTAACTGTGTCTCTAGACTGTCTGATATAAAGTGAAGTGCTCTCAGTTTGTTTGTTTTTTTAATGGTTCCTGAAGAGCATGGTAAAATGTTTAATGACCATACTATAAAAGAACATCAGGAAAACCGTCAAAAATTAGGTTTTCATTTAGATCTGTGAAAATGGCATATGGTTGTGCATCAACAAAGAATTACTCAGCCATTACATTTTTTTACATGAACTCTTCTACATCCTTAAACTCATGCAAACTGGGTTAAATTCTGACTTGAAAGAGCGCACGAACACAGAGTCTCTGAAACGTTTTTGTTTAATAATGTCTGCTGAGTGTGAAATACATTTTTTTTTTTTTTAGAAATTCCTTTCAGATGAAAAATATAGAACAGATTATACATTATTATTATTATTATTATATGAAATCCTTGGGTTTATTCCTGCCTTGGTCTTAGCAGGTGATAGCTATAATAAAGACTGCACTACAGGTGGAAGCACAGGGAGGTAAACAAACTTTACAGCCTGTGCAAAGACAACTGAAAGAGCACAACACAAGCATAAAAAGACATAAATTAAGATGGGCTAATAAATTTTCGGTATTCCTGTTTGATACAGCCAAATACTGTATGATAAAAGTGTCTGCCTGGCACCATGAGATCTGTAACCACCTCGGTGTGATTGATTTTGGGCAGGAGGTACAGGGTGACGGTGACGGAGAGTGAAGTGAGGAGCTCACACAGTCGCACCGACGACTGCACTGGAACGATGATGTCATCAGTGCCATGGATCAATCCTACTGGAGGAACTCTGTAAGAAAACCACCATACATGGAGCCTGATCAGAGTGTGAAACACGGGATTCTTATCAGTGGAAATTTAGTTTCGTTTAGATTTAGCAGTGTGCTGAGATTGTACAGTGTTTGGTAGCCTGATGAATAGGAAATTCATTCATTTTCATATGAATTCAGAGTCCATGGTGCGAGTGAAAGAAGGTAACGTGAAGCTTCAGCGTGGAATAAAAAACATAACCACTGTTAACGTATGTGTTTTTATAGCTGCGAACTACAGATATCACTTTTTCTTTCCCGATACTGAAACCTTGAGTATCAGCCACTACCGATAGCTATCTTATATATATTTTTTTAAAACTACTACTAAGCTTTAAAATGTTTTTTTTTTTAACTGAAGCACTTCACAATTAAACTCTTTCACAGAAAAATCACATACATTATAAGTATAATAAAGTATAAAGAATAAATATAATAAAATCAATCCTTGAAAAGTCTGTTTATATGTAATTTCCAGTTCCAAAAATAAATTCCTTTCCAAAGCCAATTCCGGTCATGACAATTGTTATAGGATCTGATATCCGACATGTTTTTCTCCCTGACATTTGACATCTCCAATATTTCACCACCATTTCTTGCTGCTATCAGCCTGACACTGATCCTGGGTATCATGGGGATCGGTGTCATCTCTACCATGAGCTAATCACGAGTGGTTAAGCACTAACACATAAGTGTTCCCACCATCAGTCATGTTAGCTGCTTATCCTGACGTATGCAAGCAAAGAATTTTATGTACAGTGGATATAAAAAGTCTACACACCCCTGTTGAAGTTGCAGGTTTTTGTCATTTAAAAGATGAAACCAAGATAAATCATGTCAGAAATATTTCCACCTTAAATGTGATATAGCAGTCAGCAAAACTCAAGTGAGCAACAAATAGAAAAAAAGAAGTATACGTTGAACACACTTATTTTATACCTTTCTAACTGGTCCTTCTTTAGCTTCCTGATTCGCGATGTAGGTGAATAGTACTCAAAGTTCTCGACGCCATCCATGGCTTTGTGCATAGCAGAGATGTATTCAACAGCTCGTGTCTTCTCATGTTCATAATGGTCCATTATATCGTACACTCCACTCAAACCTGCACAATAACGAGTGTGCTTTGTGTGATGAAGCAGCAGGCATGGAGTGCGTTTGTGAAGTGAAGTGTGTAACATAAATTGTGTTCTGTATTGTGGCCAAAGCAACATTGTTCTGAACAGTCATTTACTAAATTACAGGTCTTAAGCAAAGAGCTGTAAAACGATAACATGTTTACCTATGACACCTTTAATCGAGTTTATCATTTTTCTCTGTTTGAATGGCTCGATGTACAGCGACTCCACGCCTTCCAGTAGAAACAGTGTGGTCAGTGCACACAGATGAGCTCCTGCTGAGTGGCCTATTAACACTATGTTATCCTACACAACATAAAATAAAATACAGTTTAGAAATACATTTGTAAAGCAAGAAATAGAGATAAATAGAGGTGTTAACCTCTGCATTGCATGATCTTTATTCCTGCTTGACCATGTTATCAATTTTACAATGTTATTTGCAAACCTCTTACAAGGATGTTGTTATTTTCTCCCCACAAATACTTCCTGCTCAAAGACAGTTAAATAATATACTTAGCACTGAAAGTTACTAGTTACTAAAAAATTATGGAAACCTGGCCAATTATGGAAACCTTTTATTTAATTAAAATGCATTTTTATGAAATTATGTTTCAGATCATTCTTTATTCATTCAAAAAATGTTGCTGAATAACTTACAATTCTTATTGATTAACTCATAAAGACTGAACACTTGTAAAAACTGGAGCAATTTATGTGTGAAAAGTATAATCAGATATATTGTAATTGCATTTTTAATGATATTTTAAAGATTTTTTCCCTCAACAGCGAGAAATAATGTAACCTTCAGTTTAAATAATGTATACAGTGTAACGTAATGAGGGTTTTGTGTTAGATTTTCATAAGGGATGAAATAAAAGCTGTAGACTTTATATATATATATATATATATATATATATATATATATATATATATATATATATATATATATATATACGGACAGGTGACAGATTAAAGGAAAACTGGTGGCACTGTTATGCTGTGGAGACATTTTGCTGATTTGGGTCCACTTGTCCCCTTTTCACTGATCACCTTTATCTCATGATGAAACATTCTACCCTGATGGGAGTGGCTGCTTCCATTATGGCTCCGCCCCCATCTACACTGTACAAGGGCTCACTGAATGGTTTGATGAGGATGTAAATGATGTAAATCATATGCTATGGACTTCACAGTCACCAGATCTCAACCCAGCTGAACACCTATAGGAGATTCTGGGGTGGTGCTTTCCACGACCATCATCAAAACACCGTCTGAAGTAACATCTTTCTGAAGAACAGTGTTCGTTACTCCAGTACAGTTCCAAAGACTCACTGTAACTTTGTCAAGGCAGCTGTTCTGGTGGCTCTGGTGGCTCACACCATTACCAAAACAGTTTATGTTGGTTTTTCCTTTAATTGGTCACCTGTCTGTGTCTTACAAGATTAAAAGCATGCACTTCTTACTTTGTCAAGATGGAATGAATGTCCGTTCTCTCTCACCCACATCAGACTGTCACTTATGTCCTGAATCATATTTAAAACATTCCCCTAAAAGGTAACACATTAAATTAAAGATTGATCAGTGTGAACCGCATGAGCTAGATTAATCATAGCCCGAAAAGTAGTAGGCTATGCACTTTACATCACTAAAATAACTGAAAAAAGCAAACCTTTGGATATGTGGAATAATCAGGACAAATCACTGAAGCATTAAGCTCTTTAGCCATTTGTATAGCAAGTAGACAGTACATGGATCTCTCTCCTGAGCCCCAGGCCCCTCCATAGACAAACACTACTACTGGGCTGAGCTCTGTGTCTGACTGGTCCAGTCTTGGGGAATGATACAAGTCTAATTTGTTGCCTCTGTGCCCAAAGGGAATACCCTATAAATACAGAAAAGTTACAAAATTGTACCAGTGCATGAGACAGATTCTGACCTGATCTACTGAAGCATGACATGTCAACATTGGAATTCAAGTTTCTGAATGGTCAAACAGCAGAAAAATTCCCATCACATGTATTTTCTGCTGCTATTTCTAGAGCAATATCATACTCTAACCAAAAAAGGTGACTCACTTTCACAAATTGCTTATTATCGTTTTTCTTGTACCACAGTTTCCACTGGAAATACAGCTTGCTGTACTGCAGATACTTCATCATTTCCAGCACCGCCCTTGTCAAATGGTATATTCGTCTAAGCAAAATATTGAAATTTATATTAACTTCTGTGACACATCAAATATCAACACCATAAAATGAGCGTCATGAGAAATTTTTTTTTTATGGTAAACTTACCTGGGTTTGAGAGCCTCTATATACTTTTTGTACCCGGGCTTATCAGGCCATCCATAAAACCACTGAGCAGTAAGTGAGATGCTGTATGGAATAGCTACAATTATTGCAGCAACTGCAACAGGAAGTCTCATATTGTACCTGGAAACAAATTAAATGCTTGCACCTTTGTATACTGACATATGTTTACTGTCAAGGACCTGACTGGTGTCACACTGAAGGTAAAATACTACTTTATATACACCACAGCACTGTTGACTTACTTTACTCTACTTTTAAACAAAAAACATATAATCATTGATATGGTCGTGTTTTCTGTGCTGAGACATTTATTTAACATTTAGGTAAGGAGTCATCAGTGTCAGCACTTTGTAAAAGTCAGTTTGCATCATGGAAAGAGGACTTTGTGATTTGCAGTTTCTGAGTAACAAGCTTGTGGTATTTTGTATTACTAAGTTAAAGAGAGAGAAAATAGAGAAGCTGGTGAGGAAACAACTCTGCATAAATGTTACACCACACATCATAACAGGAACTAACTTGTTTTGCAGATGTTCCATAACATTAAATATAACTAAAATAACAAACTGTTAAAAAATGTATGATGTGTAGTTCTTTCATTATAAATATTTGTAATAACTGAAAAACTGCTGTGGTATAAGAAGAATTAAACACAGCAGGGCATGCTGTTATAGGAAAATAGTCAACTTCAGAGTGGCAATGGCATCCTGCCACCCCGTCCCTGATTATTTTCCTATTACAGCATGCCCTGCTGTGTTTTATTCCCGACATATAACATAATTACAATTAAGTAAGTCGGTGATGTAAGTATTAATTACAATATTATAATGAAAGCCCTGTTTCTCCACAGGCATTGGGTGTCACTTACATGGTTTATACACAAAATGGTGGCTACAGCTGTAGAGTCCCTAGAAATAAAATACAATAAAGTAATAAACATAAATCACTATATCAAAGACACAGTGCAAATACTATTTAAACAGGGTAGCATACACACCAAAATTAGTGCTGAGTGTTAGCATATTTGGGGGGAAAAAAGTGACTATCAGGGTTTTTTTCAGTGTGTGATCGATAAGTGTAAAGCTTCGGAGTAACTTAGTTTTATGATTAGACATGACAGTTAAGAATTCTGCATATGTAAAGAAATCAACAGGAAATAAAGGTACATACAACTCACCGCAAAACGGCAAGCTCGACTGTGAGCTAAACCGAGAAAGCGACATTTAATCAGACAGTCACAGCTAAACCCGAACAGTGAATTTAAAAAATAATATCCTATTGAACAGAAAATGTTTCGTCACAGCGAAGAGAAAACAACACACCGGGGCAGCCTGAGCCTCAGCTGAGCTACACTACACTTCCGCTCGGTGACGTGGCCGCATTCCTTGTTCCTATTGGTTCCTTTCTGCAAAGGCGGGGCAGAAAGCTTTAGGACACGCCCAAACCCGCATACTACTGTACTAAACAGTAGGAGATGTATAAAGATATATTCACTTACTGTTTAGTACTGTAGTATTTAGTACTGTACTATACAAGAGCGCTATTAGTCGTATGAATGGTGCAATAAATAGAATATTATGTCCAGATGAAAGAATTTTTTGTATTCGACCATTTATACATACAGAAACCATCAGTTAAAAGAATTCAAAACGTCATGGTGAAAATAAAATGAACAAATAACTAATAATTAACAGCTGTGTCAGAAATAGCTCACCCCAGATCTGACCTCTGATATCTTCAGTGTGTTTATTACTCTTTTGCAATGAATTCTGGGAATTCATTTTACATTAAAGCACAAATAAAGTGTCCACATACTTTTGGCCATATAATGTATAAAAAAAATGCCAGTATTTTTTCCTATCAGAAATGTAAGCCACTGCATATTATGTCCAGTTAGTGAACAAATACACAATGATTTTGGAGTAGTTTTTAGATGAAGAGGTTTTTGCTTTGTCTATGTCTACCACATAAGCTATATAAAAATCTAGACATGCCAATATTTAATCTCGGTATGTTTGTGTTTATTTGGTCAGCTGTGAGCCACTGTATATTTGTCATCACGCAGACAGCACTGAAACAGCTGTGTAAGAGTGGAAGAGCTGGGCAAAGTTAACAGCTACAGTAGGATGCCCCAATAACGCCACAATGCACAAAACATATTAATCATAAGCAAAGTATAAATCTAAATGAAAAATATTTGGCTAATTGAGGGATCCCCATAAATCAGTGAGGTCTGATTAGTAAGAAATAAAGTATTAGTGTCCCAGCACAGAAACACACTACCACACTAAAATAAGCAGAAATCATGCTGTATTTGGTATTTTATTGAGAGACAAAAAGGCAGAATTTCTGGCCAATAATTCATAATAATTTCCTCAGTATTTTGTACATTTGTATAGCTGCAGTTGTGTGTGATTTGTGCAACAGCTTGCTGCTTGTTGTGATGGTACTACAAGTTAGGCTAAATCCCAAACGGTTCCATATTAAACAGAAGCAAACCATGTAGTGCACTTTTCTGGGAAGTGGGAGGTGATGTAGTGATTTGTGATGCAGCCCTGTAGCGCACTTTTCTGTGATGTCTTTTCATGTTTTGGGATGCAGCCCTGTAGTGCACTTTTCTTGGACGTGATGTAGTGATTTGGGATACAGCTTTGTAGTGCACTTTTCTGAGCAGTGATGTAGTGATTTGGGATGGAACCCTGTAGTGCACTTTTCTTGGAAGTGATGCAGTGATTTGGGATACAGCCCTGTAGTGCACTTTTTTTGGGCAGTGATGTAGTGATTTGGGATGCAGCCCTGTAGTGCACTTTTCTTAGAAGTGATGCAGTGATTTGGGATGCAGCCCTGTAGTGCACTTTTCTTGGAAGTGATGCAGTGATTTGGGATGCAGCCCTGTAGTGCACTTTTCTTGGAGGTAATGCAGTGATTTGGGATACAGCCCTGTAGTGCACTTTTCTGGGAAGTAATGCAGTGATTTGGTATACAGCCCTGTAGTTAAGGGGGGGGGGGCTGCAGTGGGCGGAGCCACGTGGAGAATGTGGAAGGAGTTGAGGGGGTTAAAGGGGCTGTAAAATGCAGAAAGCGCTGGAGTTGTGTTTTAGTGTTTAAGTAAACGCGACTTAGGAAAATGGCTCGTGGTCTTGTGGACTTCTGCGGGCCGGAATAAGAACATGGCGGATAAAATGAAGCCTTTGCTGTCACTCGGGTTGCTGCTGTTGTTTGTCGGAGTGACCCGAGGAGGTGAGTTAGTTACCGCACCTCCAAACTTTCCCTCATGCTAAACAGAAAGTAGCTGCAGTAGCTCAGCAGACGACTTACTGACCTGCAGCTGGGTAAAGAAGCCGTTAGTGGGACTGTCGCTTTGCCTAAACATCCTAAAAAACAGGTTTTATCGTCTTTTTTTTTTTTTTTTCCTCTCCGGCGTTAGTTAGTCGCTAGTTCCACTGCTAGCGAGCCGAGTGTGAAATGTACAGACTGCAGTTTCAGCTTCAGCAGTCTTTCTGAATAAATATCATGTAGTTTGTAACTCCTGTTCCTACTTTAAAACAAGTTTCAGAAGAAATATCGGCTGTACAGAAAGTCAGTCACATATGTGAGATAAACTGCTCCACAGCTCTCAGTGCTGCGGAAGGGAGACTGATTATCGGTGCTGAGGAGAGGAGCGGTATGATAACGGTACAGCACGATACGATACACGGAACAACGGTGCGATATGTTCACTTTAAAGAGAGAAAGGCGTCAAGTGACATGTCACAGAGGCAGTGATAGTGTTTTGTTAAAGAAGCTGTGAAAAAATGACTTGTTAAGAGAACCGCTCTTAGCTTTCGATCGTTTATTGAAAGGTTTAATCTGTTTTTTGCGTTTCTAAAAAGTAGCCCTCCTTTTGTAAAGTACTCATGAACATGTAATGATTACAGAAATATCTGTGTAAAGTAACAGTTCGCTTCTGTAGGGAATGAAACATGATGACGCGTGCTGTTATAGGAAAACAATCAACAGCTGGGTGGTGTGATGAAGCAAGACGTGATGCTGGTCACTTTTTAAATAACAGCACAGCAACAAAGTGTTTTATACCTCTGATACCACATCAGTCTTCTAACAACTACATTGTAGAAAGTAAATGTACTTTTTATCCATTTATAGCTACATTTAATGTAGTGGAACGTCAGCAAATCAAGGTCACTTAGATTATAACAGCTATAAAGAGCCAGTCCCTCACCAGACTCTTTTTTTTTTCTTTTTTTTTTTCTTTCTCTGAAACGTAACAAGACAAAATATGCAGCTTGTCATGTTACCAAGAAGACTTTCTTTTGTCAGAAAACTTAAAGTTCCGGCTTTACCTCTGACGATTACAAAGCGCTGACACTGGAGACTCCTTCCATCCGGCTAGATGAACATCTCCTCGCAGAAAACTTCACTGTGTCAGCAATTGCTTATGTTTTTAATCTGTTTATGTGGCGTGTCTGGCGTACAAGTCCCTGTGTACGCTGTTACTATAGGAACCACGTTATATAAGAATGACTACATTAATATAAATCTTGCGTCTGAATTAGAGTTGTTAAAGACAATCGATCAACGGCTTCTGACCAATCAGAATCGAGTATTCAACAGCATATACTTCTTAATTACATCTTAGTAACCTGATACCTATATATTTCTTATACTTAGGGAAAGGAAAAGCTATCCCCAAATGAGCTGTTCTTAAAACACCACATCAAGCTAATGAATGTTGTCAGTAATGTGCAGGAAGTCCCTGTGATCGTTTTTTTTTTGTCTCCAAAAAAAAAAAAAGTCCAGGCTTTTTAAACATTCTTGCATAATTACATGGCTTGTTTCAGCCAATAATGTTAGATTTGGTTAAGTGTGGATTTCATTCACATATTTCACGTGCCTTCCCTACAGCTGGATGTACACGGTGTCAGGTAGAAGGCCTGATCTCAGGAGTGATGACATGACGTCCTGTATTCTCGATGACTGATGATTCCTACACGTCTGTTTTTTTTTTTTTTATTTCAAGCCGGAAAAACTCATTCTTGCATCCTGTTTGTGGTATAACCTTGGAATTGTTTCAGTACTTTAGGTCATGTATCTGATATTTTAGAGGACTGTTGGAGAAAGCACACACACTACAGTGCCATGGATTCTACAGGATGTTTAACCAAATCTGACAGCTTCTGGTGGATGTGCACACCATTTTGCTGCTGAAGTAGATGCTACATGTAACCAACCCATTAGTCAAGGCTTTTCAGGAGTGTTTAAACACTGAGGTCACACATTTGTTGAGAGGTTGATGAGAGTGCAGACGCAGTATGGAGATTACAGGGCTATGCCGAGTGGTAGAGAGCGAAACAGCTGCGGCCGAAGGGCTTTCTGTGGCCAGGCTTTTATAGTAGTGGCAGCGTGATGTCAGGTCGAGGCATGCCAGCGCATGCACACACACACACATATATTACAGTGTTTAGTTGGCAGTACCATACATATCGCAGCTTTCCTTAAAGGTAGCAGGCAATTTTGAAACTCTATATTTGACTAAAAAAATAAATCCAAATGAGCTTTAATTTATATTTAGGTAAAAAAAAAAAAGATTTTATCAAAAATATAGTAATCTACAGTTCTTGTTTGCTAATCCGTGTCTGTGGGAGAAAGATTTAAAGGTCCAGCATTTTTCAACCTAACTCCATTTCTCAAATGTGTAGCATATGTGTGATTACCACAAACATGAATCTTAAAATGAATTCCTGTACTGAGAAAGCAAAAATCCTGTTTTCTCAAAACTCACTTATAATGGAAGTCTAAGGGCAGTTGCTGAATTCTGTCAATAAGTGTTTCAAATATACAAGTACATAAGCGTATTCACTGTTATATTGCACAGATAAATGTGACTGACATGAGAGAAAGCTTGAATACATTCATTTAACTTCAGTAACAGGTTTATGCAGTTGTAGCCTATCCTCAATGTGCATGCTGAGATGCTTTTCTGCTCACCACGGCTGTAAAGAGTGGTTATTTGTGTTAGTGTAGCCTTCCTGACAATTCAAACCAGTCTGGGCATTCTCCTCTCACCTCTCTCATCAACGTCACAGAACTACCAGTTGACGCTTTTCGTTTTTCCACACCATTCTTTGTAAACTCTAGAGACTGTTGTGCATGAAGATCCCAGATCAGCAGTTTCAACATCCATGGCAACAGTCAAAGTCACTTTTTGCATGAACATTTATTGACAGCCCCAACAACTGCCGTTAGACATTCATTATGAGTAAATTTCAAACAAGCACGCTTCCTTTTTCTTCAGTTTAGGAAAATGTTTTGTAATTCTCGTTTGTGGTACATTAACTACACTTGTAGTAGATATAGATAAGTGTGAAAAATGCTAAAGTATTCCTTTAAAAGCCTAAGAACAGTATCAACTGTGTATATATGACATTATTAACATACTATTTCTTTTACTGTTTATTGCATGTTTCATAAAATAAATACTCTTCTCTCTCCCAGCTTCCTTTTATGGCGATGGATTTGTGCAGTTAAAGGTGAAAGATTCGACTCCGCTCAACACACTCCACATCCGATTCCGCACGTCTAGCCAGAGAGGTGTGCTCTTCCTGGCTGCAGGGCAAACCGATTACCTGCTGCTGGAACTCAGCTCTGGAAGACTTCAGGCAAGTCATGTACACGTCTATCACCATAATCAGCATGTTATAGAGCGCGTGCGAGGCTCACTACACTATACTCACTGAAACACACACGTCAGTTCCTTTCAGCTCATCAAAGGTATTCAATCAGTTCAGCTGTGGAAATGAAAACAGTGTGACGATGGTAAAGTGAGAATGAGTGAGTGCAGATTTTAAAACGATCATCTCATTGTATCTTCCTTCAACATTTTTCAACATGTAGCTGTTCTTTTTAATACCTATTGCATTTTGCCATTCTTTTCTGAAGGATGCACTACTTCAGGATAATGATAGCGTGAGCTATGGTGACCTCCCACTTTAGATACTTAGCCATGGTGAAAGATGTAATCAGCAGAACAGAGCTTTCTCAACACAGAAATGTGTAAAAGAATAGTGTCATTTTTCTTAATGTCTCATCAGTGAAAGTTATTTTGATACACAGTACCTCTGATTTTAGGGTTGGTTTATGAATTTGTATTGATATGCAGTAGCGTTCATGTGAAAGTCGCATCATTCAACTAATTCTTTGACACAGTACATCGGATGTTTCAGGTTTGTAGATCTAGTTCTCAATTGTGACACAAATTTTTGTAGTTTTATTTTTGGTACGAGATCTCCATATTGTGAATACATCACATGTTAATGTTGCACTGCCTTACAAAAGCTACATACAGCTATTATACAAGACTTGACAAGTCTATCCAAGTAGTACTTCTCTGTGACATGACAATGACATACCTACTTAAGCCTGTAGGCACAGGAAACAGGGATGTTTCTCCTTGTACATAATGTAAAGAATAAAACATGACAATGCATGCTGTTAGAGGAAACTAATCAAGTGCTGGGGTTGAGGAAAACTACCACCCAGAATCTTCCAATAAAATTCCAATAAAAACTTTCCAGAATAAATTCCAATAAATTTTTTTTATCTTATACAATACCAGTTTGCCAACAATAACATGTTTTTATTAAATAAAGAACAGCACATGATACATTTCACCCGTTTATAGTTATATATAATGTTGTGGAATGTTGGTGATAAAAGTTTCTTTTCTTTTCTTGCTCTTTAAGTTAATAAGGAAGGTTTAAAAAACACACCTTATCATGTTACCCAGAAACTGGAAAGTCCTTTCTTCAAGACTTTCCTATGGTGGAAAACGTACTGACTGTTACAAAACTCTGACACTAGAGACTCCTTCCATAAATGTGAAATAAACATCTCCTTACAGAAAGACTTATTAGATGATTATACATCTTTTTTTGAATAAAAATGTTTTAAATTTTGTTTATTATTCTGCTTATATTACATACAGCATCAATGTAGTACCTGTAAATAAGTTGTAACTATAGTAACCTTTAAAACTAATGCATTTAATACAAACGTGTGATTTGAAGTACAGCCAGTACTACCACCAGGTCCTGCCGTTATAGAAAGTTAATCAACACCTTCTGATCAATCAGAGTAGAATTCAACTGCTCTGTGGTATAAATATATATTACTAGATAAACATGAGGCTGTTATATAATATATGTATATTAAATATTGTGTTTGGTTAGTGGTAAAAAAAAACGGACTGTTTTTAAAATGAATTAAATAATCTATAATAATCTTTAAGTATAATCTAAAATGTAGTTTGATTTTCATCCATAGGCAAAGTTGGATCTTGGATCTGGTGAGCGAATTCTACACTCAGACAAAGGGAACCCACTGAACGACTTGGCTTGGCACACAGTAGATCTTATCCATGACCGATTTAATGTAAACCTAACTGTGGACAAGCATTTCCAGACCAGCCAGAGACTTCCAGGCTTACAGCGAGAGCTGGATGTCAGCGATGGTTTATATATTGGTGGGACAGGAGGCTTGGATAAGGTCTATCTCCCTACTGATCTCACTGGCTTCCGTGGTTGCCTTGATGAAGTGCTATTTAATCAGCACAACCTCCTCTCATCACTTAGGCCATACTCTGGCTTAAAGAACGTCTATGAGGTTTCTCTTGGATGCAGTCCACAGTTCTTTGCTAATGAAGAGGAGGCAATCAGCTTTTTCAGTTCCAGGGCATACGTCTCCCTTCCTCCTTGGCCTGCACAGCAAGAGTGGACTCTTGAATGCTCAGTACATACATCAGCTCAAGAGGGGATCATTATGTACAATTCTGCTCGAGAAGGGGGCTTTGTTGCCATGGAGATTCATGATGGCTTACTTGTTGCTGTGGTGGGCAGAGATGGAATGAGAACGGAGCTCCGCTCTCTTACTTTCATCAATGACAAGAAGTGGCACTATGTTAAGCTTTACTTCACTGCTAAAAGCTTGCAGCTAACCATCGATGGAGAGACTGTAAAGTCTAGTATCAAATCCAGATCAAAAACCTTGCATTTGAAAGGTTTTCTTTTCCTTGGTGGTGTAGATGATGGCACTCGCTCTGAAGTCAGAAAGGTGGGCTTGTCATCAGTGGCAGGAAAGCGCATTAAAGGTGGCTCCTTCAAAGGATGCTTTCGAGATATCAAGGTCAGTGGTATCTTAACAGGTCTCCCAAATGCTCTGGTAACCAAAGACATATCCGTCGGCTGCGAACCAGAAAAGGAGCCTCAGTTTAGCACCACTTTGAGCCCGACTACTGTGAGTAAGATTTTTGAATTTGTCACTCAGTTACCATCTATAGATATGTCCACCCTTGCAAATGGTCTGGTTGCTGGGCATGGACAAAATTTCTTGCAGCTTAGGAACCTTGTTGTCCCTGAGGGTAGTCGCGCATCGTTGGAATCAAAACATATCAAAGTGAACCTGGATTTCAAGAAGCTCGGCATCCGCCAGTCTCAGATCATGTTTAGAATCGAAGAGCAGCCAGTGCATGGTCAGCTGAGGTTTGATGTGGACCAGGAGCAAGAAGAGAATACGTTCAGTATGCTGGATCTGTGGCATGGTAGAGTGATGTACATCCATGGAGGTTCTGAAGATCCACATGACTACTTCATGTTCTCTGTGTTCTCCAGTAGCAAAAAAGTGACACCGATCTACCTCAAGGGAGAGAAGTCATACAGATTCAAAGTGACAGTAACACCAACCAACGACGCCCCTGAATTGAGCCTGCCTGAGGGAAATCTCTTTGTTCTACTCGAGAACTCTAGGAAGAGATTAACGACCGATGTGTTGAAAGCCACAGATGTAGACAGCAGCTCCACAGACTTGGTCTACTCTGTACTGGGAAATCTTAATGCTGATGCTGGGTTTCTGGAAACTGAAGATAACCCTGGTCAGGCAGTCACTTCATTCCCTCATTCAGCTCTGGAAGCAGGAAAAATAAACTATGCCCACACTGGAGTAAGGAACTCAAGGATAGCATTGAGGGTTAGTGATGGAGAAAAGATAAGCAATACGGTGGTGCTAAGAATTATGGCAGTTAAACTGGAATACAGCATCACAAACAACATTGGGGTGGAGGTCACTCAAGGAGAAATGGCTCTAATAAACACTACACAATTAGCAATTCAGACAAACGCAGTAAGACAAGTAGTAGACATTCGTTATGATGTTGTTGAGCCACCAAGATTTGGAGAACTACAGAAGCTTCATTCAAATGGAGAATGGAAGTTCACTAATTCTTTTTCTCAACGAGTTTTGGAGAAAAACCGTGTGAGATACCTCAGCACCTTTAAGGATATTCAGTCTGCTAATTTAACCGATCACTTCAAGTGTAAAATCACAATCGCAGCAACAGCAACAGAGGAACTGGTGTTTAATATAAAGACTAAATGGATTGATTACCTTGTGGAGAGAAATGAAGTACTCGAAATAGACAAAATCAGGAGAGCTGCAATTGATTCAGAGCATCTATATGCAACGGCACAAGGTGTGGCTTTAACTGAGGATGAGATTTATTTCAAGCTTCTCTCTTCAACGAAGAAAGGGTTGATTTTGCTGAACAATGAAAAGTTAGGTACATATTCTACATTTAGCCAAATGAACATCACTAACATGGAAGTGGAGTATCAACTAATAGAAAGACCATATGAGAACACAAGTGACAGTTTTGAATTTCAAGTGTTCAGCAAGCATGCTTATTCAGCTAGTCATGTGTTTAGGATAAATATCAGAGCAGATATCAACAGCATTTACATTAAAAACAGCGGACTTTCAGTTTTTGAAGGTGAGAGCAAACTTATTACAAATAATGAACTGTTTGCTGAGACTCTGAGTACTAAAGAAATCTACTATACAGTCACTGAAATGCCAAAACATGGCAAACTAGCACGAATCACGCTGTCCAACTCAACCAAGGATTATGATAATCTGGTGTCTTTTACCAATCAGGATATCATAGAGGAGCGCCTCATGTACGTCCATGATGACAGTGAAACAACTCATGATCAGTTCAGATTTATAGCTTCGACAAGTCCGCTGGCAAAGAGCCTCGTCAATGAAGAGGAGGTCGGCTCCAAAGACGGCGTCTTCAACATCTCTATACAGTTAGTAAATGACGAGAAGCCTGTTCGAATTGTAGATAAACTGTTCCATGTTGTCAAAAATGGACAGAGGCTGTTGACGTTGGATGACCTGTGCTATCACGATGCAGACTCCGACTTTAGTGATGGTCAGCTTGTTTACACCCGCCGCGGGATCCCTATAGGTGATCTGGTGCTTGTAAATGACACTTCTCACAAACTCTACCAGTTTCACCAAGAGGACCTAGAACAGAAGCGAGTGTTGTTTGTTCATCGTGGGATGAGCTCTGGCCGCTTTGTGCTTTTTGTATCAGATGGAAAGCACTACATCTCCTCACTGTTGGATATCAGCGCTCAGGAACCGTACCTAAGGGTCGCCAACAATACAGGCCTGTTGGTCCAGAAAGGACAGGCCGGGACATTCAGCACTGCTAATTTTAGCGTGATTACAAACATGGACATCAGGGAAGACAGTGAAATTGCTTTTAAGATTAATGACACTCCAAAACATGGTGCATTGTTTTTAAAAGACAAGCAAATTGACTCTTTTACTCAGTATGAACTAAAGAATGCTTTGCTGTCATATCACCACGATGACAGCAAGAATTTGGCTGAATTTTTCAGTGTCATCGTGGAAGCGAAAGGATTGCACGTGGAAGCCAGGATCAATGTGAAAGTGTACTTGGAAAGCCACCAAAAGCCACCTGTCATACGCAACAACAAAATCTTAGTGGTAGATGAGGGAAAGCCGGTGAAGATTGAACGCAGTAAACTTGAGGTGAAAGAATTATAATTACAATAATAATCAATTTCCCCAACCACTTAACACTTTGATATTAAAGGACAGTTGTCTTGTTTGTTGGTTTTTATTTTCCAGGTTACTCATGAAGCAAATTTGCCCAATGAAATCATCTTCACTATCAAAGTTGCTCCAGCTTATGGATATCTGCGAAGTTTTGTTAACACTAAAAAACAATTCAAGGGAACCGAGCAGGACCCTTTAATCACCTTTACACAGCAAGACATCAACACGGGCAATATCCAGTATGTACAGGTAACGCCCGACCAGGTGAACGACTCCTTTGTTTTGGAAGCCAGCAACGGGGTTGCAGAACTGAGTGGCATCATTATGTCTGCGGATATCATTCCTCTCTATATACCTACTGAGGTGTCCAATATTACGCTAAAAGAAGGAGCATCCAAAGCGCTGACAGAAAACATCATACGAGTTACCAGTCAGCATTTCTCTGGGGTCCACTTTGTGTACTACGTCTCAGAGGGTCCAATGCATGGACACATTGAGAATTCCCGTTTCCCAGGGACACCCACAACATATTTTACCAGAAAACAGGTAAGATACATAGTATAATATATAAAGTTACAAGAAAAAAAATCAACAACAGGGTGGTGTGATGCAGCCCAACATGAAGCAGAATGACTGTAACCCTCCCAAAGTTGATTTTTTTTTCTATAACAGCATGTTTATTTCATTTATACCACAGCAGTTTCCCAATGATTACAGTTCGGCATTAAACAGCCGTAAACAGTTGCTCTGTCATTTTATCTTGAAGTTAAGAAGACAGAAATAATGCAGCTTATTACCACAAATCTCAAAGTCCTCTGTTCTGAAGACTTTCCCATGGCCGAAAACATAAAGTTACAGCTTTAAACCTGACTGTTACAACGCGCTGGCAATGGAGACTCCTTCCATAAACGTTAAATAAACATCTCCTTATAGAAAGGTTAACCATATCAGTGATTAGACTTCTTGTGTGTGTTAAACAACACATTTGTTTAATCCATTTATTATTAGTCATAGGTTATGTGTAACATCCACCATACGAATCTCTGTGTAAAAACTGTTACTATAGAAACGATACCTTATTAGAATGTGCACATTAATTTAAACCTGTGATTAGTGGGAACTACTGTCAGAGCTGCTGTTATAGAACATCAATCAACACCTTCAGACCAATTGAGAATGACGATTGAGAATTCAGCAGTGCTGTGTTATGAACCGATCAGCCATAACATAAAAACCACTGACAGGTGAAGTGAATAACATTGATTATCTCGTTACAATGGCACCTGTCAAGGGGAAGGATATATTAGGCAGCAAGTGAACAGTCAGTTCTCTAACTTGATATGTTGGAAGCAGAAAAATGGGCAAGCGTAAGGATCTGAACAACTCTGACAACGGCCAAACTGTGATGGCTAGACGACTGAGTCAGAGAATCTCCAAAACGGCAGGTCCTGTGGGGTGTTCCCGGTATGCAGTGGTGAGTACCTACCAAAAGTGATCCAAGGAAGGCCAACTGGCGAACTGGCAACAGGGTGCTCACTGATGCACGTTGGGAGCGAAGGCTAGCCTGTCTGTACCGATCCCACAGAAGAGCTGTACTGTAGCACAAATTGCTGAAAAAGTTAATGCTAGCTATGATAGAAAGGTGTCAGAACACACAGTGCATCACAGCTTGCTGCGTATGTAGCTGCGTAGGCACAGACCGGCCAGAGTGCCCATTCTAACCTCTGTCCACCACCGAAAGTGGCTACAATGGGCAGGTGAGCATCAGAACTGGACCATGGAGCAGTGGAAGAAGGTGGCCTAGTCTGATGAATCACATTTTCTTTTACATCATGTGGACGCCTAGGTGTGTGCGTCGCTTACCTGGGGAAGAGATGGCACCAGGATGCACTATGGGAAGAAGGCAAGCAGGTGGAGGCAGTGTGATGCTCTGGGTAATGTTCTGCTGGGAAACTTTGGGTCCTGGCATTCATGTGGATGTTACTTTGACATGTACCACCTACCTAAACATTGCTGCAGACCAAGTACACCCCTTCATGGCAACGGTATTCCTTAATGGCACTGGCCTCTTTCAGCAGGATAATGCGCCCTGCCACACTGCAAAAAATGTTCAGGAATGGTTTGAGGAACATGACAAAGAGTTCAAGGTGTTGACTTGGCCTCCGAATTCCCGAGATCTCAATCCGATCGAGCATCTATGGGATGTGCTGGACAAACAAGTCAGATCCCCACCTCGCAACTTACAGAACATAAATGATCTGCTGCTAATGTCTTGGTGCCAGATACCACAGCACACCTTCAGGTCTTGTGGAGTCCATGCCTCGATGAGTCAGGGCTTTTTTACTGGCACAAGGGGGACCTACACAACATTAGGCAGGTGGTTTTAATGTCATGGCTGATCAGTGTAAATACAGTATAATTTATTACATTGGCATTAATAAATAATCGAAGACAAGAACATAGTACAGAATCAGAGTAGTCTAATATTGCCAAAATGTAACTGTTTCAAAATCAGTATGAATACAGAGCTATTACTCAGTAACCATCATCTCACCCAGTAGTTACATCTCTCACAGTGAGTCACTGAAAGTTAAGTATTACCAGATGGGTTACACATTCTCTACTTTTAGTAGCTGTATTAAAGTCTTACTCATAACAGTAATGTGAACCCATTTGTTCCAGCCAATGTATTTTCAGTCACTATATCACATCTTTTGTTTTTCTCTACTACACTGATCCAGGTGGAGCAGGAGTTTATCTACTATGTCCATGACAACTCTGAGACATTACAGGACTACTTCACTATTATAGCCAATGCCACGGATCTACGAAAACACAGCATACCCAGAACAGTGCATGTCCAAGTCACACCAGTAAATGACGAACCTCCGGTCATCACGGCCAACAAAGTCCTCAGGGTGGGTGCACTTTAAATAAATGCCTCTGGGTTCAGTACTGGTTAGAAGAAGGTTTTGGACACTAGAGAGCATGTAGTTCTTGATAAATCTGTATGTTTTCTGTAAGACTGGTAGTCCAGGATTGAAAGTATAGTTCCCAAGTTATTGTGTTTCTTTGTGTTTCTGTATGAGGTGTTGTGTTTAAGTTACTTTGTACCAAAGCATTAATTTTAGCACTGCACATCTGTGTACAGTCTAACTATAGAGTCTGGCTCTAATTTGAGGGGCACCAGAAGGACTGTACAGCTTTCTGTCCTAAATGCTTTGGATTCCTCCAGGCATTCAATAGCCACTTGCTTTGCAATGAAAGGATTAGCGTGCTGAAGGATTAACAGAGTTTGGACAAAGCGTTGTAGGCAGCAGACGTGTTGACCGTGTTAAATTACTCACTGTCTGGACAGCAACATGAACTTTGCTCAGTTTAAGAGACTGTAGATTGTTTTAATCTATGGTCATGTTTCACCGTGAAATCAGGTTCTCGTGAATACTTTTGGAAGCCACAAGGGGGCGCTCTGCAGTAACATTTAGAAAACAGAACTTCTGCATGATAAAGGCAAAGTTTTCTTTCCAAAAAGACACAGGCTCTGGTATTCTTTACTCACAAGTTAAAACTCTATTGGGTTGCATATACCTACGTTTATTCAACACCCGGTCAGCAGTGGGTCCATGAAGATAACTTTTCATTGATGGCTGAAACAGAAAGGGACAGACACGCTCCATATGGGTTGATAAAGTACGAGTTAAAGTGGCCACTGGATGTATGTTAGTAACTCAACATCCACAGTATTTTGTAAATCAAATCAGATTATTTCTAAACAGTTCCATCACAAGTCTGCTGATAAACATACAGTTTACCTTATCTTTTTACTTTAGTCATTTCTCACATTATTATTCATTGGTTTTCTTTTGCCTTTTCACTATTGCAGACCACAGACTAACAGGATGTTGTGGCTTCCTTAAAGCAAAGACTTCAGTCCGTTTCACTGAGTTGTTTGAGCTGAATTTTGAGCTGCTTAATTATTATGTCCACTCGTGTTGTGACCTGAAAAAGCTGGCTAGGAATGGAAATCTCACTCTGAATTTGAGAAAAAAGACTACCAGCACATCTTTTGAAACTACTCCATGGGGCCAGCAAGCACAACTGGCATAACAGTGCCAGCCAAGGCTTTTACTGAAGTGCACTGGTATATACGCATAAAATCTGATAGTAAAGCAACCATTTATACATTTTAAATGGCTGCTTTACTATCATATTTGATATGTATATACCATTGCTCAAACCTGCTGACTCGGTCTTTGAATAAGTAAAAAAATTAACATAATGGGGTGTGCCGGTATAGGAAAATAATCGATGACTGGGACGTGTGATGTAGCCAGACTCAAAGCGGGGTTACTGTTACTACTTAAAGTTGATTATTTTGCTATAAGAGCACATCCCAGAGTGTTTTATTACTCTTATACAGCAGCAATTTGCCAATGACTAATTTTTTTTTTATTAAAGAATGACAGATCATATTTTTTATCTGGTTATAGTATGTATGTATGATGTTTGTGATAAGTTATTTTTGGTTATACCACAGTGCGGTTGAGTGCTCGAATCTGATGGCCAGAAGGTGTGTATTATTTTCGTATAACAGCACTGGTAGTTCCAGCTGTAACATGAACATTAATATTAATCCACTTATTCTAATATGTTATTGTTTTTATAGGAACAGCTCATACACAGGGACTTGTATGGCAGATGCTTCGCCATACAACGGCGAACAGATGCAGCCGCGGATTGTTGTTGAACAAAGTTGTTGTTGTTCTTTAGGCTGCTCCCGTTAGGGATCACCACAGCAGATCATCAGTTCGCATATTTGATTTGGCACAGTTTTTATGCCGAATGCCCTTCCTGAAGCAACCCTCCCCAATTTTATCTGGGCTTGGGACCGGCACTGGGAGTGCACTGTCATGTGCAGCCCCAGTGGCAAGGATCGGTTCATCGGCCCGGAATCAAACCTGGGCCGCAGCAGTGAGAGTGCCGTGGCCTAACCGCTAGTCCTCCAGGGACCTGGTTGTTGTTTAACAAATCAGTTCTTATAATCATTAATGAGGTGACGTTTTTTTTGTAAGTGACGGTCTCTGTACCGCTTGATAAAAATGGCAGACTGTACTTTATGTGTATGTGTTTGTGTGTGTGTGTGAGTGTGAGAGAGAGAGAGAGAGAGAGAGAGAGAGAGAGAGAGAGAGAGACAGGCTGGTGAGAGAATGTTTATCGCAGCTATAACGTAAGTGAGAACTCGAGAGATGATAAACAGCAAACACATGTACTATACTAACTACGTTCAGGTTTGACAACACAATGTAACCTTTTTCTCATGGTTGCCAAATGGATTTTGCATTTTGAGTTGTTTTCGTTCAGACCGCAGTGTGATTTTTCTCAGTGTGCACATACAGCCATGTTTCATTGACCTTGGGACCTCATAGAGAGAATGAGATGACCCTGACTCTAGGGTGCTAATTGAAATACTTACAAAAGCAAACATTAGTCACTTGTGTAATCAGGAATCTGAGAAAGAGGTGTGTTGCTTTGGGTGACGTACACAGTGCAGTCTGTAAATAATTGGACAGTGACATGGTTTTTGCTTTGGCTCTGTGAACAGGCACACCAAATCTGAATTAAACTATGACTTACGAGGTTTACATCAATATCAATGATATGTTTTAGTTCAAATCCAAAGTGCAGCAGTGCAAAGCTAAAACGGCAAAAAAAAAAAGTCACTGTCCAGTAAATAATGGACTGCTCGCTACTTTAGTCAGGTAATTAGGTATAAACCATTGTCTTGCTTGGTCATCAGAATCATCAGAATTCACAGCCTACAGTGAGATGTAACATTGACCTTTTATAAACATTTTATAGACACTGTCCTTCAACTAATAATGTTTTTACTGTTTCACCCATCAGATTAACCAGTGATGTCCAGTGAATGATTTACTCTAACTTTAATTTTTCATGTTAGAATAGTTTCAATTAATTAATTAATATTATTAATAATTAATAATACATCTATTAATGCTGGGTAATCTTATTTTTTTTTTACAGTAACTATTCTAAAAATTCAGAATGAAATAAATAATAATTATAAATAGTAAATAATTAGAATTTATTTATTAAAAATAATTAATAATACAGTTAGTAATGCTGGCCAATAATAATTTTTACTGTGCCAATATTTTTGAATAATATCATTATTATTCACTGTTATTTTTTGGTAAATATTATTATTATTATTATTATTATTATTATTATTGATATGCTAGGCAATTATAGATTTTTGTCATACATACATGAAAATTCAATATTTGTGGTTTTGTTGCAGCTGCTTTGCTAATGTTTGAACACAGACTGAGGGAAAGGAGACAGGGCTTACCAACTGATTAAATAGACTGTATTTGGTCTGACGCTATTCTTAGAAATGAACTAAAACCAGACAAACTTGGATAACAAAGCTCCTTAGTGAAATATTACCCTGATTGTATCAGCAATATTTGTTATCATGGTATTCTGTTAGATTGTTTATCACCAAGCTCTAATTATCAGCATAAGATGATGTCAGTCCACTGAATCCCACTGTAACTCTGTGCATTTGAACTAGGTTTGGGTCAGCTCTATGACAGAAATCACACCTGAAGATCTGAATGCAGAGGATGACGATACAGCTCCAGAGCAGCTACATTACCTCACCACTCAGCCCAGTAATGGTCACCTGGCTCTGAAAAGTGCTCCCACTAAACCAGTCATGAACTTCACTCAGGCTCACATAGACCAGGGTCAACTACTGTTCGTGCACAGTGGTAAGATAATCCATCACCCAAGTGTACTTTCATGTGGTAAAAACAGAAAGGTAGGGGGAAAAAAACAGGAGGCCACATCCTGTATCTTACGGTCATGAAGCAGCCACCATGATGCTTCTCAAAGCCCAGAGTGTCTGATTGGTATTGGCCAAATTATTATCCAAAGATTCAGTGAAGGGCCATTGAGTTTTCATGTAAGATTGGGAAAATAAGAATTCTGTATTCTGCATTTCTCCAGAGATGAAATAACAAGGTCTAAAAATAGGTTCTGTGTCCATGTGTCTCATGGCACAGTGGTGATGTGTCAGGTTCGTAAAAAAAAAAAAAAGCAAAAAATCTAGAAATAGTGTTAATCCTGCACCATTTTACAGATTTTTATAGTACCTGTAATAGGTATGGGTAGCAAGAAGCTTAGAACTGTGTTTTTTAACTCATAATAACTTACCAATTCATCCTGCATTTCCTTTAGGAGCCATAGAAAAAGTAAGAGGAACCTGTTAATAATTTCACACTGCAAATGAAAACTGTAAATTCTCAGCTGTCTCAGTGGTACCATGCACGGCACACTGTTACCCACGTCGAGTCTGCTTTATTGTCTTCTCCAGGAGCCACAGCTGGAGGTTTTAACTTCCAGGTGAATGATGGGGTGAACTTTGCTCCAAGGCAGATATTCAGTGTAACGGCTCGTACGCTTGTTCTCCATATGGAAAGGAGCGGTCCACTTAAGGTGTTTCCAGGTAACTCTGCTATTTTAAGCACCCAAGCACAACTGTATTTTATGAAACACACTGGTTATCCTGTAGTTTGTTTTGGCAAACAAACATAAAAACTTTTCCATTTTGCTTTATAGAATATAACAATGTACATGGTATTCAAAAAATTAACCAGCTCATATATTAAGTCCAAAAGATGCCTTCCTTCGGGAAGGAAGTTAATTCTTATGTCTCAATATGAGCTTCATATCAGCTGTGGCCATAAACACCCTGTTTAATAGTTTACTAGCCTGTAACCTATGTAGTAAAGCCCTTTCAAGGATTTCCTCTTAGCACAACACGTCTACTGGTAAACATGTTATGTTGAAAAGACTCCAGACTTCATTTAGTAACTCTTAGTAATATGCCAGATTTAATACCCAGCGCTAAAAAAAGGCTGCCTACTCACTGTTGTGTCTGCGGCAGCATATAAAACAGCTGGTGTGCCTGTTTTCTGTCCTGTAAACGTGCATTGGCAATAATCTTGTTGGCACATTCAGCAGGGGTTTTTGGGTAGCGACTGGTGCCAGATACTACTCATCTACAGTCTGAACTTACAGTGCAAAAGTTTGCCTCGCCCATGGTTTTTGAACAATGAACAGAAAGAAAAAAATGTAGCTTAATTTTCAAGCTGCATCCAAAAAAATAGAATTACAAGAATGTTAAAAAATTTGCTAAGCAATCCGGCAGAGTTACGAAAGACGTGTCAGGAAAGATGTGCAATCCTAGGTGAACTGGAAAGTTTCAAATAATGACTGTGATTTAAAGAGGTAAAGAGTTTGGAAGTGGTTGCAAAGTAAAGAGAGCAAAGAGTCATACGAGTTATTATTATTATGTTTAAATCTACATAAATTAATGAATGAGATATGAAATATTTATATCATTCAGAAAGATACATTCATACAAGCCTATGAACTGAGATAATTTTTTTTTTTAACATTAATATCTTATCATAGTCTATTGTATCACTTTTTACGTGTGATAACGAAGGAACATTCATAAAACCTAACACACTGAACATGGGTAAAAAGAAAAAAAATGAATAAATATGTTAAAATAGCATGGAACTTTACACATGATGTTGACCGTAATGGATGAGGAAGTATTTATCCTGATCATGTGTTAAACTATACAGTGGTATAAATGTTCTTCCTTTCCCTTTCATTCCCAGATGAGCTGTCCTTGTCTCAGCCACATTTATTACAGGTATATACTGAAAAGGGAACACAGTGCTGATGAAAGGATTGTTGTTTCTTGATTGTAAATGGGTGTATTTAGTAGAGTACTTCCCCAACAGGGAATTTAAATTGCTTTATTACTATAATTGTGTTAAAGAGAGAAACAAAATCCAAAAAAAAAACAAACTCATAAACTCAACTTCTTCCTATGTTGTTTCTTTTTCTGTGACTGCCACCTAAAGAACAAAGCCTTAATTAAGTTGAAGATTTAAGTTTGTTAATCATCTGTAGCTCACATGCACACAAGTGTATAAAATGTGCTGCCACAAAAACTCAAACGCATTCAGCCATCAAAGCATCCAAGTACACAAAATTGTGGTAATGTTTATAGCAAATGCTAGATGTTTACTGTTGCTTTGACTGCGTTTTTTAACAGCTGGAGTTCATCTGGGATAATGTTTAGCCTTGTTTTCAATCCAGGCGCTTCATCCTCCATTTCAAAAGAGGTCTTCAAAGCAGCAACCAATGACAATGAAGGCAATTCAAACCGCACCATTGTTTTCACCATTGTTAATCCCCCAACATTTGGAAAGCTGGTGACTGTGCAGGCAGACAAGTCCATAACTGAGATCTCTTCCTTCACACAAAAAATGGTGAGTGAAGGTGGAAGCCAATGAATTATTCATCTATCTTCCGTGAATCTGTGTTGCTGTAAGGCTACGTCATTATGTCATACGTCTTCTTATTAGCTGATGGGTGATGGGTAAATCATCTGAGGTCGTATTAACAGGGGAAAGGATTTTAATTGTGTGAATTTTAGATGATAGGATCTGTATTATATTGTAGCCTGAAATATTATTTATATTTCATATCTTCCTGCCAGTTAGGTCATATTTTGTAATTATACCAGTTAATTATCACCGTGTCTGAAATTGTTCCTTCACTCACTCATTCAGTATTTACTATAAAAAAAAAGTTTGGTAGAGGTATAAAAATGTTATATAGGGCAGGAGTGAAGGAGACATCAGACTTAGCAGTGATTGCCCCAAAACCACATCCTGTGACCCATCAGTGCATGAACAATTAAAATGTTCCAGATTACCTAGCGAATGAAGACTAACAAAAATTATTTTGGACAACACCACTGTCCAAAATAATATAACTGCTCCTCCAAAGTGTGGTAAAATGTACAAAGTGATTTACCATGATAAAAGTGTTTTTACATATTAAATACACCACTGAAAAGTATGTTATACAACATTTAAATGGCATTTTTATTTATATTTATATATACATGTAATTTGTGTATACATGTGTTATGTAAATTTGGCTGCTCCAGTATCCATACTGACAGGCAAAATTCCTAGCTCAAAGAAAATGCTATGAATTGTGGTAGTATGCATCATTTGGTTTATGGTGCACTATGGGTAATTATATAATAAACTAACCAGGCAGTATGATTTTGGATAAAATGACTTCATGCCAAATAGCGCATTATATGGTGAACAGGAAACAAATTCAAACACGGCTGTTGTTGCACTTGTAATAAATGTGATTGTTCCAGGTTGATGAGGGTAAGGTGGCATATGAACAAAATGTGGACTCTGTTGGATGGGCAACATTAGACAAGTTTACGTTCACTGCGTCATCGCCTCCTGCAAGCCTTGAGGCTCAGACCTTTGATATTGACATCTCCTATGAAAATGCGGGGCCTGAACGAAACTCTCTCCTTCTTAAAAACACAGGTATGATTACACTGAGTGACTTTCCACTTACCTCTTTTACCTAATCAAAATCCCAAATGAGAAAACTGACTAAACGTAACTAAACAACCTAGTAATTCATTATGCAAGGCCAGTGGTGATTCATCTCAGGGATGACATGTCAGGCCAGTGGTGTCTAGGTTGTAATTTTGCATAGGTGTTTTGTGAAATATGTTGAGAAAACAAAGTATTTCTCAACTTTGTGTTGTGTTCCAGGAGCTGTGGTAATAGAAGGAGACAAGGTTATCATTGACAAAACGCTGCTGGATGCATCAAATCTCCTTACCAAACAGCCAGAGTCTCGTCGCAACTTGTATGACGTCTGGTACCAGGTAAAGTCTCTACCTCAACATGGTGTCATCATTGTAGGTGAACGGAATCTTACAAAGGAAAAGCCCTACTTCTCTCAGTTCATTCTGAACAAATACGGAATAACCTACCAGCATGACAACTCTGAGACCATGCAAGACTGCTTTGTCTTTGATGCTTTCCTTAACCTGAAGAGCAAACCTGCGCAGCGCCCTGAGGATGACCGTGAAGTGTTAGAGGAAACATTCAACATTACGGTCACTCCAGTGAATGATCAGCCACCTGTACTGAAAACCAAAGCACCCAGCCTCAAAGTGGTTCAAGGAGACACTGTGGCCCTTGGACCCAGCAGTTTGAATGTGGAAGACCTTGACAACTCCCCAGATGATATCCAGTACTCTGTGATCAGCAGACCTAGCAATGGCTTCCTTTCTCTTGTAGGAAGTCTAAATGTATCTGTGGATACCTTTTCTCAAGCCCAGATCAACAATGGTGAAGTGTTCTTTGTTCAAGATGGCAGCCCTGCATCTGGGGCGTTCTATTTCAGTGTCACCGATGGTCATCACCGGCCAGTCTACAAACTTTTCAACCTAGAGGTGTTGAAGATTGCCATTTCAATTGTCAATCAAACGGATGTGATACTGGAACAGGGGCAAACATCAGTGGTGCTCAACCAGTCACACCTGGCTGCAGTGACTAATGGAAAAAACACTACTGTCCAATATAAAATAACTGCTCTTCCAAAGTATGGAAAACTTTTCTTGGACAGTGAAGAAGTTACTGCTTTTAATCAGGATGATTTGCAAGCACATAGATTAAGTTACCATATGGTCAATCTTGCATCCTCTTATGATAACTTTGAGTTCACTGCCTTCACATCAGAGGCAAACCTGACTGACCAAATGGTTAACATCACAGTTAAGCCTTTAATTAGGTATTCAGAGGGTGTAAAGTTCTCAAATGAAATTCGTGTTAAGCTCAAGGCTGACTTTCTCAATGTTTCCGAGCTCGCCCTGATAAGTGGTAGCAATCCGTTGTTCGAAATCCTGTCCCCACCAATGTATGGCAGGATTTTAAAGAATGGCAAGGGGAAAAAAGCAGAACCTACAAAGACATTTTTCTTTAGTGAATTACAGCAGGAAAAAATTGTCATTGAGCTAAAGGCCAACCTTACTGAAGTTCAAGAGGTGAATGACTCATTAAGATTTGTCCTAAAAGCTGGCAACCTCCAACCTGCAAATGGGGAGTTTGTCTTTAGCATTGTGCCACATGACCCTGCTCTCATAACAACAACAGCTGTATCACTGTACACAAGTAGTACTGCTTCACCCAGCCAAACCACAGTTAGAAGCTCCCCTCTCCTTTCCAAATCTCCATCAATTCAGCCTTCAGAGCAGATCACCAAGGCTGTGCCAAAGTTCAAGGGCCGCAATCGTTGGGGTAACTCAAACCGCAGTGAATCATATTCCACTACTATGCTTAAACCAACTCATAGTCAGGAAGATGTTCCAATGAGGAACCAACCAGTGAGAGTTGAGTCAGTGTCCCAGAGCAGCTCCTCCTCCAATGCCATGCTCATCATCCTCCCACTGCTTGCTCTTCTACTTGTGGTCATTGTAGTCGTATTGGTGTTACTACTGAGGCGAAACCAGCAGAAAAAGAAAAAACATTTGAATAGTGCCTCTGCTCCTAAAGCCTCTTCTGATAGTAGACACTTTCAGGGTCATCCAGAGAGGACTGCAATGGTTCCTTTAGTGACTGTAACCCCTCTCAGCCCAAGCAACCCTGGTAGTCCTGCTCTGACGAGACTCCAGACAGGCAACCCTGCCTATGGGCAATCCATGACTCTGTACTCCTTTGGTGACATGGATCATGAAGCCACTAAGTTGTGCAGGACCACAAACCCCACGTTGCAGCACAGTCAGTACTGGGTGTGAGCTACAATCCTGTGGACAAGGATCAAATCCATCACAGTGTTTTAGTTAAAACTATTTTACATTGTTACTAGTTGACTGAATCTTTTATTGTTGGAGCAAGGTGTTAGACAAAACAACAGCTAATTTACTTGTTTGTTTTTGTAGCCGGGTCACAATTGTGCTGCTTGGATCAGCACTTTTTCAGTCTAAATCCCCATTTCTTTCACCTGGCATAAGCTTAATGAGGTTAAATCACTACCTTTCCCTTTTTTATGATGCTAGATTTATCAAGTCCCGTTCATTTGCACTCAACTTTAATAGTTTCCTTAAAAGTGGATTAAACAAGCCAAAATGATCAAATTTGACAGACGAGGTGTAGCCACAAACCTCCATAATGAGATGAACTATAATTTGAAGTGCAAACCATTGGTATGGGAGCAACAGTGATATTGAGGAACCATAACGAAGGAGAACTCTGAAAACTAGACTTCACTAGACTGAGCGTTGTGCGTGACTTCTGCTTTATGCTAGGCAAACAGACCACCACACTAAAAAAAGGCCAAGTGTAGGAGTTGAGGCTGAGAGGTGGTGGGGAAGAAAACAGTCATGAAGGGCAAAAGGAAGAGAGGGGAATTACCAGAAGTTAGCTAGTGGAAGTTGTGATCCATTTCTGTGTGTTAAGCACCATGTTTTAAATCATTATGACTACTAGATATTCTAGTATATAATGCATTTGCTCATTGTTGGTCTTGCCAGCCAGAATTGTAGCTTTAAGCACAAGTTTGTTTTTTTGAGATCTGACCGTCATTGCAAAAGCACAGCTGTTGTTTTTTTTTTTTTTTTTTTTTACATAAAGTGTTGGAAGTGCTGATACAAAAACAGACCTGTGTGCAACAGCAACTAGAAACTGTGTGGTGTGCTACAGTCTCGCATGCAAGACTTCTAGAGCGTCTTGGCTTGGAAGGAGAATGCGGTAAACCTCACAAAATTTTCAGTTTCACTACGTCTTTGTTCTGAAAAGCTCATTGTTGTCATGGTATTGAAAAAACGTGTCTCCCTGAGGGATTGAGCATGGGGGTGAGTACACACAGAGGCATGGATAGTCAATGAGACTGTCATTGGCATGAGTCTGATAGTTGTGGTCAGGGCATTGTAAACTTTAATTTACTTGGTTCATCCAAAAAAAGATAAGCAAATAAGATGCATACTCTGAGGCTCACTATGGGTGCTGTAAAGTTGTCCTGATTTCACCTAACGCTGAGGAAAGTCCAGTGTCGATCACACTTTGTTTGAAACAATATGGTTAATCTACTATGACAACACTCTAATGGGGATTTTAATGGATGCCGTTAATAAAAATGGATGTCTTGTCTTCCTTTCCCATCAGCAGGGCTGGATGTAGTTATTCACCCGAATCGGTGTCCCTGCTTTTTTCTACCTCAGACATCAGGAGTGAACCAGGCAACCAAAACATGCTCAGAAAACTTTTTACAAGACAGAATTTGTTATATAACTAAACACTGAGGTTGCATTAAGGTACTATCTGCTTTTATGCTGTTGATATTTTACAACATACAAGTATTTATTTCTATATCCAACTTATGTATTGTATGTATTTAAACAGAAATGTGGTACATAATTTGTTTATGGTTATTCATATTATATTAAGTACAATTATTGATTTTTTTTTTTTTTTTTTGTATCTCAGGTATTGGGAGATTACATTAGACACTGAAGCTGCATTACACTGTTATGAGCACATGACGTAACTATGTTACAGTTAGCACTGACTTGTTGCAAAAACACTGTTACTATTTTCTTATTTATATTTTAACATGTTGAGCTACTGAGAGCATTTGCAGTGCGTGACTTCACTACTGTGGGCTGTAGGTTAGTTTGCAGCATTTCCCTTCAGTCATGATTATTCCAATGTAAAAAAAAAAAAAAAAAAAGTTCATTTTTATCACTGGATGTGTAATCCCTTGCTCACTATATTATGTCTATTAAAAAACAGTGCATGTACTGCACCTAATTAAATCACAGTAAACTCATATTTCATCTGTTTGTATTCAGGTTGTATGTTTAACAGTTTTTTTTGGCCCATGGTTCTCAAAGTGGGGTCTGGGATCTGGGGTCTGTGCTGTACATATAACTAGGGGACTTTGACTGTATTGCTTTTGTAAAATCACATGATGGTGGTGGAGATTACTAAGAATTAAAATGAAAATTACATCTGTGCAGTACTCATATGGGGTTACTTGGAACTTCTTTTAATCTGGAAGGGGTCCCTGGCTGCAAAACATTTAAGAACCCTTGTTTTAGGCTATACCATGTTGTCCTTTTAATTATATATTGTGCACCACATATACACTGCATTGCATAGATCTAGCTTTTTGCTTATTTGAAAGGGCAGTTTTCCCAGCAGCATCTATTGTTTTACCATCTGGATTTCTCCTCTTCATTTATCTGGGCACATACTACAGGGAACACGAGGAAAGGAAGGGAAATGAATATCCTTTCAGGATGTAATTGCTATGGTATGTCTCTTCACATGCTTAATTACTGTGATTTTAGAAGCCCTAAGGTACTGAATGTGCTATTTGAAGGCAGCAGAACTGAATTTGGTGAATTAAATGGTTCACAAGGCAAATCTCAGGAGACTAAATGTGTAATGTTTGAAGGGTTTGTGCAGAGAAGAAAACAAAGGAGAGGCTGAGTGATAGCAAAAAGGAGGAAATGTACAGATTACACAATCATGCAACTAATCTGAACATTCTGAGATTACTACAGAGAAGGTTTCAGTATGTGTGACCTTGTTCTCAAGTGCTCATGTAAATTAAGGGGATATAGTTTAGTCTAGGCCTTTTGTCTGGGCCATTATCTTTTTTAAAATTGTTAATCACTTTTCTGTTCTTTGAAAACTAAATATAGCACAGTAGTTAATTAGCTGTACCTTTTGTAGCTTCTTAACCCTGTGATGTACAGGTAACTCCAGAATTATTGGTACCTTTTAAAAGAAAATATTAAGTAAAATTAACATTACACACAACGATTCAAGTTTATCATTCAAACAGTTGAATAAAGTACTTCCTATACCTCTAACAAGGGTCATTCTCAAAATATAAAGTTGCACACACAATCCATTTGAACAACCAAAGCTTTTAACACAAAGGGTTAACAAAGATTTACCTGTAAAGGTCAAAGTCAAATACTCTAGAATTAGGTCCAAGTGAACTGAAAAATGTCGGGGCTTTTTATTTGAATGGAAAATCTAGATCAAACTAGAAAATGCTGATGTGAATCACTCTACTTACGAAATGTGAAAAGAAAAGACAAGACAAATCTTAATTTTACAAACTCTCTGTTGAGACCAAGACCATATTCAGCAAGACCAATGCCCAAGACTGAGACCAAATACAAGTGCCAATAAGTCCAAGACAAGTCCAAGCCAATACAGAAAAAGTCTTGAGACTGGACTCGAATCCTACTGCCCTAATTTTAAAATTCGTGACTCAGGTGGCTAAATGGCTTGAGGAATTTCTCATTAAAGAGAATCATATGAGCAACTGACTGCTACATAATCACTTTAGGCAAACTGAAAGTATGAAGTGGTCTGAATATTCAGAGAAAAACAACAGTTAAGGTGGGATGTTCTCTGGATGACTCATAATGCGACAACATAGTTCTCTGCTCAAATCATTACCCTGCACTGTTAAACAGACAGATCATCACCATAAATCACACCTCGAATGCAGATAACTCACAAGGCATGCCTACATCTAGTACTATTTGTACATGTGAATAAATGAGTTTCCAGCTAAACCCATTTGCTTATGATGCTCATGGAATAGAAGGCTATCTGAATGAATCAATCTGGTGCTGTTACTCAGTCCAGAGTGAGCCACGCTCCATTTGTGGTCTGGAACATTGTGCTCAACGTGCAAACTCGGGCTGTAAATACCCGCAGAGACCCTAACCATTTAGCCTCAAGAGAGCCGCTGTGATGTTGCAGTTGCTCCATGACGATTTGGCATGTGGTCTTGCACACACCCTACACTGTGTTTTATGCATTCCATTCCTTTAGAAAAATGTGTACCATGAGGGAGTTTTAAAGCCATTTTCTCCCAACATATCGTCAGTTGTTAATGTTGCTAATGCTGTCAGGTGTAGAAGCACGTCTCTACAAACATCTACTACAATAAATTCACCTTAACCATATTTGAAGTATTTTTGATGTCGGTAAAATCAGTTGTGCTAATTGCAGATCATAAAAACAAACCAAACCCAGTTTGCATATTTGTAATAGATGCCTAGCCTGTGATTTATGAGTGTATTTTATTTATTTATTTATTTTTTTTTTTTTTACAAATAAATCATTTGACTAGGTGGTTCCAACAAAAGACATTAAACTTTCCAGAAACACCTACACTTTTACACTTCAAGACTTCCAGATACAATAAATATGCAAATTGGAAACGTCTCCACTCCATTCACCTGTTTAAATCTCTCTGTTCCATGGTATGTATTTGCATATTTGAATGATAGGCTTTTATAGTTTGAATAACTGATCATGCAATAAGATATGCCTGCCACAAAACCTAAGCAGATTTAGTGAGGTTTTTAGCTCCTGTGGTTATTTTTAAGAATACAGGAAGTATGCTGTGCACTCTGACTCCTCCAAAAGAATTTAATGTTAAATCTGAAGGATGTTCAGTGTCTGTGTCACATCCCCATGATTTCTCAGTAGAGAAAAATGGAAGATTTGACCTCGATTTAACAATATATCTACAAGACATTAAAATGAAATATTGACGTATTTTTAAAAGCTCCAAAACATAAAGACAAATCAACAGAAACAGCCTGTGTAGAAACTCTTGCTCTGAAGAAGGGAGCGTATGAGATCTAGCAGAGTTAGAACAGAGATGCGTAACAACATGCATTTTATTATCTCGTTATAATTTACATTCCATTCAGGCACACAGTCAGTGTCTAAATACTAATGTGAAGATAGTGACATGGCTGAAAGTGCTTTTTCAGCTCTGCGTGGAAAGCTTCGAGCCTCTCAGGCAATATCCATTTTATCTCCAGTCTTAATTGTTATTTGAGATATAAATCAGAGATAGAGATACCAAATCAACCGCAGAGAAGCATTTGTGTGTGTGTGTGTGTGTGAAAAATGCAGGCCTCTTGGTGAGCAGCCAGAGGGAGGAGGAAACAGTCAGCTTTTTTTTTTTTCCCCAGACATGAATGAAGTCCCGCTGGACAGGGCTTCCTGAGCAGGGCTATAAAAACAAAGCAAAAAAAAAAAAAAGGCTAGCAAAGAATGCCTAGTGGTCCCACATTCCTCAGCTTTCTACAAGGTAGAGCCGACACACTCGGCCTCACGCACATCACCTCGTGAAGAAAAAACAACAGCTGAGAGGCATGTAAAGGTCTTAGCACTGCCTCAATCAACATGACAAAAATGTGTTAAAGGCTATAAAATGTGCAAGATGAAATGTGATCTGATTGTGGTATTGGACGAGGTGTTGTTATGCTCATGCGGTTCGTGATCTTTGAGTTCTGCGGGCTGGGTGGAACGCGTTTCGAATTCGCTGGAGAGCGGGCAGGTCTGGCTAATGGCCCATAACACACTGCTGCGACTGCCTCACGTGCTATTTGTTTGCTTAAGCGCCGCCTGCTCAAGCTCTGAAAAATCAACACTGCCATTAATATAATGCTTCCAATTATGATTACTGATTTGTTTTTTTTAGGTTGTTTTTTTTTTGTGTGTGTGTGTGTTTACGTATGTCTACATCTCTCTAAAACTTTTCAGCTGTGCCTATTAATTAGAGGTTTACCGCAATGACACTATCTGTATCTGTTTAGTGCTACAAATATCTGTATCTGAATTCAGATTCAGTTTTATTTTTATTTAAATTAAAGTAAATACGAGCTCTACCACTAAACAAACAAAGTGGAAACGGGGGGGGGGGGGGGGGGGGGGGGGGCATGGTCTGTAAATTCTGCCTCTGACAGTTCCTCAACCTCAGCTACATCACTCAAGTTCATAACGGGTTAGCAGGTATTTTTGTTTGGACCTTCCCATGATAATTTCTAACGAATTAAGTTTGTTATATTGACCAAAACATAAACTAGTAGCCTAATTTGAACCACAGTGAGCTTGAACAGGTAGTTACTCAAGGTGTAATGAGCAGATGATTTGGATCGATGCATTGATTTAAAAGTCAAATGAATTATAAATTGACACACAAATTATAAATTGATTCTAATAAATTATGTTAATTATAAATCAATTATTATCAAATAAAACTGGCGAGAAAAAAAAAATGATACATATTTTTCTAACTGTTGTGTGCATAGGCCAGCAAGGTGATTTGGCCATAACTCTAAATATAAATATTAATATTAATATAAATAGAATAAATTCTCTACGTCATCATCGTTCATGAATTAACAGTAAGCCTACCCCAGATTTTGAACAAGGTTAGTCACATATTGATTGGAGGCTATCAAATCGAGTCATATCGTATTGTAGCAGACTCCGTGGAATCATCAAAAAAAAAAAAACGAACTGTTGCCTTGAGAATAGAAATCGTACTGTATCGTGTGGAAGCCTGAGATTTATAAAGGACCACTGCTTTTTGTGCCTCTGACTTGTGTACCTTTCTCACAAGCATTCTTAAAAGCAAAACCCAAAAAAATGAAAAGTGCACATCCTATTCATATCTGTTCAATCCGAACAGTGTGTTCATATTCAGTTACATCACTCGCATCACTGTGAGCAATGACCCTCAGTGCTCGCAGTTGTGTGTGTTACTTGGCACTCTGCTGTGAGTGACTTATCTTCGACTTGCCTGATTGTTCTGCCTAGCTGTGTCAGACAAGTCAGAAGATCCAGGAAACAGGAAACACCACATCTCAAGACAAAAGCGGAAGCTAATGATTCAGCAAACAGGACTCTTGAATAAGAGTGCCAAGACTCTTATTCACAATATTCTCATACTCATTATCCTCTCCACACACTTACAAGACTTACTTACGTACAGGCTTTCCTCTTCTACACCTGTATACTGTCATGATTTATTGTCCCACTATAATTACGGATCATAGTGAGTCTTCTGAGTCTGGCTCCTCTCAAGGTTTTTTCCCCCTCATGCTATCTCAGGGAATTATTTGCCACGGTCTCCTCTGATTAGCTCATTATGGATCTAAATGGATCTACATCTCTTTCTTCACCTCGAAGCTGCTTTGCGAAAATGCCTGTGAATAATGTAGTAACTGTAATATGTAATATGTACTATGGTATAACATGATTCATTTACACTCCTTGAGGCGTGTGATTTGTAGTAAAAGTGGGACGAAGGCAAAAACTGCAAATCAAGCTGATGACAAAGACACAACAGCTGGATTTTCACCATGAGAAATGTGTTGGCTCATCGTTTCAGGCTCAGCATCTGGCCTCACACAAGTTCCAGCCACCTCATCAAGAAGTAGCGATGGAAAAAAGAAGGTCAGTCCGGCAAACTTTAGGATCTCCTCGGCTTTAGGCACGTGCTGGGAATTGTTTACGCGGTTTATCACTATATTCAACCTCATCTACCACAGGTGTTCTGACATCTGTCCTTCTCAATGGCAACAATCTAATAATAGCAACAGGAGTTGCATAAAATAGTTCAAGAATACATACAACTGAAATGTGCAACACAAGAGCTGGGAGTTTCACAGTACAAAGGGTAAATGCGATTGTGACTCAGACGCGACGTGGCTGTCAGAAGCACTGACTAAAAGATTAAATGACGCCAGTCTGCAACCATATACTCCTCTTAACCTTTAACACTTAAACATAAAGCCTCAATGACTCACCTTACACAGAATGAGACATTTCCTATGGTAAAATACTCCCTCGGACCCAAGTTTCATACATGACATGAAACTCAGTGACATGATATTCAGCTTTCTGTAATCCATAATCCTACTGGTTAGAAGGTGTGGAATAATTTTCTAAAATATCATGGCAATAATGGAATAAATGACTTTAAAAGAGGTAAAATAACATCACTCTGCTTTGCATCACATCACCCTGCCTTTGATTATTTTCCTCGAACAGCACGTCCTGTCACGTGTTATTCCTTACGACAACACAGACAAACAGCAAAATTACGCAGCATAGTTCGGTTCATACGCGAGTTCAAGTAAAGTTTAAAAAGCATGCTACCTGATCACACAAGCAGTCACAAAATGGTAAAAAAATGACTCTTATTGCAATGGCTCAGTTTATTTTAGAAGATGCAAAGTGACAAAGGAAGTTAGGCAGAAAGAAGAAGTTGATGTGTGACTACAAGCCTGAAATAAATAAAACGTTCCTATCGTAGCATACGCAGTGTGCATGGAACTTAATTAAATGCAGAACTATTCTCAATGTGACAGTTTCAAAAGGTATTTTTGTTCCAACTTGTGCTAAATGATCATCAGGTCTACAATCGTTGATCTCTGATTTACATTTACATTTACGCATTTGGCAGATGCCCTTATCCAGAGCGACTTACAATAGTGCTTTGAAGTCTATCAGAAATACATTCTGATACTGGCTCACTAGGTATCAGCCCAAAACTCTGTTGGGAGGGTTTTTTTTTTTTTTTTGGTGTGTGTGTGTGTGTGTAAGTGCTGACTTGAGTACTTTATGAAGAGGTAAGTCTTTAGACGTCGTTTGAAGACTGCCAGTGACTCAGCTGTTCGGACATCTAGGGGAAGTTCATTCCACCACCTCGGTGCCAGAACAGAGAAGAGTCTGGATGCATGTCTTCCTTGTACCCTGAGAGACGGTGGGACCAGTCGAGCAGTGCTACAGGACCGGAGGGAGCGTGGTGCCACGCGAGTGTTTTAAATCTGATGCGGGCAGCTACAGGAAGCCAGTGGAGGGAGCACAGCAATGGGGTGGTGTGGGAGAATTTAGGAAGATTGAAAACCAATCATGCAGCTGCATTTTGAATCAGTTGCAGAGGACGAATGGCGCTCAGAGGCAGACCTGCCAGGAGTGAGTTGCAGTAGTCTAGTCTTGAAATGACAAGGGACTGAACAAGCACCTGTGTGGCAAGAAATGGACAAATTCTTCTGATGTTGTAGAGGAGAAATCGACATGAGCGTGTCAGATTAGCAATGTGAGAGGAGAAGGACAGTTGATTGTCCATGGTTACCCCAAGGTTGCGTGCAGTAACTGAAGGCGAGATCAGAGAATTACCATCATCCCTAAACAGACAGGTATTACACACGTAAACAACACCAGGTTGGTTTCCACTGTAGCCATGTTTGGTTCTACTGTACCTGAAGGTCATCACCGATGCCCTGAGGTTTGCACACACAGCAAATAACTGTGTTGATGATGCAATCTGACTCTGCATACTGCATACTACAAACGCTCTAGGAAGCTATATGTAACATACCTGACAAATAAAACTGCTTCTGATTCCTGTCTGCGACGGAATGGCATCTGCTACCACCACTGTGTGTAGAAAACCAAACTCTTTATGCTTGTAGCTTCCTGATAGTGGAACCATGTTCTTTATAGTTACACATATCTTTATATTATTGTTATAATATCACTATTATACCACAGCACAGCTGAATTTGCGATTCTGATTGGTCAAAAGCTCAGACAGTAGTGCTGGCTAAAAGGCAAGTCACAGGTTTATATTAGAAAAAGTGCAGTAAAATGTTCTTTCTACAGCAACTGGAGGATGCGCCACGTGAACGGATTTCAAAAAAGTGTTGATATGACAAATTGTTCTGCGAGGAGACATTTATGTACCATTTATGGAAGGAGTCTCCAGTGTCAGCACTTTGCAGGAGTCAATTGCAAGGTTTTCCAAAAGGAAAGTAAGAAAGATGACAAACTATATTTTTCTTATTCTTATTTTTTTCTTTCAGAGAGAAAAAAAGACTGGGTGAGAGAACGATCATTTATAAGCTGCTGTAACATTAGTGATTGCAGAACTACCTTGTTTTGTGACATTCCATACAGCATTACCATATTGCTGTAGTACAAGTAGAATAATACATTTTGGGAGTGTGTTGTTATAGGAAAATAATCAATGATTGAGTGGTGTGATGCAGCCTGACGCAAACCCCTGTATTGCTGTAAGCTACTGCTTTAGCCTTCAGCAGGACCCTTAACCCTCTCTGTTCCAGAGGTGCTGTGACATGGCTGACCAGCACGCTGCCACAAATTACTTACAAGCTGGCATTTGTAAAGAAAAATTTCATAGTACTATACTCGCTGTCCTTCTTTTCTTTGAATTATTCACATTATCCAAATCCTGGGATGCATGTGACATTAAGCAAAGCACAGAGTGAAGCTTTGTACAGCTGTTGGGTGGAATTGGGATTTTGTTTTCCTATTATGGCCTTTCACTCTGACTCATGGCTACAGCATTTAACTGGAGGGTGGAACAGGAATCAGGCTTAATCTGAGCAAAAAATCTTGGCACTCCAAATCAGTCAAGTCAAAAGGCAAAAACAGAACGTCCTCACACTGGATGTTCTGCAGTTTTACTGCATGCATCCTAAACTAAACAGTTACAGCATTTATATTATATATATATATATATGTCCAGTGTATATATAAATCACAAGCACTTTCTTTCCCTAATTGTGCTTCATACGATTGTTATTTGTGACAATAGATACATGACGTAAAGTTTTGACCTCTCTGTTAGGACACTGCCGTTTACTCATAGCATCTGGAAAGTATGTCTGCTAAGACTGTCCAGTAAAATGTCATTCACAGATGCATGCCTGGGTAGGAATATATTTTTTTAAACTTAATTTTTAAAGCATCCTCCTTAATAACATCTTCAGTTGCAATCTTCAGTTTCATGCTTTGGCACAACAAATGAATTTTGAGCCAACCTTAACCAACAACAATTAATGAGATTAAAATGGTTCACCCACATTTTTTTTTAAATTTTATTTTATTTATTAATTATAATTTTTTTTCTAATAAAAAAAAATTAAAATAGGGGTACAGATTTTCTTATTTCTTATAAGGAATAATGCACTTTTTTATTGAGTATTATGGCAAAAGATAAAGGATAAATAAAAAAAAACAAAATGAATAACTAAATTAAATTAATTTTAAAAAATGTATTTCAAAATATGTCACTTTAATTTATTTTTACTGTTTTATGACTTTTTTCTTAACATTTGATGTTAGCATTTTAATAAGGACTGTTTCACGGAACAATAATCCTGCACATTAAATTTTATTTCCCCCTTTATATGTAACCAATAAACACTTTAATATGACAACAGAGAAACTGGAGTGATCTAAGAAGATTTCTGCACATGTATGCAAATGAATTTTTTTGGTGAAATAAGATGCACCGGGTACATCACTATCATTACTACAGACGAGCTCTCTTTGACTTTTAGCATTCATTAACAGGTCAAGGCTGTTTTGTGGCTCAAGCTGGTTTTTGTTTTTGCCTGTAGTTGTCGGAGGTTGTCTTTGGTCAGATGGAAATGGAACTGGCCGTGTCTGTGTTCCCATGTTCCTGAAAATTTGTACAGGAATTTGCCGCTTGTTTAAAAGGCGGCTTATTCATTGTCTTGACCAGCAGAAAAGGGAGACCCTCAAGTTGCGATCAAGTAGCAGCAGGTTCGCTTGGCATGGAGCCCTGATGTCCATCCTGCTGAAAGCAGAGAGTGTTTCTGTGTTTACAAGGAGAGCTGAGGACCGCATAACTGTGCCAGGGCCGAAGAGACAAAGAGCCAAGCCTGGCACACAGGCCATATTCCCACGCCCTGGCCCTCGGGCAGCAAGTACTCTCAGTACCGTAACACTCAGATCAGGAGCTCACAGCTTCCATTTCTCTAATCTACTGCTGCAACTTACAGACTCAACACTGATACTTATCTGGAAATATTTTTATCTTGCAGTCAACACTTTCAGAGTATGTGGCTGTCTGTGGCAGGAACTAATTTGTCTCTATATGTGTAATGTAATACGTGGTAGGAACTAGTTTGTCTCTGGGACATTCCACAACAAAAAACTTAATTATAGATTGTTAAAATGTGCAGCATGTCATCCATTAAGAAAGAAAGTGAACATTGATTCACAAATCGTTGTGGTACAAGTGGAATAACACACTCCTGACTGTGCCGTCATATGAAAATAATCCACGTAACACCAACCTAGCGTGGAATATTTTCATCTAACCGTCATTCGTCTCATATTCCTGACACATCTGACTAAAGGTTGCTAAAGTTATGCTTTCCACATATCAAAAATATATACTTTTAGAAAGAGATTAAGAGTGAGCATATTACATGGATTTATCTGTACTAAACGCATACATTTCTTGCCTTCGGCTTCATCGATGTGTCTATTTAACATATTTGTAGGTCTCTACACTGGGTGATGCATTTTTGGGATTTGGAGTGAATCACTGAAGCGCACTAAAGACTAACACCTGACATATTTCTGATTCTTTTCTTTTAAACACATCTCTGACTTGCATCAAACGCAGCAGACAGGCGCTGGATTTACGCAGCGTTTCAGCCCTGAGAGACACACAGACACAATTTACAGGTGCTGTATATAAGGCAGGAAGTCACTACTAGTGTGGAAAAACACTGAAACGTTGAGCGGTAGGTACTAAGGCCTGCCTCAGTATTATATTTTGCAAGTTTCTGCTGCTTGGCAAACAGGCCTTTTGTCAGACACGTGTCTTAGCACATCCAAGATACTAATGTTTAAATGTGCAGCAAGTGTTTAAAATGTTTTGGCAAAATGTGAATAAATTAGAATAAATGTGATTACATTCAAATAAAAATAACACTATATTCTGCACTTTCCAAAATGGTGACACTTTGATTAATTGCTACAAGAACACAGGTTTGTTTTCCAAACCTCACCTTGACACAAACCTCTCTGTATCTGAGAGCTTTGAAAATGTCTAAGCTAAAACGACAACAGGCATGTGACTGCACATTTGTATCAACACGAATACAGTCAACAAACGATAGTGCACTGGACTGAGACGAGATGTTTAAACTGACAAAGAAATTCAAAGAAACAAGGCAGGTTAAGAGTGAAAGTGCAGTGGAACAAACAGTTCCTTAAGAAACAGGAAAAAACATTTAGTGAAATTCTTGCTCAGCATCTGACAGAGAAATCTGGCGTCGGATTCAAAGCTTCGACAGAGACAAACAGTCTTGTTTGTGTGGCAGAAAGACAAAGCATTATTACAACCAGCAGAGTCCAAAAGGTGTCCAGGGGATATGAAAGAGGCAGGAGAAAATGTACATCACATTGAGAAAGGGAAATGCACTGATATTTTGTTTTCCTTTCACTATTAATGACTTAACATACACAGTTTGATCGTAATGAAGCTTAACGTCACTAAACGTCTACATAACTGCATAGGCAGAAATGTAGTACACTCTGTATAACCTTCCCTGATACACTATTGAAGCCAATGCTGATGAACATTTTGCGAAAATCCCGTCATTTAAAGGCAGCAGTGAACTGATTTCCTGAATAACAAACAAATTTCAAAAAGAAAAGACATCATAGAGATAAGTTACGTGCAGGGTTTATTTTGGAAAAAAAAAAAGAATGAACATTTCCGAACAAAGAAGTTTTTTTTTTTCCTCAATCACAATGTTAAATAAAACATTTATGATTAAATAAATGAAAATCTCAGTCCTCTCCGGGGTCGAAGTCTCACACGTCCGGTTTATCGGATGTGTCCATGATGAAACACAGAAGTGGAGTCCTGAGTGAGCGGCATGTTTTAGTTTGTTATCTCTTGCTTTATTTAGATCCCTGCACGCTGACACTGATCCATGTGTCATGGGAATATTTTCATATCTCTTAACGAATGATTGGGTAATCAACCCAGGGCACAACTGGTTTTACTTAGTCCTGTTTTCTGGACTGTTACTGAAAATATCCTGGGGAAAAAATTAGTCCGAGAGCCAAATTAGGGCATAATTCTGTTCCCACGTCTCCTCCTAATGGAACACGCACAACTTCCGTCTTACTTTAGCAGCCAGGTCAAAAAATAAGGCCTTATAAAACATCTTAGAATAAGTACAATATATATTGTATATAACATTAATTAAAAGAAATAATAAAAATATCAGTAAAGACAGGGTTGAAAGGCACGGCAAAGTGAAGACAGCTACTCATCAGATCTCTGTAAACATTTCTGAAAAAGCTCACCTAACCTGGAAGCGCTCGAGCGCTCTGAAGGTTGGCACGAAACAGCGCTGGAGCTCCTGACGTGATTTAGAATCATATTTTGTGAGTAAATAAACTACTGTGTTAGTAAAGCAGAAACTGTGCTTTCCAATGGAATGCTTGTCATCCTGAGCACTATTAGTTCCACAGAGCTGTAATGTAACGTTCTCCTAGCTGTCAAAAGCCTCTGCCCTCCCCCTTTTTAATCAGGAAATCACTACCTCTCCTAGAGAGGGTTAACGCTATCTTGTCACATACTTTCCCCCTACGCTTTATTTAGCCCCATTTAGCTGTGACAAGACATTCATCATGTGGCTAAGAAATTCATAGACATATCAGAGAGGAAGGTTCTGTCGGTTTAGCGTATTGCTAAAGTAGAGGCTGGCTAACGTTCACCTCGCTCCTGGGAAAAGGGTGAAGGGTGTGTGGTGGGTTTAGGCGTTGTCATACTGCCTGAGCGCCTCCTCCAGCTTGCCTGTGACTTTCTGGAAGAAGCTGATTTGCTGCTGCAGGTAGTGCTGCATCTGGGCCTTGAAGTCGCGCACGCGGATCTGGTGGAAGTGTTGGATCTCGGCTAGCGTGGCAAACGAGATGATGTTGCAGCGCTCGGCGATGCCTTCAGCCTGCTGCCTCTCCATCTTGCCCTCCTCCACGTGTTTCTGGCTCTCTTTCACCTTGGTCAGAGCGCCTGCGGGAACACAGCGGGGTTAGATATTAGAATAATACTAAAATATGTAGGACCAGGTGGGGAACAGGAAGAGGTGTTTTTATTTTTTTTCTGGCAGTATCTCTCCACTGTGACAAAACAAGACACGTCAGATTATAGTTTTGGATTTTAAACTTCCAGTGAATAATAACTGCTGCCTTGTGTAAACTCGTGCCAGTTGACTCACTTTATGTACACAGCTCTACTACAAATAAAGTAATGGTGTGAAACACGCAATGTTCAAAACTACAGTTACTGTAAAACACAACATAATATGATCAACACAGAGAAAATTATAGTTAAGTACACAAAAAAGAGCAGCATTTGTTTGTTGGCTGTTTTATTACACATGCGCTCCCCTAACCTAGCGAATGATTATCTCGAGGTGCCATTAAGACTAGTGAGATAATCGTGTACGTGTAATAATAAAACCTAATAATATAATAATAATAATAATAAAACCTAAGATCATTCAAAGTGAAAATTGTAAGAAGTTGTAGAAGATCCTGAACAGCACTAAGAGAAGCATTTGAGCAGTCAGCACGTAGTGACGTTACGTTTTTCGCAACTGCTTACAGGTTGTTACTGTATGCTGGTGCATTTCTCAATAACCGAAACATACATTTTGAAATCAGTGAAAGACCACAGACCTTAGCAAACACTAAAGAACGTTTCTCTACACGGCAGTATGATTCAATGTCGATTCCAATGATAAAATGAAAAAAGGCACTTTTTTTTTTTCTTCCAGTGTTTGCAATCAGCTCTTACGTAATCAACATAGCTCTCGCAGTCACGTAGGCAGAATTTTATGCTTGGAGTCTATTTTTTTTGTCGCTTGCCCAAGTGGAATGTTAGTAGATTCTAGTAGCCATGATAATGCGAGTTCTACACTTCTGTTCGTCTGAAACTGCGATAAAAGGCTGTAATTAATCCGAAAGTCAATATACACAAGGCTACACGATGTATTTAATACACGTATCGACGTAATAAGGCTGCAACCATTCGTTATTGTGGTTTGTGAATATTCCTGTGCAGTCTGAAGGAGTAGGAAAAGCTCAAGATTAAATTCACTAATGATTAATGATTTAATAAAAGAATATAAATCATTTGCAAGGCTCCTTATGTTGAACATCAGCCCATTCGATTTAAAATAAACCTGTCCATACTAAATTTGTTTATAGTAGACTGTAAAAATAACAAATGTCCCACGCCAAATGATAAGCGAGGAAGACCAAGTCGACTGCTTGCATAACAAAATGACGAGAGATAACAAAAAGGACAAAATTACATTTCTCATGACTTGCCTGAAGAAATGAAACAAGAAATAAAGGAATATAATGTTGACATCTAATTGAAGGTGAAATAACAGCCTCAATGCCATGTGCAAAAGTTTAGGAAAACGTTTCCTAAGCTGCTCTGGTCTTCTGAAATTGTGAAGGTGAAGCAAATGAGACTGGTACAAATATGAGCCTTGTATATCTTTCATTCACGTTTTCTTTTATTCATCATTCATCACTCATATGACAAAATTACAGTTTCCCCAAACTTTGGATGTTTTCACACGGCTTTGTAGCTGGTTTTGATTTTGCTTTACAGTGAAATATAAGTAGCTGAGGATAAGGTTTCACCCGTGTCACACTGTCAGTGACGTACACTTGTATAGAAAGCACACACTCCCTGTGGCAGATATCACTGCTTGTGAACGCTTTTTTGCAGCTAGCTAGTAGTCTTTCTATTCTTGTTTAATCAATTTTCACCCATTCTTCCTTGCAGAATGTTCTTGGGTCGTTTTGCATGCACAGCATATTTAAGATCTACCTACATACCTTCAGAAAGTTAAATGCATAAAATAAAAATGCATAAAATAATTATGCATTCATGCATAATTCTTTTACACACAAAAGCCAGATAATTTTTTTATTTTTTTTTATTTCAGGACCAACTGCAGTAAATAAATACATTGATAACCAATTCATTAGAGATGTTTTGTTCCTGCTGATGTACACCAGCTTGTACATTCTGAGAAGTAAGATCAGTGCAGTAAGAAACATGTTTGAGAAGTGTGTGGATTTCATTTCACAGTGGTAAGTGGTAGCGGTTTAGAAGCTGGGGTGTTTTTTTTGTTTGCATATCATTTGCACATGAAGGTGTTTATTATTTTGAGAAATCTGTTATGCGGAATTTAAGAGCAGAAATGTGCGAAAGCAACTGAGGACAAACAGTAGCTATAGGACAGTGCAATGTTTCCTAACCCGAGTCGCTGAGTAGCCTTGCACTGAACACTTTTACTGGTTCAGCACAACTGCCCCAACTTATCCGCTAATTAACCCCAAGAATTTACATGCAAGTGTTAGAACTGAGAAGCTCTGCAGTGCTCCAGGAACAAAACTTGAAAACTGGCTTAGTTTGACCAGCTGATAAAGACTTTATCATCACATGTATTATCAGCTTTGATAAAGGTGAGTGTGACTTGAGATTTAAAAAAAAAAAAAACAACAAAAAAAAACATGGTACTCAGAATAACAGTATATCAGAATGGAAACTGTCAGCGTGACACAATAAAGTCATGAGGACATGAGCATGATTTGATTGTCTATGGGCATTTGGCAAACACTGAAATATTTACATATGCCCTAGAGCTCTGTTTCACAATCCCAGGCCTGGAAAACTACAGTTTAAAGTTTGTTCTTCTCCGACACCCATGATCTACACATACAGGACATGACCTTCCTGAAAAAAAGACTTCCTGCTGAAAAAAAATTAATTCTGTTCAAACAATTAAACACGGATACTAAACATTAAAGACTGGACCATTTATTTAACGAGTGACATTATCATAAAAGTACACCTACTGAAGACTGACTTTAATGCCAGGTCCTTTTTTTTTTTCCTCGTACGGCATAACCTTGCCCATGTGTTTTCCAGTTCATGGGAGGAAGTAAGGTAAAGCACGGACGTTTTCTCAGCTCAGACAGGGTGGGTAAGCTCTGCCCGGAACGCCACAATCAAGCAGTCAGCAAAACTCATCTCACACACCCGTAAATATGTTATTAAGAAGCTTATCAGACATGATGCTCAAGCTCAAGACAGCAGAGGGTATCTGTATCTAATCCTGTGTTCCCTAAAGACACTCGTTGAAAGACAAGAAAGTTTACGGTCAACGGCAATCAATCTAGTCATAAATGACAGAACAGGTACAATTAGAGAAAGCAAAATGCATACAAACCACTTTAAAGCTTTAAAAAAACAAAACGCTGGATTGACCAAAAAAACCACTTCACTAATAAACATTTGCTATTGTGTTATTTTCTTGAAACAGCTTGCCTATGATGAGGTTTATGTGGTAAATTTTTAATTCTTCCCATCTGATAGCTCCTACACAACAGATCCCCAGTGTTAATGTGAACGAACACATAGTGTGTTGAATTAACTCAGGTGGTAGAAGGCTAGGCCAAACAGGATTTCTCAGCATGAAAGAGTCCTGCTGACTGTGCTTTAGCCTAAATAATGTCAATAATGTCAAATCTGCTTTCTGGCCAGAATATTCTAACATGCATCATGTTTGCTCTAGGCTTGAGATCGTCTGCAGTGTACCATCACTGACTGATGACGGTATCGCTTGTGGCAGATGCTGTCTCTAGTGAAAGATAAGGGGGCTTGGCCAGAAATATGCAATGTGTGGTATTTACGTTACATCATTGCAGCAAAAAAAATGCCAGAAGCTGGTTACAAGTCAGCTGTAGCAGTTCATCGCCAACCCTAGCATTTAGTCAGTTTTTCACAAGGCCAGTAATGCTTGGAGCAGTGAAGTCGGGACCGTAAATAAACCTAACCGGTTATTAGCTGCGACTTAGCTCATCGCAAAATTGAAATTTATTACATAAATTACACATGCATGTTTTCTGCGTTGAGCAGAAGCGGAGATTTATTGAATTCTCGTATAGTGACGAAGCTCTGATAACCAACACGTTGTTTCAGCACAGACGGGGGGGAAAAAAAAAAAAGGCTTTGACCAAACTTAATGGCTATCTTTGGTTATGAAGTGTGCTGTCTGGTCAACATCTTTGCTCAATGGTTAAGGCTCTGGGCTACTGATCAGAAGGTCAGGGTTCAAGCCCCAGTTTCAGGAAGTTGCCACTGTTGGACCCTTAAGCAAGGCCCTTAACTCTCTCTACTCCAGGGGCACCATATACTAGCTGACCCTAGGCTTCTTTTGCTAGTCCATACGTTTAAATGTGAGTTTACGCCATGTTTTACTAGTACCATTAGTGTTTAAGCTGTAACAGTGCCGTACGCAATATGCTCCTGTGTTATGGGATTTCTGCACGTGAGTCGACAATTGCTAAATGATCAGCGATGAAGCGGAGAAGCGAGAGGACTCGACACAGAGACAATCCCTAGCATGCCCGAGACAAGTACACACATGCCTGTCCCCAAGGTGAGGCCATGAGGCAAAATACTGCATCAGCTCTGACAAACATTTGCTAACTTTGGTTAACAAACATACAGAAGCAAAAAGGAGTATATTATGTGTGATAATATGAGGTGCAACCTCATTCAGACAGAAAAAAACAAGATAAAAGATAAGGAGCAAATGTGAGCATAACACACATAACCCTGTAGCGAGAACTGACACATTTCTACACTATCTTTTCAAGTGTCTTCATGTAGTAAATGTGAGCAAGGCAAAAACACAGAACAGTCAACACTGAAAAGCAGGCTTTTTCAAACCAAGCTCTGCCAGAAAGTTTCATTTTAGACAAGTACTCCCCTGTGCTTGTGTCTGAAAACACAGATTTGTTAAATTCCTACAGGAATCAAATCAATGGCAATTTACTGAGACAGAATCCCTGAAATAAAATCTAACAGAAAATGATGTGAGAGTAAATAAAACACTTGTGCAGTGACGGTTCATCCATCCACCTAATTCTGTCTCCGAAGCTCGAGGCAGTGAGTTTAGAGCATTTCAGGAAGATCAGCATTCGAGCAGGCAACATGGTGGCCAAACAGAGCCGTGTGAAAATAAGCTGTGTGGACGTCCTCAAGAACAGAAAGTAGGTTCTACGTAATCAGGACACAGAGTTCTCACTACTGACTGACAGGCAATAAACAAAGCAGCACTTCTGGCACAGAAAAATGTTCAAACCGAATGACGTAACCTCTTGTAGCAACACTTGAAGAGAAACTCCAGCAGCTGAACACGGTGTGCAAAATTAATAATCAAATTAATTAAAATCAATACTTCATTTCTGAAAAGATTATTTTTTTTTTTTTACACCTACACCTACAAGTAAGCACATAAAAGATCAAGCGATGATTTCAAGTGTGGTTCAATATGAAGTCCAAAGAGCTGTCACTGCGAGTGAAGCAAGGCTGAAATATCAAAATAAATCCATGAGAGAGACAGAGAGAGAGACAGAGAGAGAGACAGAGAGAGCAAAAAATTAGGTGTAGCTAAAATGAACTATTTGGTACATTCCTTTATAAAAAAAAAAAAGCACTGGTGAGCTCAGGAACACAGAAAGGCCCAGAAGATTACAAGGGGAAGGGGGGAGGGGGGGGGGGATTGACTGTTGGCCAGATCAAGAACACCATCCATGAGGGAAGTGTATCTGTGTAAAAGTGAGCAATCAAGAGAAGACTTCACCAGAGTAAATACAGAGGGGTTTAACAACAGATGTAAACCATTAGCAAGCCTCAGAAACAGGAAGACCAGATTGGAGTTTGCCACAAAGCCGTGTAATAAGCCTGTACAGTTCTGGAACAACATCTTCTGGACAGATTGAGACACAAAGATCAAGTCAATCACCTGAAATAACAACAACCGTGTCAATATCAAAACATGTACGCACCTGACTGTAGTAACAAAATTTGTTTAAAGTGAGAAGTAACATTAGCTAATGCAGCTTAAGACCATCTTTTGTTACTTTAGCACTGCATCAGTTCACACAGCGTCAAAAACAATGCAGAAATTCAATCTAATCCTTCCGTGAAGTGATTAATATGTATTGTGAGTGAAGCGGGGGTTTTTCTAGCTCAGTGAGTCAGCCAGGCCAACATGAAAGCAGACTTCCTCTGGGTTGATCAACACAGCATAATAAAATGCGTCTGGAGTGTCACTTCCATGAAAGTCCCTACGGAATTGGGCCATGCCCATTTAAATGCTTTTTAATGTCAGGTGCACAGTCAAACCTCTGCATTCCTGTCTTTCCATGAGTGAACAGTCTAGATCTTAAAAGTCCTAACTGATAACAGCAATGCTGTGTCACAGTGTCGTCACGTGTTTCACTTAACATTCACCGACAATTAACTTTATCTGGAATCTACACAGTTCTGGTGCAAACACCATCATGGTACTAGACAAACAGTTCTGGCCATTTTAAAGCGGGACTTTTATCCCTACATGTCCAACACTGTACATCACGTGACCACTCTGAAGGCAGTAAAACATAACCAATCAGAACTGAGCATTCCCCAGACCCGTGGTACTTTAATTATTGATACATGTTGCAGTTGTACGTCTTGAATCTCGTTCAACAGACAGAAAGTAATTTCATTACACAATTCTGCACTGCATAACAAAGTTATTTTTACACAGTCTAACGCTGTATAAAGTAATTTTAACACAGTCTATTCAGTTTTGTATCTCACAGACACACGTTTTATTTCGTGCAGGGTCACGCAGCCCAGCACAGAAAGAATTTAGCAACACAGATGTTTGTCTTCCTTTCTCACTGAAGGAAAACATGCAGGACATTCCTCACCCATCCCCCCAAAACGCTGCACATCCAGACGTCTGGCAACAGCAGTCTTTTCATTAGAGACACCCAGGGTAAATAACAAGCGTCTGGAAGTAAGATTTTCATTTTCCGCTTTAATTCTGAAATCATCTTTTCTTAGATTCATTTGGCTTAACTGATCCTAAAGCTGCACTTGTATAAAGGCTTCTTATAAAATCACTAAGGACTTAAACAAAAAAAAAAAAAGAGGTTCTAAAGAGCGAGTGACAGAAGCTTGTGTATTACACCGCTACTGTCTACCACTGTCGCATTAACATCCTCTCCTCTAGGAGAGAAACGCCAATCTAGGCGAGCAAAGTCTAGTACATCCTGCCGAAGGTGAAAGAATCAAACAGCTAAAGGTTTTTTTAAATTAAGGGCCACAACTGCTTCAATACGCCTGACTCAAGTCAGAAGGCCTGGAGCATCACACTGATAGAGACAGACATAGACTCATCACATGAAAAGAAGGTGCTAAAATGACATTAATAAGAAGACTAAAGCCTGGTGTACTGAGCTGATAGAGACAGATATAGACTCATCACATGAAAAGAAGGTGCTAAAATGACATTAGTAAGAAGACTAAAGCCTGGTACATCTTGATAAAATAAGATAAATTAATATAAATATTGAAATATAAGATTACATAAAAGTTTAAAAGGTAAATGTATACAAATGTACGCATAGGATAGATATAAATAGTAAAACAATATAGTGTCATATAGCTACATCTATAGCTATGCTAAGGAGCAAGAAATACAGCATATTGTACTGCAGTTCTATACAGCGTGATGGCTGTATATACAGTATTAAAAATAACAATAGATTATAGAACTAGACTATGACAGAAAAACGACAGAAGTAGATTAAAGAACTAGTACTTGACATCTTTCAACAAAATGGACTCCTAGCAATGCATGTGTGACATTCTATAACGAAACACTGCTCCTGAGGGAGGCTTCTCTCACTGTGCAAATGACTCCATAACCAAACACACCCCACGACCAAGGCTGTGGTCATTATGAACAAAACGGTTACTGATTCATTCCAAGTATCACATAGATTTCACTAGCATATACTAATTTTCTTCCTCTTCCTTGTATTTAACATTTGTTAATGCATTATGCATTTCCATAGTTCATGCTGCTGGCACTGTGCTGTTCCTGTAGACGTGCAAATTGTAATATTTAAAAGCACCACTTGCACTTGTGCAGGACAGCTGATGCAAAACCACAGAGAGAATGCAAGCTTGTAAGCCTGCAAAGGTGATTATCTTTGCACAACCCTCACAGACTTCATCTCCGAGGCCTCAAGTCCACGCCTATTCAACTGTGCTAGTCCTGTAATTTAGCATGTCACAAGAGCAAATGTGTCTGCTCTTGTGCCGTGTTCCCTGTGGTTGATGTATACTATTCAATAAATTCTGAAATAGAAAAGCTGTAAATCAAACGTATTTTTAATTCTTTTTTCCCCCACAATTAATACCTTACCAATTTCACCATTTTTGTTAACTGCGATAGTGAAAGACTGTAAATTTAACTTCTTTGCCCCTTTTTTCTCCTAAGGTTACACACACTTTTGCACTGTGTATATATCTGTGTATACTGTGATATACAGTATATACTATGGTACTTAATTTTATGCAGACAAAAATGTGCATTGTTTTGCATTGTTTATGATGCTGAAATAAAAAGTAGTCTTTTCAGTCATAAATATTTCTTCTTTGTTCAAAATATTCTGAGAACTGAAATGAAATGAATCATGAAGCTAGTATCACGAACAGAATCTATAGACTGTGATACACGGTTTCCGTTCAAAATTGCCAAAGAGCTTTTGGCTATAATCGCCGTCCCTGATGAATTTGAAAGTCAAATCATTTATACAAAACATAAATCACTTGTGCACTACTTCAGGAGCCATCTGAGGAGAAGTTTTAAGCCACCATATGAAAGAGTTTAATAAAGACCTTCAACAGACTGGTGAATCAGAGTAGAGAGAGGAAACACGTGTTCCCCACTCAGCACATTTGACCCTCTTTTGTAAAAGCAGCTGGAAAATCTGTTGATGTAGTCGGTTTTCTGAAACTGTAGAATGATCCGTGTTCACATGCTGGACCACTTCCTTATATTGACATGAGAGTTAAGCGGAACGTAGTTTTCTGCTGAATTTTTAACTGCTCATAAATGGGAACGGAAGAAAGAGCATTCCTGAAAGTCAAGAGCAATGTGCAAGGACGTGTGCTAAAGGCTTGTAGTGTCTAATGGATGTTTTATAGGGATTCAGATCAATATGTTGTGGTCATACACACAAGCAGATCATGTTTCATTTGCCCCAGTGGATAAGAGATCCAGAAAAATGATCTAATGAAAACATGATCCACATAAAAAGGCATTTGTATACTTAGGATAGATCATTGATGTTTCTTGATCATAAATGACATTTTAATCAAATTCCGTTTACATATTTAGTGAATGGTCTTTCATTTCAGTGCAACTGTCAGCTCATTTGTAGTGGTGTAACAATGCGTTGTGATGCAAAAATATGACGATGTGGAAATGTGTCGATCGTGAAAAATGTGCAATATCAGCATTCTATTAATTCTGCATGTAATGCAATTACACTGTTTGAACACCAGAGGTCCCAAGCTGCACAACCCATAGAGTTAAAATATATAGAGGCCATGCTGGTCACATTGATCGCACTGGTCAGCCTGTGCCATAACCAGCAACCATCTGCACTTGTGAAATGACTGATAGCATGATACGACCGACATGCATTATACGTTATGCGATTACATGACCACATTATAGGAGTTAAAAAGAGCTCTTCAGTAGCTTTCAAATGACACCAGTCCCACACTGCTGTGATCTACAGTGCCCAAGAAAAAGACCACGGAAGCCGGGCAGTTTAGCCGACTTTAGAGCTCAATTTATGGTTAAAGTGAAGCCTCAGGCACTGCTACAGAGTGCATTATGTTTCAATCATTTTTTCCCAGGTCACAAACTTTATTTATTCAATCAAAATTAAATGTATATTTCTGTAAGTTACGGTGAATCTGCAGGACATTTTGTTTACAACATTAAACCTATGTTTGTAGAAATTCTGATTTGTTTAGTTTCATACAAACAAAAATGCACATTGTTCTGCAAGTTTATGATTCAGAAATAAAAAGTAGTCTTTTCAGTCAAAATTTTCTTCATTAAATTTTGTTCCAAATATTCAGAGAATTGAAATGAATAGAATTATGAAGCCAGTTTTGTTAATCGAATCAAATCGTGACCGGAGTGTGTCGTTGCACCCCTAATCATTTATGATGATGGTAAAACAGCACTTAGGATCAGTTACTTCCCAAAAGCAGAGGAAATGGCCTTGCAGCATCTTTTAGCTTTAGGTTGGGGAGGAGAAACGACAATGTGAGACAGATGGCAAGTGACCGAATTACAATATCCTGTATTGTTACAAAATACAGGATTATACGTCCTGCAAACCAACCAGGTTCCTGCCTTTTCTCTCCAAAAGAAGGCTTCGATTAAATAAAAGCACAATATACAGAACAACACAGGCTTGCTCTTACCAGCCCTCACGCCTCGTTACTGTTAATAGATACTTTGTGGTTTCTTTTGGGTGTGAGTTCAAAGTAATGGTGCTAAATGTGAAATTGTGGGTGGAACACAAATCATTTATAACTCTAATCGTTCTTCATGAACATCAGTAAATGCAAAGTACAGGATACAGAAAAACAGGTTCAATAATTTATATAAAGGGCACTTGTGTAAAAGTTTAAGCACACACACACACACAAACTCCTTGCTGTTCAATCAGGAGAGACTTCACAGAAAACATCAACATCAACAAAAATCAAGAACTTTCAGGGTGATATGACTAAAATATCATACAATAAAGGATGATATTTCTATGATACACGATATGTATCACAGTATAAGTTTGCTAACAAACCAAAAGCGAAACAGTAGTGTTGCATTTGATTATAAACTGAGTTTAATGATCATTTATTTCTGTAGATATTACAGAAACATTAAAAAGAAGGGAAAGGATGTTAAAGACATTAAAAATGTTTTTCCTCCCAAAAAAGGACAAAATTTTCACATCAAATCAGATGCTTCCAATCAGAGTTTATCACTGTCAGGTTAAAAAACATAAAAATATATTAATAAGAATAATAATACATTTTGAAAGTCAATAAAGGCATAGTTTTTTTTTTTCTCTGGTTGCCAACAGGGCAAGTATGAAAATAAACTAATAGTCTGAATATGAAATCTGTTTATTCAGTGCACCAGGGCTGCTGAGTGTGGATTGAGGTAAGCTCATTTTTTGTGCAACACCTGATGGTGCTGAAATAAAAGGTTTGTAGGACTGTGTCATTTCCTAAACCTAACCCTAAGCCTAGGTAGAGAAACTGGTTGATTGAGTCTTTTAAAAGACCTTAATAAAACCTAAAATCCTGGAAAATCCTTTCTTTTAGCATTTTTACCTCATGAAAAATAAGAACCTAGAGAGCGGCTATGAGTAAACAAACGTCATGTGAGAGGAGAACAGTTAACAGGGAACCAGTTTTAAATTGTTATACTGTGAGATCATCTTACTGCATGATAAAAGATTTGAGAGTCACCATGACAGGAAAATTTACTACTGGCACGTGTTCAGAAACTGACAAGATGAGATTTATAGAGCACTCACCTGTGAACACAGACTAAATAATAAGTAATGATATTCTTTCTAGCAATATAAGATTTTTAAACAATGGTCTCATGATTAGAGATCTCAAAAGGGTAAAGTAGAGCGATCACACTAAGTGAGCTTTTCACTGAACGATGAGTTACAGCTGAGTCAGCATGATGTCTCTACTGGTGCCACCACACAGCCTCTCAGCAGTTATATCTCTGTAGTGAGGCAGTTATCACTCAATCAAAACATCTGCTTGTGTTTATAGTGTTTTGTCCATGAGCCATTCCTCTCCTATAAAAGCAAAAGTGCCATGAACTAATGTTTTGTTAGTCAAATCTAAACCAAAAGCCAAATCGCAGCCTTAATTTCCTTAAAAACACAACACTAGGACTGGAAAAACCCTTTCCCCAAGACTCTGTAATCTTGTACGCTTAGGCCTGAAACGGTTTCTCTAGTAGGGATGTACCTGAATATATTATTTGGATTGAACAGATAACTTATTCTAAACGGAAACAAATACAGATATGAATACAAGTCGCAGTCCCATGCCAACCTATTTGAGACCAGTTATGAACTGGAGTGATGTAGCTGAGGCTGAGAAACTGTCAGAGCCAGAATTCACACACCATGCTGATAGCACTGCCATTTCTACCACCTGGTTTCTTTTCCAGCGTTTCCGGGATAGTGTGGTGGGGTTCATATACATGTTCAATTCACCTTTAGACCGTGCTTACTTTGGGTTTAAATCAGATGCATACACAAACATTTGAAGCACTAAACAGACACAGATAGGGCATTGTGTTCACCCCTATTCTTTAGTAACAGAGTAACAGATGAGTCAGTCTGTGCAGCTGAGTCACTTTTCAATCAGCTTTTGTAGCGTTAGACAAAACATAAGAGTTATGAATGGGCAACAACCTTGATAGAGTTGTGTAAGGAGTAAAAATCCTGCACAACGTGGGTGTTAACGATGGCAATTAATGATTAATGTGGAGTTCCTTATATTTATTTTGGATTAATAAATGCTTAGGCTAAGGTAAGTGTTGAATTCTGAAGAAGAAAATGTTATTTCACCATGACTTGATACTGATTGATATTAAATAGATGACATTATCAACCTTTCAAAATTACCCACTTTAGGTTACCAAGCTTCTCAAGGTGGGACCATGATATAGCTATACAATCTGCGGTTTTATTATAAATTAGTATTTTTTATAAAGTGACAGCACATTAACTTGTGTTACAGAACAGTTACTGTAACACAAGTTAATGCTGGCTATAATAGAAGGGTTTCAGAACACAAAACGTTCTGCTGGGAAACTTTGGGTCCTGGCATTAATGTGGATGTTACTTTAACATGTACCACCTACCTAAACGTTGTTGCAGACCAAGTACATCCCTTCATGGCAACAGTATTCCTTAATGGCAGTGGCCTCTTTCCGCAGGATAATGCGCCCTGCCACACTGCAAAAATTGCTCAGGAATGGTTTGAGGAACATGAAAAAGAGTTCTAAGTGTTGACCTGGCCTCCAAACTCCCCAGATCTCAATCCGATAAAGTATCTGTGGGATGTGCTGGACTAACAAATTGCCACCTCACAACATACAGGACTAAAAGGATCTGCTGCTAACGTCTTGGTGCCCGACACCACAGCACACCTTCAGAGCTGTATTTGTGGCACAACGGGGACCTACACAATATTAGGCAGGTGGTTTTAATGTTATGGCTGATGTGTGTGTGCGTGCGTAATGTAATATATATATATATAAAAACACACATAATTTAGCTATTATAATTACATGTGGTCTTAAGTGGTCTTAATCTCAATCTTTGTGCTTGCAGCTTAAATATATCTACTTGCACAAGAAATATATGTCAATTAAAAATATAATCCTAATAATAACCAACGTGACCATTTACTTCTTTCTTTTGGCTATGTCGTACATGGTCATTCGGCTGATTTGTCTAGACTGTTAATCTGAAATCTGCTTCTACCCATGATTGTTACAGGCTAAAGTCTTAAGTCATGCTATGACACTGCATAAGCACTCTATATCTGCACATAGGTAGCTACTGTGTGTGTGTGTGTTCAGGCCACACTTTATGTACACTGCAAAATGAATCCACGGACAGCTCTGAGAGAGAAGTTACAGGCTACAAACTCTCTTATTAGATTATTCTTAGATAGTATTAGAGTAGTTGCTCTAATGTGGGTGACTGAAAATAGCTCTGGGATCTGTGGTTTTTCTTTATTGTGTTCTAGTGTTTGAGATCACAACTTACAACTGGTATAACATTAATTACCCAGAATCAGAAGCCTGCTGCTAAAGTAGTACCACTGGCTACACTATATAAACAGTGGATTATGTTCCACCAAGAAACACACACTGTCAATAGGTCCTCTGTGTGTGTTTGCCAATGGAAAAACACACAAGTCACGTCAGCAGAGACTCAGTCCAGGTGACTTGGCATTCAAACGAAACCAGTAGCAGACTACGCTTGTGGGTTTCAAGCAAATAAATGGGGTCATGCAAACACCCACTGTGGTTTAGACAAGCCCAACCATTTCAGCTCCTCTGGATATGAAAATATGAGCATGTGCTACATACCTTTCTGAACATGGATGATGTCAGGGTAGTTGGCGAGATGTCCTTGGTACAGTGCCAGAAGATCCATCACCGGGTCTACATCTTGTTTCGGCTGCTCCACAAAGTAGTCTCCGATGGCTTCGTACGCCTCACCAGTGTACGCAATCGCGTGGTTCAGACCGGCAGAGTATGTCTGCTGGTCAAGCTCAAAAGCTTGGCTGAGATACTTAAACGCCTGGCCGACTTTCTGATATTCCTTCTTAAATCCAGTGATCTGTTTCCTCGCAAACTCATTGAGCGTGGCGTTCACCTGGATCACGCTATCGTCCATTTTTTTGGTGAAGCCCTTAAATCCGTCGATCTTGCTCTCGACTTCTTGGAAGTCGAGCGAGGAGTTCGGTGGGCTGATTGTAAGGAAGAAATTCGCTCCGACCATCTCGTCCTTCTCTGCCTTCCTCTTGCCTTGCTTCCAGCTCTTTTCGTCGGTGCTGCTGCACGTGAGAAAGTGTTGGAAAACATCACACCTGGCCAGCACCGGGTGGCTCGTCATGTGGTTCATCCACCATATCAGACCTTTCCTTCTCTTTGAAATGAAATCCTCCTCGAAGCGGCCTGTAGCCTGCTTCTCAGGGATGTGTGGAACTGAAATAACCGGGAACTTCTCAACCAACCGAGCGTACAGCCAGTCAAAATGCTTATATCTTCGGTTCACTGGGTTTTGTGTATGTGTCGGGGTTAGTTTATACGAGATGTAGCTTTTCATGCCCTTAAACTTCGTCTGCTTGGTCGGATCATCAATGGTACAAAGGAAAGGGTATGGGTTTTCCTGCCACTCTGGGCCATATTGACCCATCACCACACAGATCTTATCGCCATCCTTGACAAAGCCGGATGCTTCACCGAGCACAAACGCCTCGCCTCCTGACTTCACAAACGTAGAGAACCTGTTAAGGTTCCTGCCAACCGTAGCCGAACTCTTGGCTTGCTGAGCATTGCCACCTCGGGCCATGGAGGACGTAGACACCCTGTAAGTGTTGGGTCCGTTGTTTTCGAAATCGTGGAAACCTCCACGCGTGACACCTGGTTCATCAGCCACTGTGGAGCTGTCATCCCAGTCATCATCCCAGTCATCATCACTCCCTTGGCTGGCTGGGTAACTCTGCTGCTGCTGCTGCTGTTGTTGTAGTGGCGGTGGTGCTGGGAAACCACTTGCAAAAGTCGACGTATAGCTTCCTGTAGAAATGTTGTTGACCCTCTGAGAGCCCTGGTGCGCATCGACAGAAGTGCTGTTGTTATATGAAGAGGCTGTTTGGTTCTTCAGGATCTCTACATAGGACGCAGGGAAAAGTCCCCTCTGCCCGGTACTGTTCAGTCCCTCCAGCCAGCCCTCTATGTCCTGCTCACTGTACAGACTCACTATCTCATTCTCTTTAACCGATATCTCTCCGGGGTTTTCAGAAGTAAAGTCGTACAACACTCTCGCTCGTAGACCCGCCATTATAAAACAAATACGCTTAATAATAAGCTGAGCAGTAAAACCCTTTGCGCTGGCTAGCGAGCCAGCTAGCGAGCTAACTGTGGTAAATAAACGCGCTAGTCTAACGAACACAAACCAACTCGCGCGCTCTACTCAACTTTTCTGCGTCGCTTACGTGTCAGAGACCACAATGAGAACCGTCCGGTATCTTCGTCTATCCCTGGAAAACTTGCGAACTCGTATCCTGAGTCCATTAACGAAGTGTTTTTTTTTTTGTTCTTTTTTTTAAATTAAAATCCCACACCACGGCGTACAGAAATCAGGTCTCCATCGCTTGACTTTCTAGCTCACAGTGAGCAGTAACCTTAGCCGCGCGCGCCCGTCCCACTCACACCCGAGCGGTCTTCCCTCTACAACAGCGCCTTACATCATCAGGACGAGTCATCGAGGGCGGAGCTGAGCGACCAATCAGGCAGCGGCAGTAATTCCCGAGTGGGCGGGGATAACACTGAACTCAACAGGGTCCTCAGTTTTAGGGAAACTAAATGTCTTTGTATGCTGTAGCATTACAATTTCACTTTACTAGAACTGCAGGACCCAAACCTCTTCCAGCATGACAATGCCCCTGTGTACAAAGTACAAGGTCTGAGTGGGAGAACTCGAGTGGCCTGCACAGAGCCCTGACCTCAACCCCACTGAACACCTTTGGGATGAACTGGAACACCAAAACTTAACCCCAGGCCTCCTCGCCCAACATCAGTGCATAACAATAACTAACTTGTCTTCTCGACATTCCCCAACATTAAATGTAACTATAAATGGCTAAAAAGCTACTGTGGTATATGAGGAACAAAACACTTTGGAACATACTGTTACAAGAGAAGAATCTATAGCTTTATATCAGGCCACATCACACCATATCACTGTGGATTATTTCCTCATAACAGCATATCCATATATATTAACACATACATATATACATATATACATACATACTGTACAGACTGTATATACATGCATACATACATACTTACATATTAAGCCACACACCAGCAGCTTTGCATGACAGTCTATATGTCTATCTATATAACAGATAACACAAGATCATTTTAACACTGTAATAGTGTGTTTTTAATACTGCTTGTCACGGGTGTCATAACTAGTTTATAGCGTGTGTGTGTTGGGGTTGCGTAAGTGTTTAAGAAATGTTAAAACTGATTTGTTCTAATTAAATTGCTTACATATACAGTTAAGTCAAAGGTCATGCCTCCTGAATAAGAAAAAGGAAAATGCTATTGCCTCTATTTTACAATTGAGCCAAAATCAACATAAAACCAAAAACAAGAAGTCATGTTATTTTCATGAGTCCCTCGCTCTCTAGATCGGATCGGAAGAAGGCAGTGCATGAAGTGCATGGCCAAGGAAGACAATGTCAGGAAGAATGGAGGATTGCTCATAGGACACGAGAGGTTGGAGGTTGTAAAGGCAAAGGGTTGGCATACCACAAGTTATTAGAGAATATATTTTTACATTCATAAAGGGAAAGACAAAGTATAAATATTTTAACATGTGCTATTTCATTGTGTGCAGAAATATTAAGTGATAATATGAGATATTATACTGGTGTGAATTAAGATTAAAACACAGCACCAAGGTTTAAATGCATATATTTATTATCTATCTACACTTCCATCCATCTTTCAAATGTAAAAAATATGGTGTTTCATATTTATTTTGTATTGTATTATTTTGTATTGTATGTTGTCAAAATTGTCAAATATATGCAAAATATTACACTGTTGTGCACACTGGCATAATTCACATTGATTACAGCACACTAGACAATCAATCAACATCTCCTTTTACCACTCAGAGAATAACTCCACAATCTTAAAATGACATCCATTCCTTCCTCGATGCATGTGGTCAAGACTCAGAAAGCTTTGCCAAGAGCTAATCAGATGCTGCCCACCATCTTTCTTTGGTTTCCACCACCAGTAGTCCATCATGACACAGCATGGCTTTCAGGTCTCCTGCCTGCATTTGATGATCAGGCAGCTGATACTGTCTGGTGAAGCTTCGTGACACGAAACCGTGCTCGTCCATCCGTGCCTCATGTTGCCCTCGGACCATCAGCCACCCTTCAAACACCTGGATAAGAATGTCTTCTGGTTTGAACTGGGTCACATCCAGGAGGATTCGGAACAGGGGCTCCCCTAACTCCTCGTCACTGCCTACAATTCCAGTACTGCTTCTGGGGTCCACTTTAAGTTCCTGGAGTCCTGGTCCTGGCAAGGCAAACAAATGATGGATTTCTTTACACTCTTCAAGGTCCATTTTTTCAAAATGCTCCTTGTGCCGTGCCGGACATGAGATTCCATGAGAAATGGTGACTCCCTCTCCTGCCATGGCACCAAGAGGTTCAAATTTGTCGTGTTACTGCTTGAATCTGACCAAGTCACATTAGGCTGAAGTAAATCTATAAAAAGCCCAGCTTATGTTTCTGAACCATGGGGGCAGTGGGCTTGTGCTGACGCGGTCCTTTTTTTAGAGTGAACAAGAATGTGGTCACATGCTAATGCCTGGTCTAACATTAAATGGTAATGAGATGAGTAAGTAGAATTGTCATGCATTCAAATCAAACAATAGCCTTAGAAGATTATTTAAAACATGTTTATAAGTCATGTACCAAAAGTCCCACATTTATAGATAATTGCAGATGACTACTTTCCATATACAGACAGTTTATTTGATTTCATTATTGGTAAAGGGAGCAACAAGGGAAACATGGTGAAAGGATTATCTCAAGTGTGTAAAGAAATAGATGTTTCCATCAAGTAACTGATTGGATTGGTGTAAGTACACCTTGGTGCAGGTGTATAAATATCTGGGATACAGCAAAATATCGTCTGTCTGGGGGTCCTGAATACACAAGTGGGACATGCTTGATTTTAGTTATTAAACAAAATATAAATTAAATTAAATAGGAACAGTACAACATTTTTGCACATCAATGCTGCCACCTTGTGGTGTGCTTTAATACTACAAAAAGAAAAAGTGATAGAAGTGATAAAAACGATTCACAATTTTCACACTCACTGTTGCGGTCATTAAGTGGGAGCAAAATAAAAACCATGTAAATATAAATTTCTAACATGAGCACTTTAATATACCCAGCTTCTTATTCTCTTAAGAATGAACAGTGAAGTTGTATGCAGGGGCTTCTTATGTTCATTTTTATAAGGAGCATAGTTTTATGACCTTGGACATTTTATTCAATATGCTCATAATGGCTTTGTTTAAGAGTGTTGAGAGTTTGCAGTGGGCAAAAATGCATCGATTTACATATTTCTTATCAGTATCTTTACCTATTTGCTTCAAGACTTGTTGAGCCAACAGTGAGTGACAAAATTTCCCCCGTGTAATTCTGTCCAATGGGTAAAAAAATTGGCAACATTAGACCACCAGGAGCAACAGACTTTGAATCCACCTTGCAGAAGTTAGCCCAACGCTGGGACAATGTCAGTCAAGGTTGATCCTATATCAGCCAAAGTTGGACTGACGTCAGTTTTAGACCAATGCTGGTTTAAAGTAAGCCATTCTCTTGGACCAATGTTGGTCCAAATGACTTCTTTAAATCCACTTTGCCAACAGTTCAAATTTAGGTCCACCCAGCAAACAAGTGTGCTCTGCCTCCAAACCTGTATTGTCAATGACCTGTAATAATGATAATAGTGATTATAGTGAATAATAGTGATTCTGCTGCTCTTTTCCATATAATAGAATTTTAATAGCAGCCAGATGAACTTGTGGTACCTTTGCACAGTACTCAAAATAAGCTGTTGCTGTAAACCATATTTTAACTTGATGTCAACATACAAATAGCTCTTGCTTTTTGTTTCAGGTCATTCAACGGGAATCAGACGTTATGTTACAAGCCCTTGAGGCAGTGCCATGGTATCACATGTTTTCATTCATTGTCTTCTGTGGGTGTGAAAAACTGCATAATCCAATTAGCAAGGTTTATTTTGGAGGATGGTTGCTGCTCATCTGATAATCTCTGGAGGGAAGAAGTACACTAATCTATGGCTCTTCTAGCTGTTGTGCTCTTCTCTCTCTCTCTTTCTTATTCTCTCTGTCTCTCCCTCCCTCCCTGTTTGTTTTTCAGTCTGAAATGAAGTAAGTGGTCTCCTCCTATTTTGTGAGTAGATAAAAGCAGAACACGGACCACCTCCCCTGCATGTTGACTTGCAGATCTTTAGGGCTTTGTCTCATTACAACAGCAAGATCTTCATTCACTTCCTCCAGCTCAGCGTGTTTGGTTGTCGTCGGTGACGCTGTTGCTAGGCACCGTAGATGGCTGAACACATTCAGCTCTCCATTGCGTTGTGCAGGATTGCCTTTTACACGGTAAGAGCTGTGCAGTGTGACTTAAGGTGGGATTGCTTAATGTGAGTTATCGGTTTCTATGATTTAATCACTCTAAGGATTGGCCCACTGGGACATAATGAGATTGAGATTGATAGGATTGAATGGTACCTGAAAGTGCACCCTGTAAAATCATCCACTTTTTAATGGTTCTGTGTAACCTTCTTTTAATGGTTCTTTAACCTTCTATGTAACTATAACTTCTCTAATTATGTCAATTCAATTTGTATTTACTGCATTCTAGATAGCTAATTTATTCTGCATTTTATTAACTTACAATTACAATTTAAGACTTTTTTTTACAATTTAAACTTAAGTTTTTAAAGTTAAAACAACAAATGATATATATTGGAGACTGTACTCTGCATTCAGTGTTTGCAATGGATACAGCCATCCATCCCATCTTTACATTGCATTCAGAAGACTAATTTCAGTTTGATTCTTGACTTCAAAGACTTCATGAACTGTCGCTGTACAAGCTTACCCCCTGAAACCCCAGATTATTATCCAGTTATTGCTCTTAACAGCATATTACTCAGTACCAGCAGTTACACTAATAGAAACTACATAACCTTATGAGATTGTAAATATAAGTCTGGACCCGCGGAAAGGTCCTGGTATTTTAAAGGATTAATTAACATGCGTTGTCTGACTATAGCAGATAATATTTCAGTCAATTATTAGGTAGCGCACTTTTGTAACCTTCAAAAAAAAAAAATGATTACACCACAGAAGATGAACATTAGCTTTCACTCATCTCATTGTCACTGGGAATCTGGAAGCAGGTGTGACAGTTTAAACTGTAAGCTAGATATTTCACCTGCTCTGGTGCTAAATTACTTGTAAATAATATTGTGTCCAGAAAAATCCACCTTAAGAAATAAAATGCAAATAAATACACGAAAAAAACAAGGATATGCTTTTAATTATTAAAAGAGAAAGAGAGAACGAATGTCTGTTTTTTCCCCCCTTTACTTCCGCTGAGTATTTTTGTCCCAAATGTCTTCTTTGAAATAATTATGGATTACCTGACTATTGCACTAGTTTAGTAAATGCTTTACTCTCTTTCACTGATCTGAAACTGAACAGGAAGAGCTAAACTATTGTCCTTGTAACACTGAAGAACACAACACAATTGAGGTTAGACCTACAGAGCATGTCCTGGCATGCACAATTGTATCATGACTCAAACCATCTGTCAGAATGATCTTCAAAACATCATAACAGTAAATTCCTCTAGCCAATTCTCATTTTATCATGGGCAAAACTGAAATTCTCATGTTACCCTCTGACAATTTTAAAGCTTGTGCTAAGTAGATTCAAGTGCTGTGACACGTGTAAGATGTCCAAAGTACTCATGCACAACTGTGTACAATGTGGAAAAAGTGTGGCCTGGCTAAACAATGACTATGGCGTGTCCAGGCAACAGTTGTGACTCTGAGGCTGGAAGCCTTAATGCTCCTCATTAGACCCCTGAAGTGGTTTCATTAAGACACCAGTGGTGGGCCAAACCGCAGGGCTTGTAGTCATGTTCCAGACTTTTGACACACCTAAGCTTTGCCAAGAGTTACCTTTTATTCACACTGTATTGCTCTCACTCTTAAAAATAGCTCAGATCACAGAGAGACATGGTTATTATAGCAAAATCAATACACAAAAATGCAGACAAAGTTGACAAACAGAAAATACAAGAAACACAAATGACAAGGAGAAAAAAGAGAGCCAGAACTTGAAAGCCAGTAGGAAACCTGAAGACACGTCTGATTAGGAGCTGTGAAACAGTTTAGAATTGATACAAGTTAACACAGTAATACAATTTTCACAAAGACACAAAACACTGTATGTGTATATGCAGATTACAAGAATCAGGTGAAACTACCTACACACAGGTGACAGTAATAGATCAGTAATCCAAGCTCGGAGGATGGGAGACCCTGGAGCTGTGAGGTAGCAATGCTCCAGTGAGCTCGGAGGGTTTTATGATATCACAAAATAATGTGATAATATGATACTAATGCTTTTCAACCCTGGGTCTGGAGTATCCATTCTATATTTTAGTGCTCCCATGTAACTCATCAGCTAATTAACAAGCCTGGAATGAGTTGAATTTGAGTGTTAGCAAAGGGTAGGAAACACCAAACAATGCAATATGTAGTACTTTAGGACCAGGACTGAAAATAGAGATTAAAGTCACAGTGCAGTATAGCTGAGTGGGAAGCCAGTAGAACTTTCTTTTGGATGTTCTGTCTATTTTTGAGATGACCCCTTATGGGTGTTCTGTTGTAAACGTTGTCCAGTGCGACAGGCTATAGAGCACGGGAAATTTTTTTATTTTTATTTTTTTATTATTATTATTATTTAAATGTGTACAGCAATACTTACTGTATACAGAGTTTATACCCATATTACACATTGTTTTTAAATTGCCATTACATTCTGGTTGACATTATCTATCTGAATAATAACTTTGGAACTTTATTAAAGAATAATAACTATAATAACGTTGTAGTTTAAACCCCTGTAACTCTTTAGAAAAATCACAACCCAGTTCAGGAGCCATGAACATAGATGGCACAGGATTAAATGCCTGGCATAATATACTATCAAATCTATCTATCCAAAGTACCCTTGAGACCATTTTTATCAGAACCGCAGACCATTTATTAGTAAAATACATTTACATTTACATTTATGGCATTTGGCAGACGCCCTTATCCAGAGCGACTTACAATAGTGCTTTGAAGTCTATCAAAAATACATCCTGATACCAGCTTGCTAGGTCACAAACTAGGAATACCATCAGCCCAAGACTCTGTTGGTTTTTTTTTTTTTTTTTTTTTTTTTTTTTTTTTTTTTTTTTTTTTTTTTTTTTTTTTT